>CM031084.1:7973783-8653662 GCA_018257905.1 Gillenia trifoliata | reverse complement strand
GGCTTTTTAATAAACTTATACAATTCAGGTGGATTTTCTAATATCTCTGGCTGATCCTTGAATGGCAGAATGTAATCTGTAGTAAGTGTACACTTGAATTCTCTGAATTTGTTTCCACCAGATGTCAATACCATTTTCCTACTCTCCGGACCAAGAGTAAATGCAGCCTGTATGCACAAAGTATGTTATATAAGGTACAAAAATTGAACTATGCATGATATGAATTACACATACCTCTACAATTTCCCAGAGTTTGTTTTTTCTTCTGCCGACACTTTTTTCCAACTTATATATGTAATGGGGATCTTCTGGCGCACTAAAGACCCAATATAATTCTGCATCTCTGAGTTGACTTTCCCGATTGGCTGCCTTTTTTTATTAAACTCAACTTCGGGCTTCACTCCTAGCATTTTTCTCCTAATCACACGCTGCATGGTAACACGACCACGGAGCTTCCTCTTGCTTTCGTTGGTGACTTCAATATTATCAGTTTGAAGGTGTTCATTTGCATGAGATGCCGCAGATTCAGCTTCAGCATCCTTTTCAGCCAACTTCTTCTTACTTGTTCTTAAAGGAGTAGATGTTGCCTTAGCTTTCCTTGAAGCAATAGACTTCTCTTTTCCTTTCCTCAAAGAATTAAACGTTGCCTTAGTTTTCATTGAAGTAGTACACTTTTCCTTTGTTGTCCTCATAGGTGTAGATTTTGCCTTCGATGAAACCATACTGTCATACACAAATAACATTTAATCATGATATAGGTTAGTCAACAATAATTTGATCAATATACACCATACAATATGTTACAACCCGTCCCAAAATTTATGTGAAATTACCAAAATACCCCTAGTGACTTTTGTTGACTTTTCGGGACGACTTGTAAAAAATTCTTTTCTTTACATATTCTTGTTGTACTCGTCGACATGAGCGCGTGGGCACAAGCGGAACTCAATTCGGAGTTCAAACGAACAATTTACGCGACTTTAAAGTGTAGGGGCATTTTCGTAATTTACCACTCCGTGTGTTGGAATTAGGGTTTTTGGCTGGCTGCTGTGCAGCCAACCCTCCCCATCATTCTGCACGTTCTCATCCTCTCCCGCTCTCCCATTCTCTCGGCCAAAAAGTTCCAAAACATACACAAACCCTAGTTTGTGGACGACTCACAAAACCACCAAACCGTCGCCCAAAATCCATACCATCACGATCGTCTCGTCATTCTGGACGAGGCCGTGATTTCAGATTCTTCAAACTCGAACCCGATCGTTCAAACCGACGTCTGAACGGTTTAGGCAAACTGTCCGTCCATTTTCTGTGCAAACCAGACCAAGGTAAGCCTCGAGACCATTATCATTGGTTTTATTGGATTGAGTAGGTTCAATTTGATATAAAGAACGTCCCATTTGGTGCAGTTTTGAAGGAGAACGGAATTAGGGTTTCTCGAAGCTTTCTGGCCAATTTCAGGCCATCTCCGGCCACTTTTCCGGCCTCAAATAGGTATAAAAATATTCTACTCCTCAATACCTTCATTTTGATATATGGCACGTTCAATTTGGCCAAAGAACGAAGAAGATATGAATTTTTGAAGTTTTGGGACATAATCGGTATTTAATTTCCAGATTCCGGCGAACCAGGCGGCGGCGGACGGCGGCGCCGGCGGCGGCTCCGGCGACCGGTGTGAGGAAGAAGGAGACGGAATATTCCGTTAACGGCAACGGAATATTCCTAACGGCGTCGGAATATTCCGTCCAGAAAAGGTATTCCGTTAACATTAACGGTGCTGACGTCAGCAGGCGCGTGGCTGACGTCAGCTGCGCGTGGGACGGCGCGTGCAAGCGCATGGGGTGCGTGGGTGACACGTGCCGCGCGTGGGTGACACGCGCCAGCGCGTGGACACACGCGCCAGCGCGTGGACACACGCGGCCGCTGGGACACACGC
Organism: Gillenia trifoliata; assembly: GCA_018257905.1. Classification (NCBI taxonomy): domain Eukaryota; kingdom Viridiplantae; phylum Streptophyta; class Magnoliopsida; order Rosales; family Rosaceae; genus Gillenia; species Gillenia trifoliata. Next base: position 8,651,729 of record CM031084.1, on the reverse strand, counting down.
GCGGCCGCTGGGACACACGCGCGGCCAGCAGGACACACGCGCTGTCACAGGACACACGCGCCAGCGCGTGGACACACGCGCCAGCGCGTGGACACACGTGCCAGCGCGTGCCGGCGCGTGCCAGCGCGTGGCCGGCGCGTGAAGCCACTCCCCGGCGCGTGGCGGCGCGTCCGACCGTTTCTCGGACGCAGCTAGATATGTTTTTGATTTATATATGGTTTTAAATGGTTTTCAAAGCATGTTTATTTATATATATTTATTTATAAATATATATGCAATACTTGATAATTGTTTACACAACCATAATTGTTTTATTTATGGTATCTACATTGGGAAATGAATTTATTTGATGATTGGGATTATTTATCAAAGTATGGTTATATGATATGAAATGAGTTATACTTTGATTTCACTTTTGCATAAATATTAAACGGTATTTTATTATATGGTTTTGAGGGAAATATTTATTTATGCAATACTTGATATTTGGGAATTATGAATGGGATTTTGGCTCTTATATTTATACACATGAGTATGTATGTATGTTTTCAAACACACTTGGTATGCTTTCACTACGTTGTAGTACCGTTCTCATGGCCATAGGACAGTTCTCACATGTATGGGTCACACGCACTGTACTCCAGGGGTATTGTCCGGTAAATACCTTAGTGCAAGCTTGTCTTACGTTTATTGTTGTTTATGGGGAAAAGGCCCCACTACGTAAGGACTCGGGTGTGACGCGCTGCGGCGCTAGGACTTACATGTGTGTGGTACTAGGAGTACAAATGATTGGATAACGTATTGGACTTGTACGGTGATTGAGAGGCTGTTCCTCAACCCGTACATGGGTGATCGCGCATATACCCTGTGTTGGTTTTCCTATATTTATATTGTTGACATATTTGATGAAAGGACTATTGGAAATATGTTTTGCTATCTACGGTTATTGTATATTGTTATACGTTTTCAGCTATACTTATAAAGTACGTTTTGGATACATATTATGATAGTATGATTTTACAATTATTACGGGATTTCAAAACAGGGGGTTATTATATTGAAAAGAGAAAGGTTTTGCGAAAACTTTGATTTTTGTCCACTCACACTTTTGTTTTGCGCCCCCTTCAGGACATAGTGAGATAGCATCTAGCGAGGTCGAGACTTCTACATGGTAGCTCTGATCATCCATCCCGATCATGTAGAGATCTATTTTTCTTTCAGTTTCTATAATAATATCCATCCCTGTTATGGATAGAGATTCTAGGAACTCAGTTTATTATTTGTTTTTCCGCTGTTTCGAATTAGTACGCTCTGAACCATATGCATATTGACATTGATTTCCGCAAACTTTAATACAATTTAATTTTGTTTCACTAAGTGTTGTCATGCATTTAATGGCTTCGTCACTTACGAGTGTCGGCCAGCACGCTCGCACTCGGTATCCACGTGGGTATCGAGGGTGGGGTGTGTCAGTTTGGTATCAGAGCATAGGTTCAGAGAATTCTTATGACAAACACTTGGTGTACGTCATTCTTGTACTGAGTATCTCAGTATTTCCTTGTTCAGAGCTATGCCACCTCGACGTCAGTCATATTTTTCTGATGTAGCCCAGTTGAGGCAAGTCCTTGCCAATGTAGTTCAGGGGAGTACCAGTCGTACTTTCCCTGAGATTTCTCGTGGTTTAAGAATCACTATGGGTACGTTGAAAGTTTTTGGTGTTCGTGGTAGAGTTTTAATTGATCCGGGTGCTACTCATTCTGTTATATCTCCTATGTTCGCTAAGAAAGTAAATCCCCAACCCTCACCTCTTGAGTGTGAGTTAGTTATTGCTCAGCCTATGGGGCAGACTAGTACCGTTCAATGGGAATTTAGGGATTGTCTAGTTTTCGTTGGCGACAAACTCATGGAGGCGAATCTTATTCCCTTAAACATCATTGATTTTGATCTTTTTCTGGGTATGGATTGGTTATCCAAGTATCATGCCATTGTGGATTGTCGTACCAAAGTGGTCACATTCCAAACACCGGGTAGACCAGAGGTTGTCTTCCAAGGCGAGAGAAGGGTGTTACAAAACAGTTTGATTTCATCACTTAGGGCGAAGAAGTTGTTGCAGAAGGGTTGTCAGGGGTACTTGGCCCATGTGGTGATGAAGGAAGATTCTCCAGTCCGTGTCGAGGATGTTCGCGTGGTCAATGAATATCCCGACGTTTTTCCTGAGGACTTGCCTGGTTTAGCTCCTGACAGAGAGATCGAGTTTACGATTGATCTGATACCAGGTACGGATCCTATTTCCCGAGCGCCGTATCGTATGGCTCCAGCTGAATTGAGAGAGTTGAAAACTCAACTTCAGGAGTTAGTTGACAAGGGGTTTATACAACCCAGTACTTCACCTTGGGGTGCTCCGGTGTTGTTTGTCAAGAAGAAGGATGGGAGTATGCGTCTATGCATAGATTACAGGCAACTTAACCGGGTGACAGTGAAGAACCGTTATCCGTTGCCTCGTATTGATGATCTGTTTGATCAGCTGAAGGGTGCACGAGTTTTCTCCAAGATTGGTCTTCGATCTGGATATCATCAGTTGCGTATCCGCAAGGATGATGTGCCCAAGACTGCTTTCCGAACGAGATATGGACATTATGAGTTTCTGGTGATGCCGTTCGGATTGACTAATGCTCCAGCCGCATTTATGGATTTGATGAACAGAGTTTTCCGACTGTATTTGGATCAGTTTTTGATTGTGTTCATCGACGACATTCTGATTTACTCCCAGAGTGAAACCGAGCATGAGGAACACCTGAGGGTGGTTTTGGAGAGCTTGAGGACAGCTCAGTTGTATGCTAAGTTCAGCAAATGTCAGTTCTGGCTTGATCTTATTAGTTTCTTAGGACATGTAATTTCTGCTGAAGGTATTTTCGTTGATCCACAGAAGGTGGAGGCGGTGGTGAATTGGGAGCAGCCGACTAATGTGACTGAGGTGAGAAGTTTTTTTTTTTTTTTGGGTTTAGCTGGCTATTACCGTCGTTTCGTGCAGAATTTCTCGTCTATAGTTGGACCACTTACCAAGCTCACTAGGAAGGATGTTAAGTTCGTTTGGGATGACAGCTGTGAACGGAGTTTCCAGGAACTTAAACATCATCTTACTCACGCACCAGTCTTAGTGCTTCCTGATGAGAGTGGTGAGTTTGACATCTACACTGATGCTTCGTTGCATGGTTTGGGTTGTGTGTTGATGCAACATGGAAAAGTCATCGCCTATGCATCCAGACAACTCAAACGTCACGAAATGAATTATCCTACTCATGACCTGGAGTTAGCTGCTGTGGTCTTTGCCTTGAAGATTTGGCAAAATTATCTTTATGGGGAGACTTGTCGTATCTTCACCGACCACAAGAGTCTCAAATATATTTTTACGCAGAATGAGTTGAACTTGAGACAGAGGAGATGGATGGAGCTGATCAGTGACTATAATTGTACCATCGATTACCATCCTGGTAAGGCGAATGTAGTGGCCGACGCTTTGAGTCGGAAATGCCATGGGCAGTTGGCATCTATTAGAGCGACCTACATCCCGATGTTGGGCGAGTTGAGGAGTACGGGTGCTATCTTTAATGTGGATAATCATGGAGCTCTACTAGCCACAGGAAGTAATTGTTGCATCAAAGTATGACAATCATGAGACTTTAAGCCAAGCAATTTAAGGTCCTCCATGTTTACTAGACTTCTGACATTTGAAGAATAACCTTCAGGGACCTTCATGCCATGAAAAGATTGGCACACGGATCTCTTCTCATCTTTTAACAAATTCCAACTTGCTGGAGGCAAGCGCGTGCGTTTCCCAATTTTTTCTGGAGCCTTCAAGTCAGTCCGTATCCCCATTTCCAAGATATCTAAACGAGCAGCAACCCCATCTTTAGTTTTTCCAGGAATGTTCAACAATGTACCAATAAGGCTATCACATACATTTTTCTCAACATGCATTACATCGAGATTATGCCTAACATAATGATACTTCCAGTATTCAAGTTCAAAGAATATCGACTTCTTTTTCCAACAAGGTCTACACTCATTCTCATGACCAACTCTAGAAGCTTTTTTCTTCCCATATTCAGGCCAATTTATATCTTCAAGCTTCTCTAAAATTTGTTCTCCAGTTAATGGCACTGGTGGTGGAGAAAATTCTTGTTTGTTGTTAAATGGTTTCTTTTGCCTCCTATATGGATGATGACGAGGTAAGAATCTTCGGTGACCAATGTATGACATTTTATTACCATGTACCAATCTATGAGGCTTTGTCTCATCACCACATATTGGACACGCGTTATACCCCTTCACAACACATCCAGATAAGTTACCATAAGCTGGAAAATCATTTATAGTCCACATTAGTATAGCCTTGAGTGTGAAGTGTTCTCCTTTGTGTGCGTCGTACACTCGTGGAACTCCATCCCATAGTGCTTTCAAATCTTCAATCAATGGTGCTAAATAAACATCTATATCATTTCCTGGTTGTTTAGGACCAGAAATCAACAAGGTTAGCATCATGAACTTCCTTTTCATGCACAATTCTGGAGGAAGGTTATAGTTGACAAGAATAACCGGCCAACAACTATATCTACTACTTAGAGAGCTATGTGGATTGAACTCATCAGTTGAAAGTGCTAGTCTGAGGTTTTTTGGTTCTTGTCCAAATTCAGGCCACTTGTGTTACAACCCGTCCCAAAATTTATGTGAAATGACCAAAATACCCCTAGGGTCAATGTTGACTTTTGTTAACTTTTCGTGACGACTTGTGAAAAATTATTTCTTTACATATTCTTGATGTACTCGTCGACACGAACGCGTGGGCGCAAGCGGAACTCAATTCGGAGTTCAAACGAACGCTTTACGAAGCTTTAAAGTGTAGGGGCATTTTGGTAATTTTCCACTCCGTGTATGGGAATTAGGGTTGGGTGAAGGCGGAGAGGCAGAAACCTTCGGGGTTGTCGCAGAGGCTTCCTATTCCAGTTTGGAAATGGGAGAATGTTACCATGGACTTCGTGTTTGGGTTACCGCCTACCCGAGCAAAGTGTGATGGTATTTGGGTGATCGTCGATCGACTGACGAAGACAGCTCATTTCTTGCCAATTCGTCAGGATTACAAGTTGAATAAGTTAGCGAAGATGTTCATAGATCAGATAGTCAAACTTCATGGGGTACCAGTTTCCATCATATCGGATAGAGATCCGAGGTTCACTTCCAAATTCTGGAAGGCATTTCAGGAGGCTATGGGAACCAAATTTTGTACAGCACAGCTTTCCACCCACAGACAGATGGTCAGTCTGAGAGGACGATTCAGACCTTGGAGGACATGTTGAGAGTTTCGGTCCTTCAATTCGGGGGAAGTTGGGATGATCACTTGGCGTTGATAGAGTTCGCCTACAATAACAGTTTCCACTCTAGTATCGGTATGGCACCGTATGAGGCGTTGTATGGTAAGGCTTGTAAAACCCCTTTATGTTGGACTGAGGTAGGGGAGCGAGCACTGGAGGGCCCAGAGTTGGTAGATGACACTACAGAAAAGGTTCAGGTGATTAAGCGTAACCTGAAAGCGGCCCAGGATAGACAGAAGAGTATAGCAGACAGGCACTCTAAGGACCGCGAGTATGCAGTTGGTGATTTTGTATTCTTGAGATTGTCGCCCTGGAAGGGTGTTGTGAGATTCGGTAAACGGGGTAAGCTGAGTCCCCGGTACATTGGTCCTTATGAGATTGTGGGGCGCGTTGGCGCAGTTGCGTATCGGTTAGCCTTGCCAGCGGAGTTATCTCGCGTACATGATGTCTTCCATGTTTCTATGTTGAGGAAGTATGTACCACATGAGTCTCATGTACTTCAGCCGCAACCCTTGTAGTTGGATGAGAGGTTGAGTTACGAGGAGGAACCGGTGGAGATTTTGGACAGAAAAGATAAGGTTCTGAGGAACAAGGCGATACCTCTGGTGAAGGTTAGGTGGAGTAACCACGAGGTAGAGGAGGCTACTTGGGAGACTGAGGAGCATATGAGGGCGCAGTATCCGCATTTGTTTTAGTATTCTTTGTTGTAATTTCGCGGACGAAATTTTATTTAAGGGGGGTAGATTGTTACAACCCGTCCCAAAATTTATGTGAAATGACCAAAATACCCCTAGGGTCAATGTTGACTTTTGTTGACTTTTCGTGACGACTTGTGAAAAATTATTTCTTTACATATTCTTGATGTACTCGTCGACACGAACGCGTGGGCGCAAGCGGAACTCAATTCGGAGTTCAAACGAACGCTTTACGAAGCTTTAAAGTGTAGGGGCATTTTGGTAATTTTCCACTCCGTGTATGGGAATTAGGGTTTTGGGCGGACTGCACAGCAGCCAACCCTCCCCCAACATTCTGCACGTTTTTCCCTTCTCCCTCCCCCAAGAGGCACCAAATAAGGGGGGTTCATCGAAGGCCACTTTGTCGGGATCCACCTACAGGGAATTTCGGTATTCTTTATGGAGAATTATGGGATGCACCAAAGCCTTCCCTATCGGTGACTAATGGAAGCAATTGGGGATGTTGGAGTTTAGATCCCTATGGGTAGCACAAAAGGGATTTCATCACCCAAAGGGTTGGAGTGCTGGAGAGTGCTTTTTTTCAATAACCGACAACAGTTCCTTCTTTCTAAGAATGGATCGTCCACTCTTTCATACAACTTCGGTCTCAAAACGAAAAAGCTGGGTGTTTTCAAGTTAGCGCCTTTTTTGCGTTAAAAAATTTCATTTTAGCGCCTTTTTTTTCATTTGGCCTCTGTTGTATTTCACACTAACGACACTTTTACATATTCTGTCGACTAAGTAGTGGATAAAGTTTCAAAATCTCATTTTATCTCACAAATATGACCCCTTGCAAGACGGTTTCTAACAAAACTGACGTTTGGAAAATTTGAACGACGGTAATAGTATAAAACGTCGTCTGGTTAGTGTCGTCTAAGGACTTTTTTGTACTAGTGGCAAAACATAAAACGGTGAGTGGGTCAAAAAGCAAAGTTTGATAAAACCGTTGTTTTCAAGAGTCTACTAACCCCTCGCTGGAAAACAAGTATAGTTTTTGAAAACATGTCATACCCTCAGGCATGAACCTCAAAATACTATAATAAAAATATACGGGTACTCCCCGACAATGATTACTGACATGCTCACCCATATGTAAACACACAAGTCCAAGTGGCTAAACCACAAGGAACAGGCTAGGTATAAAAGTAATACGCTGAGTACTACAATGACGTGAGTATAACGTTAAGCGCTGGTGCACGAAGTGCAGTCACACAAGTTCGAGTTGCCTAGTGCAACCTAGAACAGGCTAGTACCTACAATGGATCCAAAGCTGTGTAGCGGTACTGGTAGTGACTACTCCAAATGTCAAGGCTAGTCCTGGCCACAAGACTGAGTACTAACACCTGGGGTGTTATACATCTACTGATGAGCAACAGTATAAAACATGTATGGCAATATAATACGAATGTTCTACCTCCAACAAACGTATATGATATGAATTATGCTAACAGTTTGAAGAAAGCATTGAAAAACCATACGTACATATACATTTATCAAAACAAAGACCCACTCACTCACCTGTAAGTAGCCGGGTCGTAGCCCCCCTGTCCTGGGTAGCCCCGGTAGTCCTCTGGATAGGTCTCACCTATATGAGATATCACTGTAATAATGATTAAACTCATAAAGGTTATTAAATAACTAATTAATTACACCTATCCCTTTTTTGCTCAACCAGGAAGTCCAAAACACCTCGAAAAATATCATACATACTGCCCCTAGGTAGTATGCGTGGTTACGAGTCGCCTCGCGAAGACAGAATCGAAAAAGGAGTCCCCACGCCGTTCAATGGGAATTTAGGGATTGTCCAGTTTTCGTTGGCGACGAACTCATGGAGGCGAATCTTATTCCCTTAAACATCATTGATTTTGATATTATTCTGGGTATGGATTGGTTATCCAAGTATCATGCCATTGTGGATTGTCGTACCAAAGTGGTCACATTCCAAACACCGGGTAGACCAGAGGTTGTCTTCCAAGGCGAGAGAAGAGTTTTGCAGAACTGTCTGATTTCATCACTGAGGGCGAAGAAGTTGTTGCAGAAGGGTTGTCAGGGGTATTTGGCCCATGTGGTGATGAAGGAAGATTCTCCGGTCCGTGTCAAGGATGTTCATGTGGTCAATGAATATCCCGACGTTTTTCCTGAGGACTTACCTGGTTTAGCTTCTACATCTACACTGATGCTTCGTTGCATGGTTTGGGTTGTGTGTTGATGCAACATGGAAAAGTCATCGCCTATGCATCCAGACAGCTCAAACGGCATGAAATGAATTACCCTACTCATGACCTGGAGTTAGCTGCTGTGGTCTTTGCTTTGAAGATTTGGCGACATTATCTTTATGGGGAGACTTGTCGTATCTTCACCGACCATAAGAGTCTCAAATATATTTTTACGCAGAATGAGTTGAACTTGAGACAGAGGAGATGGATGGAGCTGATCAGTGACTATAATTGTACCATCGATTATCATCCAGGAAAGGCGAATGTAGTGGCCGACGCTTTGAGTCGAAAATCCCATGGGCAGTTGGCATCCATTCGGGCGACTTATATTCCGATGTTGGGTGAGTTGAGGAGTACGGGTGCTATTTTTAATGTGGATAATCATGGAGCTCTGCTAGCTCATTTCCAGGTTAGACCTGTTCTTGTGGATAAAGTTCGAGAATCCCAGGGGAAAGATTCGGAGTGTGTGCAGCTAAAGGAGGAAGTTCTTGGCGGTTTGAGACAGGATTATGTAGTCAGGGAGGATGGTTTACTGATGTTGGGTAGTCGTTTAGTTGTACCCAAAGGGGATGGTGGATTACGGAGAGAAATCTTGGATGAGGCGCACATTTCCGCTTATGCTATGCATCCGGGCAGTACGAAGATGTACCACACCATCGGACCTTATTACTATTGGTCAGGGATGAAGAAAGATATCGCCGTGTATGTGAGTCAGTGTTTCACTTGTCAGCAGGTGAAGGCGGAGAGGCAGAAACCTTCGGGGTTATCGCAGAGGCTTCCTATTCCAGTTTGGAAATGGGAGAATGTTACCATGGACTTTGTGTTTGGGTTACCGCCTACCCGAGCAAAGTGTGATGGTATTTGGGTAATTGTCGACCGACTGACAAAGACAACTCATTTCTTGCCAATTCGTCAGGATTACAAGTTGAATAAGTAAGCGAAGATGTTCATAGATCAGATTGTTAAACTTCATGGGGTACCAGTTTCCATCATTTCGGATAGAGATCCGAGATTCACTTCCAAATTCTGCAAGGCATTTCAGGAGGCTATGGGAACAAAACTTCTGTACAGCACAGCTTTCCACCCACAGACAGATGGTCAATCTGAGAGGACTATTCAGACCTTGGAGGACATGTTGAGAGTTTTTGTCCTTCAATTCGGGGGAATTTGGGATGATCACTTGGCGTTGATTCAGTTCGCATACAACAACAGTTTCCACTCTAGTATCGGTATGGCACCGTTTGAGGCGTTGTATGGTAAGGCTTGTAGAACCCCTTTATGTTGGACTGAGGTAGGGGATCGAGCACTTGAGGGCCCAGAATTGGTAGATGACACTACAGAGAAGATTCAGGTGATTAAGCGTAACCTGAAGGCGGCCCAGGATAGACAGAAGAGTATAGCGGACAGGCACTCTAAGGACCGTGAGTATGCTGTTGGCGACTTTGTGTTTTTGAGGTTGTCGCCCTGGAAGGGTGTTGTGAGATTTGGTAAACGGGGTAAGCTGAGTCCCCGGTACATTGGTCCTTATGAGATTGTGGCGCGTGTTGGCGCAGTTGCTTATAGGCTAGCCTTGCCAGCGGAGTTATCTCGGGTACACGATGTCTTCCATGTTTCTATGTTGAGGAAGTATGTACCGCACGAGTCACATGTACTCCAACCACAACCTTTGCAGCTGAATGAGAGTTTGAGTTACGAGGAGGAACCGGTAGAGATTTTGGACAGAAAAGACAAGGTTCTGAGGATTAAGGTGATACCTCTGGTGAAGGTTCGGTGGAGTAACCATGAGGTAGAAGAGGCTACTTGGGAGACTGAAGAGCATATGCGGGCGCAGTATCCACATTTATTCTAGTAGTTTTGTTTGTAATTTCGCGGACGAAATTTTATTTAAGGGGGGTAGATTGTTACAACCCGTCCTAAAATTTATGTGAAATTACCAAAATACCCCTAGGCTCAATGTTGACTTTTGTTGACTTTTCGGGATGACTTGTAAAAATTTATTTCTTTACATATTCTTGATGTACTCGACGATACGAACGCGTGGACGCAAGCGGAACTCAATTCGGAGTTAAAACGAACGTTTTATGAAGTTTTAAAGTGTAGAGGCATTTTGGTAATTTTCCACTCCGTGTGTGGGAATTAGGGTTTTTGGCTGACTGCACAGCAGCCAACCCTTCCCCTCATTTTTCTGCACGTTTTTCCCTTCTCCCTCTCTTTCTCTCCCATTTTCTCTCTCGGCCAAAACTACACCGATAAACCCTAATCTTGGTTGAATCACAAAATCACCAAACCGTCGCCCAAAATTCATACCAACGTGATCCTCTCGTCATTCTGGACGAGGCTGTGATTTCAGATTCTTCAAACTCGAACCCGATCGTTCAAACCGACGTCGGAACGGTTTAGGCAAACTGTCCGTCCATTTTCTGTGCAAACCAGACCAAGCCTCGAGACCATTACCATTGTTCTATTGGATTGAGTAGGTTCAATTTGATATAAAGAACGTCCCATTTGGTGCAGTTTTGAAGGAGAACGGAATTAGGGTTTCCCGAAGCTTTCCGGCCAATTTCCGACCATCTCCGGCCATTTTTCTGACCTCAAATTGGTATGAAAATATTCTACTCCTCAATACCTTCATTTTGATATATGGCACGTTCAATTTGGCCAAAGAACGAAGAAGATATGAATTTTTGAAGTTTTGGGACATAATCGACATTATTTTCCAGATTCCGGCGAACCAGGCGGCGGCTCCGGCGACCGGCAAGAGGAAGGGGACGACGGAATATTCCGTTAACGGCAACGGAATATTCCTAACGGCGTCGGAATATTCCGTCCAGAAAAGGTATATTTCATTAAATTTAACGGCGCTGATGTCAGCAGGCGCGTGGCTGACGTCAGCCGCGCGTGAGACGGCGCGTGCAAGCGCGTGGGGCGCGTGGGTGACACGTGCCAGCGCGTGGTGATACGTGCTAGTGTGTGCCGGCGCGTGCCAGCGCGTGGCCGGCGCGTGAAGCCACTTCTCGGCGCGTGGCGGCGCGTCAGACCGTTTCCCGGCGCGTGGCAGCGCGTGCGGCGGCGCATGGCGGCACCGGCGGCGGTGGACGGTGGCTGTCGGGTTTTCGGGCTCAGGAAATCATTTTTCGAGCCCGTTTTCGCTAAAATAGTATTATTTTTGGGGTATTTTTCTATTGGGTCTATTTTTAATTTATTTTAGGGAAAGTCTAATTTGTTCCCTAATATTAAATAGGTAATTCTTCGACTCCGCACACCGAGGAGGGCAACACCGAGGGAGATTTCACTCCCGATCACCTGTGAGTGGACTTTTGCTTTCTTAAATGATTTTCATGTTTAGAAATGGATATGAATTTGATTTATACATGGTTTTAAATGGTTTCCAAAGCATGTTTATTTATATATATATTTATTTATAAATATATATGCAATACTTGATAATTGTTTACACAACCATAATTGTTTTATTTATGGTATTTATATTGGGAAATGAATTGTTATTTGATGATTGGGATTATTTATCAAAGTATGGTTATATGTTGTGAAATGTTTTATACTTCGATATCACTTTTGCATAAATATTAAATGATATTTTATTATATGGTTTTGAGGGAAATATTTGATTTATGCAATACTTGATATTTGGGATTTATGAATGGGATTTTGGCTCCTATATCTATACACATGAGTATGTATGTATGTTTTCAAACACACTAGGTATGCTTTCACTACGTTGTAGTACCGTTCTCATGGCCATAGGACAGTTCTCACATGTTTGGGTCACACGCACTGTACTCCAGGGGTATTGTCCGGTAAATACCTTAGTGCAAGCTTGTCTTACGATTATTGTTGTTTATGGGGAAAAGGCCCCACTACGTAAGGACTTGGGTGTGACGCGCTGCGGCGTAAGCTTACATGTGTGTGGTACTAGGAGTACAAATGATTGAATAACGTATTGAGCTTGTACGGTGATTGAGAGGCAGATTCCTCAACCCGTACTTGGGTGATCGCGCATATACCTTGTGTTGGTTTTCCCATATTATATTATTGGAATTATGAAATGGCGATTTATGATTATTACACCTTTTGATATGTTTCGGTATATTCATAAAGTACCTTTTGAACTATACTATGATAGTATGTTTTTGCGATTATACTGGATTTTCAAATAGGGGGTTAATATGTTGAAAAGAGAAAGGTTTTGCGAAAACTTTTATTTTTGTCCACTCACACTTTTGTTTTTGCGCCCCCTTCAGGACATAGTGATATTGCATCCGGCGCAGTCGAGGATAATACGTGGCAGCTCTGAATATCGATCCCGACCATGTAGGGATCTATCTTTTAGTTTCAGTTTCTATAATAATATCCATCCCTGTTATGGATAGAGATTCTAGGAACTCAGTTTATCATTTGTTTTCCGCTGTTCAACATTAGTACGCTCTGAACCATATGCATATTGACATTGGATTTTATAACTTCAATACAACATAATTTCGTTTCCATCAAGTGTTGTCATGCATTTAATGGCTTCGTCACTTACGAGTGTCGGCCAGCACGCTCGCACTCGGTATCCACGTGGGTATCGAGGGTGGGGTGTGTCATACTAGCCTCTCTGCACGCGTCGACGCGCGCGTGAGAGGCTTTTTTTTATTCACGGGCGCTACGCGCCCCTAAAGATATGTTACGTTAGCCTCTCTGCACACGCGAGAGGCCTATTTTCAATCACAGATGATATGTGCCACTTAGGCGATTTTGTATATATCGACACTACAAATGACAACATGCAATAGTACATAACATGGTATGTATAAGATAGAATTAAGCGACCATCACTTGGTTTGAGCATGGAGAATTTTGTTCTTCTTTTTTTTTTTTTTTTTTTAAGGTTTTGGGTCAAGTTGTTTTCATCAAACACAGAATATAAGATATAAATAAAAAGTACAGTACTTTATTGTCATACAAATGGTGGTTACCTGTCAGAGAGCAATTCATGAGCTTGAATGAAGTAGAACTTCTTTAAATACCACATTTCGGGTGAATACTCCTTGACCAGGTATTGAGCTTTTTTAACCAAAACTTTTGTAGTTGACTTTGAGACCCCCCTAGATAGAGCAACATATAATTGACCATGACTGAACACATGATCTGGAAGGTAAATCCCGACATGGGGTACCGTTTGTCCTTGAGATTTATTTATGGTGAGACAAAAACTCAACTTGACTGGAAACTGCTTTCTTGTAAGTTCAAATGGGAGTCCGGCACTATCGGGAGTCTTTAAAGGGATCCTTGGGAGAAACACCATATTTCCTGCGCACTGTCTAGTTAGGATTTCAGCATCAATAAGGTTTCGATGACAGCCACAACATAGTAATCTGGTACCATTACACAATCCCAATTTTGGATCAATGTTTCTCAACAACATGATTGGAGCACCTCTCTTCAATGTCAAATTATGTGGAGGCAAACCACCAACTGAGATCGAATTGAGAAATTCTAGTTGATACAAATTTCTGGTGTCATCTTCAACTAAATCAAAGGAGTACATAGTCTGTTTTGGACCTGGAAACATATTGATTATTTTTTCATTAAGCATATCAACATCTTCATTGATTGGAGTTATCACTGCACGTTCCACCATGCAAGTTGCATCATTTACATGATCCTCCAAATTCGGAAAAACTTCATCAATAAATTGATTGATGGACTGGTCACCCTCCCATGGTATAACCATGCAGTCAGGTATCTTTATCATTTCATCCATAAATATAGGTTCTTCCCCATTTCCAACTCGAAGCAAAAATTCTGAAAATTGTTGATCATTTCGGGATCTCATATTCTGTTTGAGTTTGAGGATCTTTATTTGTGACCAAAATGTTGCTTTTACCACACTGGCTTGAATTAGTTCAGATTTTGTTCCCTTGGGCACAACAGGAAGAACTTGACGAAAATCTCCCCTAAAAACCATATCTTCCCCCCAAATGGTAAATTTGTTTCCATTATGTCTCTAAGAGTGCGATCTAGTGCTTCAAAAGCATAGCGATGCGCCATTGTGGCTTCATCCCATATGATTGCTGTTGCCTTTTGTATTAGTTTTGCTAGATCAAACTGCTTACTAATTGAACATGTTGATGATCCATTAAGACTGAGTGGAAGCTTGAATCTTGAATGAGATGTCCTTCCTCCAGGTAATATTGTAGCAGCTATTCCAGATGTTGCTGTTGCCAATGCTATATGACCAGATCTTTTCAAGTTTGCCAAAAGTGCACGATATAAGTAAGTCTTTCCTGTTCCGCCTGGACCATCCACAAAAAATATTGAATTCTCACCTTGTTCCATTGCCCCCATTATAGTGTTGTACACAAAATTTTGGTCATCATTTAAGCGTTCAATTGCGTCAAGATCTATTTGCATAACACTTATAGAGAGTTCATCCTCAATACATCTCAGAACTTCGGATAATGCTTCAACGTCCCTGTTCATCTGAGGCAAATGAAAATTTTTAATGGTCTTGTTGAACTGTACCAATAGTCCATTCAATTCTCGTAAAAGCCTATTTATAGTAAAAATAGTTGGTATGTTATTTGCAGCTGTAAAATCTTCAATCATGAATGAATAAAACTCATCCCATAATCTTCGAACGCCAATTGGTTCAGTATATACCAAAATTGTGACGAATAATCTTCTCAAAGCTATTGGCATTCGAATTGCAGAGGCCTTTAGCAAGCATTGTCGAATACTATTATCTTCTTCTAACAATCCTTGCATTTCTGCTGCCTGCTTATAAGTTGGATGCACTACACCGTCAACAGTCCTCAAATCAATAAAAGATGTTGGTCCTCTGATATGATTAAGAAGGACGCGCATGAAAAATTTCTCACCATCAACTGGTGGTACTGTATATAGTCGCCCAATAACCTTGATGCAATTCTTTCTTTTCTCCCAGGAACTTTTTTGCTTAAGCCATCTGTAATGCTCTGGGATATCTCTATATAAGTATTGTCTAGCAGCGGATTCTTGACGATTAAAAGTGAAAAATTCAGTAAGCATTGTTTTTGTTTGCCTTGCATCTGCCAAAATCTCTGTTATAGTATCATCAACATTAAATATAACTTGGTGCATATCCGGCAGATGTATTTGTAATCGCTCAACTGATGGATATAATCGGTACATAATAAATTTGAATATCCTCCATAAAGCCTCTGGTGCACAAACCCATCTTGCATCACAAATTGTCGTATTTCATCAGAGATTTCAGCTGGTTGTACTTTAAGTGCCACTCTATCTGGACCTTTGTAAACATACTTGTATAAATATTTGACACTTTTTATGCTACAACATACTTCAACATTGATGTGACAGTCGTACCTTAGCAGCAACCATGAGTTATAATGTATGACCCAACTGTTATCAACCATTATGTTACCTTGCCCATCTAGTGGGACATGCTCTCGATCAACACGCCTTTGATAGATAGGGTACGAGTCATTCCCTTGAATAGTCGCATGTGCAAATGGCTTAGGATAGTTTCTCTTGCAACTCCCATTTTTCATACAGGGACATTGTGGGTTTTGTATTCCACATGGACCATGAACCATATGTCTGAGTACTGCATTGTAGAGCTGAGGTTCATTATCTTCATTTGGTATTTCAGCTTTGACAATGTGATCATAATCATTTGGGCTATTTAGTTTATCATTTTCATCTAACACGACCAACATATGCACATGTGGAAGGCCTCGTTTCTGAAATTCAATAACATATGCATATGCAACTACTCTGCTCAATACCCCTTTCTCAATTATGTCCCGTTTTAATTCCTCAAGTTTTGCACGAAATACTCTAGTGAGTAAGTCCGGGGGATCTTGTGGAGTTTGTCCAGGGAGTAATTTAACTTTAATTTCTTCCCAATTTGGATTGCATGTCATGGTGATGAAAAGATATGGCCTACCATATTTTTGGACTAAAGTCATTGCATCTTGGTAACGTTGATACATGTCATGTGGGCTTCCCACAAATGATGAGGGCAGAATCCTTCTACGACCAATGTTTCCTGCTCCAAGGTCATGTTCAATTGGTTAAATTTTTGTATACAAAAATTTAAAACAAATATTGGATTAAAGATCATGAGATTCATACTTGCATTGTTTTCTCTTGCATTGAAGGAGTCTTGAAGTCCTGAATATAATTCTGCTCGAATTTTGTGTTGATTGTCACGTAGCCATCTTAATTTTTGGGCTTCAATTTTTACATAATTATCAACCACATATTGTTGTAAAAGACGACCCCCTTGAAGCAAGAGTGATGTATCACCTTGGCGCATCTGAAAAAAAAAATATATGCATTTGCATGAATTTGTTGAAATTAGATGCCTTGATAATTATATATTTTACCAACGTGTAATACATATGAATAGTAGTCGCAACATGTCATTGGCCTTCCATGGTCATCACGACTATTAATATCCCACCTATATGTTCCGTACGGTAATAGTAATGGATATTGCAAAGGGTCATAGTATCCAACTGATTCTAGAACAGTGTGAAGTTGTCCGCTAATTGTCTGAACCATGACGTCTCTTCCAATTTGATTCTTTTCACCATGACCACCTACTATAATAACAGTGACCTGTGATGCTGTTGGCAAACTATACTGACGACAATCAGAAGGCTGCTCTTTTATGATGAGCTTACAATTGAGCAGATCCTGACGTTGTCTAAGGCTTCGAAATGTATGAACAAATGGATTATGTTGATCCAACAATCGTTGTATTTTTTGTAACACACTTCTATCTAAAGCTTGATTTTCCGACATTCAATTTTCTATTTCATGCTCAGTGTCGTATATATAAGCTTGTAAAAACCGTGGTCTACATCCTTCACTTGGTAAAAGAGACCCAATCTTATGATATATTGCACCTTGGGCGCGAAAGGTATAAATTCCACGTCCTCGCATATTTATGCTTTCATCAACATGTACGCCGATCGAAGTGAATGCAAACACATGATTATATGCTCGAATATTTTGCCTAAAGTGTCTGCCCTCAGATGTTTGATCTAAAAAAAGACTCTGCATTTCTATTGGAGCAGATATTGAAGGTAGAACAATTTTTTCTTTCAAGCAACACATATTATTTGGGGCAATACAAAATCCACACACGCAAACACACAAAGGAATGGGATATCAACTTTACTTAATGTGGACAATAGAACGCGGAAAACGAAATCCGGTGTCTTGCCATTTTCACCTGCCATGGGACCATTATTAGTTATTTATGTCAATGCATTAATAGGTATACGTGGGTCACTAAATTGGTTGAAAGTAAAAATATATGGCTATAGGAGAGGCACATATGTCTTTGTAAAAACATGATGTATGCATGGCCATATTGTTTTGGAAGATATTGATCATGTCAATGTCAAAATCTTTGCGAAGTTGGTGTCAATTTCAGTGTGGTGCAGGCTGTGGTATCTGCATGTCCATATACCATAAGGAGTTAAAAAAATAGCCTACATACTTTGAGCTTCATGGCATTTTTTATGCTTGTATGAAATCGCTTCGAGAGGGATACTTCGAATTAAGTTTGAATTCTCATGTAGTATACAGTTTCAGTAGATGTGCATTAAACACATGCCATAAGTCTTACGTTTAAAAAAATATTGTATTTATATGTTGGTGTATCCACAATGGGAGAATATATTACGAAGCCTTATGTCGTATTAGTGATTTTATTTCCCTTCATTACAAACACCCAAGAATAATTTTTGGGGTGTAAACTATATGTTGGAATATGTCAATACGAATTCAAACACTGCATTGCAATTTATGTTATGTATAATCTATAAATTCAAACTTTGCGTTACAATTTCTGCTTTATTATAGTCAAATTTGACAACTCTAATATTTGAAAGGTAAAAAAAAAAAAAAATCCCTCAAATCAAACATACATTGCAGCGTCTGAACAAAACCTGCAAGTGAACCTTTAACCCTGCTTTGCCATGAATTCATGGCTGCTATGAATTCAAATAAGAGGGAAAGTTTTGGGCGACCATTGCAAGACACAAAGAAAATGTAGGCCTCAAAGAATTGCAAGACACAAAGTATTAACAATTCAACTGGACTAATCTAAAAGCACAAATACAATCAGAACCTTGCCACTGTTCTTATTGATCAAAGGCAAAAATCATCCAAAAACACAAATAAAATTCAATTCAGTCATAAATTCAATTCAGAAAAAGGATAGACATGAATACATGGTCATTGGAAAGGCAAGAATGCCATGGAACTAATGTTTTCCTTTTGAAAAAGGATGGAGCACAAATAAGGATAACACACTCCAAAATTGGAGATCTGGACACGAATTTGCTTGAAGGAACCGCAAATTCTTTCGAGGTAGTTGAAGAGAAAGGTGGGAAGGCTATATGGGGTTTGCTACATTTGTTGCTTCCAGGTCGGCCATGGCTTATTTGAAATAAAAGGGATGGCCGTATAAAACTATGACGGTGATAATACATCATTGAAAAGAACAATACATAACACCTTCAGCTCACTCAGCCAAACAGTTGCTTAATCTATATTATTAAGGTAGAAGGCCTTAAGTTTAAATTTTTAACAAAATACCAAAAATACTCTTGCTTATAGGTTATAAAAAATAATAAAAAATAAAAAATAGGGACATAATGGTAAAAATATTAAAATGAGTGGGAAAACTTTTCTGCAAAACAAAAACTGATATTAACTAACGCCCAAAAACCACCTCCACCATTCTTCTCACCCAAAAACCCATTCTCGCGCTAAAATTACTATCCCATCGTTGAGAAGCCGATTTTGCCCTATTTCTCTCCTCTGCACTCTGGTTTCAGTGGAGCACAAGATTCCTATCACCATTTCGGCGGCAACCCACCACCTCTCGACGAGATTTCGCCGGAAGCTGCCCACTTTGGAAGAGAAATGAAGGAATGAAGGTGAACACAGGCATACCGCAGGTTGCAGCTCTTTGAGGACGACGAACAACGAAGGAATCAAGCCGAGCACAGGCTCGATCTCATCTTCCACCATTGAAGCCATTTTAGTTTTGGGGTTTGAATTAGGGTTTGAATTAATCCTCTAAATTTCAGTTTTGGGGTTTGAATTAATGCTCTAAGTTTCAGTTTTGGGGTTTCAATTAAGGTTCTAATTTTAATTATTCTTATGCAATTTCAATTAATTTCAGTTATTGGGGTTAGACCCTAATCCCTAAATTCCAACCTTCCACTAGGCGTTCAAACTCCCAAATTGCAGTTGACCTCCAACCAAGAAGAAATAGCTAGGTCAGTATGTTTAAGTCTTTTTTTTTTAAATTTTATTTCCTTTTTTTCAATTTGAACTTGGTGTGGATGAGAATTGTGTTTTGTTTTACATTCGGTCGGTTTCAGATTCCCAAATTCCAACCTTCCACCATGTTTGTGCAATATGTTGAACATACTTGCTTAATTGTTCTGATCTCTGTGTTCCTTTTGCTTAATCTCTTGATCTGCGTCGGTTTAGTTCGACTAATTGATTAGTTTTGGAGAGACTTAGGGGAGTACAATTGACTAATTGATTAATTGGGCCTGGTTAAAAAAAAATTAAATTTTTTTAAACAAAATGGCGTCGTTTTGTTTAATGAAATAAAAAATATATATTTTAAACGGGGACGACTGGTCCCATCCCCCCAATTGCAATCCCACTTCTCAGGTTCCCCCTTTTTCCCAGTCCCATATACGGGATACAGATCCCGTTTCCCCACCCACCCACCCACTCACCCGCCGCCGCCCCCCGCCCCCCCCTCACGCATGTTGGCGAGGTCTAGAACGTTTTGCAAGTTTCCCTCTATATCATCATTCACAATTTACTACAGGAATCGCTTTTGCTTTCTTTTCCTCTAGCTACTAAGATGTTTCAGTTCGCCAGGCTGTCTCTTACAATGGGATAAAAGAATCAATTAAAAGAGATAGAGATCTTCTAATTCCAATTACGAATTCGTTAGACCCTTTCGGAATAGCCTCTCAAATTGATAATTTTAATTCATTTTACCATTTAATAACTCCCTTCAACCCTTTGAGCGAAATGCGTGTCCAAGGGTGGGGTCTAGAACGTTTTGCAAGTTTCCCTCTATATCATCATTCACAATTTACTGTGTGCCAATCTTTCCATGTCCCTCCTGCCAACCCATCTCTTCCTCCTAAGATCTCTCCACCTTCCCACCATGTTGGCCTCCAAAAACCCAAACCAAAGCAAAATCCACTTGAAATTTTAGCTCATTAACTCCATTAAACAAAATCAAATTCAATCAGAAAACATAAAATTAAAAACAACCCAAAAAAACCATCCAAAAACCAAAACAAAAACAATCCTACCTGTAGTTGTAGCTCACTGACCCAATTAAATTACGTAAAATCCAATAAAAAAATAGAAGTTTAAGATTCAAGAGCACAGAGTTTAGTATAAAGGAGTTTGACATATAATTATTAAAGTGCACATAGAGTTTGGTTATAGAGTATGGTGCAGATTCAATTTCAGATTTTCTCTTTTATTTTGAAACGGAATTCTTCCTTTGCAAACAAAGAGATTTTTTTTTAAACATCAGACCATTTTTTAATATTTTATTATTCTCATGCATCACATACTACATAGAGCTTCAGTATGACCTTAAACTTAAAATTCTAGTATATATTGGCATTGACACATTTTTCAAACTTACAGGCCAAGTTTCTTACATCAATCAGATAAATGTGATCTCGGTCCACACATACTACAGTAATTGTGCTCTAATATACCAAAACTTGAATTACCTTAATCAGCTTTCCGTTGGCTGTCATATGCTTTAATTTTGATGACAGTAGGTTTTTTACAACCTCCAGTGTATACATGCTCATAATAATAATACCCTTCACTGCTAAACATTCTTTGAGATATAAAGTTGATGTGCATGATTATTATTTCGAAGTGTTAATAATAATTTTATAACTTTAAAATAAAATACGATATTCATTTGAAATTAGACTTTTTAGCTAAAATGGTTTAGAGATTGGCATGATTTCACAGTTTAGTATCTAACAATCAAAATTGATAAAATTCGTTTCTGAGTTTGTCCACCACACATTAATGTGGTCCTTGTGTTAGAAATTGATTAAGTTTTCGATTAATGTGCTGATGTAGAACACTAGTGGTCTCACCAACCCCAATATTCCTCACTCACCCACTCAACCCAATATTAAAAATGGGCCTAGTAAAGAAAATAAAAAAGCCTACAAGATTGACTCATAACAGAAAGGATTACCCCCCGTGAGCGGATGAGGAGGAAATATTCCTTATGCATGTTTTCGATGAGGACGAAAAATCCACCACAGGCCAGCTGTGTGCCCACAGTAGTGGAATCTCTTTGAAATCCAGCGAGGAAGGAACAAAGCTTGACTTGGCATCTTTCCTATCTTTCTCATTCCCCTTTGATTTGGTTGTTGCCCACCAACCAAGGGCAGCTACTCCAAATTTCAATTAAGATAAAATTTTAATTTACTTCAAACTCTAATTGATTATTGAATACAAATTTTTGTTTAATTGATGTAGGATTATAGGGTTATACATTATATGGTTGTTGATTATAGATTATTTATGTGAATACTATTATACTACAAATTTCAATTAAGGTAAAATTTTAACTTGCATTCTTTTAAGTTCGCCCCTCCTCCGAGAAATCCTGGCTTCGCCACAGAGTACGTAGCTCGATCAGTCTTTCAATAATGCATGTGGGCATGGAAAGCAGATAGGTTTTATACTTAGTTAACTACTAAAGGCAATAATATTATCCATCGCCTGCAAGGAAGCTCAGATTGCTGCTGAACCGGCAACAAATTGAAGGGAAATTTTGTTGCTGCTGAGATGAGTGACTCTGGTGGCGAAATACAGGTAACGTATCCTCAATTTAATTTGTATAACGTTTCTCTTTTTTCTACTGCCTTCTATTTCACTCTCGGAGTTCAATTTATGTATACAGGAAGCCAGGGAAAACTTAACTGCAGATGATCAAAGCACACTAAAAGAAAGGTTGAAGAAGACGATTGTTGATGAGCTGAGCAAACTGGATGAGAAAGTGTACTTGAGCATCTATGACCACAAGAAAAAGAAAAAAATAAAAGGGGAGGCTTGCATATATAGAGTTCCAGATAAACTTCGACAAGTGGAGAAGGACGCCTACCGTCCTAGCGTTGTGTCAATTGGACCATTTCATGCAGAGGACTCTAACCTTGCACCCATGATACAATATAAACGATCTTACATGCTATCTTTTATTGATCAGTTAACAACAGATGCTGATGCTGTTGTGGATCGAGATGTTGAAGATGCTGATGGAGATGTTTATGAAGATGCTGAAAATACCGAAGAATACAAAAGTGCTATAAAATGCTTGGAAGAATGCATTGATGCTGTTGACGGTTTAGATGAAGTAATTCGTCAATGCTACACTGAAAATATCAAGTACAAGGAGGATAAGCTTGCAGAAATGATGTTACTTGATGGTTGCTTCATATTGGAACTTTTCCTTAGGTTTGACCGAAACCTAAATTACATGACGCAGCAAGACTACGATTCTGATCCAGTATTAAGAAGTGCTTGGACAACCGCAGCTCTTCAGCATGATCTGGCATTACTTGAAAACCAGATCCCCTACTTTGTTCTCGAACTTTTGTACGAGAATATCAAGCCTCACCTCAAGATCAACAGGGACAACCTACCAGACTCAGTGGCTAGCCTTGCTCTTAAGTTCTTCCAGCCTTTGAGCCGAAAGGAAAAAAACGAAGAGCCCGCGGGCACAGAGATCAAACATTTGCTAGATCTATTGCACAAATTCTACTTCCACCCAACTTCTCACTTGTCAATCGACATTGATGAGAATCCCGAGAACAGGCACCATTCTGCAGTAGAAGAAATACGCCTGCCTGGTCCTCAACGTGATCCAGCAGGCACTGGAAAGTGGGAAGTCAAGTATTGCGCTTCAGATCTTAGGAAGTCTGGAATTGAGTTTGAAGTTGGATCTAATACTCAGCAATACTTGTTGGAAATAACTTTCCGGAATGGGTTAATTTCAATTCCCCAACTGCGCATTCATGAGACTGCAAATTCACTCTTGAGGAACCTGATTGCTTTCGAGCAATGCAGTGTTAAGAGTACGCATAGCATTACATCATATGTCTTCCTTTTGAAGGGTCTCATCACTACCACAGCAGATAGTGAACTTCTTGGGGCAAGAAATATCATAGACCACAATAATGGGATTGGACACGATGGTTATTTGACTCAATTAGATAGTATACTGGATCAAGTTTCTTTGAAGGACGACTTCTATTTTGGTGCTTTGTTCGACCAAGTGAATGAATACCGTAAGTCCTGGTACAATCTGAGAAGACTTCAAGTATTTTTTAGGGTGCAAGTTCAAAAGCAGGCAGGAATCCTTTGTACCACATATTTTTCTTCTTTGTGGAAACCCATATCAGTCATTGCTGCAGCTGCCCTTCTTCTTCTTGCTTCCTTTCAGACATACTATACAATTTACCCACGCAAGTAAACTTTGGATCTCTTCCAACATTAAGAAGAGATAACTACTAACTAAGAACTAGTTGGTAACACTTGCTCTTGCTCGGGTTCCCATGCAGTTGGGGTGTGGAAGCTTTTTGATGGAATATCGCCACAATCCTAGCTATGAGTTTTCAACTTTTCATTAACCTTTTATTTCATTTAAGTTGCCTCCTGGGAAATGAGTATGTAATCTTTCAGCTTTCAATATTGAGCATATATCATATTTGGTCCTTTAAATAAAATTCAATTTTCAAAATCTGCCTCAAAACACGGAAAAAGAAAAAGAATAAAAAGCTTTAGAACTGAATACACAAGGAGATAACAAAGAGCACGACTAGGAAGAATGAAGGAGAGAAATAGACACTACAAGAAAAAGGGGCAACAACCACCGAACAAGCGTGTTGTTGCTAATATAGGTATATTAGCATTACAAAAAATGTAAAAAAGTAAACAGCAAAGCAAAAGCATGGAAAATGTGACCAAAAATAAAAAAGTAACATAAAATGCGTGGCCAATATAGAAAAAGTTACACTTTCAAGAAGCGACGACAAAAGCGGCCAATACAGAAAGCCATTCTTTTTGTATTAGCAGCAGCATTCACGCTTATTTTGTGGCAAGATGTGAGTATGTGAAGTAAAGTCTCACATCAAAAAGTATAAAAATAGCATCCATGCTTGCAGTGGCGGATCCACGAGGGGTCAAGGTGGGTCAGTTGACCTCTTGGATGCCCCGAAGACGGCTGGGGAGGGCCTTTGATGACCCCTTGGTTTTCTGGGTTGCGGGCATGTCGTGCACACCAAGTGTTCAACAAAATGCCCCAACCAGTCTCGGCAGCAGCTGCGCACCGCGTTCCTATGTGCAAGGCTGCCTAGGTTATAGCCCAGTCAAACTTTTGTGAAAAAGAACAAGTAATATATGATATTCACCGGAATCTGAAAATTGTATTTAGATGCAGCAGCGACGGTGAGAACTCGCGAGGAAGAAGATGGATTGTCCCTAATGCTTTATTATTATAAACTAAACGATGTCGTTTAGAATAGTACCTACCTTTAGTAAATCGCTAGGACATTACTAGAGAGTTGCTTTTGTTTTTTTCTCCTTATCCCATCATCTTTTGCGTACTGTCCCATGATATTTACCTAAAAATTAAAACCAAAGCTAGGCAAATATTATCTAGAATTTGACCAAAAAAAGTATTTACCTAAAAACTAAAATCTAAATATTTTTCTTTTAAGAAAGTTACCAAATATTATCTTTCATATACTTGGGTCAAACTTCAATGGTACATACTATTTAATGGTATGTACTGTTGAATGGTTTAAAATTCATTTGGGGTCCACTGCAAATTAATCTGGACCATTCAATGGCCGTACCATTGTACCATTCAATGGTACGTACCACTTAAGATTTTTCCCTTAACTTGTTTAATACATGATTTATTATTGTACTAGCTTTGAATCCTTACCCTCCTCTAAATAATATTATTTAAAAAAAAAAGTTTTGCTAGAAATAAATGATATATGATTTATTTGGATTGCAAATAATAGTTTTATAAACTTTTTCTGTTTTGAACCAATTTCTCATTATTTTCAATCAAGGTCAGCTTGATGATGCAGTTTTTATTTTTCTCTTTTAATTAAGTTTTCACTTATGTATAGTATGCATTTTCATGAGTACATCTCATTGAATTTCACTGGGGTGACATATGTTTATTCTCACCCCCCTCGAAAAAAAATCCTATTAATCTTCCTTAATTTCTCAAGCAATAATATTTTGTATACAAAAACTTTCCGAACCTTTAAATCATGACCCCTTAAGCTGAAATTCCTGAATCCGCCACTGCATGCTTGCTCTGTGACTGTTACCCATTTTTCTTGCAATGAGATGTGAGGATGCGAAGTAAAGTCTCACGTCAGAAAGCTTAATTAAAAAACTTTGTAAAAGGGCTACAAGGAGTCGGTAAATTCTTAGCCGAAATATCCTTTTTGGCACACATTGGTTATTTGGTATGTCCTGCCCGTTAACTTGCTTTTCCAGCATACTATTTTTATCTTAAGGTTTCAGTACTTTTTTTATGTCTAACGCTTTTCCAATTGATTGGTATTCATATAATATGTCAACCACCCCTTTGTTAATTTCTTTGACTATTTGAGCAATGCAAATCGGTCTGTTTGTACCGGTTCTGTGGCTCCCTGGTAGTTTTGATTTTCCCAATTCACTGATGTTATAGTATAAAGCTGGAGCACGTAGCTCCGAATTTGCGCAGCCCCAATTTAGGGCAATTAGCCAAAATGAATCACTTTTGACATTTAGTTGTTGAAATGATCAAAATCAAATATCGATTACATATTTGGAAAAAAAAATATATCGATTACATATCAATTATATATGAACGACACAACAATAATATAACGACGAAATGCTAAAAATATATGATTTTAACAACTGAATGTCAAAAGTGAATCATTTCATCCAAAAGCCCAACAATTTATTGAGATAAAATTCTGACATATTCAGATCGAGCTACAACAAGCATCGCTATTTGCTAGCAGCTAGCATCTTCTCGCATGTGCACATAACTATAAATAATACCTATTTCATGACCCAAAAAGAGACATTTCGGGTGTACTAATGCCAAGACAGGTGATCATCACTGAATAAATTGTTGAATTCACTCTTGGGGCATTGGGTTGCTGTTCGACGTCGGAGAAAGAAACAACTTTTGCGCTTTAGTGATTTTACTCAGTCCGTCTTCAACCTGCTTCACTCCTCTGTCAGCCTCAGCCCAAGCATCTGCAAATTTGGAATCCAAGGAACAATGAAGGTCTCGTATTACTGAGCCAGTCGTCTTAACGCTTGCTTCCATTTTGGAGAGTACTTCCAAGTGTTCAAGAAGCGTAGCCTCGGGAGAAGCCTTAGTCTCACTGGTTAAATCTGTTCCGTTTATATCCTCAAATGACAAACTTTGCTTGGTAAGTGGACGTACATCTTTCGAAGGAGGGCGATTCTCTAACAACAATTAACCAACATAACGAGTATATATATAAGAATTGAGTTATATACAATACAACTGTGGACCATCCCATCTTTCTATAGTTTCTATTAAAGAGAATTGAAAGTGCAGCAATCAAATAATGTAAAAATAAAAATAAACATGAAAACGAATGAGGATGCATATAACAACTTGCTATTGTTATTCGATCGAGTTCTACTGTACGTACTCTGGTTGGAAGAACTAGGAGATGATATTGAGGAAGGAAAACGAGCAGAACCAGAGGGCGTTTTTGGTGCTACGGGTGAGGATGCAGCATTATTCTTCGTAATTGGTGAGGGCTCGTGGCCGGAATCCGCCTTTTTCTGTCTCTTAGGGGAGGCAGGATTTTTTTTCAACACCGGTTTTTTTCTGGTTGGTGGTTTTCTCAACACGTTGCGCTTGCGTTTTTCACTCACTGTCCTTTTTTCGTCCTCCCCCTCTGCGCCCATCGCTCTGCAGAGCCCTAAAATATTCCTCTCTCTATATATAGGCGATGAGAGCAATTAATTTATTGTAAGAAATAGAGAGATTCCGGAGCTTAGACGAATAGCGTTTTGCAGAGAGTTGAATACAAAGAATTAAGCTAAAGTACGCGTTAGGTAGAAATCATGTGTGAGGTGTTTGCTAGGAAGGTTCGAACTTTATTAATTAGCATGCCAGTTACCCCCCAAACTATCACAAGGTTGTCGATAACCCTCCTAAATTTTTATTGCCAATTTACCCCCTAACTAGTACAAGATAGCCAATTAAACCCCCACTAGATTTGAGAGAATTTCATCCAAATTTTTATTAAGTGATATCATGTGAGGCACTAGACACATTTTCAAGAGCAAATATGTCCTTAATCTATCTCCTCCCTTTACTTTCCCTTAGTGTAAAAGTCGAATTATTAAATAAAATTGAAAAGATTAGGTTATTTTGGACATAGAGAGCTAAGATCAATGTGAAGTTGGACTCAAAAATGTGTCTCATGCCTCTCACATGACACCACTTAACGAAAATTTGGATAAAATTCTCTTAAATCTAACAGCAAGGGGTTGATTGGCTGTGTAATAATAGTTGAGGAGGTAAATCAGAAAAAACAATTGTTCGAGGGGGCATTAGGCACCTTGTGATAGTTGGGGGGAGGGGGGGTTATTTGGCAATTTACCCTTCATTTTCTTTTTTTCCAAGATCCAAATCTATATTAAGATAAGCAAGTTGATAATTTAAATCAACAATTTCATTGCAACCTTTTCGTTCACCAAGTCAAATTAAAATGTCCAACCAACTAAGATCGAATCCACTCGCAAAATATATTGTCTGTAAGTCAATGTCATATGCATATTATCAAGTTGTAACTTGTAACATATAAAAATATCTTAGGAAGGAAGCACATGCTCATAGTCCTTAGCTCTCGTCATGGGTTATACGTCACATCTTATATTACAGTATATATCTCGTACATGCATCTTACGGATGATATGTTTAAATATAATTTTTGTAAAAAATGATATGTTTAAATATAATTTTTGTAAAAAATGATATGTTTAAATATAATTTTTGTAAAAAATGATATGTTTAGAGATCGGTTTGTTAGTATAGTCTTTAAGGTCAATTTGGGATTGCTGTTTTTTCTTAAAAAATTAATTTTGCTGTGTTATAAGAGTAATTAGCTGTAAAATAAAGCAGTTGAGCATTTGACAAACTATATTTATAAAAGTGTTGCGAGTATGAAAAACATTGTAAAAGCGTTTGGTAAAAATTTAAGATAAGTGATATAATTGTATATAATGACAAAAATGAAAATACTAGTTGGGGTGGTGGCAACTATAGAGGTGGCGGCAACAATGGTGGTGATGACAACGACAATGGTAAGGGTATGATAGTGGTGCCAATAGTAGGGTGTGGTGGCTGGGGTGTTATTTCCCTCTTTTTGGCCAAACGGGGAGGCCTAGAAGGATTTTTGGTCCTTCTTTGATTTAGATGCGCAAGCATTCCACCACGTGGCCAAGAATGGCCGACGTAGAAAAAGAGTGAATTTGATTTGTGTTTGCGCCTTAAATTTGACTTCTAATCAAATGATTGAACGGCCGAGCAAGCAACCTCTTCTTGTCCTAGGTTCTTTCTCTACCTTGAAGGCAAGGCATTGAATGAACAACCAAAATAATCTAAAATGGTGAAAGTGAAGATCGAATGAGAAAGTAAAAAGAATTGAAAATAAACGAGATTAAAATTAATATAATTGCGAGGAAATAAACTAAACTAAAGACGAGTGCGTAGAAATAAATGTGCTTGAATATAAATGAGATTGAAAAGACAATGACAAGAACTAAAGTGCATAAAGTAAAGAATTGAAATGCGAGTGCATGAATTAAGTTTCAATAGAAAAAGAGAATTGAAATACAATGCGTTAATCAAATTGGGTAACGTATTGAAAGACAAGTGCCCGAAGTAAATTGCATGAAAATAAAATAATCTAGGCTTGGGCTACATTATGCTAGGACAGGAATTGAAGAGAATGACAAGTTGTGTGATTGATCAGGGATCTTTTTCCTTGATCAGGGATCTTTTTCTCTTCTTCGATTCTTGTATTTATAGGGCTCGAATACGTCCAAATATGTCCCAACATGGCTGTCTAGATACGTTGCCCCGTTGATTACGTCAATTAACAAAAATCTTCCTCGATTGGTGATAATTGACATTAGCTAGCCTTGATTGTGTCCATCCACTATCCTATAATTCGTCATCTATATCGTGTCAAAAACGCTATATTAGGCTACCATAGTGTTTTAGAAAGTACTATATCAGTCGACGCTATGGTAGGTCAAGAGCTTTTCATAGCGTTTTTGAAACTCTATCTAAAATCATCCTATTATAGCATTTCTAAAACGTAATTATAGATAGTAATCACAGTGTTTTCAAAGTGCTATGAATTATTTTTTATAGTTTTTGAACTATTGTGATTGAATAGATGATAGCATTCTACATGGAAAGCACAACGTTTTCTAAAATACTATTGTTTGTTTTATAGCGTTTTCTGAAGTGCTGCGAATATCTTTTAAAGCATTTTTTTAAAGTGTTGTGGTTTGTTTTATAGCATTTCCAAAAGTGTTGTGAATGAACAAATAACAACATTTGGGAATGCTATAAAACGCTACAATTATAGGTCCTTTGTTCCATAAATGTTTGTGTTCCATGCTATTTCATAGTATGACTATTATAGGATAAATGTTTCTAAATTAATTGTACACCATTTTACAAAATCTCAAAAGAGTAACATACATAGATCTTATTAAATGAAAGGAGTCAAAGTATCAGGTGTGTTCCACCATAACAAGGCATCTAATTACTTGAGCACATAATAAACATAAAACTGAATAAGTCTCAAAATTGGCTCATTTGCCTATAAATCAATTCAAGTCTTTATAGTAATGAACTTAAGTGCATTAGTTTCTTGGCACTTCTAAGAACGAAAACATGCATCCCTGACCTATACTGAGTCTCCAATCTGTTCAAAAGAGAAGAAAAAAAAATATAAGGATACACTTGTTCAATTGTTTTTCGTGATTTTGCTATGTATACTAGTCAAATGTCCCTGATCATAAGACATATAATTGCCACTATAAATAAGAACCATAATTCCAACAGTAGAGATTACTATTGACATAATATAAGTGGAGCATGAGACATATAATTGCCACTATAAATATGAACCATAATTCCAACAATAGAGATTATTATCGACATAATATAAGTGGATCAACCAAGCAACCAAATTCCAAGACCATGCATAAATATTGAAATAATGTAGTGTTGAATAGAGATTATTCAATACAGATTATTCACAATCTCTTTTCTAAGAGTGTATTCAGCCATGCAACCCTCAAGTTGCGAACGATTCTTTACATATCCTTTCAATATTTTTATTTATCTGAAATCATGATACTTATATATAAGTGTATGCACTACTCCTATAACGCAATAATTAAAAATTCACATAGATGTTCCTTACCTCTCAAAAGGATACATCCATCGGTAGTGGACAGGTCCACGCAATCGTGCTTGTCTTTCTAAATGAACAGACAAATGCATCATAACTGTAAAAAATGAAGGTGGAAAATACCTTTCAAGCATGCATAAGGTTTCAACCACCTTACTCTCGAGCACTACCACTTGAATATAGTAGCTGAAACGTTTAAAACTTGCAATCTTCCAGGCATTGTTGCATGTTAGAATTAATGTGCAAATATTTGCAGTTGTTGTCCTTAAATTTTGGGTTAAAATAATTGTAGGGTTTATAATTGCTTTCAATTCTTTCAATGTTCAAATAAGTCGTATCAAACTTGGGTGGTACGTACCATTCAATGGTCTGACTATTGAATGATTTAAAATTCATTTGGAGTCCACCGCAAATTAATTTGAGAGCATTCAATGGTAATTTGAGACCATTAAATGGGCGTACCATTGAATGGTCCGTACCACTCAAGATTTTTCCAAATAAGTCATATTTAGTGCTTTGATGGACATCTTTCAATGTTCAATCAAGGAGTAATTTATGACAAAAGTCACATTTATAGCTGGGAAATGTTAGTGAGACTTAGGGGTGGGCTCGGTCCGGTTCAGTGCGAATTAGGCTTGAAACTGTGGACCGGACCAAATGAATAGTCTCGGTTTGAAAATTGAAATTTTTTTTGTGAAAATCAATCGGTTCGGTTTCGATTGTCTGTCGATTTGGTTTCGGTTTGGGCCTGTTTTGGGCCTTACAATTTTGGGCCCAATTAATGTAAACATTTTTTTTAAAAAATCAAATTCTGTTTTGGGCCTTACGATTTTGGCCTTATAATGCATACAAAAAAAATACTATGTTCGCTGTTGCTAGTAGATTCTAACCAAATAAAAAAAAATACATATTCATTCATTCAACAACTAAATCAAAGGGTACTCCTATGTTCTATCTAACAACTTAGTTCCTAAATAAGCTCAAATAAACCTAGTTATAAGTTCAAATAAGTTTAAGCAACAATCCCCAAATAAATAATGTATGTTGAGAGTGAGCAGCAGGCAGCAAGCAACAAGCAAGCAAGCAGTAGCTAGCAAGCATTTTTAGGGGTGGGCAAAAAAACCGAAGAACCGAGAAACCACACTGAACCGAGGCCCAAAATACCGAAGAAAACCGAGTTGACCAAAATCGAAGAAAACCGAACTGAAACCGAAGGAAACCGGCATGTCGGTTTTGGTTTCGTTTTCATGCCCCAGGAAACCGGACTGAACCGAACCGAACCGAGAAATATATATATTATTTATTTATTTATTTATTTTAATTACGTGTCACGTTTTAATTGGTTAAAATGTAAGTTCTAATTTGCTAGAGTAGAACTTGGTGCACCGAATCAACCCCCAAGCCTAGGTGAATTAGCCAATTAGGTCACTCTAGCTTTCTCTCTCCGCCTCTATCTTTTGGGACTGACTACAATGCTCATAAGCATTGAATGCTCACACCAATCTCACCCTCCTTCCCCCCCCCCCCCCTCCTCTCCTCCCTCCTCCCTCCTCCCTCCTTTTAATGGTGAGATCGGTGTGAGCATCCAATGCTTGGGAGCACCGTAGCCTACTCCCTATCTTCTCCTCTATAACTTTGTTTCCAACTTTCCCGACGCTGCCAGCGACTCCGCCCCGTTCCTGTTTCGAATCAGTAGCAAGCACCTTCTTCGTTCAATCACCTTCGAATCAGCAGCAATTAGGTCAATTTTTTGAAAAAGTAATCCTCATCTGTTTGATAACTGAATTTGCATTTGTTAATCACCATTGAAAGAACAAACAAAAGGATTGGAGGAGGCGTATATGGAGAGGAGGTTGAACATGCCCTCTGTTGTAATTCTTACAGTGCCTCCTCTCAGATCTTAATTTTCTGCAAGATTTGGCATCTGGGTTTTCATTAATTTGCCGGTATGGTGGGGAATCTGATTTGGGTTTTTTTTCGCTTTTTCTGAATTTGTTGTGGGTTCGGATCTTGGTGATTTTTTTTTTTTTTATTGAAATTTTGTCTGGTTTAATCTTCTAGGTGTGTGCGGGACCAGAATTTGATCGGTGAAGGATCGGATGCTTCTAAATTGAATCCAGGAATACTTGTTTTTGAATCGGATTACAATCTGTGTTCTTAATATTTAAAAAAATTAAGGTACTATTCTTTCTAGTTTGGTTGGTTATCTATTTTCTGCATTTGGTTCTAGTTAGGTGGATTGATAAAAAAAAAATATTCGAAAGACGGCTACCCTGAATTTTCAGATTTTTATTGAATGATGATGAAAAAGTATTAATAAGTGAATTATGTTGCTTAGATATGTGATAAATTTGGGGACTGGCTACAGTGCTCGCAAGTATTGGATGCTCACACCGATCTCACCCTCATTCCCCCCTCTCTCCTCCCTCCTCCCTTCTTTTAACGGTGAGATCAGTGTGAGCATCCAATGCTTGCGAGCACCGTAGCCTACTCCGATAAATTTGTTGTAAACTTGTGTTATAAGCTATATCAGTTTGTGTAAACAAAAATTAAAAACCCAAAACTTGGTTCTCTCAATACTCTCATCAATAACGGGTTATTGTAAGGAAAATGAATCTGGATGACAGGGCCGGCCTTGGCTATAGGCCAGATAGGCCATCGCCTAGAGCCCCCAAATTTAAGAGCTCCAAAATTCTGTACTTGTTTACATATAATAATATAATATGTATGTTAAAAAAAATTAAGTTATATATTATATCAGTATAATAGTATATGTGTGTAGAGACAAATGTGAGAATATCAATTTCCAAGTTCCAAGACTAATGAACCAGGTTTTGCACAAAAAAAAACCACTGATCGATGTCTTTCTAAATTCTTATTTCCTTATCACTGTATTGGGGCGTGTATTGCACACAAAAAAAAATTCTTTCACATTCCCGTCTGTCAGGGAACTCTTGTTGAACCCAGGAACTTTTTGGTATTTTCCGTTTCTTTGGATGATATGATGGGTCAATTATTTGTTGTTTATAAAATAAGAGTAGGTTGGCTCGGGATAGATCTGATTCCTATTCCGTAGACAGCCAAGATAGACGTCCTTCTCCTACGAGGTCGGCCTTATCCCCACACTTTCTCTAATGCTTGGACTGGGAAGATATTGGCTCAAGGCAGCAACCGTCAGGCTTGCCGAAGGGTCCCATTCATCAGGCTCCAAGCCTCCAAACTCCAAATAATTGGCAAAATCTAAAATCCCAATCTCCAATTCGAGAGATTGACAGGTATTTCATCATCCCTAAATTCCCAATTTAAATTCAAAGTTTGTCTTTTGGTTTTGTCCAATTGTCTTCTTGATTTTATTACCAGTTATTAATATTGTGTCGTATGTGTATGTGCTCTGTCTCGTCTTGGTTTTCAGTTTTCTTCATTTTTATTTGTTCAGATTCAATCTGTTTTGGACTTTTGGTGTTGCCGTATTTGATGAGAACTTGAAATTGATTGTTCTAGTGGGAACTGGGAAGTTGCGAACTTGTTAATTGTTAGTTTGTTACAATGGCTCCTATTAGGAAATATCCTTCTGGGAAGTTGCAATTCAAATATTGAATTATTTGAAAGATATGGCTGCTTGTTATCCAAACGCGTGGGTTGCTTATAGAGTTCTCTTAACAATACCAGTTACAGTTACTGTTGCCTCTGCTGAAAGAACTTTTTCAAAGTTGAAATTGATCAAATCTTACCTTCGATCAACCATGTCACAAGAAAGATTGAATGGTTTGGCTATGTTATCAATTGAAAAGGATCTTATTGAAAAGCTCAACTATGAGAGCTTAATTAGTACTTTTGCAGCAAAAAATGCAAGAAGGGTAGTGTTTGAGTAGTGTTGGACGTATGATTCGTGATTTCAAAGTTTCTTATTGAATTTTTACGTTTTTTTTAATTCTTACATGCTAGAGTGTGCTATTAAGGTTTATTGTTGCTATTAGTATTAGCCGATTATTGGCCAGGAGCCCCATTTTTGTTGTTTGCCTATAGCCCCCAAAAAGTCAGGGCCGGCCCTGCTAGATGATAGTAGATCTAGAGGTGCCTGGCTCTCTTCGCGTTAGCGGTGTTCGCAGTTGCAGGGTATTACGTGTAACTTAAAATTTTTTTTTTTTTTTTTTGCGACTACCTCGTGATTTTCATGATGCTGATGGATATTTTATTTTCCTTTTTGTTGTTTTCTCTTTTTGCTCGGTTATTCGAGAGCCACATCTTTTGTTTCTTGTAGTGATGAGGACCATGTGTTGGGATTATCTTTTGGTTCTTTCTTCTTTTGGGATTATCTTTTGGTTCTTTTTTTGCTTGCATTAGTTGTTTGGTTTGATGCCCATCTAATTTATGGTATGCTTGTGTAAGTGGATCCGACTTCTTTGTTGTGTTACTTGTTTGTGATTAATCATATTTATAAAATTATGTACTTTAATTGAATTATCATTATTGCTAGTTCAATGTACCTGATTTATGATTTGTGACAATTGTGGGGTTAACTAAGTTATTGTAATTTATTGTACTTGGCAAGATTGCATAGGTTGAAGGAACTGGATCGATTGTCAAAGTGGTTGATTTTTATTTAAGGTATTACTTTTCTCAATTTCTACATTAAGTTTGATTGACTATTATTGTTTTTTTCTTCATGTTATTTATTTATGCTTAAACTTTTTATCATAGAAAGTCTAAATTAAAAAAACTGAAATAATAAGTGTTTGCCGCAATATGTGTATGTGTATGTGTGTATGTGCCTATGTTAAATATAGGTTTCTTGCATTTATAATCTTGTTTAATATTTTATTTGCAGAAACTTGAAGTGCACCAAACAAAGTAGCTCCTGCTACATTTAAGTGATTTCAAACATGTAAGCAGTGCAGTTGTTGTCCTATTTTTGGGACTTTGAAAGCATTACCATTGCTAATTTGCTACAATTTATCTTCGTGGCTTTCAGTTTAGCTCTATTCAATATTAATTCAATGAAACAGTACATATTGATTTTTTGTGTGTGGGTAAATTGTGAAAACAAAGCCTAAGGAATTCGCTGCACTTTTCTACAGTCTTCAAAGTTGGACTGTAATCCCTAGAATTCCCTTCTTTTTTTCTTTCTTTTTTTTGTTTTCTAAGATTTTGTCTTTTAATTTTTGTGTGAAATGAACTGTTTTATAATTGGTGTGGTTGATCGGGGAATAATCAAGAGGTTCGACCAGGACAGAAGTGGGTTCATTGCTGCTGCTTGCTGCTCACTCTCACCAATTTTTTTTTTTTTAAATTTTGGGTAAGTAAGAAGATAATTAATTTGGTGATTGTTGCTTAAACTTATTTGCTGCTCACTCTCACCAATTTTTTATTTTTTTTTAATTTTGGGTATGTAAGAAGATAATTAATTTGGTGATTGTTGCTTAAACTTATTTGGACTTATTTGAACTTATAACTAGGTTTATTTGAATCTACTATCTGTTTTAGATGATACTATAGTATTTTTTTAGGCATTATAAGGCCAAAATCGTAAGGCCCAAAACATAATTTGATTTTTTTTTTAAATTACATTAATTGGGCCCAGAATTGCAAGGCCCAAAACAGGCCCAAACCAAAACCGAACCGAAATGCAACCAAAACCGAACTGATCGGTTTTCACAAAAAAATTTCGGTTTTCAAACTGAACCGACACTATTCATTCAGACCGATCCACAGTTTCAAGCCCAATTCGCATTGAACCGGACCGAGCCCACCCCTAAGCATTTTGGGGATTGAAAATACATAAATAGCTCCATGAACAATATGGTATATAATAAATTTGACAAAAACACGTAAATAATATAAAATTCCAGCTGCTTACATGTTCGAAATCACTGAAATGTAGCAGGAGCTGCTTTGTTTGGCGCACTTCTAATTTCTACAAATAAAATATTAAACAAGATTATAAATGCAAGAAACCATAAAAATGAAAAATATAAAATTCAAGCAAAAAAAAAAAACTCAAATGCTATGCATAGGCAAAAAAGAAATGTACCTAATTCGATGTCTTCATAAAGCTCCATCTCTTGAATTGTTGGTGCATTTTCCAAAGAGGAGATGTCATCGGACCTTAACCAATTTTGAGTATAAATTAAGGCCTCCACCATCTTAGGAGTCAATGAAGCATGAAATGCATTTACTACTCGCCCTCCCGTGCTAAAAGTAATACCTTGAGTAAAAATCAACCACTTTGACAATCGATCCAATTCTTTTAACCTCTGCAATCGTACTAAAAAATGGGAAAACCAACAAACTAATAAGTAATAGCCATTGAAAAATATTACATATTACATAATACACACACGCACATATTACAAGTTATCAAGTAGAAGTCGTTTGTTCATGACTCTAGCTACCAGCTGTTTTTTTTTTTGGTCGAAAAATCAACTTCAATAAAAGGCCAAAGCCAAACAAATACAAAGGAACCTAACGAATGGGCATAACTGCCGCAAACCCTCATCTTTAAGCCTTGCGCGCGCGCACACACACACACATATTATAGCACTTACAACAGACACACATACACATATTACAGCACTTACAACACACACACATACATATACTACAACACTTAGAGCACAGTAAAGCACACACACACACACATACACATATTACAGCACTTACAACACACACATACACATATTACAACACTTATAGCGCACATACACATATTACATATTACAGCACGCACACGCACATACACACACACACACATTACATAACACACACACACGCACACGCACATATTACATAACACACACACACATATTATAGCGCACACACACATATTACATATTACAACACGCACATATTACATATTACAACACGCACACACACACACATGCACACACACACACACACATTACATAACACACACACCCACACACACACACACACCCACACACACACATATTACAACACATACACACACACACACAAACACACACATATTATAGCTCGCGCACACACACACACACAATCCAGTCACCAAGTACAAATGCACTGATGCCAATGAAATTGTCGCGAATGAAATTGCTGGTCATTGACTAATTAATTGCAATTTTGCTCTTTTACAGCTTCAAATAGACCTTAACTCATATGGAAAATAAAAACCGTTCTCTCAAATTATACTTAAGAAAGTGAAAACCCATATCAAAAAGGAACAAATTCAGCTAATAATGTATTAAAAATCATAATTACACTCAACATTATTGATTAATTTGAAATGGGCAATTCTCAAACAACTCAGAGAGGTAGAAAATAGGGTCGCGAATGAAATTGCTGGTCATTGACTAATAAATTGATTGCCCATAAAATAAAATAAAATAAAATGTGCGAAGAGACGAGGTCACGAGCTGGAGCTGCTGCCAATCTGAGACGAAACAAGGAAACGGGAAGGGAAACAGAACAGAAGAGAAGATAGAGGCGGAGAGAGAGAGATTGACCTAATTCACCTAAAGGCTTGGGGGCTGATTCGGTGCAACAAGTTCTAATCTGGCAAATTAGAACTTACATTTTAACCAATTAAAATGTGACACGTAATTAAAATAAATAAATAAATAATATATATAATTCTTCGGTTCGGTTTGGTTCGGTTCGATTCCCTGGGGGCATGAAAACTGAAACCGAGATGCCGGTTTTCTTCGATTTTCAGTTCGGTTTTCTTCGGTTTTGGTCAACTCAGTTTTCTTCAGTTTTTTGGGCCTCGGTTCGGTGCGGTTTCTCGATTCTTCGGTTTTTTTGTCCACCCCTAGTGAGACTCGCTCAAAAAGCGAATCCAACCAAACTCTCTAGACACGTGTTTTTGTCGGGACTGGCTACAGTGCTCGCAAGCATTGAATGCTCACACCGATCTCACCCTCCTTTCTCCCTTCTCTCCTCTCTCCTCCCTCATTTTAATGATGAGATCGGTGTAAGCATTCAATGCTTGCGAGCATTGTAGCCTACTCCTTTTGTTCTTTCAAAAATTGATGTTGCATCGAATCCCACCTTGAAAACAATTAAAAAACAATTGAAAGTTGCAATTAATTAATTTGTTTTCTTTCTCTCCCTCATTCACACCCTACCCGATGAATCCAGAAGCTTAGCATTTAAATCTTCTTCCCAAAATTCCAGTCGATTTTTTAGCAGTCCATGGTAACCATGGCTGCCATATTTCAGAAACTCCATGGAAAATTTCCCCATTAAATCCAAAGATTTGAATTTGTAACCAAAAAGAAAAGAACAAAATTTGAATCAAACCCATAGTTAATCTCCTTCTATGTTTCTCTTTCTCCCTCCCAAATGGCATTATAACTCCATCAAAAGCTTACCATGTAAACTCAATAATCATCGTCCAGAAAATT
Organism: Gillenia trifoliata; assembly: GCA_018257905.1. Classification (NCBI taxonomy): domain Eukaryota; kingdom Viridiplantae; phylum Streptophyta; class Magnoliopsida; order Rosales; family Rosaceae; genus Gillenia; species Gillenia trifoliata. The sequence goes on along the minus strand of CM031084.1, from coordinate 8,612,416 downwards.
TAGGGATTAATGTTACAACCGAGAAAAAATATCCACAATCAATTTAGTTTTACATCAACAGTTCCGATTGAAAAGTTCAATATTATTCAGAAAATATAGGGTGAATCAAAAACCCATACCAATACTAAATTTTTTAATATTGGGTCGTTTACAGAATTCAAAGCTTGGGTGAGGAAGAGAGAGAAGCAAGGCAAAGATAAATGTAGGTGGGCCAGACTTCTACCAGCTGCAGTATTACATGGACAGAAAGTCTGTTGAGACTCGCTTTGGAGGTTCCTTAGCATTTCCCTTTACAGCTACTTAGTACTGATAATTACCTATTACATCATGGGATTTATAAAACAATAATGATTAAAGAAAGACATGGTCATCATTTTACATATGAATTGATGATCTCCATAAATATTTGCTAGCGATAAGGTAAAAGTTTAGGGCTTAAGGTTTAGGGTTTAGTGATATAGAAATAACGGTTTAGTGATATTTATATCCACTTGTAATTAATATAGCTAGGTTTTGAAACTCCTCTAAATCTATCTCTTATGAAGCGGCTTCATTACCTACCTTGTTAATATATGATAATTTCTTCAGTTTTTCAGTTTTAATCATTTAAATTGGCGAGAATACGAAAGTTCTAAATTGCAGTTTAAAGAACTTACAAATACAATAACAGCTCTAAAGTGCAGAATATCCTCCTTGTAGTTATAAAAACTTTCGGTGGCAAGTTCTGTATAGGAATAAATTCCACATTGGTAATAAGTTATAATTTTCTAGGTCCAATCTTAAGGAAACTTGCCACCACCTAATAATAATTGTCAATAAGTCCAAAAATATGCAATATCACAAATACTTACATGCTTTATTTTTTTGGATCGATGTCACATCTTTGAGCTTGCGGGTACATAATACCTACATGCACTAGCTACATGCTTTATTTCTCTAAAGGTATTAACTTGAATTGGTTGAATATTGCATTTGATGTATTGTATATATTATAAAATTTACTTTTTAACATAAAAAAAAAAAAATTAAAGAGAGCACTACGTACATGCATGCACTGGCCTTTAGTTCCAATATAGTTTTTTATACTCATATAATTTCATTAAGGGTGACTAATAATATTTTTTAACTACACCTCCATTAAGTAATAACTTCCATAAAATTATACAATTAGTTTGATCCCAACAATATGACGATAAAGAAGTTTTATTGTATTTAGTTCTAAAATTTTTCTAAACAATTCAAAAGGGATGTTGAATTTCTAAAATTTTGAAGACAAATTTCATTATGAAAATATTCAAATTGAAATTGGAAAACCTTGATTCCAAACTAATCTGTTTGAAAATCAAACCAAGTTGAAAGTTAATACAATTTTATTTTAGGGTGATTTTGTATTAAATCAATAAAAATTTACAATATATCAACAATATTTATGTTAATTATAAATAGGTCAATCATGTAATGTGCTAGTTTAATGCATTTAAAATAAACAAAAATTACAAGATCTATCATGACACACCCCGACCCGGATAGCCACGTGGACACCGGATCTCGAGGCGTGCTGACCGACCACTCCGTAGGAGTGACGAAGTCATAAGAAGATTAATTAAGGAATTAGAAATAATAAGCAAGATTTAATCAGAGTTTAAAGAAAATACGGAAATGTAATGTGGGTAGAACCCATTATTACATAGTGTCAGAGCTAGGTGCAGTAAAGGAAATTATTCACATCCAGGAGGATGGATATAGCACACAACAAAAGGAAATTAACATACACTGCAGAAAGAAAATCAAGCTACCAGCAGCTGCCACCACCGAATCGTCGTCAACTAAAGTCTAAGTCCTGGAGGGGCGAAAAACAAGGGTGAGTGGGCCAATATCGATTTTCTAAGTAAAACGTTTCCAAAACTTTAGGTATAACCCCTCACTGTAAAACCCGTAGATTTACCAAAATATTTACTAATAAAATAAGTACTGAGCATAAGTAACGGGCCAACGCCCACAAGGATACGGGTATAAATCATTTATCACAGTGAAAATCAACATTACTTATCACATGGAAATATGCACACAAGTCATATAGAAAGTAGCTACATGACAGGCTGGGTGTTTAATATATTACGCTCTAGCACTACATGCACGTGAAGCTGGCACAAAATGTGCGTCACAACGAGTCTAGTCGCCGAGGCGACATAGACAGGCTGGCACCTACAATGGATCCAAAGTGAGCGTTCGGTGCTTGTGAACATATACGTGAAGCTGGTCCTGGGCCGGACAGTGCTAACACCGTGCATAATGTGAAATAAGTAATACAGTTCAAATAGTGTGTATGCATGCCAAATTTATCACATAAATCAACATAACCCAAGTCATAAACCAAGTAACTATAAATAATTGATACCACAAAATAATATTTATAAAAGTAGGCATGCTATACACACACATAGTTCAAAACACATTTAAAACACTAATAAATATTATAAAAGGTTAAGTACTAGGCCCACTCACTGATACGTAATCGGATCGTAGCCCCCGTAGCGTGCCTGAGCTCGTTGCTCCTCCGGATAAGTCTCACCTATATGAGAGTTTACTAAACTAATCATTTAACAAGTCTAATTCAATTAAAGTAATGAAAAAGACTTGAAATCGCCTTTGTTTGCTCGAAACGGGACTTGAATTGGTTGGAAAATGGGTTCACGCGCCGCCACGCGCCGCCGCGGGGCTCCACGCGCCGCCACAAGGCGGCACGCGCCGTCACGCGCGCCCACGAGCCGTCACGCGCCCACACGCGCGCTCACGCGCCCACACGCGCGCTCACGCGCCAGCACGCGCGCTCACGCGCCAACACGCGCTCGTACGCGCGCCCACGTGCTCACACGCGCGCCCACGCGCGACTGTGCAGTCGCCGTTAAAGTTAACGGCGTGCCGTTAACTTTAACGGTATATTCGTTTTGGCTGACGGAATATTCCCTAACGGCGTTACGGAATATTCCGTCGCCGTTAGAGAATATACCTGACGCCGTTAAGGATTCGACGGAATATACCTCGGGTATATTCCCGGTTCGGACCGGGTTGGACCGGGTTGGACCGGTGGTTGGCTGACGTCACGAACCGGTTCAGACCGGGGTCGATGACGTCAGGTCGCAGGAGTTCTGACCGCCGAGTTCCGTCGCCGGCCGCCGTTCACTTTGCCGGTTTCTGGGTTTCGTCGCCGGAAAAACCAGAGAATTTGCAGGAGTTAGATTTCTTCACCAAATTTCACAATTTAAAGCTCAAAATGAACCTGGAGTCAAGGAGAAGAAGGATTTACCCAAAATTTGGCCTGAAATCGACCTGTAATGGCCGGAGTTGAGCTCGAGCTCCTCGGCCAAAGTTCGAACTCGACGAACCTCGGCCTTAAGCCAGCATGCAAGGCCTGAATTCGAGTTTCAGGGCTCCCAGAAGCCTGTAGGTGAAGGTCTCGAGTCAAATCGAGACCGGGATGGGTGTGGTCGTCCAACTAGAGCTCGCCGGGAAAAATGGCAGAGCTCGGTTCTTCTTCGTTCGAGGTCGTTGGGTTTATCAGTAGCCCAGAAGTGATGGAGGGAGGTTGGTGGTGATGATCTGGAGCTCCTGGAGCTCGAAGGCAAGTCACAAGTTCGAGGAGAAAAACATGCAGGTTTTGGCTCAGTCGATTTTTTTACGATTTCTTGGTTTAGAAATCATCCAAGGCAATGAAGAAGGCACTAGTGAGATTCAAAGATCGATTTGAGTTCGAAGAGAGGTCTCGGGTTGAAGGCAGGATGTGTGTGGGTGTGTAGAGTAATTTTCTTTTGGAATTTTGGTTCTGCTAGTTTGCAGGTTGCAGGTGGGTAAACAATTGCCTCGGGGAGGATGGTAGTTCGAAGAGGATGGTGATGAGAAGTAAAGCACACTAAGTGCACAGCTTTAAAAACCTAAACCAGTCAAACCTGGTTCAACAAAATCAGTGAGTGCTCACTGCAAGTTCGACATGCATTGGGTGTCTCAGGAGGTGGATGCAGGCCTCGTGCCTTGCAAAAACCATGGGCTAAGTCCACAGTTTCAAATACCGCTCGAGTAAAAATTACTGTTTTACCCCTACTCGTAACTTGTCCAAAACAAGTCCGATTCGAGTGTCGTTCGCGTCAACGGATTCGTAAATTAATGTACACACCTAAAGTACACCAAGATTTCTGAAAATACCTCGATAGAAGGGACGTAATCCCGAATGATACATTATGCCACTAAGGGCGTTTTGGTCATTTTACACCGTCGGGGAATAAAATACAATAAACGTAGGGACGGGATGTAACATATCACTACAGCTAGCACCCCTTTCTCATATTTTTTATATATTTTGGAATAAGTCAATATGGATTCAGACATAGCGTAACGTTGCAGTTTATGTTACGCAGAATCTATAAATTTAGACCATGCATTACAGTTTGTGATTTATTATAGTCAAATTAAAGAAATCTAATATTCGAACGATATATAAAAAAAATCCAAAATAAGATATGACTAGTCAAACATACACTGCAATGCATAGTCTGAATCCACAAGAAAACAAAACCACAAAATAGACATTGCATTACAGTGTCTGAATCGACAGCAAAACTAGCAAGTTAACCTTTAACCCCTTTTTGCCATGAACTCATGCATGCTAGGGTCCCAACGATATTACATTCATTCCTCCCAAGTGAAGGGGGAGAGAGGGAGAGGGTCCAAAACAAAAATAGGCCATTGATATATGGCTAAATAGTAAAAAAAAAATGATTGATTTTTGTCTAAATAGCCTTTAATTTTATCTTTTTTTTTTATTGAAAACATACTTCATATTTGATATTAAGGTAAGTCTTCAATAGTCCGGACTACTGGGTAGTCTGGTTTTATATTCATTAGATTAATAAGTAAGCAAAAATAATATTTTCTCAATCTAATCCTGACCATTTATTTTTAGTACTACTGACTAGATCATTTAACCTAAACTCTAAACCTAGCAGAATCTAACGGCTCTTGTTCAGATGTGTAACTTAAATGTGCACTTTTAATGTACACTAAAGAAGCCCCCAACGAAACAAGTTGGATGCATCAAGTATACCAAAAGAACCAAAGGCCCAACCCAATCTTGGGCTTTTCAAAGCAAAATACAAATGCAAACAAAATATAAGCGATATTCAACCCAACGGTCCCTAAAACAGAACGCACTTTCCCTCGAAAACCTTATCCGCTTCTTCTCCTCAAGCTCCATCCATGGCGTCACTGATACTCGGTGCTCCCCCAGCCCCCTCCCAATCGCTCGCTTTCAGCTCCCGCATTTCGTTCTCCCACTCCGAAACCCTAGCCATTTCTCTCCCCTCCTCCACCGCTCCGCTCTCACTCTCCGCAGCTTCTTCTCCATCAGTCCCTTCAGGTATACGGAAATCCCAAATCCTCTCTCTCTCTCTCTCTCTAATTTTCCCTAATTTGTGTTTTGTGCTTCTGCAGTGTACTGCGGCAGAGGCGATAAGAAAACCGAAAGGGGAAAGCGCTTCAATCACTCTTTTGGCAATGTAAATCAAATTTTCTGAACTTTCACGGCTTCACATCGTAAAGCTCATCAATTACTGTAATTTGATGTTTTTTTCTCCTAAATTTTGAAAATTTTCTGAGAAAAATCGAAAATTGAACTGTAGGCGCGGCCGAGGAACAAGACCAAAGGCAGAGGACCACCTAGGGTTCCGGTGCCGGCGGCGCCCCCGAAGAAAGATAAGTTTGAGGACGATACCATTGTCAAAGTTGAAATTGATGAGTCCTTGTCTTAATTAATTAATGAAGCCCCCAATTTCTCTAATTTCTGTTTTTAATTGTAATTTATGAATCTTGAGTTTATTTTATGAGGATTTTGATCAAATACTTTTCTTGCTCTTGCTTGGAATTGATGAATCAAAGCTTTGAATTCCAATTTCCATAAATTAATTTATTGATTTTTTTTGTAGATATCTTATAGTTTGGGAGGACAATTTCCCAGATGTGTTTTTGTGTTTCACTTGTTTATTTAATTGTCTAAAATTAGGATTACCTATTGTGTTACTGTCTTGTCTTTTTGGACACAATCTTCTTGGAAAGACATGGAACGAAAAACAAATGTTTTTCGTATCGCCGGCTTTCGACATTGTTTATAGTTTATAGGGAAGTTTATTGCTGCCTTAGTCCCATTTGTTGGTGTTTTCCTGCCCTCTTCTGCTTCTTCTTCATAAACCTGCATCTTGTCTGTTCCTTTGTGCAATCCAATACCCTAGATCTTTAGGACTAGGATGAGTTTATCGGAAATAACCGAAGAGAAGGATGATGATGAGAGCGGGTTTTTTGTCGATCCAGAAGCTCAAAAGGAGAGGATAAGGCGGATTATAGAGTATCAGAAATCTCTCTATCGGTCTTCATCTTCTTCGTCCTCCTTGTCTTCCTCTTCTGCTTCCTGTTCCTCCTCGTTTTCTTCAGCTCGGAGAAGTAGCAGTTTGTTAGGTTTGATGAAAGTAGGAAACACGTCTCTGAGGAGATTGTTTGACATGGAGCACACGAGTTTGGCGAACCATTTTGAGGATTTCAGTGGATCGTCAATAATTAAGCCTATCCTTCTGTGGGGGAGTGATACGGACAATGAACACGAAACCCATGACCCCTGGGAATCCGTCAAGCAGTTTAGACCCGTAAATGATTCTAGGATCGATGATGGACAGGATAGGTTTGTTTCAGATGGTAGCTTCCTGGGTGGAGAGTACGGCTTTCAGAATACGGAGGTAAGAATCAGCAGCCGCAGGTTGACTAGGAAAAAGTCATTTAGACGATTGCCAGGATTCGGGTTATGGCGATGCAGAGGATTTAGATTTAGATTGAGATTAAGGCGGCTTAGGATTGCTTTTTGTAGAAGAAAATGTTGATATTAGTCTGCAGACTTGTAATACAAACCACAGTTATTTATTTATATAAGAACAAATTAACTTCTATTAACATAACTTGTTTACAGAATCTGAGATTTACAAATTACAATCAAACAATGATCTTAATTACAATGGGGCTAAAAACTCGAAATAAAAGAAGATTAATCTAAATTTGTATGATCGAAAAAAAAAATTGAATGAAAAAAAGAAAGGAATTTCCATAGCTCTTGAACCAGAGCTAATCCCAGAAACAAAGACTAATTTCCAGTCTGCGACTTCGTCGCTGATTGAAGATGCTTCACCGTCTATTCGCTTAAAATTCTTGAAGAACTGTATGTGTCGTTGCAAATGGTACAGTGATCGGCGATTAATCTCTGCATAATGCTTCCTTCTTCGACTACTTCTCTGCTGCTTTGCTTGTTCCATAGGTGTACTCCATAAGTCTCCCCGCTAAGCTGATGCAGCTTCGCTTTTATCCATCGTGAATGAGCCGGACTTCCCGGCTTCTTAAACAGCCCCCCAATCCTGTTCCAATCGACGGGATAAAAGGCGAGAGGGGGTAGAATGGTGAAGTTATAACCGGGTCGGTTTTGCACCCTCAGGACCACTCTGGATACCAGGTAGGGACCATTATGCCCCCATTTATTCCCATCAAAAGTCAGGGCAAATTCCTCCATGAATTTGTGCAGAAGGGGATGATTCATATCAAAGATCAGAACTGCATTATTTAATCTGGTCCAGTTCTTCGAAACCCCATCCACACTTTGTGCACCGATCGAGTTTCTCAATCCCGAGAGCGATTTCAAGACGATGAAGTCTGTGTCTAAGTAAACACCTCCATACTTGTATAGAACTGCGAGTCTCATCAAATTAGACAGGTTCTGGGCTAATGGAATCTCTCCAGGGTCTCTCTTGCCTCTCTTCATCTCAGCAAACCAGGATTCTGCCGGCGTGTTGTTGAACAGAAATGACAAGTCCGGTGTCACAGCATGAACTTTGAACCCACTATCCTGCAGCGGTTTCAGAATTCTGTAACCACGCTTGGAGTCCATACTTCTCGAGAGAATCATCAAACATCCGCGTGGGTGGGCTTTGAAGAGACTCTCCATAGTCAAGAACTCTCTGCTCCCAAAAGACCTCACCGGCGAAATCCATGTCATAAAGAACTGACCCTCACACTCCTTGTTAAAGAATTCCAGAACACGGCCATGGAATTGCCTCGCAGACTTGTCTGACTTAAAAATCTGAAACTCCGGCAGCTTGCTTCGGAACCAAGCAATTCTCTCTTCTTCTGTGACATTGAAAGGAGGAACAAGAGGCCTTGTGTTTTCTCTACCAACTTCAATAGTCTCTTCCTGTATGGAACGCAGGGCCAAGCGACTTACATCAGACTTGATCAATCTTACATCAGAATTATGATCATAATTCTGCAGCAATGGAGAAATCGCTTCATTGTTCGACGCCACTGACTGTTCTGAATCGCTATAGATGATGCTATCGGCATACACAATGAAGATGATTGCAACAATTGAAAGAGTAGAGAGGATGTGAAATTTGGCGAGGCTAAGAAGGCGACTGTCGATTCGAGTCATGGTCATTGTCAGAGAAGTTGCTGCATGGGGAGAGATGTGAAGTTGAAGAGATATAGCTCGAGAGGAACTTTCATGGCGAATAGACCAAAGCACTTGACGACAGACACGCTTATACAAAAGAAATGTTGGTTGCAGGCTTTCTACAGTACAATTTTTACTCTCTTTAGGCGTCTGGGTTTGAAGCATTCAATAATGTGACTTTTTGGTAATAGTCAAATGGCCTAGCCGCCTCTAGAAATATGCCCTCAGCTTTGTGTGAGATATTGTAGTAAATAATTTTGGATCGTAAATGACTAGTTGGTCTAGCTATTGGAGAATAGAGATCTCACATCGATCATATGACAAAATACAATACAACTTTTATATGAGAGTTTTCATCTCTAATATCACCAAGACATTTTGTGATAAAATTCAACACCTAGTAATAGGTGGTTAAGTTGGGATAATATCGATAATGTTAGTAGTGAATCATGTTTGGGCCTATAAAGTTTATCACTAGCGACACTTTGTTTTTACTTAAGTGAAAGATGTCTCAAATTTGATTCACATACATACGAGGTTGATATATAGTGAAGGAGGTCAAAAGTTTGACTTACATGCATGCGAGGTTAATATATATATATATATATATATATAGTGAGTCTAATATTAGAGCAGTGTTATTTAGACAACAAAATTGACACACTCTTGTAATATAAATGGATTTCACAAACCATAGTAGGTGAGTCTAATATTAGAGCAGTGTTATTTAGACAACAAAATTGACACAATCTGTAATATAAATGGATTTCACAAACCATAGTAAGGTCTTCTTCTATTAGATAATATGTTTGACTGTTAGTAAATGTGTCAATTTTGTGTGTCTATGTAAAATTATTGTTTAATACAAATGATATGTGGCGCATTATGACTTGTAAAAGTATATTTGTATCTCCTAAATTAATAATAAATATTGAGGGTCCATCAGATTATCAATAATTAAAAGATGGTGATGGAAACATGTTTTACAATAACCTTTATATAATCTTAAAAAAAAAACAAGTAATCTTTATTTATTGATTAGGCAATTGCCCCATTGTTTTATTTTCAATGACTTATAAAGATAGCAAGCTATAAAGGTACTTCTGACCAATCAATACTTTAGCATTAAAATTGTAATGTCATCAAAGCACAAAGAAAGGCCATTCCTTGAAATTAAATTGTTTACCTTAGAAAAAGGGGTAACCAAAATTATTGGATTATTAACAACTTGGCCATCTTATTGGTCTATTTTCCTCCATTTTTCTGTGGACCTGGAGAGGGGGATATATTGCATAAGGATTATAAAACAATGGATTTATGTAATTGTGTTGTGTCTCATTCCTTATTCTTTTGTGCCCACATAATTATATTGGAGAATCCATCTTTCTCTATTGGGGTTGAAAAATTATTTATTCTAGTAGATAGGATATTGGTTGTTCTTGTACTTAGAGACATTAGCTTTTCTTCACCCACAATCAAATATGTTGTGTAGAGATTCTTACACTATACAATCAGAAATATTTTTTCTTTGTTACACATACACAACATCTCTTGTATACATGATACAATCAAATCTATTTTGAGGTGTTTAGAATTTCTTACATATAATTAAGAATATATACTCTTGCATCTACATCTCTTATCGCGTGAGACATGATACAATAGTACATTGACAAATAAAGCGGTGTAGTTAATTTTTCTTTGTTACGAAAAATCATAACATGCAAATATTTTTACCGATTACACAAAATCTCTCTAAGTATATGATAAGAATATTTTTTTTTTTAATACCTCGTCATCCACGTTAGTCGAACATAAGACCTCTTACAAATGGCCTTAAGAATAATGTTTAACAATACTATTTTTAACATGGTGACTGATGTTTCAGTTATTAGGTAAATCACAACTCGTTGTAAAATCATATGATTTTTGTCTACCTTTTTCCTAATGAGAAAGTATGTTGAAGGGCTTTTTTCTGTTACTGAAATATAATTTGTTAGCTAATATGATCCACGCAGTACTACTTGTCAACTATTTTTATTTTCTCACTAATTAGTATAGTATTTTTTTTTTCTTCATTTTAATTTATCCATCAAGGGGTCGTATCCGACTTTTGGAACATGCAGCAAAATTATTCAAGTCTTAATTTTAAGCAACGTACGTACTCCCATCTAAAATATAACTATATAGTGCCAGCAGAAAAATATGTATATGATTTGATTCAAGGGGTTGGGTCCATGCAACTTGTGACTTTTGTTTGCATTGGGGATTAAGATAATCCTTATGCAATTATTCGGTGATTACTTGACTGATTCACGTTATTCATCTTAATATTTTATGTTATATGGTAGATCAAATGTCTTTATTAATGAAATTATTTTTTTCTATTCATGATACATATATACTGTATAAGAAAAGGTATGAACTCGGTCGTGTTGAAACATTGTTTTATTTTTTAATTAGTGATCTAGTTGTTCTAACAATTTCTTATGAGTTGAACCAGGTTTGATGGGGTCTTGGAATATTAGCGCCTAAGTCTTGGTGGTCCCAAAAAATACATGATGAGAGTAAAAGTGAGAAGGTTGAAATGAGAAAGTTATTAGCATTTTCTTTGAACGTAAGTGCGCGAACGACTCCCAGCTTTAATTATTATGCTGAGAACCGTCCACTCACTTGTACGCGATTGTACCTGGCAAAATTCTCAAGAGAGAATTATCTGACAACAGTTCTAGAAGGGACACAAAGTCACGGATTTTGCTTGATTTTATCAAACAAACTAGTAGCTAACCCAAAAGTCAATATCGATAGAAACATCTATTTTACGTATACAACATGATCACTAATAATTAAACGTAACTCCCTAATTATTGTTTAATATGACCAAATAACTGGACTTTCAGATGTGGTAAAGTTGAACAAATTAACCAGAAATGGTCTTTGTGACCTAATGAGATAAATGTGAGAGCTTAAACTGATAGGAAGAGTTTCAATTATATAAGAACAATAATATTTGCCAAATAAAAAGAAGCTTAATATTGTGACCTAAAATTTAGAACGAAGATAGAGGAGTAACTCGGCAGATAGAGGAGAGAAAGGCTTGAGGAATTTTGTGTATGATATTCCTCATGCATTGTACCCTTATTTATAGTAATAAGAGGGAGAGAATAATTTACTCCCTAAGCAATACAAAGTCTAATAGGAAAGATCTTCTAGATCTCGAATAATTCCTAACTTATCTCTACTTAGGATTTACACAATCACACAATGTTAAATATTAATTACAACACTCCTCCTTGAGTGTGTAAATACTCAAGTAGTAGTCACATATAATCTTCAAGCAAAAGTTGAAGTAGTTGATGAAGTCGTCTCGTAGGCATTGATGGAGAACACGCAAGTCTCATGTAGGAATTTGCATATAAGAGTAAGTCTTTCACCCAAACCTGGATATGGTACAACCAAAGGGACAAAACCCATAGTCTAAGGAGAAAAAGGTGAGTTAATGCAACATGTCGATACTTAACATATGAAAAATGACCATCCTGATGTAGGTGCCTCATCAAAACCTTGTCAGACAACAAAACCCCAATGGAAAAAATGATTTTGATCATAGGGAAAAAGGGTACAATAAAGTCAAGTGAGTATACGTCTAGATACTCCCCCTAAGTTCAACAAAAACTCCCCCTAAGAACTACAAGCGTTGCAAATAAGATAGTTTGAATATACCAATTCCTTGAACAAGCTTCTGGAAGGTTGACTTCGGCAATGACTTCTTGAAGAGGTCGGTAAGGTTGTCATAGGATTGGATCTGCTAGACTTTAATCTTCTGATGCTTTGATGTGAGAAGGACGTAATAAGCTTGGTGTTGACTTCTTAGATGTATCCTTGTTTGATCTAGTCGATACATACGACGTTGTCTTCATATATCATCGTTGGGACTAAACGATGGATGAAAAACCGTAGGTACTTCGAATATGCTCCCATGTACATGTGTGATGTCGTGTAAGGCGATGAGCTCGAAGACATCGCAACTAAGGTCTGTTTGGTTGGCCTTCAATATATTGTCGTGTTTCTAACGGTAAAGACATACTATGTTTGGAAACGTGCCTTCTGCGAATCAGAAAAATAGTCTGTGTTAGCATATCCCATAAGCTTGGCATCATTCTGAGAACCAAGGGGTTGTGATTCATTCCAAGATGCATAGAGATAAAATAAGCCCAAATTCGTAGTATCTTTAAGGTAACAGAAAAACGTCTTTAATACCAATATGGTGGTGGTGTGTAGGCGCAGTGCTGTATGTTGCCAAAAGAGTATTAGCAAAGGAGATGTCCGGTTTAGTACATTGAGCTAAGTACTATAAACGGCAATTGCATCTAGATATGGAACTTCGGGTTCCGAATACCTCTTCAAGGATCTCATTTGCATCTAGCATACGAATGATCATGGTGTACTCGGAGGCAATACCTTTTGGGTGTAGTTCGACAGGTAGATCAGAATACTGTCTTAACAATGCTTGAACTTTAGGTCAAGACGAAAAACAAGTTTTTCTAAGATCTTTCATCTCAAATTTTGACTTCAAGTGCGAGTCAATTTTCTCAATCTCTTCAGGAATCTAAATGAGATTCATGTCATTAACATAAATTGCAACTCTAGCAAATTCAAATTGTACACGCAAGGGCATATATCCCTAACTGATCAAATATTCACTTGGACGGGTATACCACATCCATCCGGATTGTTCCACATCCATAAAGTGAAAGCCTCATTTAAATTGATAGGATGTTCTATGGTCTAGAACTATTTGAATAAGTCCATGTAAGTCCTTTGAAAACTTCCATGTAGATTTCATATCATGATCTTCATAGATACTTGACAACCACGTTTATAAGCTGCAATCAACCCAGGACGTATGAGAGGAGCCTTAAACCATAAGACGTCGTTATATCGCACTATTTCATTCATCTCATTATGCTTCTTTTAAGTTGGATGGTGTTGGAACTACTGGCTCAAACACTTTTCGCTTCAACATGGATTGTTTCTTTGCAGTTGACCAATCATCTTTACATTGACTACATCAATGGATCGCAGTTTCGTATCGTCATTTTTCACTATTTCGGGTAGCTACCATATACGTGAAAATTATCGATAATAATCTCATTCCAATTCTATAACTTATCCATGCATGCATAATGGACCGAAAACTTCAAGTCTTGGGATAATTCAAATTAATTTCACGAGGTGAAACAATTGAGATAGTGAACGAGGAAGGGATTCATTTTGTGCCATGTTTCTCCACTTCTGAGGAGGTGAATCCTTTGAACCGAGTAATCTGTCTCACTTCAGGCTGAGGATAGATGATTGACTAGTTGCTAGTGTACTAGGTTGGCCCCTTGGTGTGGCAAACCTACCTTCGAGGGTTACACGTCGGGAACAGCTAGTCTTTCGTGGACGATTTTACGACATCTGTTATGTACGTCTATCCTTGTAGGCATGTTTACAGCTGGTACATGTGATCTCTTCACTTTCGCTCGATCAGAAAAAAACGCCTAGTTACACTCTGATGATCTAGAATACGAGGATCGAGATGAGACATAGTGGAGACATCCACGATAATTCATCCCGTTCTTTGGGAACGTTGACGTTATTATCTCCCCTAACGGTGGGAAGACTGTCTCATAGAAGTGACAATCCGCAAACTGCCAGAAAATAGATTGCGTAGTAAGGGCTCTAAAAGTTGAAGGAGAATCATAATCGACATAGATTCAAATCCTTATGTGATGACCCATATGGTACATTGCGGCAGCACAATATGGCACATGAGGTGCACACCCAAAACGTGTAAGTACGAAATGTCATGTTCGTACCTAGTTACAAATTGTAACGCCAAAAATAGGATTGGGTGGCAATGAGTCTCAAGTGGACCAACACAACTTCATGCAAGATTGCATAGCACTACGCAGAATACTAGAAGCTTGGTATGTTCACTACCAAAGGTCCGTGCGATCATGTAAAGGCATTTAATGAACGCTTTTTGCGATACCAGTTGAGTGTGAATGTAAGGAATTGAATGTTCAACTTTAACACCCAAAAGATATGCATTAATCATCAAAATCTTCGATGTAAACTCTCCAACGTTACCCAGTCTTCTAGACTTTATGGGATAATCGAGGTGGTGAGCTTGCAAACTTAATAAGTGGTTCCATGAATCTAGCAAACCAACGTTGTGTGTGGACAAACATGCGACCTATGTGTCGATACATCAATCAAAACCATAAAGTATTTAAATGTTCCACATTTTGGTTGGATTAATCCAAGAATATTTCCTTCAATCCGTTGGAGAAAAGATGAAGGATCCATAAGGATCTTTGTAGTACATATGCTAGTAATTAGCTTGCCTAGTATGGATCTTAGTAGCTAGGCGCTTGTTATCAGCTTGCTTAGCCAAGATTTAATAAGCATGCTTGGCAAGGTACGCTTCTAGGTATGCGATCTTTACTGTTGGTAAAGGGATGCCCAATACGACGCGTTATTGATCGACCTAGATGTCCCAAGTGGTCGTGCCATAACAAAGTTTCCAATGCAAGCTCAAAGATAGGGCCTGCCACATGGTGTGCCTTGACGAATGGTCGTAATATGTATAACCATTTTGGAGACGTTCCATCTTCTCTAGAATACCCTTATGGCTCTATTCGTAAGAAGTTATGCAAAGGAAATCTACTCAATTTTCTACAGTGGTTTCATCGTGGTAATAGTTCTCTCGAATATCCTTAAAGATCAAAAGTGTTCTCCTAGAACTTGTTGAGTATAAGGCTTCCCTTATGGTAGAATTAGTACCATTGGACAACATTATATAGGCAGTGCCATGCCCCTCAATCAGGTTGGATAGGTCTAAAAGGGTTGTCAAAGGAATGATTAGGTATGATGTTATCATATGGAACCAGACAACTAACTTCCCCATAAAAACATACATAATCATGAATTAATTGAAGGTCACATGTATTTACTTGAGTCAATTAACTCATATTCAATAACATGTCTAAAATATCCAAAAGACTGAAACAAACACCAACAATAAATCCGAAAACATGGGAAATTGTCCAACAAATTAAATCATAGGGGTTAAAATTTGCCACTATAGGGGAAATTTTAGCCAACATAGGCCCATGTCTAATAATTCCAAGCTTTCGTAAGTGCTGAGGCCTCTTGAAAGTTAGAAATCTCCAAAGTGGTGTTTGTGGGATCACTTTCTTGAGCAAAGTTTGACTTTCAATGCCTTTAGTCGTGTCTTGCTTCAGGTAAGAAGATCAACTTCGGGTGATCAAAGCAGTCGACTAGAACAAACCAAAGAGTGTGGGGGTCCTCTTCAATCTGTTTTTCGAGGTGTCACAAACGCACAGAGGCGTAGAGGATGACAATCTCAGGCAGGGTTGCTCGACGAAAGGAGGGGCTGGATTGTAGTTGCTGATGCACGACAACAGTGTTTCAAGCCCGGTTACGTCCCAAAAATCTTGAACGACAGTTGAGATGGACGGCGACGAGCATCTGGATTGCAATGGAGAGGTCCAAAACAAGTTAGATTCAACCGGAATCTCACAAAACCTATCAAGACTTAACTAGAATCTTGAATTAGATCATCGTGGTCTGCTGTTCACTGAAAATGAGGTGAAAAATCGCAGCTGTAGGCGGGAGAATGAGGGTTGAACTTCAGGCAAGCAAGGTGGCAAATCGAAGAAGACGATAGGGTTTTATTTGAGATGGGTGCTCTGATGACCACCATTGCTAGGCAATAACTGCAAGTCATCCTGGCTTGGAAATCTCACCAGAAAAATGGTAAGGTGGTGCTTCTCGACTTCAGGCGAGGAGAAAGCACGGCGGTCTGGACTTGCAAGGAAGACGACATCAAAACAACATTGTCACTAGTACAATTTTAGTCATTAATGACACTTAGCAGACGACAGTTGCTTATGAAACCATCGTTTGGGTTTTTCAAACGATAGATTTAGCCTAAAACTGTCGTTCAACGGGATGCAAATAGGATGAGGTGGGGGATAGATTTTCTGAGGACTTCCTTATAGTCTTGGTTTTCTAGACGACACTTTTAGGTGCATTGTCGTTTGCTGATATGCGACAAAGGCGAAAAGTTGAAAAACACGAAGGCACTTCGTTTACTGTTCACACTTAAATGAGCTCCCCACCCTCAATTTATATTACGGGTAAAGCCTCTCTCCTCTATCATTTTATTAGATGCAACCAAAAGTCCCATTGTACAAATTTCAGATCAGATGCCACAAATCAAATCTCACTCTCTCGATTCTATTCTCGAAGATCCCTAAACTACCCAATGCTACTTTTCTCCAAAATCTCTCCCTTGCGCCTTCTGCTTTGCGGTCTTCCTTCTGTAGCAAACCCCAAATCCATCTTCGTCTTCGTGATTTCTGAGTTTACGCTGACCACCATGAGGCAAAATTTCTCTCTCCTCAAACTCTTAACAATGCCAACTCCGACCCTGTTCGTTGAGAGCTATCTAACGTACTGGAACCCTAATTCTAAGAATTTTTTTGTTTTTAGATTTGCTATATCTTTCCAGATAACCTACCTACCTCCCTCTCTCCCCTATTTCCCTCTCTTGGTGTTCTTCAGACAAAAGTTATTACAACCCGTCCCAAAATTTATGTGAATTGACCAAAATACCCCTAGGGTCAATGTTGACTTTTGTTGACTTTTCGTGACAACTTGTGAAAAATTATTTCTTTACATATTCTTGATGTACTCGTCGATACGAACGCGTGGACGCAAGAGGAACTCAATTCGGAGTTAAAACGAACGTTTTACGAAGCTTTAAAGGGTAAGGGCATTTTGGTAATTTTCCACTCCGTGTGTGGAAATTAGGGTTTTTGGCTGACTGCACAGCAGCCAACCCACCCCAATCATTCTGCACGTTCTTTTCTCTCTTCCTCTCTTTCTCTCCCATTTTCTCTCTAAGCCAAAAACGAACCGACAAACCCTAACCTTGGACGAATCACAAAACCGTCAATCCGTCGCCCAAAATCCATACCATCGCGATCGTCTCGTCATTCTGGACGAGGCTGTGATTTCAGAACGGTTTAGGCAAACTGTCCGTCCATTTTCTGTGCAAACCAGACCAAGGTAAGCCTCGAGACCATTACCATTGGTTTTATTGGATTGAGTAGGTTCAATTTGATATAAAGAACGTCACATTTGGTGCAGTTTTGAAGGAGAATGGAATTAGGGTTTCCCGAAGCTTTCCGGCCAATTTCCGGCCATCTCCGGCCATTTTTCCGGCCTCAAATTGGTATGAAAATATTCTACTCCTCAATACCTTCAATTTGATATATGGCACATCAAATTTGGACAAAGAATGAAGAAGTTATGAATTTTTGAAGTTTTGGATTAATTTCAGAAAATTTCCAGAAATTCCGGCGAACCAGGCGGCGGAGGACGGCGGCTCCGGCGACCGGTGCGAGGAAGGGGACGACGGAATATTCCCTTAACGGCAACGGAATATTCCTAACGGCGTCGAAATATTCCGTCCAGAAAAGGTATATTCTGTTAACTTTAACGGCGCTGACGTCAGCAGGCGCGTGGCTGACGTCAGCCGCGCATGGGACGGCGCGTGGGGCGCGTGGGTGACACGTGCCAACGCGTGGAGACACGCGCCAGCGCGTGGTGACACGTGCCAGCGCGTGCCGGCGCGTGGCGACACGTGCCAGCGCGTGCCGGCGCGTGAAGCCACTTCCCGGCGCGTGGCGGCGCGTCCGACCGTTTCCCGGCGCGTGGCGGCGCGTGCGGCGGCGCACGGCGGCGCCAGCGGCGGTGGACGGCGGCTGTAGGGTTTTCGGGCTCCGTAAATCATTTTTCGAGCCCGTTTTTGCTAAAATAGTATTATTTTTTGGGTATTTTTCTATTGGGCCTATTTTTAATTTATTTTAGGGAAAGTCTAATTTGTTCCCTAATATTAAATAGGTAATTCTTCGACTCCGCACACCGAGGAGGGCAACACCGAGGGAGATTTCACTCCCGATCACCTGTGAGTGGACTTTTGCTTTCTTAAATGATTTTTATGTTTAGAAATGGATATGAATTTGATTTATACATGGTTTTAAATGGTTTCCAAAGCATGTTTATTTATATATATATTTATTTATAAATATATATGCAATACTTGATAATTGTTTACACAACCATAATTGTTTTATTTATGGTATCTATATTGGGAAATGAATTATTATTTGATGATTGGGATTATTTATCAAAGTATGGTTATATGTTGTGAAATGTTTTATACTTCGATATCACTTTTGCATAAATATTAAATGATATTTTATTATATGGTTTTGAGGGAAATATTTTATTTATGCAATACTTGATATTTGGGGATTATGATTGGGATTTTGGCTCCTATATCTATACACATGAGTATGTATGTATATTTTCAAACACACTTGGTATGCTTTCACTACGTTGTAGTACCGTTCTCATGGCCATAGGACAGTTCTCACATGTTTGGGTCACACGCACTGTACTCCAGGGGTATTGTCCGGTAAATACCTTAGTGCAAGTTTGTCTTACGGTTATTGTTGTTTATGGGGAAAAGGCCCCACTACGTAAGGACTTGGGTGTGACGCGCTGCGGCGCAAGCTTACATGTGTGTGGTACTAGGAGTACAAATGATTGAATAACGTATTGAGCTTGTACGGTGATTGAGAGGCGAATTCCTCAACCCGTACTTGGGTGAACGCGCATATACCCTGTGTTGGTTTTCCCATATTATATATAAATTGGAATTATTAATTGTGATTTACGAATATTATACTCTTATGCGTTTCAGTTATACTCATAAAGTATCTTTTGAACTATACTATGATAGTATGTTTTCGACGGTTATTATGGATTTCCAATAGGGGGTTAATATGTTGAAAAGAGAAAGGTTTTGCGAAAACTTTGATTTTTTGTCCACTCACACTTTTGTTTTTGCGCCCCCTTCAGGACATAGTGATAGTGCATCCGGCGCAGTCGAGGATTTTGCGTGGCAGCTCTGATTATCCATCCCGACCATGTAGGGATCTATCTTTCTTTCAGTTTCTATAATAATATCCATCCCTGTTATGGATAGAGATTCTAGGAACTCAGTTTATTATTTGTTTCCGCTGTTTCAAAATTAGTACGCTCTGAACCATATGCATATTGACATTGAGTTTTGTAACTTTAATACAATTTAATTTTGGTTACACTAAGTGTTGTCATGCATTTAATGGCTTCGTCACTTACGAGTGTCGGCCAGCACGCTCGCACTCGGTATCCACGTGGGTATCGAGGGTGGGGTGTGTCAAAAGTGACACTCATAGGTATTTGCAACCATGATGCAGGCGACGCTTTTGCAATTAAAAGGTTAGGGTTTTGATTTTGCTTAGATTCTTCTTTTAGATAAAAAAAAAAAAAACCCCTAATTTGAGTTTGTCATCATCTTCCACACCTAAATTTGAGTAGACTTTACCAATTTTTTTGAGTTTTTGTGTTTCCCCTCCCTCTTATACTTTATTTGCAGTTATGAGATTTAATTTTTTCGGGTTTTTGTGTTTCCACACCCAAGTGAAGTGAGACTTGTAGTACAATTGGCTATCTTTTGTTGGTGTAAAATACTTGGTTCTTTTGTTTATGTAGGTTTTGTGATAGTTTGTAATTGACATTGTGACTTTGGTTGTGGTTTGTATGATGTCCAATGAAATGTAAAGCTTCTGGTATCCTACTTCCCTCACAGCTGAACATGGCTATGAAATAGTACGTTTTCCGTATTCTCCACATATAGAAGACTACGGAAAACCCAATTTTTTTTGTTATTATTAGGTGTTGGACGACGGTTTCTAAGATAGAACCGTCGTCTGGTAGCTATACATATGACGGCATATACAATAAACCGTCATCTAGTAATACATGGAACAACGTTTTGCACTTAAAACTGTCGTCTAGTAACACTAGCAACGACGATTCATAATATAAAATAGTCTTCTGGTAATACCAAAAACGACAGAAAACTTACTTTAAAAAAAAATTTAAATGAATGAATGACGGTTTTGAAGATGCAACCGTCGTCTAATTTAGTTGTGGACAATGGTTTTTCTATAAGACTACGGTTAATAACTGTTGTCTCCTTTGCTATAAGATGGCACACACTTATACAACGATTTTTAAAACTATCGTGAAAGACCAAAATTGTACTAGTTCGTTTACAAGTCTGGGTTAGGGTTTTGGACTAGAGCGACTCATACGGCTCGGCTTAGATGGCGCAACGCTGCTCGCATCTGCAACCCACGACTCATGTCCAGCTAGGGTTTTAAAAATCTTTTTTCTTTCATTTTCTTCTCTTATTCACACATTCAATTCACATCAATTATAACAGCAGTAATAAAAATATAATTGCGAACAATAACTTAAGTAAAATCAATAATTTGAAAAACGTAAATTTAGGTTCATGGTTCATGGTGAATGCTTCATGCAATGAAGACTGAGAAAATATCGAAACTTGCATCTGTGTTTTAGAAGGTACTTGGATTGCTTGATGAATATTGTGAACGGGTTTGTAGAGGTTCATTCTCCAATGCTGGATTTTCATCTTCAATGAGTTGTATCTTGTTCAACATAGACATAGAAATGAGCAATTGAATTAATAGCAAGTAGATCAATTCAATGAAGTAAAAAGTTAATCATAATAAGAATGATTGAAATGTAATACTCCCCTAATTGAATATGGTCAAACTCTCTTTAGTACAGTGTCAATAGCGTGCTGATAACGTGTTGTGATCTAAAATTTAGAAAAAAGATAGAAAGGGAAATCGGCAGAGAAAGAGAATGAGAGAAGAAGAGAAGGGCTTGAAGAATTATGTGTATGATATTCCTCATGCTATGTGCCTTTATTTATAGTACAAAGTCTAATAAGAAAGATCTTCTAGATTCCGAAAGATTCCTAACTTATCTTTACTTAGAATCTACACAATCACACAATGTTAAATATTAACTACAACACTTAAGATAATATAGAGAGAAATTTCTTTTTCCTTGGCAATTATTATTTTATATATTAGATAGACCTATTTGTCGATTTGCCCCCCTAACTTGTAAGGAGCTACCAATTTTCGCCTTGAACTTTAATTTTAGCCAATTACCCACTTGAACTTTTAGCTCATTTCCCCACTAGAGTTAGATTTTGAAATTTTCTATTCAATTTTTCATCCGTCTTGGTCATGTAGACAACATATGATAGAAAAGTAATTTTATACGTATCCAAAACCTTATCGCCCACCCAAATCCCACCCAAATCCCGTCAGCCAACCCATCTACTCATCACCACTGGCCAATGGCCACCAACGTCCCTCGTCTGTCCAAACTCGCTCCCCACCCAATCGCACTTCACCCAGCCACCCACCTCTGATCCACATCGAATTGATAAAAAAGTCAAATAAATTAATTTTTAGGTTTTTTTCAAAGTAAGAGATCAAAATATTAATAGTTGAGTTCGCAACCCAACTATCTCCTCCTCATTTCTGAACATCAGTAAAGTTTGGGAAAAATCTTCAGTGGTACATACCATTCAATGGTACGGCCATTGAATGACCCAGATTAATTTGCGGTGGGTTCCAAATGAATCTTAAACCATTCAACAGTACGTACCATTGAAGTTTGACCCGTAAAGTTTGATTTGTTTATTGAATAGGTGAACCGAGGCGGTCATGTGAATCAAGTCACAAGGAAGGCTATTCAAATAGGTTTGGCTTTGGTGATCCGGACCATTTAATGGTCTGGTTTTTTAACGCTTTGAATTTGTCACTCACCTACTCACACTCCCATCTTCGCATTACGGCGGTCTAAAAATCCGGACCATCTAATGGTATGGACCATTAAAGATTTTTCCTAATGAAATGGCATCACAACCCCAACATGTTGCTGAAAAAGCAAGACCATGGAGAGTTTAACTATGATGTGTTGGAGGGCTTTCTTGCTGTTAATGAAGGGCTGTGGTGTTGAGATGAAGTTGTTTTTTAATAGGATTATGCTGCAGAACTATGAAATTGATAGGTTTCATTGATTCTGGTACTCTAGAGGCAAGGCTGTTGCGTATCTTTTGTGTATTTTGCTAACTTTATCATGGCACTCGAAGTGTAAAACTAATTGTCGTAAGAATCCTTAATTTCAATTATAGTGGGTGGACAATTAAAACTCTTCCTATCAGTGCCACCTTTAACATGTCACCCTCAGGACCAGCCAAATAATTGAGATAATATATAAGAAATTTTGGTTTATAGTGGGTGGACAATTTATTACAAAAGCCAAAAAAAAAGAAAAAGGCATGAACCATCGTGTAGTTTGTAGCATCTTAACAAGAAATCTAGCTCCAGAAATAATCTCATAATTCTTATTCATTGGTCAAGCGATATTCATATATATTGAGCTGGAGGAGGACTTTGTATGTTTTTCCTCTGGTCCTTTTGTTGTATTGATGCAAAAACTTAACCTTTATTTCAAAAACCATGCATGAACGCGAAGATATATGTAATCGACTATACGAGGGGAAATTTTTGGCTGTTTTCAAGGATATATCTCACTTTTCTTATAACACTCATCACGTGATCATATATATCTCCACTTGTTTGTTAGAATTATCTGAATTTATTTGATTCAAATTTGCAAGCTGCATTTGAAAAGTCTCCTCCCGGCTCCCAGTATTACCTGACAATACTCTGCTCTTAGATATAATGTCTATTCTGTGTACAGAAATTATAAAACTGTTAGCAAAATGGTACTAGCCTCCTACGAGCTGGAAAGATCTTGGCCATATTAATTATTTGAGACAAGCTGATGTCAACTGAAACCCTAAATAAAATTGGTCAACATAGTAAAACGTCTTAATCATTCTAATGCTTCTTCAAACAAATACGTTAGATGATAATGTAAAAAGAATTTTGTGATGCAATCTAAGTAAATGGTCATCTCTCATGGAGATACAAAAGATAATACTGTCTTATAAGAACATAATGTTACCATCTCAACTAGCCAAAAGTCATTAGATTACGCCTTAATCTTGCCTAACTCGTCTTAATCGATCTTCGTGTGCTTCCCGATTTCCAACTAACAATCTAATCTCCATAGTGAAATTAACAGTCTGGTCCAAGTGAAAGGAGTGATTCTTCGGTCCAGACGCCCGTCCAAGGCACCAAAAGTGACCAAACACAAAGGGATGGGATCAACATAAAAGTAGGGGTGTTTTGTGGGCGGTGGGACGGCCACGTTCGAACATCCGCACCTAAGAATTTCTCCAATGATGAACCTGCTGATAGGAAATAAATGTAGACATTAATTGCTTCCCACCGAAAAATCAAATCTCCTTAATGAATGAAGAAAAATCCACTACATTATTAACCCAACAATGAAGAATCAGAGTCCTCTTTTGTACACTGCATTCAACAAAATCACAATTAAAAAAAGCAAAACGAAATCTGCATTCTGTATTTGCAACAAAATGGAGCTCTCATATACTTACTGCATCAAACTTTTGTTTAAATTCCTTCCCGGGTTCTTCATCTTATGCATGATCACGTGCCCGGAATCCGCCTTTGGAAACGAATCTGATCGCCTCGCTCTGCTGGACTTGAAGAGAAGAATAACAGATGATCCTCTCCATATCATGAACTCATGGAATGATTCGATAAATTTGTGCAGTTGGGTTGGCGTTACGTGCAACATTTCGAACAAAAGAGTCGTGATCTTAAACTTGGAAGCTCAAAAATTGGTAGGCTCCGTACCGCCTTCGATCGGAAATCTATCTTATCTTACTGGAATCAACTTGATAGACAACAACTTTCACGGCGAAATTCCTCAAGAAATCGGACGTCTACTAGGCCTGCAGTATCTCAACCTGTCTTCGAATTCTTTCGGTGGCAAAATTCCAACTAATATATCTCACTGCACGCAGCTAAGAATACTTGATGTTGGTGCAAACAAGCTTATTGGGTCAATTCCGAACCAACTCAGTTCGTTGTTGAAGTTAACTCATCTGTGGGTTGATGGTAACAATCTCACCGCAACAATTCCAGATTGGATAGGAAATTTTTCTTCCTTGTATGCAATTTCTCTTGCAAACAACAATTTCGAAGGAAGCATACCAAATGCGCTCGGGCGGCTAACAAACTTGGGAAGCTTCGTACTTGCATCAAATAAACTTTCTGGTACGGTTCCCTCTTCAATCTACAATGTATCCTCCATATACTATATCACTGTTACTCAGAACGAGCTGCATGGAGAGCTCCCACCAAATGTGGGGATTACTCTTCCTAATCTCGAGATATTTGTTGGCGGTGTCAACAAATTCACCGGAAGTATTCCTGTTTCATTGTCAAATGCTTCAAGACTTCGACTTCTTGATTTTGCCGAAAATGGCCTCACGGGGAAACTCCCTGCCAAAAATTTTGGAAGTTTGAGAAGCTTGTCCAGACTAAACTTTGATGACAATAGGCTGGGAAGTGGGAAAGCCGGTGACCTGAATTCTCTCAGTTTCCTAGCTAATTGTACCAATCTTGAGGTGTTGAGTTTTAGTCGTAATTGTTTTGGAGGAGAATTGCCAGAGTCCATAGCCAACCTTTCAACGAAACTGAGAATTTTTACAATGGGGGGAAATTTAATACACGGAAGCATCCCTATTGGCATTGCAAATCTTGTAAACTTGACCAATCTAGGAATGGAACAAAACTATCTTAGTGGTAGTGTCCCTGATGTGATTGGTAAGCTTCAGAAGTTGCAGGGGTTGTATTTGAATCTTAACCAATTTTCCGGGAGAATCCCATCGACTTTGGGCAACTTGACTTCAGTCACAAGGCTCTTCATGGAGGGGAATAGGTTTGAGGGAAGCATACCTCCAAGTCTCGGGAACTGCCAAAACTTATTGATGTTTAACCTTTCTAGTAATCGGCTAAGTGGTGCCATACCTAAAGAGGTTATCGGGCTTTCGTCCCTTTCAATTTCTTTGTCCATGTCGAACAATTCTTTGACTGGTTCTCTACCATCTGAAGTGGGCAAGTTGGTACATCTGTCGGAGCTTGATGTGTCAGGAAACAAGTTATCAGGTGAAATCCCCATAACCCTTGGCAGCTGTGCTAGTTTGGTGCGCCTACATTTGGAAGGTAATGAATTTGAAGGAACAATTCCTCAATCTCTGGCCAAATTAAGAGGCTTGGAAGAAATAGATATTTCACGCAATAATTTATCTGGCCAGATTCCTGAATTTTTAGGTAAGCTTGGAGCTCTAAAGCAACTCAATGTTTCACATAATGAATTTGAGGGTGAATTGCCCACAGAAGGGATATTTTCAAATGCGAGTGGTTTCTCGGTTCTTGGAAATAATAAGCTCTGTGGTGGCATCCGAGAATTATTTCTACATGTATGCACCAGCAAAAAATCTCATTCATCTCAAGGACTACATTCCCCGAAGGTAATAATCCCTCTAACTTGTGCACTTGCATTAATAATTACTCTGTCATGTTTCATTGCTGTTTGTGCAATGGTGAAAAGGTCAAGAGGTAGACCTTTAACTTCACGTTATAATGAGGACTCCAAATCTGGTGTCACTTATTTACAACTCGTTGAATCAACCAACGGTTTCTCTCTGGAAAATCTCGTTGGTTCGGGAAGTTTTGGTTCTGTATACAGAGGAGTACTCTCTAGTGATGGAATGGTAGTTGCCGTTAAGGTTTTAAACCTTCAACAAGAAGGAGCTTCCAAGAGTTTCATTGATGAATGCAAAGCTTTAAGAAGTACAAGGCACCGCAATCTTCTCAAGATCATAACTGTATGCTCGAGCATTGATAGTCAAGGTAATGAGTTCAAAAGTCTAGTTTCCGAGTTCATGGAAAATGGAAGCCTAGACTCGTGGCTGCATCCAAGGGAAGATGAACAATCTCCAAGAAAGAGATTGAGCCTTACCCAAAGACTGAATATTGCCATTGATGTCGCTTCTGCACTAGACTATCTACACCACGATTGTGAAACATGCATTGTTCATTGTGATTTAAAGCCGAGCAATGTTCTTCTTGATGAAGATATGGTTGCTCATGTTGGTGATTTTGGCCTCGCAAAGTTCCTCTTGGAACCATCAAATGATACAACCAAAAGCCAAACCTTGTCAGTAGGGCTAAAAGGTTCCATAGGCTACATTCCTCCAGGTATGGATTTCTATAATCCTCATTTGATCTATTCCTAATAACTTAATTTTTAACATTAAAGAATTTCAAATATGCTATAAATTCTAAGCGTCAACTATTTTGAATGGCAGAGTATGGGATGGGCGGACAAGTCTCCATACGAGGAGATGTTTATAGCTACGGGATATTGTTGCTAGAAATGTTCACAGGAAAAAGGCCAACCGATGACATTTTCAAAGATGGTCTAAGCATTCACCAATTCACCGCCATGGCATTGCCGGACCACGTCAAGGACGTAGTTGAGCCCTCATTGCTCCTTGAAACAGATGACGAAGATGATGAAGAAGAAGAAGAAGAAGATGATGATGATGATGATGGTGACGGATACGGGAATAAAAGACAGGAACGACCAATGGTCAGATACAAGGATCCCGGCCCGGACAAAGCAAAAAGATTGGAAGAATGCTTGGATTCAGTGATACAGATAGGGATCTCGTGCTCCGCAATATCACCAGGAGAGCGGATGCTTATGGATGTGGTTGTCAACAAAATGAATGCAATTAGAGACTCATATCTCAACTTAAGAAGAAGAAGAAGATGATGATTGCAATGTGCAACCCAGGCTAAGTTTCTTTACCTATTCCAATCTATATATAGCTTTATCTGTATGCAAGAAATTATCTGTATGTAAGATTGATCAATATTTTATCTCAAACTTGCTCAACTGCAACTAGTTTGCACTATATATATTTGTCTCTTCATAATCACGGGGCTTGTAAGTTGGTTGGTTTAAGAGCATTCATTCTTGCACATGAATTCGGAGTTCGATTACCTCTTCCCCAATTTCGCTTGTATAAAAAAATCCAATCACACAATTTTGATACTACTTTTCGAAAACAAAAATTTCCAATTTTGATTCAAGGAAGAGATATACACCAACAAAACAAAGAGATGTTATTAGATAGGCAAGGGAATGCTTACCAGGTCATGAGGTAGCAGCAACGTTGCACACCACCGCAAATAAGTGTTCCCAGTAAAATTACTGCAATTTGAGTATCAATAACAGTAAAAAAAAAAAATCAACTTTTCAGTAAGAATTTGTGTTTGATTTTCTTGAAAAATGAGGGAGAGAATTTTGATCCGTCTTAAATTTCGCAAATGATCCTTAGGGAAAGAGAGGAGGGGGAGAGTCGGAAAAGTGAAAGTGGATGGAAATTTTTTAGTGGGATGCAAATATAAAACCGGCAATTTCCTTTCCACTTTTCCACTCCCTTTCTCATGTTCACGGGACTGGCTAGATGCTCACACCGATATCCATAGTTTGAAATATCGCGCGACATCGCGCAATATCGCGCGTTTTGTCGCGTAACGGAACCAATTTCGCGACATCGCGTAAAATTTTCGCGGAAGTCTCAAAAAACATACGCGATTTATGCGATAATTACGCGATAATTACGCGATTTACGCGAAATTACGCGATGAAAACGCTATTTGTAACTAAAAAAAAAAAAATTTTGCCCAAAAGGACAAATCCCTAGTTTTGGTAGTGAGCGACAATGATGATAGTTTGCTTGGTGATGATAATCTTGATGAGGATGATTATTTAAATGAGTAAAGTTTAGTTTTTCTCTTTGTAATGGGTTTATGAATATTTTGTAACTTTTTGAATGATCTTTAACATAAGATCTTCATTATGTTTGGCATATTTGGATTTTTATTCAAGTGTTTTGTGTTGTTGAACTTGAACAATATGTATTTTGATAGTTTATTATGCATTAATGTGAAATTATATGTGTTTTGGTGCAAGTATATATATATATGTTTATTCAATGTTCATTACTATTTTACGCTATGCAAGTCTCAAATAGCTTACGCGAAACCGCTACATAGCGCGACATTGCATAGCGAAACTTCCCACGCGACGCCTTACGCGACGCGATTTCAAACCTTGCCGATATCACCCCCTTTCCTCCCTCCTCTCTTCTTTTAACGGTGAAATCGGTGTGAACAGGACATTTCACCTATTAACTAGTAGTCTGTATTATATGACTCACATTGCAGCACGTTTGCAGATACAAGAAATAAGCTTATAAGTCTTAATTGCTTCGCAACTAGACATCTAATCTCCACAATAGAATTAAAACAAATGCAGATTAAGAAACAGGCTCCTCTTCTGATACTGCATTCGACCAAATCACTACAATTATTTTTTCGCATCGTAGAGACGAGTGAATTTTACAAGGATAAGTAGTGGGTGTTATGGTGGGACCGGCTGGGTAATTTTCTATTGGCTGGGCTATTACATCTCCTATTAGCCTCTTGTTAGAGCATTTCCATCCGTTTGGATGAATTTGAGACTAGGACTTGATTTATGGCAGTTACTATTCATGAGAATAGTAAACTGCCATGGTAGTTACTATTTATTCTCTACCCATTGTGAATAGTAACTGACATATTAGTTACTATTCACAATTATTTATTTTATTTTTAATGTATAATTCAATTATTTAATAATTATTGAACGGATCAGATTAATTTAGAATAGGTGACTGATTCTGCCACGTGTCCATGTCTATCAAAAAACTTATTTATATTTTCAAGTGGTTGTTGTCGTTGCGCTACGTGTG
Organism: Gillenia trifoliata; assembly: GCA_018257905.1. Taxonomy (NCBI): domain Eukaryota; kingdom Viridiplantae; phylum Streptophyta; class Magnoliopsida; order Rosales; family Rosaceae; genus Gillenia; species Gillenia trifoliata. Next base: position 8,583,056 of record CM031084.1, on the reverse strand, counting down.
CTTATCTTATCTTGAACCATACCCATCATAAATCTTGTTTATATTTTTAAGTAGATTTCAGTTGTTCTTGTTGCGCCACGCGTCCTCATCTTATCTTTAACCATATTTATCAGAAATCTTGTTTAGATTCTCGAGTAGATTTCAGTTGCTCTCGTTGTGCTAAGTGTCCTCATCTTATCTTCAGCCTCATCTCCCAATTACCCATATATAGCAGAATACATTTTTCATCTCCTCACACCAATCATCATTTATCCTCTCTATCTCTCTGAACTCTCAAATTTCATAAACTTAGTGTTATCTTCAATGTCTTACTTTAGCCGGTTGCTGGACAGAGTGAAGCAACAAAATGTTGAACAAAGACGGAGGCGGCGTAATTAAGAAATTGAGAAAGAGACACATAACACCCAAATTGCTTTAGGGGTGGGTATGCTCGATGAAGAAAGCCAACAACGACATGGCGGTTCACATATCGGTTGTGCACCAAATATTGACAGACGTAAGAACACCCGGGGGGAAGATCTCTTGGAAGACTACTTTATCCCTGGTGTCGTGTACCCTTCTCATACATTTCGAGCTCAATATAGAATGCAACCTCACATGTTCAACAAAATCATGCATGATGTGTGCAATTATGACTCATGCTTCATGCAAAAACTTGATGCTGCTAATAAGATAGGGCTTTTTCCAGAGCAAAAACTTACAGCCGCCTTCAAAATGCTTGCGTATGGTGTATCTGCGGAGTCGGTAGATGAGGTTGCAAGGATGGGCAAATCGCCTTGCATACTCAACTTCTCTTCTATAAAATGCATCTTTCTCATTGTCAGCCTTATCCCTCTCTCAATATTTCTCTCTCTTTGCAAAGCAATTTGTTCCAAGAATTTTGCACTTGCACTAGGGTGATTGTCGCCCTTATTCCTTCTTGCCTTAGTGGTTTTTTTCCCAATTGGCCTTGGTTGGGAATTTGGCCCAGTGACTCCACTCCATCTTGGGACCCTAACGGCGATTCCTCCCCAGGTGAACCATGTAGCGACGCTTCGTTTGGAACAACGTTTCAAACACTCTTAATAATTCGGAATTTTGGGCAATTTTTCACAACTTCCTAACATTGGTGATGGTTGAAGCTCTTATTTGTTTTGGTCAAAATTTGGTACCAATTTTGAGCTTGCATCAACTAAAACAAATAAAGTAGGAAATACAATTTTGTTAACTCAAAAAATAAAACTAGGTGCTATTAAAAACAATTAGAAAATTGTTACCTCGTCCCCAAGATTTGTGCAGCTTTAATAATTCTCAGTTGCTTTCATCTTAGCGTCTTTCCATTTGCCTAACGAAAAATTCAATACTTTCATCCTACTAGTAAGTCCGCCTTCCCTACGACTGTTGCCAAACCGACTGGTGTAGTCTTCAAGAATTTTCTTCCACATATTAGCACACCTCATCTCATTGCTCGTAATTGGATCATGGGTAACGGCAGGCCAAAGCTCGCAGAAGAAAACATCTTCGACGGTCAACCATGAGGTTCCGACTTTGACTCCACCTTTGACGGTAGATGACATTTTTGTAAGCACAAACAAACTAGGAATGTAGAAAATAAAATAAGAATGTAGGCAATAAGAATATAAAAGATTGTATAGAATTTTGGTGTGAGAAGTGAAAAAAAAAGACTTAGTATTTATAGAAAAAAATTTTGAAACTAGCCGTTGGTATGGATTTTTTTAATTTGATTTTTCTGTTTTTTTTTTTATTTAAAAAAAATAATAATATGAACCCTTGGATTAAAGTTAGAATTTGAAATTAGGGGCTGAGATTGCGCCACGTGTCACGTTACCGTTGGAATTCAAAATCCGACAGCGGCGGGCCCAGAACCCTAGTTCTGTCGGCTCACACGCCAAGCTAGGGGCGTGCTTCTCATCTCCTGGCGCAAAAAAAATTAAATCTTGTCGTTGACATCAGTGCCAAGGCTTTGGGCTTGGACTCAGAATTGACAAGGGACCAGTCATGGCTGGTGACCCTTGGCAACCCAAAAACCGGTGGGAAGTGGGTTTTGGCTTGGTTTTGGGTTTTAGCCATGTCAAAAATTGCTTGGTGGAAGTGCTCTTAGAGCTAAATTTGTTGTCTCACAAGTTTTTTCCTAATGCGTATAGGACGTGAATTGTTTAAAGTTCTTTCAAACAGGATGAAGCATTCGTGTACTCATGTTGGTAGGCGGATTGTGTCTAAATTCCTTCATGAGTTCATTCTCTTATACATGAGCACAGGTCTGGAATCTCCAACAGTACTTTCATAAATGAATTTGACTGCTTGTCACTGCTAGACTTCAAGAAAAGAATCACTGAAGATCCTCACAATATCATGAGTTCATGGAACGATTCCATAACTCTTTAATTGGACATGTGTTACATGCAACCCCTCAAGCAAAAGAGTCCTGACTTTGAAGTTGAATTCTTGACCAACTCAGCTCGTTGTTGAACTTAAAACATCTATGGGTTGATGAGAACAATCTCACCAGAACCATCCCTTATTGGATAGGAAACTTTTCTTCTTTGAAAACTGATTATCTTGGCAGCAACAATTTGCAAGGAATCATACCCAATGAGCTCGGGTGTCTAACAGGCTTGGAGAGATTCTCACTTCAGGAGAATAATTTATCCGGTATGGTCCCTTCTTCAATCTATAATATTTCTTTTATGGTCCCTTCTTCAATCTATAATATTTCTTTCATATGCCTTTTCGATGTTACTAAGAACCAGCTCCAAGGATAGATACCACCAAATGTCGGCATTATTCTTCCTAATCTTGTAGGGTTTTTTGGTGGTGCCAACAAGTTCACAGAACATATTCCTGTCTCGTTTGGAAATGCTTCTAGACTTGAGAGGCTTGATATGTTCAAAATTTCTCTCACTAAGACACTCCCCAGTGAAAATCTAGGACACTTGCGAAGCTTGGTTTGGCGTAACTTTGAAAAAATAGACTAGGAAGTGGAAACACCGATGACCTAAATTTTCTTACTGTCTTGGCTAATTGTACATTTGGAGACTTTAGTTCTTTATGGTGAGGTGAACTGCAAGGATCGATAGCCAATCTGTCAACCCAACTAAATACTCTTACTCTGGGGCGTATTCTGATACATGGAATCATACCTGAGGGTATTGAAAATCTCATAAACTTAACCGCTCAGGTACTCGAACATAACAATTTTGGTAGTGTTGTCCCTCGTACAATTGGGAAGCTTCATAAATTAGTGGAGTTGTATTTGAATAGTAACAAACTTTCTGGGCCAGTTCCTTCCTCCTTAGGTAACTTGTCTACATTGGCAGATGCACCTTGTGGCAAAGGTGGGCAATTGCCCACACAGACATAGGCGAAGCTATGTAGGAGCCAAGGGGGGCGGTGGGGGGGGGGGGGGGGGCGGCAGGGGCGACGCTTGAACCCCGATTCGACCGGAAACCGGAAAGCACATTGTCGAGTCGGCGATACAAGCCTTTGGCTGGTCTGCCCAAGTACCTGGCGATGTGAGGAGGAATAAGACATAAGGATGAGCATTAAAAAGTAAAAAGAGAACGTACGTGGCACTATTTATTACCATTAGATTTATTTGAAAGGCTTCACTAAAAGCCTTCCATAATATTGCAAGGTAAAAAACATGCAGAGGATCCTACAAAAAATCATTTTTATTCTCCACGTGGCGTCATATCATTGATTAATAAATTGTTTAGCCCAACTTTATCCTCAAGATTTTGATCGTATGGACTCCTTATGAATCTTCCAATTCAACTTGACAATTACATTCATGATATGAAGATGCATGGGTGAGTTTTCATCATTGAGAGAAATTAGTGATTTTGCAAAAGAAAGTTGTTTAAGACCGGAGGTGTGAAAGGTATATACATTGACTTTGGTGCTACCTATTGCAACCGCTTTCAGCTGAGAAAGTTTTACATGAAGATTGTGAAAACACCATTGCGTAACAAAATGGGAGATCGCTGGTTGAGTGATAGCATGCTTGTTTCTTACATTGAGAAAGATGTATTTGCTTATATTGATAATGAAAGTTTATTATGCGACGTTTCTAAGTGACATGAACACGCTAACAATTGTAATTTGTTTGTATTAATTAATTATGGAAGACATTACCATATAAAAAGACGAAGTTGTTGGGATTTCCATTTTTCTTTAACCTTGCATTCTTTTAAGTTCGCCCTCCCCCCCCGATAAATCCTGGCTTCGCCACTGCACACAGAGCACAAAATTTTAGCCTACTGAATCCATTTTTGCCCACTCAGAATGCCAGAAACAAGCTTGAAGATTTGGGGCTGCCCATGGCAGCGCCTGTGCAGTTGTGGTTGCTGGGCTTCGCGAGGAAGAAGAATAGAGAGTTTTTTTTGGTCCCTTGCTTTTATAAAAAAAAAAAAAATTACAGCACACTGCTTCTTTTCATGAAAACGACATGTCGTTTTTTTTATATCCCCAGATCCCCATTTTTTCAACCCGTAACAGCAAACCAAAATTCAAACCCCGTTTTTAAACTCAAATTCATCATGGACGTTTTTGCTTGTATTGATAACGAAACCATCATGAAACGTTTTCATGATATGAAAACTCGTCGTGGACGTTTAGTTTGAATGATAATTGTTGTTTAACTTTTAATAAAAGTCTTTGTTATCTATTTGGAAACTTTTATATTTCTCCCACCCGAGAAAAAATTCCTGGATCCGCCACTGCTTGTCTGCATTGACAAACCTCTACATGGACTGCAAGAATATGCTGAAATCTACTGATACTTTACCTTTCTCATAACAATCTATCTAGCTCCATACCTAAACAACTTCTTGAGCTTTCATCCATTTCTATTTCTTTGAACACGTCTCACAATTCTTTGACTGGTTCATTACCATCCAAAGTGGGTGATTTGGTAAATCTCACGGAGCTAGACATATCAGAAAATCAGTTATCAGGTGAAATCCCAAAAACCCTTGGCAGTTGTATTATGTTGGTACGCCTGCATTTAAAAGGTAACCAATTTGAGGGAACAATTCCTCAATCTTTTAAAAGTTTAAGAAGCATGGAAGAAATAGATATTTCGCGCAATAACTAACTAGGGCGGCTTCCTGAATTTCTAAGCAAGTTTACATTACTTAAGAAACTTAATCTCTCTCACAATAATTTTTAGGGTGAACTGCCTAAAGAAGGGATATTTTCGAACGCAAGTCGTGTCTCAGTTCCTGGAAATGATATCCTCTGTGGTGGCATCCCACAATTATTTCTACCTACATGCTCCAGCAAAAAGCCACATTCATCTCGAGGACTACTTGCCCTAAAAGTAATCATCCTTATAGTTTCTTCTCTTGCACTCATAATTGCTTTATCATGCTTTATTGCTACTTGTTCAATGGTGAAAAGGTCGAGACGCAAACCTGTGACTTTACGCTCTTATGAGGACTGGAAATCAGTTCTCTCGTACTCTGAACTCTTTGAATCAACTAATGGTTTCTCTATGGACAATCTGATTGGTTCGGGAAGTTTTGGTTCGAGAAGTTTTGGTTTTATTTACAAAGGAGTATTGCTTAGTGATGCAACAATAGTTGTCGTTAAGGTATTAAACCTTCAACAACCAGAAGTTTCCAAGAGTTTTATTGATGAACGCAAAACTCTTAAAAGTATAAGGCACCGTAATATCCTCAAGATCATAACTACATGGAAAATGGAAGTCCAGATCCGTGGATTCATCCCAAAGGTGATGAGTAATCTCAAACAAAGAGAATATTGAACCTTGCCGAAAGACTAGATATTGCAATTGATGTTGCTTCGATTAGATTATCTACACTACCAATGTGAAACATCTATCGTTCATTGTGATCTAAAGCCAAGCAATGTGCTTCTTGATGAAGACATGGTAGCCCATGTTGGTGACTTTGGCTTAGCAAGGTTCCTTTTGGAAACATCAAATTCGAATAATCTCTCCGAAAGTCAAATAATGTCAGCCGGTCTAAAGGGTTCCATAGGCTACATTCCTCTAGGTATAAGTTTCTATCATTTTCTTTACTGAGCCAACTCCGAAAAAAGATCTAAATCCTAAAGATCATTTAACTATGGCATTCTTTTTGTATTGAATGGCAGCGTATGACATGGGAGGCCAAGTTTCTATACTCGGAGATACTTATAGCTATGGAATACTACTACTAGAAATGTTCACAGGAAAAATATCTATTGATGACGTGTTCATAGATGGTCAAAACATTCACTGTTTCACGGCCATAACATTGTCAGACTATGTCATGGACGTTGTTGACCGGTCATTGTGTTAGAAGAGAACAACCCCAGCTCCTAGAAGGTTCTACACAATTCCACAAAAATGGAGAAAAGCCATTGAAAAACTCTAGATAGTAAATAAGCTAGAATTATCTAGATTAATGTCTTAAGGTTTTTGTAATGGAATGTTGGTGAAAATTCTAGAAGCAAACCACACTTGTGGTTGGAAAGTAGTTAAGTAAGTTGGCTAGGAAGTTCTATATATAGGCATGAAACCTTCTACTATATGTGTGCAAGTGAGTGAGAAGCAAAGCTAGAGAGTTAGCTTGTAAGTTGTGTGTCTCTTTTCTTTGAGAGTTGCAAGTGTTGTAATATTTTATGTGTAATACAAGTAATTTGTTTACTTGTTTTGTCTCTCCAACACTTAATATTAGAGTTGTGTACTCTAATTGCTTAACATTTGGTATCAGAGCGGGTCTATCAAGGATCAGCTCTTGTGAAGCTTCATTGAGTCATGAGGAGTTTGTCTCTACAAGTTTGCATCTCTAGATCAAGCGTGTCCGGCATACCGAAATTCTGTTGACACAATGAGTGATATTCAAGTAGTTGGAGGAATCAAGAAACTCAACAACAAAAATTACAACACGTAGGCAACACGTATGGAGTCTTATCTGCAATGCCAAGATCTCTGGGAGGTCGGCGGCGGCAACGATGTTACGCAACCAGTTGAAGACGCCAATGGCACTCTGCGCAACTGGAAGATCAAACCAGGTAAAGCAATGTTTGCCCTTAAAACCACAATTGAAAAGGAAATGTTGGAGCACATATGAAAAGCCTCAACACCGGAAGAATCATGGGATACTTTCACTGCACTCTTTTCAAAGAGAAATGATACAAGACTACAACTTCTCGAGAACAAGCTGTTATCAGTTTCTCAACGCGACATGACTATTGCTCAGTATTCCCACAAGGTAAAGACCATATGTCGTGAAATTTCTGAATTAGATCCTAATGCCGCGATTGTAGAATCGAGGATGGAAAGAATAATTATCCATGGTCAAGACCCGAACACCGAGGCTTCGTCGCCGCTGTACAAGGATGGCCAACTCAACCATCACTTGTTGAGTTTGAAAATTTGTTTGCCGGTCAAGAAGCTATGGAAAAGCAAATGTAAGGGGTCTTGTTAAAAGGTGAGGAGGAGGCGCTCTACACCAACAAAAGTAAAGGCAACTTCAAGTAGCATGGCAGTGGTGGATCCAAAAGAGATGGTGTTAAGGCAAAGGTCATCAATAAAAAGGAAGTTCTCACTCGGGGGGAGCTCAATGGAATCACGAAAAAGGCGGTCAGCAAATCAAAAGATTTGATGGTAAATGCTACAACTGTGGAAAGAAAGGTCATAAGACGAATGATTGTTGGTTCAACAAAAAGCCTGCTGAGAGTAATGTTGTCACTTCCAATTCAAAGAATAATGAGGATGAATGGGACGTCAAAGCGTCTCTCGCTATGGAGGAAGAAGAGTTAGCTCTTACTGTAACAATGCCGGAACAGATTGACTACAAGAAAGATTGGATTGTTGACTCAAGATGTTCAAATCATATGACTGGTGATCAAGAAAAATTACTGAACATGACTGAGTACAAGGGAGGTCGCGTAGTGGTGACAACCGATAACTCACTCTTACCAATAGCTCACGTTGGTAGTAAAACAACCATGGTACCCCGCTACAATCCCAATAATGTGGAATTGCAAAATGTCGGTCATGTCCCCGACATGAAGAAAAATATGCTCTCAGTACCACAGTTAACATCATTAGGTAACTTTGTTGTGTTCGGACCACGCAATGTGAAGGTTTATCGTAACCTTAAGGTCATTAGGACACCAACAATGGAAGGACGACGATTGGAGTATGTCTATGTAATGTCAGCAGAGTCTACATATGTAGACAAGACAAGAAGAAATGAGATAGCAGATTTGTGGCATGCGAGATTGGGTCATGTTAGCTATCACAAGCTAAATGTGATGATGAAGAAGTCGATGCTCAAGGGCATTCCTCAGCTTGATGTGAGAACATACGCAGTATATGTAGGATGTCAATATGGTAAAGCGCATCAACTACCATACGAGGAGTCGAAGTTCAAAGCAAAAGAACCATTAGAGTTAATCCACTCTGATGTCTTCGGGCCTATCAAGTAGCCATCAATTAGCGGGATGCGATACATGGTCACGTTCTTGACGAATTCTCCAAGTATGTGTGGGTTTTTTTCATGAAAGAAAAATCAAACACATTTTCACAGTTTAAAGAGTTTAAAGAGACAATAGAAGAAGAAATGGAAAAGAAGATTTGTTGCTTAAGCACAAACAACGGAGGAGAATACAACTCAAATAAGTTCTCTCAGTATCTACGAGAATGTAGAATATGTCACCAGTTCACATGTGCCAACACACCATAACAGAATGGTGTAGCGGAGAGAAAGAACTGACATCTTGCGGAGATCTGTCAGAGTATGCTGCATGCAAAGAATGTACCCGGAAGGTTTGGGGCTAAAGCCATGAGAACTGCAGCTTATGTGATCAACAGACTTCGTCAACCAAGGTTAGAATTTGTTTCACCTTTTGAGAAGTTGTGGAATATGTTTCAAGTCATCAACAGACTTTCGAGTATTCGGATGTGTGTGCTACGTATTTGTTTCAAGTCATTTACGTACCAAGTTTGACAAAAAGGCAGTCAGATGTATCTTTGTGGGATACGACAACCATAGAAAAGGGCGGAAATGTTGTGATCCTACAAATGAAAGGTGCTACACATCAAGAGATGTAGTGTTTGATGAAACATCTTCTTGGTAGTCCTTAGAAAAAAAGGTGTTACTAAACTCAGGAAAGATTGAAGAAAAGTTACGACAAAAAACAAGGGAGCAATTCTAACCAAGTTCAGATGAGCCTGAAGATTCGCTTAATGATGATAATGTCGAGGAAGAAGTAACTCAAAGACCGAGTGAAGGAGAAGTATCAACCCCGCAGTCACAACTAAGGAAGTCAACGAGAATACAAAAGCCAAATCTTAAATACGCCAACGCCACCATAGTAAAAGGAACATCAGAACCATAGACATTTGAAGAAGCATTAAAGAGCTCCGAATGGATTAAAGCCATGGGAGAAGAGATCACTACACTTGAGAAAAATGAGACTTGGGATCTGGTGCCAAAGCCAAGAGATGTGAAACCCATTTCTTACAAATGGGTGTACAAGATCAAGCGTCGTCTTGATTGATCAATCGAGAGGTACAAAGCTCGGTTGGTGGCTCGAGGTTTCTCTCAATAGTATGGACTAGACTATGATGAAACATTTAGTCTAGTAGCAAAGCTTACAACCGTACGATTCCTACTCGCACTTGCAGCTAACAAAGATTGGAACTTGTACCAGATGGATGTAAAGAATGCCTTTCTACATGGAGAGTTAGATCGGAAGATCTACAGGGCTCGACCAATGGGATTTGAGAACAAAGTCCATCCCAAGAATGTGTATAAGTTGAAAAAAGCACTTTATGGATTAAAGCAAGCACCAAGGGCATGGTACGGTAAGATTGTTGAATTTCTCTCTCAAAGTGGTTATTTAGTAACACATGCAGATTCTAGCCTATTCATCAAAGCTAATGGAGAAAAATTAGCTATCGTGATGGTATACGTGGATGATCTAATCATCACTAGTGTCGACGAGGCAGAAATTCGTCGAACAAAGGAAAATTTGTCAGTTCGTTTCCAAATGAAGGAACTTGGACAACTCAAACACTTTCTTGGGTTGGAGGTCAATCGCACACAAGAAGGGATATTTCTGTGTCAACAGAAATATGCAAAAGATTTGTTGCAAAAGTTTGGGATGCTTGAATGCAAGCCAATCTTAACGCCGATGGAACCGAATGCCAAGATGTGCGAACATGAAGGCAGAAATTTGGAAGACGCAACGATGTATTGACAATTGGTAGGTAGTCTGATCTACTTAACATTGACTAGGCCTGACATTTCATATGCAGTTGGAGTGATGAGTTGGTACATGCAAAATCCAAAAAAGCCTCATTTAGAAGCAGTTCGGCAAATATTAAGATATGTGAAAAGTACAATTGACTATGGTCTTTTGTACAAGAAAGGTGAAGAATGCAAGCTAGTCAGCTATTGTGATTCTGATTATGCGAGAGATCATGACACACGTCGATCAACAACCGGATACGTGTTAAAGCTTGGCTCTTGAGTGATTTCTTGGTGCAGCAAGAGATAGCCAACAATGTCTTTGTCAACTAGTGAAGCAGAGTACAGAGCAGCAGCAATGGCAGCTCAAGATATTACCTGGCTAATAAAGCTGATGAATGATCTACACCAACATGTAGATCACGGAGTGTAGTTGTACTGTGATAATTAATCAGCGATTCTTTTGGCAGAGAATCCAGTTTTCCACGCAAGAACCAAGCATGTGAAAGTACATTATCATTTTATCAGAGAGAAAGTGTTGCAAGGAGAGATCAATATGAAACATATCAATACAGATGATCAAGTTGGAGACTTGTTCAAGATAGGTTTGAATACCGGCAAGGTCAAAAACTTTCGTCGTCAACTCAATGTGGTGAAAAGAATGAGCTGGTGTTGAGGGGGAGTGTTAAAAGAGAACAACCCCAGCTCCTAGAAGGTTCTACACAATTCCACAAAAATGGAGAAAAGCCATTGAAAAATTCTAGATAGTAAATAAGCTAGAATTATCTAGATTTATGTCTTAAGGTTTCTGTAATGGAATGTTGGTGAAAATTCTAGAAGCAAACCACACTTGTGGTTGGAAAGTAGTTAAGTGAGTTGGCTAGGAAGTTCTATATATAGGCATGAAGCCTTCTACTGTATGCATGAAAGTGAGTGAGAAGCAAAGCTAGAGAGTTAGCTTGTAAGTTGTGTGTCTCTTTTCTTTGAGAGTTGCAAGTGTTGTAATATTTTGTGAGTGTAATACAAGTAATTTGTTTACTTGTCTTGTCTCTCCAACACTTAATATTAGAGTTGTGTACTCTAATTGCTTGACACATTTCTCCTTGAAAGATATGATCAGGGTGCTGATGATGACGAATACGACAATAAAATACAAGAAAGACCAATTACAAAATATCAAGATCGGAGTCCAGTCCAAGAGAAAAGATTGGAGGAGTGCTTGGTTTCTGTGATGAAAATAGGACTCGCATGCTCTTCAATATCGCCCACAGAGCGCACGTCAATGAATGTTGTTGTTAAAAAAATGAAGGCAATTAGAGAATCATATCTCAATCTAAGAAAAACAAGCTAGTGATGCTCAAGTAAGTATGTTACATATCTAAACATTTATCTCCATATATATGCAAGAGATTCTTCCACAGTTCATTATACGTCTGCTCTATTTTTCTTTTGAAATGTCTTAAAATTTAAAACTAAAAGGCAATTGCAATCTGCTTTGCATTAGAAGGCATCGCTATTGTATGGTTCTTCGTTTCTTCTGTTGCTTTGAGCATTGCATGTTTGTGAAATTCTTCCACCCTTTTGCGCTGCAAAAAACAAAATTAAGTATAGTAGTATATATTTTATATCTATATCTTCAGTTCAAGCAAAGGATGTGAGCTTCTGAATTTTTATGTCTATCTTTTTTAAACATATTCGTTAGTTGGTCCCGAGTTTGATTGCCCTTCCCCACTGTATATATGGCTTGTAATTTTCTGTAAACCTCAAAATCAATTGTAACTTTTCCATTCAAATTTGCTTCCTTCTGTATTGAATTCCAGAATATTTGAGACATTGGATGTTAAAGGAAAGAAAATCTCTATCATTATGTGAGTATCATTCAGTGTGTAATGGAGCATATTGTGGATCAAGAAATCAATCAGCTATTAACTAGAGTAATTGTAGGATCGTAGATTAATTCATTCCTAGAATAGAACTACTGCAGCTGTATATAATAGCTAGTCTAGCTTGTAAGATCGATATTGGAATATACAGAATACCATTCATCTGTCTATCAGTTCATATTAGTTTGTTCATTTTGTTTATGGTATCAGAGCACCAAGATTCTGGTGACTCTAGCCTAACACACTTCCGCCACAAACAGAAACAAAACACCATCACACCAACCAACATGGTTGACACGGTTGAAAATCCAGAGCAATCAAAACAGAAGCACAACATCAAGGTCGACACAACTCTTTCAATGAAGGAGTACAACCAAATCAAGGCCTTGCTGAAAAATCAGAATGGTAACAACAAACCTCTTGCAAATGAGACAGGTATATTTACACCCAATTGTAATATTGCACATCATGATCCGCATTCGACATTGTATTGGATCGTGGATAGTGGAGCCACCGATCATGTTTCTCACCTACCTCCGACCCACAATAAATTTAAAGGATCTCATGGTTTTGTTGGTCTACCTAATGGAGGAAAAGCTGCAATCGAAAGTGTTGGAACTTTTAAGTTGTCACAAGATTTATCTCTAGACGAGGTCTTACATGTGCCTAATTTTCGAGTTAGCTTGATATCTGTGAGTAAATTAACTCGAGCTTTGAAGTGTATTGTGATTTTTTACCCGGACTTTTGTGTTGTGCAGGACATGGATACGGGAAGGATAATTGGCCTAGGAAAGCATTATAATGGTCTTTATTATCTCACAGCAGCCCAAAATCCTCACCTTGCCAACCATATCAACCGTACCTCCGATCTTTGGCACCAACGTCTTGGACATCCATCCGCCGCACCTCTTCAGGCACTATCTCAATCCTTTCCAGAAATTATTTCCAATTCCAAGCATATTTGTGAGATTTGTCCTTTAGCAAAACAAACTCGTTTATCTTTCCCCACCAGTTCCATAAAAACAATTGCACCATTTGATTTAATTCATTGTGATATTTGGGGACCACACAAAATTCACACACATTCTGGAGCTAGATATTTTCTGACTATTGTTGACGACTATACTCGTTTCACTTGGGTTCATCTCATGAGTTTTAAATCCAATACCCAATCTTTATTGAAATCCTTCTTTTCTTGGGTTAAAACGCAATTCCATCGGGATATTAAAATTTTACGTGCCGATAATGAGGGTGAATTCACATCAATGCGCTCTTTTTTTGAAGAACGTGGCACTATTTTTCAGCACACTTGCACTTATACTCCTCAACAAAATGGGGTAAATGAGCGTAAACATCACCACCTTCTAAATGTGGCTCGGGCCTTAAGATTCCAAGCCAATCTACCGTTAAAATTCTGGGGTGAGAGTGTTCAAACAGCTTGTTACCTTATCAATCACCTTCCCACACCATTACTTTCCCTCAAAACTCCATATGAACTCCTACACAACACACCACCTACTTACTCAAATCTTCGAGTTTTTGGTTGCTTATGCTTTGCCACTAATCTCACTCCCGATAACAAATTTGATATCCGTTCACATCGATGCATTTTCATTGGCTATCCTCTTGGGCAAAAAGGCTACCGGGTTTATGATCTTAAAACACACAAAATTTTCACTTCCCGGGATGTTACCTTCCATGAAAATATTTTTCCCCTCATCAAGTTATCACCAGAGAATCAAGACGACTCTCCAGTCCTTCCTAATACCGTTGACCCAATCCATCTTGAGCCCAATTACACAAATACACAACCCCACATAATTACCCAGCCCAATTACCCACTTCCACATTCCAACTCATCAGCACAACCCAACAACTCCTCACATTTGACTCATCCCGACCCTTCCTCTTCGCAAAATCCTTCCACAAACACAGATCGCTCTCCTCCGATCACTCCTCAACCAACTCCCCTCAAGGTCTACTCTCGTCGCTCACACACCGCCGATGCCCCCACCTCGCCGGCAGCGACGACATCACCACCAACCACTTCGCCGGTCTCTCCAATCAACGACCCAATCACCAACATATCCAATCCAATCACCGATATTCCTGACCCACCACCGCCACCAGCCCAGCTCACCCCCGCCACCGTCGCTCCTCTCGAACCACCGGCGGATGACTCACCACCATTGGCCCAAATCACCCCCGCCCCTCCCGAAGACCGATGGACGAACCACAACCACCTCCCGAACCACTAGCAGACGACCCACCACCACCGACCCAAATAGCCTCTGCCCCTCCGGACCTTCGCCGCTCTTCTCGCACTCATAATCCTCCACCCCACCTTCGAGACTACAAAACGTACCATGCTGCTCTCCTGGGCCCTGACGTCTCCTCATCATCCTTGTCCGGCACTCGCTATCCATTGCAACGGTATGTCTCTTACTCTGGCCTCTCTGGTAAATACCGTTCATTTGTCCATAATATATCTCGACTAGTTGAGCCGGCAACTTATGAACAGGCTAGTCATGATCCTCAGTGGGTTGCAGCTATGAACTCTGAAATTCAGGCTCTTGAGGACAATCACACATGGTCCATGGTCTCTCTTCCTCCTGGCCAACGACCCATTGGTTGCAAATGGGTCTTTAAGATCAAGTATAATACTGACGGATCCATCGAGCGATACAAAGCCCGACTTGTTGCCAAAGGGTTCACCCAACGCGAAGGCATCGATTACAAAGATACATTTGCTCCTGTTGCCAAATTAATCACTGTTCGTTGCTTACTAGCAGTTGCCGCAGTCCGGAATTGGCCATTACATCAAATGGATGTACAAAATGCCTTTCTTCATGGAGATCTCACAGAAGAGGTGTACATGCTTCCGCCTCCTGGTTTTCGTCAACAGGGGGAGAATGTCGTTTGTCGACTTCATAAGTCCCTTTATGGCCTCAAGCAAGCATCTCGCACTTGGTTCCGACGTTTCTCTTGTGCAATTCAAGAAATTGGCTTCAACCAGTCCCACGCCGACTACTCCTTATTCACACAGGTTCGTGGGAATTCCATCACTATTGTGCTAATTTATGTTGATGACATGGTTATAACAGGAAATGATGAGAAAGCCATCGATGATCTCAAGAAATTCCTTAATAGTTGTTTCAAGATTAAAGATCTTGGACCGCTCAAATACTTCCTTGGAATCGAGGTTGCACGTTCCAAAGCAGGAATTACAGTTTGTCAAAGAAAATATACATTGGACATACTAGAAGAAGCAGGATTACTTGGTGCCAAACCAGCAACGGTTCCCATGGAACCTGACTTGGTACTAACAGATACAGGAAGCGAAGCCATCAAGGATCCCACTCGGTACCGGCGGTTAATTGGAAAGCTGATCTATCTCACCATTAGTCAGCCAGAAATTACATACTCTGTGAATACTCTCAGTCAATTCATGCAAGAACCTAAGTTGCATCACCTCAAAACTGCTCTTAGACTTCTTCAATACTTGAAGGCAGCTCCAGGGCAAGGCTTGTTATTTCCCTCAAATGGTTCTCTTCACTTGATTGGATATTGTGATGCTGATTGGGCAAGATGCCCAATTACACGACGATCAGTGACAGGTTATTGTACTTTCCTTGGCAAGTCACTTGTGTCATGGAAAAGTAAGAAGCAGGCAACCGTTTCAAGATCATCAGCAGAGGCAGAGTATCGCTCCATGGCTGCAGCAGCTTGTGAGCTCACTTGGTTGAGATACTTATTGAAAGATTTACAAGTACCTCATCCTGAACCAGCAAGATTGTTTTGTGATAACCAGGCAGCCTTACACATTGCTGCAAATCCGGTTTACCATGAACGGACGAAGCATATTGAATTAGACTGTCATACAGTTCGTGAAAGAATTCAAAGAGGAGAAATCAAGACTGCTTATGTACAAACTGGAAGTCAAATTGCAGATTTGTTCACCAAGCCATTACGAGCACCAGCGTTCCATACGCACCTCAGCAAGTTGGGTATCATTAACATTCATA
This sequence comes from Gillenia trifoliata, assembly GCA_018257905.1. NCBI lineage: Eukaryota > Viridiplantae > Streptophyta > Magnoliopsida > Rosales > Rosaceae > Gillenia > Gillenia trifoliata. Next base: position 8,566,940 of record CM031084.1, on the reverse strand, counting down.
ATCCAACTTGAGGGGGAGTGTTAAAGGAAAGAAAATCTCTATCATTATGTGAGTATCATTCAGTGTGTAATGGAGCATATTGTGGATCAAGAAATCAATCAGCTATTAACTAGAGTAATTGTAGGATCGTAGATTAATTCATTCCTAGAATAGAACTACTGCAGCTGTATATAATAGCTAGTCTAGCTTGTAAGATCGATATTGGAATATACAGAATACCATTCATCTGTCTATCAGTTCATATTAGTTTGTTCATTTTGTTTATTGGATAAAGATGCTGATAGAGTCTAAGCCCATACTATTTTTTCAAGATTTAGAAATCTAGTCACTCGAAGCTCCTCGAGCGCGAACTCTGTCTAAAACTCCGAAAAAATGTGCAAATTCTTTATTATTATGCTTATTTCCTCTCTCGCACACACCCACATTTTCTCCTTAAAAAACTTATGTAACTTCCGTCACATTCATTTCATGTTTTGATAGTACTAATGATAACGATTACATGACAGAAATTTGTTTAACAAAACTGCTATGTTTAATCATATTTAGTATCCAAAAAATGTTTAATCATATTTGCAGTTTCCACTAACCAACTTCTTATGTTACTAGTTTCACCAATTAAGATTATATAGGGATGGACATGGTCTTGTTTGGTTCTAGAGGCTAAACTGTTAACAAAAATAACTATCTCAACGATCGTAACCAACCAAATAAGATCGGTTTAGTTCAGTTCGCTTGATGTGGAATTTTTATTTGCGTTGGTCAATGACCAAGGTAACAAACTTGATGTGGAATTTTTATTTGCGTTGGTCAATAAAGAACAAAAAGTTATTTCCAAACCAAACTGAACATTTCGATTCAGTATGATCTAGTGCTCTTATTGACATTCAAATTTATTAGGGTTGAGATTGTCAAATTGAAATTGAAAAGCAGTGATCACAAACTATGACTCTGAAGCTGACTATAGTTTTTGGTCCTACCCTATTGTCTTCTATGAACGACCCAACCAAAGCTATGGACTAACAAGTTGGTCTCAATTCCTTAAAATTCTTCGGTCCGCGCTGTTACTAGCTCAATTTTTGTGGCCATACAATCAAGTCTATGTGATAAGATATCATCTTTGTTATACATTCGTGTAAATAAAACCTGGTTTCGTAATTTGCTTTGCATTCCTAGCAAAATAATGGAGCATTCAAGTACTCATGGTAGGCAGATTTTGTTCAAATTCATTTACGAGTTCATTCTATTATGCATGAGCACAAGTGTGGAATCCGCAACGGTACCCAGCACTACTTTTGCAAATGAAACTGATCGCCTGTCGTTGTTGGACTTGAAGAAAAGAATAACTAAAGATCCTCTCCATGTCATGAGCTCATGGAATGATTCCACCCATTTATGCAATTGGGTAGGCGTTACATGCAACCATTCCACCAAAAGAGTCATGATCTTGAACCTGGAAGCTCAAAAATTGGTAGGCTTCATACCACATTCTATTGGAAATCTTACTCATCTTACCAGAATCAACCTGAGAAACAACTGCTTTCATGGTGAAATTCCTCAAGAAATGGGTCGTTTACTACGCCTGCAACATCTCAACCTGTCTCACAATTCCTTTGGCAAGAACATTCCAATTAATATATCTCATTGTGCGCAACTAAGCGTCCTCGATGTTGACTTCAATAAGCTTATTGGGTCGATTCCTGACCAACTCAGTTCATTGTTAAGTTTAACTCATCTGTGGATTAGTGATAACAATCTCACTGGAACCATCTCAAGTTGGATAGGGAACTTTTCTTCTCTGTATGCTTTAACTCTTTCCCACAACAATTTTCATGGAAGCATACCCAATGAGCTCAGGCGTCTAAGAGGCCTAGGAAGATTCATACTTCCGGGGAATAAACTGTCTGGGACGACTCCTTCACAATCTATAATATTTCGTCCATATACTATTTCACTGTTACTTTCAACCAGCTGCATGGAGAGATACCACCAACTGTGGGCATTACTCTTCCTAATCTCGAGGCATTTTCCTGCGGTGGTAACAAGCTAACAGGAAGTATTCCTGCATCGTTTTCAAATGCTTCTGGACTTCAATTGCTCGAGTTTTCTCAAAACAGTCTCAATGGGACACTCCCTGTGGAAAGTCTCAGAATATTGAACTAAGCTTTGAATACAATCAACTAGGAAGTGGAGAAACTGGTGACCTGAATTTTCTCAGTTTCTTGGCTAATTGTTTTGATTTTTGGATGTTGGGTTGTGGTTCTGTTTGTTGATTGGTGCTGATTTTGTTGCAAAGCTGACATTTTTGGGCTTTTGGGATGTGATTGTATGCAGGAGATGGAATTTCAAGTTTGTAAAGTGTTTAAATGCAGTTTATGAATTGGATTATATAGAAATAATTAACATCAACTATGATTAGTAACAACTTTTGCAATTTTCCAATGTACGAAAGAATGAGACTTAATTCAGTGGCATGGACCTTGAGTGTATTCGTTGTCTTTTTTTTCGTCTTTAATCGTTGCCACAAAGACTTAGACTTGTCCAAATAAATACAACGAAAAAAAACAAAAGTTCAAATTTCGTCTTCAAAGATAAGAAACAAAGACTTAGACTTGTATAAATAAATAAATAACTGCAAACCTTTGCAAAAAGTTCCTTCCCTTTCATTCAAGGCAATTGGCAAAACAATGCCAAATACATTGTCTGTGTCGAGATTCAGAGAAAATCTCACAAACCTTACTCGTCTCGGTCTCTTCTCTAATAATCTTTCTGGTTCAATTCCTAAAGATATTGGGAAATTGAAATCTCTTGTGGAGCCAGATTTGTCTGAAAATCAGCTCAGTGGTTCAATCCCAACATCCCTAGGCGATCTCACAAACCTTACCATTCTTCATCTCATCAATAATAATCTCTCTGGCTCCATTCCCCAAGGGATAGGGAACTTCAAGAAGTTGACTGGACTGCAATTGTCTAATAATCCCTGCTCAGATTGGGAAGCTTCTAAAGTTAGAGGTATTGTCTTTAAATACTAACAAATTTTCTGGTCTGATTCCGTCCTCCCTCAGCAACTTGACTTCATTGACACAACTCTACATGGAGGAGAATACGTTTGAAGGAAGTAAACCTCCAAGTCTTGGAAATTGCCAAAAGCTGCTGATACTTGATCTTTCCAGTAATAATCTAGCTGGCACCATACCTACAGAGCTTGTAAGACTTTCATCCCTTTCCATTTCTTTGATCATGGCTAACAATTATTTAAATGGCTCGTTACCGCCTGAAGTGGGAGATTTGGTAAATCTCGAGGAGCTCGATGTATCAAGAAATAAATTATTAGGCGAAATCCCAAAAACTATGGGCAGTTGTATTATGTTACGGCGCCTTCATATAGAAGGTAATGAATTTGAAGGATCACTTCCTCAATCTCTTAAAGATTTAAAAAGCTTAGAAGACATAGATATATTCCGCAATAACTTATCCAGGCAGATTCCTCAATTTTTAGGCAAGTTTAGATTTCTTATGAATCTCAATCTTTCTCATAATGATTTTGAGGGTGAATTGCGCAAAGAAGGGATCTTTTCAAATGCAAGTGGTGTCTCAGTTTTTTGTAATGAAAGGCTTTGTGGTGGCATCTCACAATTCCGTCTACCTTCATGTCCCAACATAAAGCCCCATTCATCTCATAGACTATTTTCTCAAAAAGTAGTGGTCCCTATAGCTTGTGCACTTGCATTTATAATTGCTCTATCATGCTCTATTGCTACTCATTTGAAGGTGAAAAGGTCACGAGGTGGACTGGCCACTTCACGTTCTTATAAGGATTGGAAATTAGGTGTCTCTTACTCTGAACTCCTTGCATCAACTAATGGGTTCTCTGTGGACAATTTGATTGGTTCGGGAAGTGTTGGTTCTGTTTACAAAGGTGTAATCTCGGGTGATGGAACGATAGTTGCTGTTAAGGTATTAATTAAACCTTCAACAATAAGGAGCTTTCAAGAGATTTAATGATGAATGCAAAGCTTTAGGAATTATAAGGCATCATAATCTTTTGAAGATTGTTACTTCATGCCCAAGCATTGATAATCAGGGTAATGATTTCAAAAGTCTAGTTTTCGACTTCATGGAAAATGGAAGTCTAGACTCAAGGTTGTTTTTTAAAGATGAGAAGCAATCTCAAAGTAAGAGACTCAGTCTTATACTGAATGTGGTCGTTAATGTTGCTTCCGCATTTAATTATCTTCACCACCATTGTGAAACGTCCATTGTTCATTGTGATCTAAAGCCAAGCAATGTTCTTCTTGATGAAGATATGGTAGCCCATGTTGGTGACTTTGGATTAACAAGGTTCCTCTTGGAATCATCAAATGATCCCTCCCAAAGTCAAGCAATGTCAGCGAGGCTGAAAGGTTCCGTAGGCTACATTCCTCCAGGTATGAGTCTTTATCACTCTCGTGTTTTTTATTTCTTCTTACTGACTTATTAACAAGCTAATTTTTTATTGAAAAAAGTTAAAATTAGATTTCTTCTTCTGAAAAGGAAGTATCAGAAAACTCTTGAATAAGATTGAAATTATATTTGTTATATTGTGATATCTTAACACATATATTTAACTGCAGAGTACAACATAGGAGGCCAAGTTTCCACACTTGGAGATATTTATAGCTATGGAATACTGCTGCTAGAAATGTTAACGGGAAAAAGACCTATTGATGACATGTTTAGCGATGGTGTAAGCATTCACCAATTCACTGCCATGGTGTTGCCTGATCATATCCTTGACATAGTTGACCATTTGTTGCTTCTTGAAAGAGAAGATGTGTGGATTGATGATGGCAGAGATGACATACAAGAAAGACCAATTACAAGACATCAGGAATGTGGCCCAATCCAAGCAGGAAGATTGGAGGAGTGCTTGGTTTCAGTGATGCATATAGGAATTTCATGCTCCTCAATGTCGCAAGGCGAGAGGATACCTATGGATGTCGTTGTCAACAAAATGAAGACAATTAGAAACTCTTACGTCAATTTAAGAAGATGAAGGCTAGCTGTATGCAAGAAATTATGTGTGAATAATTATACTGTTTCTATCATTGGTGTGTAACATTATGTATTGTTTAAATTCAGTTTAAGAAGTTTCAATTCCCATATATATGCCCTTCTTAGTCTTGAATTACACTTAAATTGATCCCTTGTAGCTAACTTCTCTTTCCATCATTTCATTTCATAAAATAAAAGTCATTATGCTTCACACGAGAAGGCAAATGTGTGATCTAATTTTCTCTTTTCTTTGTTTATTTTATTGCTTTGAGCATTGCATTGCTTATTAGATTGCGACATGTACACTTTCACTACTAATAAATTCGAAACATAAAAAATTATAGTATGCTCCGATATATATGATACACCACACTAGAGTCTGATGGCAAGCTCCCCTTAGTTGACTATATTTCAGTGGGCATCTTCCCCTTCAACATCTCTCTAGAAGTCATGTCCTACTCACGATCTCACAGCAACTTGCTAAGCAAAAAGTCATTCGACGGTCCACCTTGTAGCATGCCTTAATGAAATTCAAATTTTGGACCAGCCATAGTGGAAATATTCTGGAACACTTGGAAATCTGTATTATCTAATTTGATTTCATCAACAGGATGAAGTACTCGATATATATTTGCTAATGCATTGAAGGTTTTCAAGAACTAATCAACTCTGCTGGAACGTAAGTAAAGAAAGATTCGTCCACTTTGTAATTTTTTTGCTTTTGGTTACACTCATTTGTATTTATTTAATTTTTTTTTATGCAAGATTAACCTATTCCCTTCTTTTAATCTATTTTCAGACATAAGTCCTCTGAATTTATTTATTTTGATCGAAATTTGTCTACAACAACCAAAACTGAATCATTCTAGGGGTCGTTTGATAATCATTTCATTGTAAGTCTTATCTTTCGCATTTACTATATATCTCAAATTCTCAATTTTTTCGGACATGCAATCAATATTTTTTTTGGACATGCAATCAATATTTTTTTTCTATGTAATAAGGTTTCTGATTTGCTAATCTTTATTCTCGAACAGGATAGAGCATTCACACACTCTTGGTCTTGGTAGGCAAATCTCGTTTAACTTTTTTTATGGGTTCATTCTTTTATGCATGGCCAGTTGTACTACTTCTGCAGGAATTCATGAAACTGATCGTCTGGCTTTGCTGGACTTGAAGAAAAAAATAACTCAAGATCCTCTCCACATCTCAAGCTCGTGGAATGATTCCGTTGATTTCTGCAGTTGGGTGGGCGTTACATGCAACCTTTCTACCAAAAGAGTCTTGATTCTGAACCTCGAAGCTCAAAACTTGGCGGGCAGCTTACCACCTTCCATCGGAAATCTTTCTCATCTTACCGAAACCAACCTGAGAATCAGCAGTTTTCATGGTGAAATTCCTCAAGAAATGGGCCTGACTACCAACTTCTTTGGTGGTAAAATTCCGACTAATATATCTCATTGTACATAACTAAGTGTGCTTGATGTCGGTTACAATCAGCTTATTGGATCCATTCCTGACCAACTAAGTTTATTGTTGAATTTAATGGATCTATTCGTTGACCGAAATAATCTCACCGGGACAATCCCAGATTGGATAGGAAACTTTTCTTCTTTGAATCTTTCTGCCAACAATTTTCAAGAACGAATACCCAATCAGCTTGGGCGTCTAACACGTCTGGAAAATTGGTCTCTTATCTACAATATTTCTTCCATATCCATTTTCAGCGTTACTGACAACCAGCTACATGGAGAGCTACCACCAGATGTTGGGACTACTCTTCCTAATTTTAGAATATTTTACGGTGGTCTCAACAAATTCACATGACCTATTCCTGTATCGTTGTCAAACGCTTCTAGACTCAAGCTTCTTGATTTTGTTGATAATGGTCTCACTGGGAGATTCCCCGGAAAAAGCCTTGGAAGCTTGCGAAGCTTAGCTAGACTAAACTTGGATAAGAATAGACTCTGAAGTGGAAAAAATGACAACCTCAACTCTCTCAGCTTCTTAGCTAATTGTACTAGTCTGGAGTTCTTATATCTTTCCTATAATCAAATTGGAGGTTGATTGCCAGCATCCATCACCAACTTTTCAACCCAACTAAAGCAACTTACGGTAGGAGGCAATTTCATACATGGAAGCATCCCTATCGACATTGCAAATCTTGTAAACATGACAAAGCTAGGACTCGATGAAAACTTTTTGGGTAGTAGTCTTCCCAATGGAATCGGAAAGCTTCAGAAGTTACAACAACTGTATTTGATTGATAACAAATTTTTCGGGGTCAATCCCCGTCATCCCTAGGTAACTTGACCTCGTTAACACAGCTCTTCATGGACAATATAATAGGTTTGAGAGAAGTATACCTCCATCTTTTGGAAACTTCCAAAACCTACTGGTACTTAACCTTTCTAGTAACAATCTAACGGGCACCATATCTAAAGAGCTTGTTGGGCTTTCATCCCTTTCAATTTCTTTGACAATGTCTAACAATTTTTGTATTGGTGTACTACCATCTGAAGTGGGTGAGATGGTAAAACTCGTGGAGCTAGATGTATCTGGAAACAAGTTATCAAGAGAAATCCCCACAACCCTTGGTAGTTGTATTATGTTGAAGCGCCTACGTTTGGAAGGGAATCAATTTGAAGGATCACTTCCTCAATCTCTTAAAGATTTAAGAAGCTTGGAAGACATAGATATTTCCCGCAACAACTTATCTGGGCGGATTCCTCTATTTTTGGGCAAGTTGAGATTTCTTAAACTTCTCAATCTTTCACATAATGAGTTTGAGGGTGAATTACCCAAAGAAGGGATATTTTCAAATGCAAGGGTTTCTCAATTGTTGGAAATGAAAGGCTTTGTGGTGGCATCTCACAATTCCTTCTACCAGCATGCCCCAACATAAAGCCCCATTCATCTCATAGACTTTTTTCTCAAAAAGTCGTCATCCCTATAGCTTGTGCACTTGCATTTTTAGTTGCTTTATCATGCTCCATTGCTACTTATTTAAAGGTGAAAATGCCACTAGGTGGACAGGTTACTTCACGCTCTTATAAGGATTGGAAATTAGGTGTCTCTTACTCTGAACTCCTTGCATCAACTAATGGGTTCTCTGGAAAATTTGATTGGTTCGGGAAGTTTTGGCTCTATCTACAAAGGAGTTATCCTGAGTGATGGAACAATAGTTGCTGTGAAGGTATTAAACCTTCAACAACAAGGAGCTTTCAAGAGTTTTATTGATGAATGCAAAGCCTTAAGAAGTATAAGGCACCGTAATCTTCTAAAGATTGTAACTGCATGCTCGAGCATTGATAATCTGGGAAATGACTTCAAAAGTCTAGTTTTCGAGTTCATGGAAAATGGAAGTTTAGATTCGTGGTTGTATGCAAAAGACGAGGAGAAATCTCAGATTACGAGATTAAGCCTTATCCAAAGATTGAATATTGCCAATGATGTTGCTTCCGCATTAGATTATCTTCACCACCATTGTGAAACGTCCATTGTTCATTGCGATCTAAAACCGAGCAAAAATTTACAGCAATGAGTAAAGAAAAAAATTAGAGTTATGGTAAACTACCTGGTGCAGCATACACAATTGTTCCCTTCAAACCCGCTGAGCTGCTTTGATTCGTATTAAACCTACTCGTCGCTTCGGGAATGAACCTTGCCAATCCAAAATCACCTGCATGAGCAGTCAGATCATCGTCGAGTAGGATGTTGCTCGGCTTCAGATCACAATGAACAATGGGATCTTGGCAATGATGATGAAGATAATCCAAAGCACAGGCCACATCAATGGGAATATTCAATCTTTGGAGAAGATTTAGCATCCTGAGCTCACCATCCAGATCATCTGCTTTTGAACTTGGATGTAGCCAGCTCTCAAGACTTCCATTCGGCATAAACTCATAGACAAGAGCTTTGAAGTCATTGCCATGAAAATCAACGCTTGAGCAAGCAGATAAGACTCTTACAAGATTCCGATGGCGAATGTTTCTCAATGCTTCACATTCAGCAACGAAACTTCTTAAAGCTCCTTGTTTATGTAGGTAGAGTACTTTTACTGCAACAAGAGTTTCATTTACGCCAAGAGTTCCTTTGTAGACAGAACCAAAGCTACCAGTACCAATTAAGTTGCCGAAGGAAAATTCATCAGTAGCTTGAAAGAGGCCTTTATAGGATACCTTCAAATGCAATTCCTAGTTGGTAAATCTTCTATAGAAGGTTTTGGTTTTATCTTCCTTAACCGGTTGACAACTAGAAGAGACATGATCAAAACAAGTCCCAGAAGTCCCGTAACCAATAAGATCATAAGTTTGAGTCCTTGAGATTTCTTACTTTTCTTTGCCTTCCTTGCAGCACAAGCCGGAAAATTTAGTTCAGGTATACCCCCACAAAGCTTTTGATTTCCTGCCACTGAAATTATAGATGCATTTTTGAAAACCCCTCATGTTGGCACCCCAGCCTCGAAACAGTTGAAAGAAAGATTTAAATTCATAAGAGAGAAGTGTTGAAAAAACTCCGGAATTTGGCCAGATAAGTTAGTGTGAAAGATCCAAGTCTTGAAGTCCTCTCAAGGAACTAAAAGATGGAGGAATGGTTCCTTCAAACAAGTTACCCTCCAAGTGAAGGTGTTCTTAGGACACACAGCTACCAAGGCTGCTAGGAATTTCTCCTGACAGTTTGTTCCCCGAAAGGTCCAAGCTCCCAAGATTTTTCAAGGCTCCCACTTCCGAGGGTAGGGGACTAGTCAATTGGTTAAGGAATACAGGCTCGTAAGCTTTTCGGGTATGGGTCCATCAAGATGATTACAAGAAAGGTCTAGCTCTTGCAAGGATGAAAGATTTCCAGAACTCAAAGGAATGGACCTCGTTAAATGGTTCATTTGAAGATAAAGAGCATATAATTGAATTATGTTGGCTAGTGATGATGGAATTTGACCGGAAAACTCATTTCCGGACAAAGCTAATTGCCTTAGCATCCAAACGTTACCGATAACAGTAGGAATAACACCACTGAAGTTATTTTTCTCCATTGTTAATTCAGTCAAATTAACAAGGTTATTCTTAATCCCAGTAGGGATGCTTCCAGATAATCTATTTCTTCCCAATCTCAATGAAACAAGTTGGGTTGAGAGATTGGACGTGGAATTAGGCAAAACCCCTCCAAATTGGTTATCATTTAGATCAAGAATTTGTAAATTCCTGTATCTAGTCAAAGAGTTAAAGAAACTCAAGTCATCAGCTTCACCCGTACCTAGGGAATTCGAAGCGAGAACCAGCCACCTCAGACTAGTTAACCCTCCAAAATCGATTGTAATCTTTCCAGTGAAATTGCTTCCATTGGTATTAGACAGTGATGCCGGTAGGGTTCCAGTAAATAGATTGTGACCCAAATTTAAGACAAGCAAATTAGGAAGCGTGAGGCCCAAGTCATCAGGCAAAGTACCCTCTAGTTGATTGTAGGGCAAACTAAGCCTTGTTAGAGATGAAAGATTGAAAATTGAGGGAGGAACCATACCGGAAAGTTGATTAACGCCGAGTCTGAGAAATTCCACATTCTTCAAGCTGCCCAATGAGTCTGGTATGTTTCCCTCCAAACTGTTAACTGCAAGAGACAGAGATCGAACATAGGAAAGGTTGCCTAGAGAGCTCGGAAGGGGTCCACTAAGGTTGTTGTAGTGAAATTGAACTCTCTCAAGCTTCTGCAATGAGCCTAGCTCAAATGAGATTTTCCCAATCAACTTGTTGAATCCCAAACGCAGCCAGAATAGGCTAGAACAGCCGGAGACATTAGATGGGATTGCGCCGGAAAACAAATTGTTCGAAAGGTTGAGATACTTGAGCCTGAAAAGATTGCCAATTTCTTGTGGGATAAAACTGTGAAAATTGTTGAGTTCAAGTTTGAGGCCTGAGAGGAAGCTGAGGTTGCCTACGTGAGGAGAGAGTGAGCCTCCCAATTGATAGGAGCCCAAGTTCAATGTGATCACTCTTTGGTGAAGGTTACCACATGTGACACCTGTCCAATTGCAGAAATCTTGTGAATCACTCCATGAGCTCAAAATGCCTTTTGGGTCTTCGATTATTCGAGCTTTGATGGCGAGTAATGCGAGCTTATCGGTGTTGTTTTCACTCGAAATGGCGGTGGTGGATGCAAAAGTGGGAAATGGAGAGTGCAGCAAGGTGATCATGAGCAAAGACAGAACAAACATTTTGAAGAAAATTGAGAGGTTGAGTGGTGAAGTCTTGTGTGGAAGAGAAAGGGACATTTTCTAGTTTCTGAGAATCCTATGAAAAAAAAGTGGCATGGATGGGAAAGAGAAAGAGACTGTTTTTTAAGGTTTAAGAGGTATGGGCATCTTGTCTGCCTTTTGGAGGGAGTTGTGATCTTCTTAAATAAGACTTTTGCCTTTTGGCATGGTAGGGCAAGTTGTTCTTTGTTTTGGTGACAAATTGGCTCATCCAGATATGGCCTTGTCAAAACCTCTATTTAATTTGCTCACTAGTTTACTTGAGTAGTCGTCAATGACCAAAATACTTGGCTCCTTCATTCTTTTGGAAAGGAGACATTCCTACTTATCTGCAAATTACAATTTGACAATGTGTAAAGTTTTTTTTTTTTTTTTTTTTTTGTGTTTTTGATGAGTTATTACTTAAGGAAGTTGAGATTAATTACATTCCAAAACCAATTGGTCGAACTCGCTGTAAGCTTATGCAAGGTTTCTTAACTTTCTAATGTACATGGGACGACTCTACACATCTTCACACAATCACATTGTCACACGCTTCCTCACATATGGCGACACTCAAGCCAAACACGCAGCGTGAATCCTGTGTATCACGTGTAAAAACTGAAACCATAAAGGAAGCTGAGGTTCCTAGCCAAAAGTAATTAGCAAAGAGAAGAGTACCAAACTCGTTACAAGCCTGTGCAAAATTCTGCCATCTTGTATACACCAATGTATTATGCAACATTTTATAATATAATGTGCAGGGAAAGATGCCCCTATGGTTTTAGAACGGACCAAATATATTTTGTCGTCAAAGCGGGAATTCAAAGACTAACTGACCAGAATCTGTGGTATGATTAACTATATCTTTGAAGCTTAGTAGGCAGATTAGTGCCCGTGGCTTTTTGGCGGTGCAGGTCCAAAATTTAAATTAAGTTTCATTAATTAAGTTTTAGTTGTAGTCGTGGACTTGGGTGGAGAGAGGACAATGGTAAACTCTTAGATAGAATCCAATCCAAGTCGGATAAACTGCCATGCTCTCTGTGACTCTGTTTTATCAATTGAAAACCTCAACCTTGTTCTACTGTACTTGGGGGTATTTTATACTCTTAGATTTTTCACCAATAAAAAAAAAATACAATTATTAAAATCTAAACGGTTGAAAACTCTAGAATGGAGGATAATTTGGAGCACTATAAAACTTTCATTTAAGATGATTCAATTTTAAATTGATGGATAGATATTAATTCTATACTTAAATTGCATTTTGTACCTCTGTGGACATGTGATTTTGGGAGATGGGGCTCGTTTGAAAATGCTTTTAAAATGATTGAAATCACTTTTAGAGAAAATATTTTTTATTCCGAAAACACTTGAAGTGCTTCCTGCAAGAAGCACCGGTTATGTGCTTTTTGGAGGAAACACTTCAAGTTCTTTTCAAGATTCACTTGCATTTTTACTAAGGATTGGTTCAAAAAATATTTTTACCAAAAGGGTTTTCAGTCATTTTAAAAGCACTTCTAAACGAGCTAGTAGTAGTTTGATAACTTTTGGAGTTACAAATCCTCACTTCATTGACGTTCCCCCATCAAGTTAAACTTTGTTATTTTGATATAGTCTTGAATTTTTCCCATTTTTTCTTAAATGGACGCCATATGTACGTTGATGAACAAATCTCATATGATGGAGGACAATTAAGTTAACTATGAGAGTTTTGACGGATGGAGGGGCTAATAGTAAAGGTTATTTTTGCGAGTTTTTAAAAGACTTTAAAAAGATGTCATATGTTATGCATGCGTTGGAAGTTAAATTGTAGAGAAAAAAAAAGAGTGACACATTGAGTGAGAGAATTGATTGAAATGACTGAAAAAAGACAAACTGGGAACCAATCAATCCTCTCACTCGACATGTCTCATTTTTTTTAGATCATCCATATAAGTAAGTCGAATTCAAAACTTTAACACTTATAAGTAAAAAAAAAAAAAACAAAGTTTAATCGAATCATTTTCTATTTCTTTTGCTGGAGGGGTCGATTTGGGCTTATATCTTTTTCTCAATAGGAAACAAACAGCAAGCAGTAGTGGGCTTTATCAGGATTTCATATCAGATGGGCTTTGGGTATAGTAGGCCCAGAAGGCTCTTCTAGCCATCTAAAGAAAATTATAAGCACTTTCTCACTACGCTTTCTCTAATAGTGTACATCAAAAGTACACATCTAAGTTATATATTTGAATAAAAGTTATTAAATAGTTTGGTTTAATAGAATTTAACAATTTTTATTCATATGTGTAATTTAAATGTGCATTTTTTGTGTATTATTCAACTTTCTGACTCCCTTGAGTCATTGACTCGGGGAAGAAAAAAGTTGCCTCAACTGGAAGCAAAGACTGCGAGTCACCATGTCTAAAATTCGGACCCAAAAATCAAATAATATTTTCTGCCAACCCAAGACCAGGTCCAGCTAACTAGTATTTTCATTTTCTTCGGGTCGATGACAACCCGGTGACCCAGGCGGAAACCATGGCCGATGCCCCATTTACCATGAATCTTTTCAAAATTTTAACATAAATAAATTAGCAATAAATGACCATCAGCTGGGTCGCGTGACACAATCACTGTCCAAACTCTACTACAACTATTTTTAATTTCAAAAAATAAATTTCAAAAATTTTATGTGATCAAGTGAAGACCTTGTAGGCTTCACTTGTAAACCATGAGGGGATAAGGAGATGAGTTTTGGAGGTTTTCTTCATTATCAAAAGACATTTAAATATGGATTAATGTGTAAAACTTTGGTAGGAAAAAGTTTTGGGGCAGGAGAGGCTACCTCATCCTAAGGCTAGGGTATACCACAAACTTTTTTGAGAATTTACATAATGGGTCTTACAGATTGTCCGCCAAGAGGGATTGCCCGTAGTGGGACTCAAACCTAGGTTTTCGTTTAGCGAAGAGAACGATCATTACCACTCAACCAACCCTCGTTGGCATTAATGTGTAAAACTTGTATTTGTTACAAATGTTCTCATTCATCCATGTTATTATTCTGATAATCTTCTTTTTATCAATTAAGATGGGAAATTCGAACTTAAGGTATTTTCAATATTGAAATGAGAAGTATCACTAGATCAAAGACTAATTGGTGTTCTGATAACCCTTAACATTATGAGAAGAGAATCGAACTTCAAAGTTAAGCAATGGAGGATCTAGATTTTTTTCTATTTCTCATAGCTCTCAAGAGTATTGGATAGACCGACTAGCTTCTCACTACTAATTACATTAATATTAGTATGATAAAGATCATCATCAACAGGGGGCATGACCATTGGCTCATTAGGGTTTCTTCAACCAGCAAGTAATATCTCTTATTCATCGTCGGTTCTTGCAACCAAGCCTTATTATGTCTTTCTTTAAAATTACTCAATGTAAAATATTCAATCCAAGAGTTGATAGGCATTAGTCATTTTTTTTTCTTTGTGGCAAAAACCCAAACAATGAAACAACAATTAGATAGGGTCAACTGCGATCTACTCTATCATCGTGATTTATCGGAAACATCATTAGGCTCCTCTAACAACTGCAAACCTAAATGTCGCTCTAAACCCAACATTCCAAATTCATCCAACACTTTATAGGAATTAATTAGGCATTCAAAATTCTTTAAATTATTAGTAATGATAGAGGAGTAAACATTACTAGCAATAATAGAGAACAATCATCAAGTCACTAGTTCAACTTTCAACCAATTTAGACACACCAACGTAACATTTGCCACCATTGTAGTGCTTACCATTTGACACTAAAACGAATTAAGGGCTGAGATTGTCCGATCGGAAAAGGCAGTCATCACGGAGTATATGATGATCAAAGGCCACAACATTTTCTTTCAGGTCAATCTCTCCACAAACAGTTAAAAAACAGTTGGTTGGGGTTGCAAAGCCAGATTCAATTCAACCCAAATGACCGATGACGTGTCCCCAAGCTACACGTGGAGGCTGATCCGATCATTCATCTCCCACGAGGACCCCACCACTATATATACACCACTAGAACTGGATTGCTCATTAGAAAAAAGTGACAGAGACCCCGCACAAGCCAACAACCAAGTTCTCTCTCTCTCTCTCTCTCTAAAAATCCAGAAAGCAACAAACTTTGAGTGCAAGTGCAACTCGGGTGGGTTGAATCAGTGAGTCAGTGGCCGAGTCATGAGGACCCTGTCAAGTCCGAGTTCGAGGGTGGCGGTGGAAAAGAAGTGGGTGGGCAGAGAAAATGTCTTGCTTCAGAAGCTTGAACCTTGTTTTCTGAGGCCAAAGAGGAGTGGGGATTTTCGGTTCTTGAATTTGGTGTGTTTTCTGAAACAGAGCAAGCCCATCGGACCACTAATTTGCCTCTCATCGAAAACCCAGGTGGATTCTTCTATCTATTTTCTGAAAAGTTTTCATGATTTCAGTTATTTCATTTCCTGGTTTTTGAAATTTTGATGAAGTTCCCATTTTTGTGTTCTCTGTTTTCAAAAATTATAGAATGTGATGTTGTTCTTGCTTTTTGTGATCATCCTTTTCTTGGTGTTGCCAAGAAAGTTTTGGAATCTTGCTTTTCTGGGTTGGGTTGGGGCTCAAATTTTTTGCTAGATTCTTTTCTTGTTCTTGCTTTTTTGCTAGTTTCTCAAATTTTTTTCCTTTTTTTCTAATTTATTTTGGACTAGATTATTAATTAGCAGCTTTATGAAGCATTGAAGCTTATACAATCATTTGTTTGATTGATTGATTGATTTATTTATATATTTAATTTATGTTTAATCTTGTTCTAGAAGCAATCATTCATGTAGTGTAATCCGAAGATACAATATATATGTGTGTGTGTGTGTGTGTGTATCATATCCTAAAGCGTCAATGGTGATTAAGTTATTAGTTGTTAGAGAATATACTTGCACTGAGATAGTCAGTCTGATTTCTGAGGATTCTATCTGCAGACAGAAATGGAGATTGCAGATGATCAAATCCAAAAAACATGTAAGTTCTTGTCTTTTATTTTGGAAAAAATAAAGGAGTCTGCGTATAAATGTTAATGATAATTCTGTGTTGCGCAGATCATACGAAAACTATTCATGTGAAATTCCAGTTGCAGAAGGAGTGCTCGTTCGGTCAGGAGTTCCTCATTGTAGGGGATGATCCTATGTTCGGTTTGTGGGACCCTGCAAGCGCAATTCCGATGAACTGGTCAGATGGGAATGTGTGGACTGTTGAGCTGGTGAGTGAAATTTACTAACAAGTGCAATTTTTTTGTTAGGTAAAGACCGGATTTGTGGTTTAATGTAATGTGTTTGTGTTTAATTAGGATATACCGGTTGGGAAATCGATCCAGTTCAAGTTCATACTAAAAGAAAGCAGAGGGAATATCTGGTGGCAGCCTGGCCCTGATCGGATTTTCCAGACCTGGGAAACTAAGAACGTGATCACTGTTTGCGAAGATTGGGCAGATGCTGAGCTTCAGAAAATAATAGAGGAAGATCGAGTTTCAAATCAAAGCGATGGTTCCAATGTTAACGCAGATATGTTGATTATGGATGAGAACCTGACACAGCCGAATGATGAACTGGCTTTCAATATCACCAATGAACCTACAATCACCAATACTAACACTGATCTGGCAGATCAACCATTAGTGGAACCATGGAAGGAACAAATTGGTGCCGATAATGGCTCTCCTTCACAAGAGAATATGATCCCTAAATGGCCAAAGGCATACGTGGAACCATACGAGGAACGAGTTGCTGCAAGAACTTCAGTGCTTAATGAAGAGAGAGTTATTTTTCCAAGCGAGGATTCTGGAGGCTTCTCAAGTAAGGAGTTGTTGGTGGCAGACAACATTTTCGGAAATAATGGTAGAGCTGCAACAGTAATGAACCTTTCGAGCACTCACATCGAGGGAAGCCTAATTAAGTACGAAGAAGGTCCTGTTCTGGTACCTGGGTTGACTCCTTCACCAGCTGTTCCAACTGAAGAAGCGAACAAAGAGGGAATCGAGAAACAGATGTCTTTTGATGGCTCGGTTGGAGCCTTTGAAGCTAAGGATCGTAAGATGCCAGAGGTAACTGCTTGATGAGAGTGAAGTATCTTTTATCTTTTTCTGTTTCTTCCTGTACTGCATTTACCTCAGCCTGAAATAACAATCCATTCCATTTCCGTAAAACCGCAAGTTGTCCAGCCTATAGGAGAGATTCTATACTACTAGGTAGTTTTTGGTTTCATGTTGTATGTTGTTGGAATCTATGTTTTCCATGAAGAGAAGTTCATGATGATGATGTATCGCAAGGCAATATCTAATTTCATCAAAATTGAGCAATCATCTATAAATTTTCATGAAGAAAAGTTTATGTATTTTCCTTACAGTCAGTAGCCAACAAATTTGAACGTATTCGCACAATATCATTGCAGTGTAATAAACGTTGTATGCTACAATATAAATCCCAAGCCGAGTATTCTCCTATTGCAAATCGAAACTGCGCTGTCTGATTCAATTGAAACTATTAACACTCGGAATATGACACCGAATTCTCTATCAAGCATTTCGTTTATATCTTTTGTTTGTGCTGGCAATTTGTGAGCATTTCCATATAGTCAACTGTTCATATAATCACGATGAATCGTTGTGTGATCAATGTTAGACCACCTATCATGATGAATGATTTTTTCGTTGCTATGCTTAAGGTGATGTATTGTTGTCGACATCAGTATTTGATTTAGATGTTCTTCTCCCTTGATTATGCTGTTATTGATGTCTTTTATTCTGTTATCGTTTCATGTACTCAAACCAATGGATTCAGCTAGACGAGAACCATGAACCGTACAGTGACCTACCTCGAGCAGGAACAAGTGTAATGATCAAGGGGAACGAGGAGAATTTGGACGATGAAATCAAGCAAACGCCTCACCCTGCTAAAAAGGAAGAACAGTTCCACTCAGAGCCAGTCAACGATAGTGTCTTGTGCAACGACCAGCCTCAAGCGGAAACAGCTGCCGCGATCAATGATGACGAAGCGAATTCTGCTAAGTGGGGAGGACAGTCTGACTCAGAGCCAATCAACGAGGTCATGCACAATGATATGCAATGGGGTCGCAAGATACTGCAGAACCTTCTGACGAATTTCAGATTGCTTTAACATGAACAATTTCAGAGAAAACCTGGGAAGAAATTTCAGAAAATATTCGAGGAAGACAGGAGAAAGGCATTCTTATAAACAACTGTTGTATGTACATATGAACATAGTTGGTGCGTTGAGACTAAATATTGCCACTTTCCTATGATGTTTTGTGATCCTTTGGTTTGTCATATCATATGTATACCACGAAATAGTGTTGTGGCAACGATTTGGTTGCAAAGTTTTGTAAAGCGTCTTTGTAATGCTATTTGGGAACGATTTGGTTGCTTCTTTTAAATTATACTGTCGTAAAATGTAGATGGTTGAGCCCGAGGGGTGCGTGCGTGTGGGGAAATAAGTCGGGATTAAACTAGGTCGAGGCTCAAGAGTTCGATTCACGCCAATGTAACGGAGACTGCCATGCAGGGAAAAATCCAGCTACCTGTTAGCTGGAGAATAAAGAGTTCAAACTTCAAAGTGATATTCCAAAATCCATGCCACGGACTGATGAGATCCATGTTAATTATCAACAAGCGCACAACGTACGGCATTGGGTGCTTTCTTGCCTCATTTCGAGGTCGGTCTGTCATTTTTTTATACAAGCGCTATTGAAAAGAGGGAATCGAATTTAGAACCTTCTTGTGTGTAAAAGTAAATGCTCTTAAACAACCGAGCTACAAACGTCTTGCGAGCTTGGTCTATCCTCTAATGCAAAGTGTTTGACTGTTAAGAGATTTTTAGTTTTAACCATTACAGCTAAATTTATATATTCTTTTTCTCTGAGATTCTGAAGCTGGATTTGTATAAACTTTTTCTTTTGGGTCCAATCAAACAAGAATATATTGGACTTCAAAATTCACCATCTCCTAACTTCATATTTTTGGAGCAAATGATTCCTTTTCTTTTCTTCACCCCTTGTTTATATATATATATATATATATATATATATATATAACATTAAGATTAGATAAATCAAAAGATAATCGAATGGTAGAAATAAGCAACGGGTGTGCGAAAATCATTTCCCGACCCAAAAATAAGGTCAATACTCGGAATCTAATGGTAGAAATAAGCAACGGGTGTGCGAAAATCATTTCCCGACCCAAAAATAAGGTCAATACTCGGAATCTAAGATACCGACTAATGCATTGAAGCTTACAAAGATAAAAAGATTTTAAAAGGAAACTCAACAGTGTCATTATTTATCGACTTTGACGGGATAATAAATTTGTTATTTGTTTTGGGAACAAGATGGGTCTCAAATTTCAGTTTCCATGCTGAAAATCTTATGATCCGTCAAATTTACGTAAAATTTTCGGAGAAAAATGTGTATTATATTCAGAGATGGCAATCCCCAACCTCAACATCCACGACGCTATATGCAAGCAGGAAAAGATGAGCAAGATGAAAAGAAAAATAGCCCACCTTTCCACCAACAAAAATTACACATACCCGCCTTGGCAACATTGAAACCAGCTTTCCGAAAGGGGAAAAGATATTCCGAATGTACAAGATGCCAAAGTCGTGTGCCTCAAAACACCAATCTTTTCACTTCTACTTGTTCCTTTGTTTTTCCGAATCTTCAGGCTTAGTGGTAAAATTCGGAGGCTGGGGAGAGATGGAGGCACTGAACCTCGCTGAGACCTTCGTTTCATTTGTGCGGAGAGGAAGAATGCGCTAGCAGGAGCCTTAATTGAAATGACATCAGTCTCAAAGTTTGTCTGTAACCCCATTCTTCTCTTGCCGTGAAAATGATAAACTTCGTGAACCATGCAGTATTTCTTCCTTTGGTCGTTTTGCAACAGACTGTGTCAATCTGCAAAAGGACAATAGGAGCAATGAACTATTCGTCAATCTTACAGATACACAATTGCGTGTAGGCTAAGAAGTTCGTTTTATTTAGCCTCTACCTTAGCAGAGCCAAGCGAAAAAAACCTCAATAAATGCTTAAAATGGACCATAGACATCCAATAAACAAGCAGAAAGAAGAAGCCAAAAATCAACATAAAGCATGACTTGGCCGTATTCTGTCCAACCAAGAACCCTTCAGAATAATTCCAGAATTAGCCCAGAAAATAACAAAGATACTCGGTTTCGGATATGTCTCGACTCAAACAGGGTGAAAAGAAGCGTCATGTTACCTTGGGGAACTGGCACGCTTTAGAACTTGCTGACTCACCGTAAAAGTACTCCCAGGTTCAACTTCAGCAGCCTGTATATTTGGCATTGAAAACACGGGAATTAATCAAGAAATTCAACAAAGTCAAAAAGGTTACACGCTAGATTGAGGTCTCCTGTTTTCTATTCCTCCAGAAAAGGAAGGAGAAACTTTGAGAGTTCAGAAGCTTCCCTTTCACAGGAGGAAAAAGCAATGTTATTGGGAAGAAAAATGAATCTGTGAGAAGTTTAAAACGAGTCTATGAAAAGTTTAAGATTCAAGTAGAAGCCATACAGTGGGGCGGTAATGGTGATGAGGATGTCTAAAAACCTATCGATTGAGGTACGAAATAATTGTTATTCATTCAAATCAAAAAGAGAAAAGAACATAGCTAAATCAAGCACATGGGAATACTTGGATAACGGGTAGAAATGAGGGACTGACAACCAAGCCCGTACCTTTCAAAACAGGAATTAACGGAGCCAATAAGGCAGCAGTAGCAGACATTGAAGCCAGCTCAATCCGCTTTCAGTGTTTTAGCCATCACATCTTCGTGAGATGCAAAATTCAAAATAGGAGTGGTTCTCCTTTCAGTGTCTTGCTCACATACCCTTTATCCAAGCATCACCTATGTTTTTGAACATAGAAAATCAAATCAACTAATGAAAGCATCATCAATTATCCCCACCTCTGAAGTGCTTTCTTTAGGCAATCCATCCCTTAGCAGCTCAGCCGATCCTGGACCAACCATGTCCAATAGAAATCCGTTTTCATTTCCTTTATCTAAATCTCTGTCCACCGCACCAGAACGAGGTACGAGATATGCTACATATTTATCTGCCATCCCACACACAAAATATTTTCAGCACATGCGAACAAAAACATCTCAGAAAATTGCAAGGAAAAAGAACTTAAAGGTTAAAGAATAACATTACCAGCCAAGCTGTGAAGGGCATTCTCAGCAGCCTGTTGTTGAGCATCCTTCCTCGTCCTACCCATTCCAAAACCTATCTTCTCTCCAGTGAAAAGAACCTTTAAAAACAATGCACGTTAGAGTCCAAAATTGATACAAGATAGCTCCTCAAAACAAAAATAAAATACAAATGCAAAATGTATAAACAAACAAATTAAGAAAGGAGCTTTAAAATTTTTCCAAGTTTGCTCTATTCAATCCACCAAACTAAGAAAAGACCTTTTTTTTTTCTGGCTGTGTATTATTGATTTGTTCTGCTAAAGAAAGAAATAATGACAAATCACGGTCAGCTTTTATTTGGAAAACACCACACCTTAAGACAACATTTTAATAAAACATCTATTGCTTATAATTAAATCATTGCACAACAACTTCATACATATAACACATAATTTATTAAATCATTTCACAACAACTTCATACATATAACGTATACAATTTACACGGTACAACAGCTGTGATGTTAATAAGCAGTAAAAACTACCAAAGTACGAAGGCAAAAATAAAGGTATAGAAGGGAAGTTCACTGACCTCAACAGAAAACTGCAAATCATTGCTGGTGCTTACAACAGACCTGAACTCAATCTGAGCAACGGGCAACACCATTAGGAAGAATTAAAAAAGAGTAGAGAGAGAAAGGAGGGCATGGGGCTCTGCGTTGGGGAGATAAAACTAAAGCTATGTGTACCTTTGAACTGCACCTCCGTCCAATTTCCTGCAACACTCCAATAGCTAAAGGGGATGGTAGCACGTTCACTTTACCAGATTCTATTTGAGATTCTCCATTCAAAGAAGATGCCTGAATCTGGGATACACCAGCCTCTGCACAGAAAAACCAAGTTATATACGGATAGTTATCACTCATAAAAACACCATATACTATTAATTCTAATAGAAGATTATAACTTATCTCGTGAACATTTTGAACAAAAACCATACAAAGATGAAATGATAATCCTATTCCTATCCTTCAAAGTTGTGAGGTTGGATAACAGGCTACAAATTCATAAAATTAAAACAAAAGGAGATAAAGATAAAGACGAGGGGAAAGGCTCATTAGGCACAAAGCAGAAAACTTAAAATTAAAAAGTAGAATGATCTTTACTAAGATGGAAAGACGATAGCCTTGGGCTCTCCATTTCTGTTTAATATCTCAGAAACATTCCTCATTTAAACTTAAAATTAAAAAGTAGAATGATGTTAGGCAGCAAGCATTTCAGAAAATAAAACCTTTCAAACTACTAGAGAGAATAAGGACAAATCAAAAGGAAACTTAACGAAAATAAAGGTTAAAGGTAACTTGAATATTAATGGATAAGTAAAAGATCTATATCTAAGATTTTCCAAGGTCCAATGAACATCAATGTCTCCCCTATATGTTTAAATTTGTAATATATGGATTAATGCATTGACCACTCAAACCCAACACAGCATTTGATGGATCTTACAAATCCATATGATGCTTTCCATTTGTTTGACAAATCTCTTCTCAGGTTACTTAACCTGTGCATGAAAAAGAGGACATGAGAAGACTCATTTGCACACAGAGTGTACCATGATACTTTGACTGCAAGCTATATTGTGTTACTCTATAATATCCTCAAAGTGACATGACCCAAAATACAATACAAAGCCAAGCAACCTACTATTCAAAAGATGATGGCTAGGAAGTGAAAAATACATTCTAATGAAATCATCCAATTCATTCCAGTTCGACATGCAAGTTTCTATACCATGCAATAAATTAAATTACCTGATGGCTGACTTGGAAAAGGAAGATTCAGTTTTTGCAAATCACGCCCAGAGGATACCTGCAAATAGGGAAAGTTTTGGCCACTGAGACATTTCTGGAGTTCTTATAGTAACACCTTAATTCAAATTGTCAAAACAAGTGACTGAAAGAAATTTAACAAATTCTGAACATACCTCTTCCCTCTTCAAATCGGATTTGTGTGAGAACAAACCAGTGGGTGTAGAACCTGGTGTAGCAGTACTGAAAGGATTCTGGTAAACTGACTTTTCAGGTTTTGAAATATCAGGCTGCTGAACAAGCCCAGAAGGGTGATTATTCGGATGTCCTCTATTGTTGTCATCATCAACCAACCATCCTCCTTGTGCGTTTATTGAGGATGCTGGCAGTTGTGCAGGCACTCTAGATAGAAGAGGGGGCTCAGCACAACTTTGACTCCTTATATCTAGACCAGGATTTGTACCAAGAAGTCCTCTCTTCGTTTCAAGGTCACGATCAGAAAAGCTATCTCGTCTAACAGGAAGTCCAAGCAGACCAGGTTTCTGAGAAGGCATGACAGGCCTCAAAGATGTTGTACCAGCGGCATTGGGAACAATTGCAGCCGGTGCTTGAGAGTTGTCAAATCTTGACTCCGCATGATTTTTCACAGAATGAACCACCGACTCCACACCACCATTATCATCAGATTGGTTTAATCTTCGTTCCACTTCGCCACCATTCATTCCTTCACTAACGGGAGCATTAGCATTTCCATTTGGTGCAAAACCAGCATCCTCAGACATCAAGTAATTGCTTACATCAGGAGCAGGAGGCAAATTTACCACCTCATCTTCATAAAAAACTCCAGAAATTCTTCGCAACAAAATTTCATCAAACTCTTTGAAAAAACAACCTCTGACATTGCATGCAACATTTCTTGCTACACAAAGGACTGGAACTGCACTAGCTGTCTCTGCTTGAGGAGCAAAATAAGGGCTGAATGCTGGAACAACATGGACTCGAGGTTGATCCTTATCTTCCCAGACCTTGGAACGGTCATCAATAACCATTGCCATCTTTGGATGGCACACTCCTTGTTGGAAGACGTGGAGTAAAGATTTCCTGGAGCCTGATTTAACACAAATAACACGGTCCAGAAGTTGCTTTGACCCTATTAAGTGTGACCCTGGGTCAAGAAGCCTCCACATTTCTAAGGCATAATCTCTTTCAGCCATAGTACATACGTAAACTTCAAACCTCTTGCGTCCTTTTGCAGTTAAATAACTTCTCAAATCTTCCCATGCAGGTCGTAACCGCACAAGCACACTGGTATCACGAATCTGCATTAAACAACAATATTGTATTGTAGTCTTCTGCACACTTGTATGAGAGAATATGTAACTATATGCAGCTACTATGATGAGATTGACTACTTATCACTCATTCTACTTTTTTTTTGTAAGATGACAGCTATTTTACTAAATAACTTCAGACAGCTTCCTCACTAATCAAACTGCCACATGAATATTGGAAAACTTAAAGGAAAAATATCACACAGAATAACAAGCATATGTTGATCAAAAAAGCACTGCAGGTGTTTGGAAAACCTACCCAGGTCTAGCCAAACGAAAAAAAATCTAAAACTCATTTGCAAACAACATTAGGCTACACTCTTGGCATGCAGCCAAATTATCTCTCTGCCTAAAGGACACACTACGTAGTTTTCATAACTTTTGCATTAGGACGGTGTTGTTCTCAAGCCCTAGGAATGAATGATATTCCAACATATTTGTCTCAATGCGCTCATTCATTATCTTCAATAACAGCATTTAGTGTATTGAATTCCTATCCAGAGTCTAAACTTCTACACTTCCCAATCCACCAGGCCAAACATATAAAACAAAAGGAAACAAACATATAAAACATACAGAAACAAACATGACTAAAGGATCACCTCGGGATTGATGCGAGTGAGCACAATGTTCCTCTCTGGCAATCTAATGATAGGCCGAACAATTTTCTCGTGGTTATCAGACAGTGGAGGAACCTCCTCCAGTTGAACCTTATACAACTTTCCATTATCCATCACAACATCGTTATCTATATACTGCTTCAACAGCCACCTATCGTCCATGTACCGCTTCATTTCAGCAGACATTCCTGCTATTCGCACCCCATCACTCTCCCGCGCAATCCAGCTTCGTAAAGTCTCGATTCTATCCTCAAAAGACTTCATGGTGTTGGCAACAATCAACGTCTCATCGAGATCAAACACAATTGAGAGAACCCTCAGATTCAGCATTCCCAAAGAAGCACTGTACAGGCCTACAGGAACCGCATAGCACCAAAAGCATGGAAACTTCTTCTGCTTACTCGGCATGGCTACCAAGTGAATCTCCTCATCCCCAACCAACACAGTCGCCGTCTGCATAACAAAACCAAATCACCGCATTATTACACTCCGCTTGATTAACTCGAAAATAAAAACAAAATCTGGATCACATTCTTCATTCAATCAAGATATTACTGACCTAACTTTACTGTGTCAGTTAACTAACGTTTATCCAATCAATTTACATCCAAAAACTTCGGATTAACTTTCTAAGCTGCTGGTACATTTTCTTGGGAGCCAAACAGAAAGCTCAATCTAAACAATCTATACAAACAAATGCAAATATCGAAAATCGGAAGGAAGCAATTGAGTGGGAACCTTGAACTCGTAGAAGCAGGAGGCGTGGAGATTGATCAAATGCGGCTGTTCGACAGGGGAGGCCGATTCGAGTTTGCATCGGACCGAAAACGAAGAAATCGTCTGGAGAATTGAGAGGGGAGGACACCTCTCGCTTTGCTGCGAAATGCGCTGGATTCGAATCTCATTGTTTGGGAATTGGAAATTCCCGTCCGTCACCGGAATAGCGTCCAGCTCACCCAAACACAGCTCGCCATGGTAGACCACGGACTTAAACCCTAAACGGCTCATTAATTTAGATCAAATTTGAGAAGGAAAGCGCGAAGAATTTGAGGTCAATTCGTAAATGTTGAAAAGATCAGGGGGTCTTCTGTGAAAAATTGGGGAGTAATTCTCCAGTTTTGCTATCTGCTCCTCCTATCTCTCACTACTCTCAGACCTCTTCGCTCTTTCTCTCTCTAACTTTCTCTCTCTATCTCCCTCTCTCTGCCTACGGTTTAAAACACTGAGACTCGCCGGGTATTTATATGCCCAAGGGGCAGTTATGTGTCCGAAATTACCATTATATCCATTCAGACCGGACCCATTGCCTTTGTGAAGCGATAGCGTGTCATGCCCTTGGCGGGTAGACGTGAAAATAATTTGTACGCGTGTCGTATGGAAAAGTCCGTGGATGGACGCCTCTGGACCGTTGGATCATGGGCAGGATTTTGGACTTTTGCGAATCTTTCAGCTGAAGATGCATAAAGTTATACGGTATTATTTTTTAATCCCTACGTGTAAGTTAATTTTTATCAGCTAATTAACGGAAACCAGGCTGAATTTTGTGGTTAAATGAAATTCCAAATTTTTAAAAAATATATATAACCATAGCCCATAGGGGATGAGCTGAAACAGAGAAAATTGTACCAGGAATAAATGTCGTGGTCATAAAAATTAATGTTTTTTTTTTGTCAACATAAAAATTAATGTTTGACTATTTGTAATTTTGAGTGAGGTCCATTGGACTTTATTTAAATGGGCCGCTAGAAATTGCTTACAGAAACTTGGCCCTCAAAATCCAATTAGAAAATCCCAAATAGGATTGACAACTAAATTAATTGAATTAAAAAAAATTATGCAACAGAAAGTTCAAAAGCTTTTACTTCATAAATAAAAGGTTGTTATTAGCTTAGTCGACTAAAAACACCTCATAAATTTGAGGTTCACAGTTCGATTCCTCCTTCTTGCTATTATTTGTATTAAAAACTTTTAAATCAAGATTCTTTGAAATCAATAATTATGTGAGTAGAATGCTTAACCGCATGACCACACATGTACATCAAAAACTTCAAAATACATAGAATAAGAGCATCCATTATTGTCCTTGAGGTCCCCCCCCCAAATTCGATTCACCTCCCTCGTTCTAAAATATATAAAATAGTACTAATGAGGAAAGTCACTCGCTTGTAAGTAACAATTAGAAAAATAAATTAAAAAATGCACATAATTCAAGGTGCCTTCTAGAGGAATGCAGCATTTAGCCCAAAGTACCTAGGAGACTAAGACCAACATGGCTTTAGCATAACCTAAACTTCGAACCAGGGATAGTGAGGGTCAAACCACGCATGCATAGCTCGCCCACTCATGGTTCGGTGGGACTATTAAATATGGGTCACTTACCCTAGTAAACCGTCCAAACCTCATATTAAACAGTTAACTGACTTAATAGCGAAAACTAATCAATCCAGAGAAATATTAAACAAAAAAAAAGGTTCGTGAGAACTATTGTGACATAAGCTAAAAGTGATGTACTTTGTATTAAGTTAACGGATCTACTAATTATTTAATAATCTGATAGTCCAGCTTTATATTTATTAGAATAATAATTAAATAAAAATATATATTTTTAATTTAATTTTGATCGTTTATTTTACTGAATAGTTTAGATTATTGAATAAAAATTAAAATTACTAATTGATTATCGTTTGTACGCACCGGTTAAGTTAAAGTCTCAAAGCCCTAACTTTATATTTGTCTTATCTGAGCGCCCCCGCCACCACCATCCCTGAACAGTGGTTGTTGCCGCCACCGCCATCACTAAACAGTGGTACTTTCCACCACCACCAACCTCCTCTCTCAACCTCTTTCTCCCGTGATTTCTTCCTCTCCGTAACCTGTAAGCATATATCAATACCCAAAACTTTCAAAAAACCCCCCGTCTCCCAGCGAGAGAGAGAGAGAGCAAGTATGTAGAGTAGAAACAGGAGAAGGATGAGAGATTATTCGTACAGAAATAGCTTAGAAGACAAAGAACGCCTTCCCTACGAGAAGAAGCGGAAGATCAGAGAAGCTCTGGAAGGTTCATATCTTTCTTTATTTTTCACTTCAATTTTTGTTTTAGGGTTTAGTCAATTGAGATTTCTGCTGCTTGATCTGGACCCTTACCTTTTTTTTTCTACTTGCAGAGGGGAAGCCGATTCCCACTGAGCTTCGGAATGAAGGGCGGCGCTCCGTCGTGAAATCAATCTCGAAGATGAGAAAACTGCTGGTATGAGTGTATAGAAATTCGATCAATGCATTTTTGTCACTGTTCTATAATTTAGGGCTCGGTTTGGATTTGCTTTTGTACGAAGCATCTCTTCTTATAAGCGCTTTTGCTAGAAGTACTTTTATTATAAACAAGTAGATGTTTTTATTAAAAATTAAGTGCTGGAAGTGCTTCAAGCACATAACAAGTGCTTCTCTAGACAGTGTTTCTATGACCTAGAATTGTTTTTGCTTGTCGAAAAGCACTTTTAGCCATTCTAGAAGCAGTCCTAAATAGACCCTTGGTGTAATTCTACCCCTTATGGAGAAAGGGGAGTCGAATAAATACTCGAAATATATTTAACATGCAACTTCCATGTAACTTTTAGTTTTGCATTTTATCATGTTTCGGATTCTTCATGGTTTTCGTTTCTGAATCCTAGTCCCAAGGACACATATCGATGATGAGTATGCAAAGGCAGCAGAAAGAGATCCCAAGATTTTGATAAATTTCCCGCAATCTGAGTGGTCCACTAAAACAATTTGCAAAGGTTAGCCTAGCCTCTTTCATTTTCTCTTATTCATCTAGCTGCACTTTTTGTGTTCACTCTGTTGGTTGGTATTGTGCAAATTTGGTTTTGATTGGTGATATTCTGGATCACGACACTTGTAGGAACTGAAACTTGTTTTTCCTAATGCACAACAAATGAACCGTGGTGGCCAGGTTCGTGAACTTTTAAACTCGATCTTGTTCAGTTGAATTTTTTGATGAATGCAATACTGAATTATCTTACAGTTCTATTTTGATTTTTTTTGGTAAATGTTATATTCTGATAGGGACATCTAGACTTTTGAAATAATTTGTTCACTTTTTAACTATGTTGTACGGAACAAACTGATTCTTAGATCTATTAGTTCCTGATGTTGGAAAGAGATCACAAGTTTGAATCTTCCTCCCCATTTATCAGAAATACACTTTTGAAATAATTTGTTCACTTTTTAACTATGTTGTACGGAACAAACTAGTTCTTAGTCTATTGGTTCCTGATGTTGGAAGAGATCACAAGTTTGAATCTTCCTCCCCCATTTATCAGAAATACTATGTTGTTAGGGGTGCTAATTTCCAACGCAGCACCACAAGGTAACGAAAAGTGAGCCTGCTTTGAAGTTAACATGTTAAATCAAGTAGGATTAATTATTAGTTGATTAACAAGAACTCATAAATGGCAAGACCTGCTAATACAAAAAATCCATTTACCTTGTAAATTTGTTGGCATCAAGATGAAATAAATTTTTAGGATCATTCTTTCTCGACAGCTTATGATCTTTGAGGATATACCTGTCATGGTTCTGATGCTTGGTCTGTTTTCCATACTATAGTATCTACTTGACTACAAGTGTCTTTCTTCCCAAACCCTGCAGGTTGAGGCTGAAATTATTGAAACTTGCCGTGTGCATGATTTTACACGTGTTGTCTTTGTTCATGAAAGTCACGGTAAACCTGATGGTTTGTCTATAACCCACCTTCCCTTTGGTCCAACAGCACATTTTGAACTGCTCAATGTGGTAAGTAGTGTAATGATCTTTGTTAATGTAAGATTAACCCCCTTTAATTAATTAATGTTTTGAGCTTGACCCATTTATTAACCTCGCTGTTTTTTACTGTATCTATGCTTACAGTTTGTTAAAATATTTTACTTAATAGGTTACAAGACATGACATGAAGGACAAGAAAGCTATGGGAACGATGCTGCAGGTTTATCCACATTTGGTTCTTGACAATTTCACGACTAAGGTATCATCGCTGTGATTGCTTATTTTACCCAGTATATTTATTGGTGAAGATCAGACCCAATGATTAATAGTATTGTTCACAGATTATAATTATTCTACGAATAAATGACCCTTTTGCTTTTTCCCCTGATTACCATTCTTATGTGGTTCGGTTTTCATCTGGGGTTCTGCTACACATGTCAGTCCTTAATCCATATTTTTGATTTGTCCTTCTTAATTGCTATTCTATTAATATTATAATTATATTATCTTTTCTCCGATGTGTCGATAGTTGGGTGAGAGAACAGCAAATATTTTGAAGCATCTGTTTCCAGTGGCAAAGCCAGATTCGAAACGCATAATCACTTTTGCCAATCGGTCTGACTATATTTCGTTCAGGTTTGTTGTCTCAGTTTCCTCTTCCCTACTGTGTCTTTAGGTATCGATTTAGTAAGTGAGACGGTTTTCTTGAGTTGCTTTGCCTTTATATTAACAATTTGAGAAACTACAGGCATCATACTTGTGAGAAGCATGGAGGTCCTAAATCCATCGAGCTGAAGGAGATTGGTCCTCGGTTTGAAATGAAGCTTTTCAAGGTTGGAATTTGTGCTTCTTGCAGCGATATCACACTCGCTCTTCTTTATTCAGTTTAATTTACTGTTTTGTGTAAATATTTTTGTTACAGGCATTTGTAGGTGACTTTAGTGGATTGCTGAATTCATATTTCATTGTATTATTTTGCTAATGATTTTTTCGCTTTTGTGTTGCAGATAACGTTAGGAACACTGGATCAGACCGAATGGGTCTTGAAGCCATACACGAACTCAGCCAAGAAACAGAAGTATATGGGGATTTGATGCCGCGCGCATCTTGATCGGTCACCACTACTTGCATAGGCATAAAAATAGGTACACACGTACAGTACGGGCAGTAGAAGTTTTCAAGAAATCATGCGTCACCTAACAAGTTTTTACAATATCAATGTGTTAGGCAGGTTCTTAATTTGTACAAAATGTTTTCCTTTGTCTTTGACTCTTTGGTGTGCTAATCTTTAATTACTTGACATTAATTTTCTTGTAAGATAGTATGGAACAGACTGTCAAGGTGGCATCGATAATGTGTTGAGTAATATGTTACCCGTACAACATTGATCTTGTATCTCCGACGGAAAATTTCTGAGAATAATGTCACAAATTTAAATAAGAATCTGTTTTGACAAATTGTATTGTATGAACTCTGAACATTTCTTTCATATTAGCATATCATTTTATTTACTTCCGGAAGATTAAAAATAATGCATACTACTTAAAGCTTTGTTACCTTCATACTCAACAAAGAAAGGAAAAAAATTCTGCTTGAAGAAGCCAGGAATTTCTGCAAGCTTCCAGCAAAACAATTATACGACACGATCATCTGGGAAGTATTTGTGTTTCAGGGTCGTCAAAGATCAACGAGGAGGTGGAAGTTATATCAGGGTTTGCTGTTGATTTCTTGCGTTTCTCTGACTGAGAAGATGATGATGTCTCCTCCAACGAACTGATACCGCCTAATTTTCCAGATGCATGCACCCTCAGCCTTGGCTTCGTTAGTACCTTCTCATTTTTCAATCGAAAAGAGGACATTTATTAACAATTGAAATTCATAACATCATCATTCAGCAGCTGGGAAATCATAAGAACTTTTTTCTGTTAGTACCTCCTCGTTTAGGTGGACCTCTTTGGAAAGCATTTCCACAACTTGCTTCATTGTCGGTCTTTGTTGCGCAGCGGCTTGAGTACAAAACAGCGCAACCTTGATGAAGCGCATAACCTCCGCCTCCGGATATGCAGTCAATTCTGGATCAACGATTTCCAGGAGCCTTTCTTCTTCCCTTAGTTTCCATGTCTGCAAAAGCATTTATACAATTGTCAAGAGACTGGGAATATACCTCTTGTAAGTATATTTTACATTAAGATGAATGCACGTAAAACATTCCGGTAACGGCCATTGCATCACAACATGAAAAGGGTTTCTATGATTCATCGCCTAAGAATTTTGTATTTTGGCTGAGCACAATGTAAAAATTTTGACCTATTTGTCGATTTTCCTCCCCATAACTTATAAAGAACTGCCAATTGCCTCCCTGAACTTTTATAAATAGCCAATTTTCCCCCTGGCGTTAAATTTTGAAATTTTGCATCCATCATGGTCACGTGGACAGCACATGGTAACTGTCTGAGGGCAAAAATGTAATTTTCATCTCACCAAAAAGCTAATTAGACTCCCATTGCTAATTTAAACAAAAAGTGTACAAAAAGCTAATTAAACTCCCATTGCTAATTTAAATAGAAAGTGTACAGAGTCAACTAACAGAAGAGAAGATGTACAAAAAAGCAATTTGTTGTCCACATTGGAGATAAAATTACTTTATTGCCCTCAAACATATGCCATGTGACCAAAATCTAACGTCGGGGGGGGGGGGGCGGGAATTGGCCAATTATAAAAGTTCAAGGGGGTAATCGGCTAAAATTAAAGTTCAGGGGAAAAAATTGGCAGCTCCTTACAAGTATAGGGGGGAAATCGACAAATACCTCAAAAATATATACGTAACAGAAGCATACCCATTCGACGAGAACCAGCAGTTGCTCCCCAAAGGCTGCCTTACTACTACTTCTGCCACTAATTATCTCAAGCAAGAGCACCCCAAAACTGTACACATCCGCTTTCTTCGTAAGCTGTCCCAAAAGTGCATATTCCGGGGCCAGATATCCCCTGCGAACGCATAACATTATTGTTAGTGCAAAGGCGAGCAAATAGACACAACTTCGGGTGAGCATAAGCTGTAGTGACTGAAGAGAAATTAAGAACATCTATATTATATCAGTCGCTAATGGCTATTGGAACTTACTCTCCTATGCACTACAAAATAATTGACTAAACTTCTGGCAGGTTAAGAGCAACTACATTACACCCTGATCTCAAATTGAACTTGAAGTTACTACTCAATCATATCGATCATATCCGCAATACGCCACATTTAAAATCAACTACATAGCTAGGCTGCAGTTAAATGAAATGTTATAAGAAAATTCACGCTTACTCAGTTCCAGCTACTCTAGTACTAAGATGAGTGATGTTATCAGGAAAAAGTTTTGCCAGCCCAAAATCTCCAATTTTTGGACGAAAATTTGCATCGAGAAGTATATTGCTAGCCTTGATATCTCTGTGGACAATATGCTGTTCAGCTTCGTCATGGAGAAAAGCAAGACCAGTAGCTGTACCCAGGCAAATCCCAACTCTCGCTGGCCAGTCAAGAAAATCACATTTACTTCTCGAACCTGGCAAGATAGTTGTTGCATATTAGCATATACAGAATGTTTGACAGATTAGAATAAAAGGGGAAAATGATGAGATAAATGGCTCAACTAAGCGAGTTAAATATCATGTCAATCCCCCTGCGGGTGGGTGAAAAATTAACTTTAGCAAATGAAATCTGAGGTAAAGCATACAACTTCAATATCCCAATCATTACCAAGCAAAGAACTTGAAAGACTGTTGTTCTCCAGATATGGATATAGCAATATCCGATGATTGTCCTCCACACAGCAACCAATGAGCTCAACAAGGTTTGGATGTCGTATACGTGATATCACGTTAATCTCTGTTAAAAATTCATTTGTTCCTTGTTTAGATTCTGCGGAAAGACACTTGATCGCAACTTGGGTATTGTCTCTTAGAACTCCCTGCAATCATTAATGATATAAAAGTGTCAGAAATAAAGATACAGGAAAGCGGTGTTTGTATAGTGTTTCAATGCTTTCGGTTTAAGTGCTTCAATGCTGGCCATCGTGAAGATATTTAGACCTACTACACAAATAAAAGCTTTATTGATCTCACCCTATAGACAACTCCATAACCTCCTCGACCTATCCTGCTTGATGGATGAAAGTTCCTAGTAGCTGATCTCAGCGAATTATATGAAAAGAGCCTGACATTGTTGTTGATAATCCCTAATTTCCATGCATACAGACATAAAAACCCTTGTGAGATCAATTTATCCAGTTCAGAAATAATAAGACGGCCATAAGAAAAGATCTAATAGCATGTATGTATCGTACAACATAACCTAACCAAACACAGTAATCCCCATACACATTTTTGGTTTTCATATATATGATTTCTAAATTCATTAGTCGAACAGATGGTCAACGAGGTGGAAGATAGAACAAATATAAGAACGGGGTCTTGCAGAAAATTAAAGACATAAGACATATATGAATCTACATAATTTTTCCCTTCTAGCTTGGTATCAAAATTCAATTCCCTACCCACACTTTATCAAGGGAAGAAAATGGAACTTGGACACAACCATTCGGCATGGTGATGATACACAACACAACCGCTCGGCATGGTGATGGTATAGTTGTATACGGGGAGCTTGTGTTGCTGCTAGATTTGAGAACTCTCGTTTCTTATATGCAACACAATAGATGTTTCACAAGCTCATAACTTGAGCTACATTGCGGCCATTGCCCACAAAATTTTAACTGTTTATCATTCACAGAACCCTTTTGCATCTACTCGGCAAAAACTAGACTCTGGTTTTGGAAATTCAATAGAGACTCAAAAATCTGCAATCGAAACGATAATTCATGCTACGAGCAACTTACAAAAATATAAAGTATTTACAAATTTACTGCTTTTACCATATAAAGAGTTCATTTGGTAATTAATTACTAACAAATTCTTACCTTGCTCCTGGAAGGATGACCCGGAAGCTCTCTCTTCTTTACGCCAATTCAGCACAGAGAAGCAACCACAAGCCATTGCAACATACAATTCAGGTCCCCTAAAACCCTAACACCATATCTCCTTAAACCCTAATCCGAAAACCACAGAAGCAAGCTCCAAAATCCAGCATAACCAACAACTTTATGGTCTATAAAATGAAAATTGAAAAAGCAAAAGCAAAAGCAGGGAACTTTGAAAAAAAAGCAGTTGACAGTGGAATCTGGAACCCTAACCCGAACTGGGAAGCTCTTGAATCCTTCTTCTGCAACAGGAAAGAGCCAGAAAAGTGCTTTTGCTTTTCTGGGCCAGTTGGGTTTTTACCAAAAACCAAAACCCAAATGGCATAGAAACAGAGAAGGCAGATGAAAGGTAGGAAATTAATGGGGGAGGATTAAATTCAAAACCCATGTTACGCATGAACAAAGGTATAAGAAATAGGAGTTGGGTTTAGTGAATTATCACCTTTCAGTGGGAAATTTGATAAATTGGAAGAGGTCAAAAGTATGCCGTCTTACAGAAACGAGTGAGAGGCCAAGACAATTGTGATGGGGACATTGTTTTTCTTTCCTTTTTATTTGATTTATTTTCTTACCCAATTTGCAAGGGAAGGGAAAGATTAGGCAAAAATTAAAGTCGGGGTTTTTGTGGAGAATGGGAGTGATCACACTGCTAAGTCAAAGTTTATTGATTTGGGCATTTCTCCTCCATAATTCTTTAAGCCTTTTCTAGTACTGGTTGGTAACGGGTCACACAGAAACTGCTCAAGTTTCAAACTCACCTAAACCAAGTTTTGTATAAAAGAGAATATTTCTTAGTTGACTTTTTCTTTCTTTCTTTATATGAGGAAAAATCTTCTTTTTTTTTACCCACGAGAAATTTTTCAATATGCCTGAACATCATCACGTAATATTAGTTCAATATATAAAACAATACATCACGTGACAATGTTTCAAATACACATAATTTCTCATATCCCACGTACTTAAGCAACCCTAAAATTGGTGTAGACCAGATACAAAAAATGGCAAAAGCCAAGTAGTGCAAACCGGTCATTTTGGAGTTAATTAAAAATCAACTTGGGTTAAAATGTGGACGTTGTCAACCCAACTGATTAATTCTTAATCTGTTTATGTTTAAAGTAGACACGCAAAATTAACATTTCCTAATAAAAATAGGGTCTCATATTATTAGTTTTCTTTTCTTTAATGGACTATGATTAGATAAATAACACACAACACATCCATCTTTTCTTTTAAAGGTTAATTACCTAATTTTTCCTTGTTGGAAATGGATTAGTCGAACTCACCACACCTTTCCACATGCAAATCATAGTTTGATAAAACCCAAAGGGGTTAATTCGGTTGCCAACATCAAGTGCTATAATAACTACCATCAAAATTCCATTTACCCGTTGCACGAGTTGTAGACCTGGTTACTGCCTATAAATACTAGGCTCAAATCAAAAACTCAATCCCACAAATTATGGGATTCAGATTGAGGATTCTAAACTAATATTCAATCACTCGCCTATAAATACTAGGCTCATTTTCAAGGAGAGGGACTTCAAAGAAACGAAGCAAGTCCAAGCCTTTAGAGAAAACTAGACAGCTCTCTGGCCAAAACAAGCACGAAATACCCAAACACTTGTGTTCTTCATCAAGCTCGTGGAGAATCAACAAGCACAACAAACACACGTGCCAATTCATCCACTACCAAAGCCGAAGACCACCCACCATGTGAAACTCTTCGTGGTCTTGTTTCGTTCAAGATCAAGCCCCAACAGCCCTTGAAGAAACTTCAACCCCAATTCAAGATCAAGTGTTCATCGCCCTTGAATCAAATTGTACTTTGGAGATCGAATCAGAGGAATATTCTTGTAAAAGAATAAACCACAGAGATTGTTACCCTAAATATTTATTAACACAAATTATTTTGCACACGTGTTCTTTTGTTATTCGTTGTAGAAAATTTCGTGTTTACAAATTTGGCACGCCCGGTGGGATATATCTCTGCCTCTCATCTTTTTTTCCAAGTGACTCAACTCCAAGCTAAGCGAAAGGCTCAAGTTGCACCTGTGAACGTATGCAAGTACGTGATTGTTTTCACCACAAGGTGCGAATTTTCTGGCATCGTCTCACGAAGCAAGACAAAGAAATGCCTCTCAACTCGACACATCACTCCAATGACGCTTCCACCCAAATCACATGAAGTTCACAGCAAGAGTCAACCATCCATCAACTTCGTCACTCATAGCGAGTCAAAGAAGCCCAACATACAGCTGCCATGGCGCATCCGCCTAAGTCACATGGAGTTCATCAAAAGCACAAGTCGGCCATCTCCTTTGCTTCACTGGCGGCAAAAAAACTAGTCTCTCGAAGCAGTGAGAGGTGCTCACCAAGATCGAAGGATTTAGCGGAGCATCCATTCTTTCTTGTTTCTGATGTTGACTCAAATGGGAGCCCATGCTTAGGTTCAATGGCAAGTGATCAAAAGAAGAAGCCTGCAACGTTGTAGTCAGAATCGTCCGACTCATCTTGTTCCATGACAATGCAGATGATGATGGTGGGAGTCACTTCCATTGATGATCAACTAGCTCAGATGGCCCAAGCGAATGAGAAACTGACAAAGACCATTGCAGAGAAAGACATGCAGATCGCGACACTCATGAGCAAGCTAGATGAAAAAGCATGGTGGTGAGTCAAGCAAAGGTTCACCTCATCCTGAGAAAGAGGCGCGTCAAGAATTCACCTCCGATAAGAAAGAGCAGTCAAAACCCGATTATGTTTCGGTGGCGTCTTTCCTAGTCCAACAACTCGAAGGCATGATCGCCAAAACCATTAAAGCACAATATGGAGGTTCTCTTTGAGATTCACTCATGTACTCCAAGCCATACACGAAAAAGCTTGATAATCTCCGAATGTTGACGGGTTAATAGCCTCCCAAATTCTTGCAGTTTGATGAAAAAGGCAACCCTAAAGAACACATTGTTCACTTCGAGGAGCTGCATTCAATTGGTACACAGACTTGGAACCAGAGTCAATTGACAGTTTGGAACAGATGGAAAGAGAGTTCCTCAACTGCTTCTTCAGCACACGTCTCATGGTAAACATAATGGAGCTCACAAACACAAAGCAACAAAAGGATGAGCCAGTGGTCGACTACATCAACTGTTGGCACACACCTCGATTGCAAAGATCGACTCTCGAAATTGTCTTCAGTGAAGATGTGCATACAGGGCATGCATTGGGGCTTGCAATACATCTTAAAAGGGATCAATCCTCGCACCTTTGAAGAACTGGCTACTCGAGCTCATGGCATGGAGCTGAGCATTGCAAGTCATTTTGGAAAGAAAGATTCAATTGGTGACGAGATTGACTCCTTGAAGAAGCCCATCATGGAGTCCATGACGATAAGCACTCGTCTGTTCAAATCTTTAATACGAGACAAGAAAGGTGTAAAAAAGGCCAAGTCAAGTCAAGTCCAAGAAAGACCGCAACGCACATTGAAAGAAATGGAAGAGAAGAAGTGTCATTTTTTTAACTCAGACGTCGATGCTATGTTGGAAGACTTGCTCCAAAAGAAGGTGATCGAGCTCTCTGATTGCAAGCGGTCTGAAGAATTAAATCGCGTCAATGACACAAGATACTGCAAGTACCACCGCGTCATCAGTCGACCGGTTAAAAAGTGCTTCGTGTTGAAAGATCTCATCATGAAGCTGGCTGAAGAAGGAAGCATCGAACTAGATCTTGACAATGTGGTCGAGTCAAACCATGCTACCATCATTTTTAGCTCTTTTGATTCAACACATTCACCTTCACCTCGATCACTAGGGGCATGCTCCAAGACACTGCAAGTCAAACCAAGTGAATTAGATGAAGAATTGCACACAAGTTTTTGTGATTCAAGCAAAGACTTTGATAGTGGCTCTTCTATTGATGCCAATGAAAGATGGACTCTACTCATTCCAAAGAAGTCATGCAAGAAGCATGTGGGATGTCCACAAGTTGACCAATCAAAGAGGATGGCAAGATGCTCTCGTCAAACTACAAAACGACATGGAAGTGTTGAAGATGATGAACTTTCGAAGCAACGATCATTCATCCCCATCATGCTACTTGAGTTCTTCCCTAAAGACTTCTTCAAAACTAAGTTGAATAGGACTCCTTAATATGAGCTTGCGAGGAACGCTTCTCCAAGATGGCGTGACAAATCCACCAAATGCTCATTGTCCTCACGAGCTTAAAAGGCGATGCCAAACACTCCTTGCATGCACGAACTGAAACTGCACAAGGCACCAAACTTTCCTAGCATGCATGAGCTAAAACTTCAACACGACATCAAATGTTCCTCGCTTGCACGAGTTGAAACTACACAAGGCACAAAACATTCCTCGACTACACGAGCCAAAACTGCAACATGGCACAAAATGCTTCTCGCCTGCATGAGCCAAAACTGCAACACGGTGCAAAAATGCTCCTCGCTTGCACGAGCTAAACTACAACACAACACCAAATGCACCTTGACTGCACAAGCTAAAACTGCATAAGGCACCAAATGCTCATTATTCGCACGAGCCTAAAAGGCAATGCCAAATGCTCCTTGTCTGCACGAGCTAAAACTGCACAAGGCACCAAACGCTCATCGCCTGCACCAGTTGAAACTGCACAAGGCACAAACACTCTCCTTCATCTGCACGAGCATAAAAGACCACACCAAACACTCATTGTCCGCACAAGCCAAAATTACAAATGACATCAAGTCCATCAAATGCTCCTCACTCACACAAGCCTAAAATGCGACATCAAATGCTTTTGGCCTGCATGAGCATAAACTGCGTATGGTACCAGAAAAAAAAACACACACACACACACACACACAATTGAATTACGTTGTGACTTGATCTCTTCCTGGGTACGTAGGCAGCTCGGAAATGAATTTTAGAGTTCAGTCACAACAAAAAATGAAGATGTCGTTGCTCATTTAGTTTGGTATCATTCATTGCTTCATTCCTAGTTGATACTACTTCATCTGGCCAAAGTTGCATCTGTCGCAACGATGCCAATCGCCACCTCGAACTCTTCTCTCGACAACGAGCGAGCATAGACATCAAGTGCTATAAGTGGGTCTCGCAGCAAACACTATGGAATGCCACAAGATCCGAGCAAGAGAGGCCCGTTACTGTTGAGTCTTCTTTCAGCGGCAAATGAGCAAAAAACCCAAGTGCTCATGGCAAGTCCCGCATCAAACACTATAGAATGTCGCAGGATCCGAGCAAGAGAGGTCCACTATTATTGAAGTCTTATTTCGACGGTGTCTTCGCATGATGTCTATTTCACATGGTCATTTGTTGTAGTAGACGGCATCTTCAAAGCGCTTGAAAAAAAAATGACAAACAGAAAAAAAAAATCAAAAGGAAATTGTGGTTTAAGTCATGCAGTCCATTTAAAAATCAGGCTCCCACCCTGACTTATTGAGGTTGAGTTGTTCATCACTCCTTCTTAGCACTTTGGTCTAAATCATTGATCCATGAAAAGATTATAAGTTGCATGAGGTGGGCATGTACATATAAGGCACATCACCCCCTCTCCGTTGGTCGATGTGGGATGTCACAATTCACCCCACTTAAGGGGAACCCGGCGTCCTCGCCGGCACATCCGTACCTAACGGCAGAGTCTGATACCATTCTGTCACATCTCGGACCGACTTCGCCGTAGCACGATATTGTCCGCTTCGGGCCTCGCCCTTATGGTTTTGTTTCTGGGAACTCACGAACAACTTCCCAGTGGGTCACCCTGAAGCGAACAATATCGTGCTACGGCGGAGTCGGTCTGGGATGTGACATGATGTCATCCTAAGTTGCAAGCAGCATCCTTCTCATAAAAGCAAGAACCACACTTGATTGGAAGACAGAACAACAATTATTCTACATAAGGGGAAACCACTATGCAACTTCGGCTCATTGGTTGTGACCACGGCAATCATCTATCGCCTTGGTAGATCGCTAAACCTCCACTTCACAGCAACGTCAATTTGTTGGTGGCGCAATAGCAGCAATTTGCCTATCATCACCGTTGCCTTCGTTGAATTGTTAAAGAATGTCCACCATCACAGAAGTAATCACTTCCACTTTGTGCTCTCAATCGGTACAGATGCCATCTTCACCAAATCATGCACTGATGTTGTCACATCCCGGACCGACTCCGCCGTAGCACGATATTGTCCGCTTTGGGCCGCGCCCTCACGGTTTTGTTTTTAGGAGCTCACGAGCAACTTCCCAGTGGGTCACCCATCGTGGGATTGCTCTAGCCCAAACTCGCTTAACTTCGGAGTTCTGATGGAATCCAAAGCCAGTGAGCTCCCAAAAGGCCTCGTGCTAATTGGAGGTGGGCATGTACAATAAGACACATCACCATTTACATTTCCGTTCGTCGATGTGAGAGATGTTACAATCCACCCCCACTTAAGGGAACACAACGTCTCGTAGGCATCCAATCTGAAACGGCGAGTGGCTCCCGATACCATTCTGTCACATCACGGACAGTTCCGTAGTAGCACGATATTGTGCACTTTAAGGCCACGCCCTCACGGTTTTGTTTCGAGAACTCACGAGCAACCCTTGAGTGGTCACTCGTACATGGGATTACTCGCCCAAACTCGCTTAACTTCGGAGTTCGTGGAATCAGAAACAGAGTGAGCTCCCAAAAGGCCTCGTGCTAATTGGAGGTGGGCATGTACAAATAAGGCACATCACCCTCTCTCCGTTCGTCGATGTGAGATGTTACAGATGTCGTTACCTACACAATAAAATGAGCAAAAGAGAGAGAGAGAGAGAGAACATTTTGAAATTGTCGCATGGTATCATGGAACTGATGGAACAGTGTGATCAATCTTTTTCACGTCAGCAGGCTCACGACAATGGAGATGAACACGTTCACACTTGCACCTTCGCACCTGCATCCGCAAAGCAGACTGACTGGAAGAGATCACTTGCATCAGTGCCAAGATAAGGTTTAGTGAGCATTGACGAGGCTCGTGGAGGAAATGCATTTATGACGTTGACACAAGCTCAATGAGCGTTGAAAAGGCTCGGAGAGGAGACATATGAGACCAACAAGCCAAGAGCAGTGCATGAGACATATATTCTCCACTGTCGTCACACCAGCAAGGCAATGACGGCTACACCAATAATCTCTCTCTATATAAGAAGTTTTCAAGCCTTTACTTGGGTTTCAGAAAAAGGTTGTAAGAATAATCACGTTGATTGTGCAGATCCTCTTACCCGATACATCACAAGTAATTGTTTGCCCATGAAACGCTACATAATTATGAAATCTGTTGCTAATATGCGCGTGGAATATGAGACTCATTTACCATATAAGATTACAAAATTGGTTCAACTGGTTGATTTCGTTGGCAGATGCATTCACATGTGGGATTACCATATGAAT
This sequence comes from Gillenia trifoliata, assembly GCA_018257905.1. Taxonomy (NCBI): domain Eukaryota; kingdom Viridiplantae; phylum Streptophyta; class Magnoliopsida; order Rosales; family Rosaceae; genus Gillenia; species Gillenia trifoliata. The sequence goes on along the minus strand of CM031084.1, from coordinate 8,524,494 downwards.
CTATATGATTGGGAGATAGTCTAGTTGAATGATCAAGGCCTACACTGCAAAGCCTAATTTGGTGCAAATCTTTAAAGCTCAAACGTTAACATTGCCAACCTAAAAAAAAAAGGGTGGTGTTCACCCAAACCCATGCATGAAACATCAAGTCAATTGAAGGGAGTCGGATTCGCCAAGTTCAAATTTAGTAAGGAAATAAGCAAAGACAACTTATGGTCGTGTGAGGGCAAAAAAAAAAGTATCATCAAAGCTTCCAGTGTTGAGTTGTCACAAGTAGGTATTTTAGTCATAGCTCGAGAAAAATGACGGCAATAATCACAGGGGGCACAAGACGATCAACCACAAGAGTGACTTCAAGCCACACCTTTATACACGTGATAAGCACATGTATACACTGCGTCTGGAAGTGGGGCATTTGTAGACATGAAAATTTCGGTAAAATAAATGTTCATCGACAAATTTAAGTTTGACCCGCCAGGGCTTACGTGGCGCACATCATGGGTCCCACAAATTGCACACATGGCATGTGACTCATCAAAAGTGGATGACTTATCAAAAGTGACACGTGTCTACATCTGAAAGCTCCATGGAACAAATTAAATAAGTCCAAAAAAGAGGGCAAATTAACCCTAATTTGTTCAAATTATATCAATTAGGGTTTAATTTCCTAAATCAAAGATTATGGTTTAATTAAGAGCTAAATTAAATCAAATAAAAAAATCAATCCCACAAATTACAGAATTAGGATTGAAGATTCTAAACTAATATTCAATCACTCGCCTATAAATACTAGGCTCATTTTCAAGGAGAGGGACTTCAGAGAAACGAAGCAAGTCCAAGCCTTTAGAGAAAACCAGAAAGCTTTCTGGCCAAAACAAGCACGAAACACCTAACACACTCGTGTTCTTCATCAAGCTCGTGGAGAATCAACAAGCACAACAAACACACGTGCCAGTTCATCCACTACCAAAGCCGAAGACCACCCACCTCGTGAAACTCCTTGTGGTCCCGTTTTGTTCAAGATCAAGCCCCTACGGCCTTGAAGAAACTTCTACCCTGATTTAAGATCAAGTGTTCATCACCCTTGAATCAAATTGTACTTTGGCGATTGAATCAGAGGAATATTCTTGTAAAAGAATACATCACAGAGATTGTAAGCCTAAATATTTATTAATACAAATTATTTTGCACATGTGTTCTTCTGTTATTCGTTACAGGAAATTTCGCGTTTACAAGGTGTCATTTCCAAATTTCTATGAGTGAGAGTTTAAAAATAAAAAATACAAAAACACTCAACCATGAGTGGCTTCCACCACCACATATCACCATCACCTACCACCACCACCACCTAGTGGTAAAGTCTTTTACTTCTTTTACCACGTGGTTGCCTTCAATTTGGTGTTGGGCGAGTCCATACAATTAGAAAATGTTGGGCGAGTCATATTTTTCACAGAAAATGTGGGACTTCTATTAAGAATATGAACTGACCATAGCACATCTTCAAGCCAAAATTCTTTTGAAGTCTTCCCTTTGACTAGCAAACTTCGAACCATATTGATAATGGTTCGATTTTTTCTTTCACTCACACCATTTTGTTGCGGTGTGTAGGCGGTGGTAAACGGCCTCTTGATCCCATTTTCTTCACAAAACTGCCCAAACTCCTTGGAAAAAAACACTCCACCTCGATCTGTTCGAAGACATTTGATCTTCTTTTCTGTTTCAGTCTCAACAAGAGCCTTGAAACTTTTGAATGCATCAAAAGCTTCTGACTTGTCATGTAAGAAATAAGCCCAAGTCTTCCTACTAAAATCATCAGTGAAAGTGATAAAGTATCTCTTGTTGCCATTAGAGATTGATTTTATTGGTCCACATAAGTCTGAGTGAACCAACTCTAATATTGAACAAGCTTGTACAACTTTTCCACTTGGAAATGAGTCTCTTGGTTACTTTGCAATGATGCATTCCTCACAGACCCTTGATAAGGGTGTGATTTCAGGTAAGCCTGTAACCATCTCCTTCTGGTTAGGGCTGTGATTTTTGTACCGAAATTCCAAAACTGAACTGAAAAAACTCGAACCGAATACCAAAGCTCCCAAAATCGAAAACTCCCGAACGGTTCGGTAACTGATACCGAAAAAATACCGAAATTTCGGTACGGGGATCGGGATGGTATTACCATATATTCGGTAATACCGAGCCAAACCGAAAGTATATATATATTATATGTTAATTATATATATACTAATATTATTAGTCCTATTAATATATTATATGACCGACTTCGAACGAATCGAAGTTATCAAACGGCCAGTTCTACTTCTTCTTCTCTCTGCTTTGCCTTTCTCTGTCACCTAGCCACCGCACCACCTCGTTGCACAACCACTACCACCACGACTCGATCTCGATCTATGTCGCACACCCACCACCACCATGACTTGATCTTTCTTCTTTCTTCACAATTCACACCTCAATCAGCCACCACCATCACCCATCCCTTCCTTCCACCACCTTCACACTGACTCCGTCACCCAGCCACCACCCCCACAGGTCTACGACTTCTCTCTGGTCCTCACAGATTGGAATCACTGGGTTGGTAAGTCTCTATTGTCTACAAATGTCAAATCCTAACATTTCAAATTAGGTTAGAGTTTTAATTCAATTTGTCAAATTGGGGATTAATTTTCGATTTAAGATTTTAATTTTGGAGAAATTAGTAGGGCATGTTGTAATGTTTGTTTCGTTCTCTGAGTTCTCTTCTTGTCCATGTTGTAATGTTTGTTTTGTTTGCAACTTGCTGCTGTAAAAATGGGTTTGGTCCAATACCAAAGTGACCCCGAATCGAAAAATTATTTTCGGTAATACCGAAAATCGGTATCCCAAAATCAATTGGCTCGATATCGATATACAAAATTCTCAAACCGAAAAAATCGGTTCGGTAATTGGATCCCTTGTTTCGGTTCGGTTCCCAAATCGAAACCAACCATACTTCTGGTAAAGTGTTTGCAAACCATTGAAATGCAAGTGACCAAACCTGTGGTGCCATAGCCACGAATCATCACCTTCCTTGGCAAGCAAACAAGCATTCACAATTTTGATCTTCAACGAGAACAACCTGTTTGGAGACATCTTCATCAAAACAATGGAGCCTCTTTTTGCACCATACACTTCACATTCTCCTTTAAAGATTGTGATCTTGTACCCCTTGTCTTGTAGCTACCCAGCACTCAGCAAATTTGTTTTTAAATCAGGAATAAAAAAAACATTTGAGATAGTCTTAATGAAATAATTTTTAATCCTGATTTGAATGTCTCCTTTTTCCAATTACACTCATTATAGACTTGTCCTCAAAACTCACAACTGAATGGAAATTTTCATCCAAATTAACAAAGGAGGACTTACACCCACTCATGTGATTGATGCATCCAGTATCCACGTATCATATCTCCTAGTACATCTCATTCAGTGCATGAAAGGCCATCAAAAATGTCTCTTCCTCCTTCTTTTTCTCAGCAAAGTTGAATTTTTCACCCTTCTCCTTTGGCAGCTTTGTGTAGCACTCATTCATGTAGTGACCAAAGTTTCTACATATGTAACATTCAACCTTGGACTTGTCAAAGTGATCTTCTCCTTTCTCTTGAGAGTCGTCAGCTTTCTTAGAAACACGAGATGATTTGCTATCATCTATATTTTCAAATGTTCCTCCTCGATTGCCTCGACTGTTGGAAGTATGCCCACAAAGCCACTCATTTGATGTAATAGCTTTTGGAATACTTGTTGTATTAAACTATTATATGTTTAATGAAAGGGCAAATCTTATTGTTAATCACTATTTATTGTATTATGTGTTTAAGCAATAAGGGAATCCAATGAATGTATTTATTCTAAGAGAGAAGTGATCTAAGTAAGTTAGATTAACGAGACCTCTCTCTTATGTTCATTCCTAAAATGTTCCTAGCCATAGGATTGCCAATTGGGCATTGACAATCCGCTAAGGTTAGTATGTGTTATGTTGACTCAAGCTTGAGTATGACTAGTCTCAAGTCATTTAGTGTTGGACACTGAGACAAACACATAGGTGCTCAAAAGGTAATTGAGTACACTGAACAACGATCAAAAGACAGTTCGAACATACATGTCATGTAAGAACTTGTAAGTTGCAATATGCAAAGTAGTCCTTTGACCTGAGGCATCATTGATGTCTAATGATTAGGTCCTTGATCTTTGATCATGTCAAAGGCATTCCATTGAGAGTGTCCACGACATTGTTGGGGTCAAGCTATCTAGTCATGTAGGCATATGAATGCACAACAAGGGATCTCTAACCTTCTATGGTGGAAGGAGAATACTCTGAGATATGATTCGAGAGTCTTTGGCAAAAGCATGTGAATTTGACTTAGGAAGTTTGTTTCAAATCATATTCAATTGAATCATATAGAAAGGTATCACATTGGATAGTAGACATGAAAATAACTATCACTCAAACAATGTGATTAGGAGTATTATATTAGAGAAGGACCGTATTGCATTGTAATTGTAACTGGATAGGTTCTCCAACCACTTCTACTTAGCTTGGGTAGCCATGACATACTGCTAGGTGTCACTCATGGTTTGTGGAAGCCCTGAGGATTAGCAAACACTAATCATCATCAAAGGGAGAATTGAAATGTGGTTTCAATTCACAATCGATCGTTAAGAGTAACAATCGCCCACTGCCTCGCTAATTGGAACCTAATGGATCGTACACCGAGTAAGGATGAAAGTGAAGATATAAAGGAATGGATAAGCAATTAAATTGTTTAATTGAGAAAGATCAAGATTAATTAATTAGTTAATTAATTATACGAAAGGTTCGTATTTGGGCTTTTAAGTTGGTTTTGGGTTTCGAGGCCCAAAAGGGTTTTTGGTCCACAAGGCCCATTGAATTTAGGTTGTATGACAACTAAAAACTAAATGGAAATTAACCCAAAATAAAAGCCAAAACCGGCCTAGAGTGAGTGGAGGCAAACTTGGGTTATTTACAAGTTTGCCACTCACATGTGATGAGGCATAAAGGGAACTTTATGGCCATTATCACTTAAGGGGTTTTTCTTGAAGAAAATGAGTTGAAATTCTCTCTCAATTTCTTCAAGAGAGGCCGGCCATTTAGAGAGCAATTAGCTAGCAATCTTTTGCTCCTAAATCATCCATTTCATCTTCACACCTCATCCTTGGTGTGGAGACTTAGAGACACTAAACTTTTGGTGTTTTTGGAGATCCTATCCCTACATCCTCAAGGAGCAAAGGAGGTGACTTGAAGGCCCTCCACTTGGGTGAATCCCTTGTGCAAACAAGGATGAGCTTCAAGGGTAATGAATCTCTAAACTTCAATCTCTTTAATTTTGTTAAAGAGTCTATGGTTCACCATTCTCTAAGCTTTGAAAGTCATGGGTTTTATGAATTGTTTTTGAATGCATGCCTACTTTAGTTGTTATTAGTTTGCATATGTATTCAAATGTTCATCTATTGTTCTTGAGTAGGACAAAATTTTTCCTTTATCGACCACCTCTTCCTCAACCTCCTCCACCTCTTCCACGTGTTAAGAATTTAATTAAATAATGCTGATGTGGATCTTGTGGAGCTATTGAACTAAAACAACGGAAGCAAATCAGATTGTAGTGAACATACTCAATCACGTCTCGACTAAGGTTTTAACTTGACCTGGTCATCAAGATCCACATCAGCATTATTTAATTAAAAACATAATTTAAAGTCAACTGAAACTCTTAACACGAAATGAATTAATTCAAACATTTCAAAATCTTTATTATTATTTCAAACATTTCAAAATATCTGTAAAGGGGTTATTCTTTCTAGGACTAGTGGAGTCTGAACTTCTGAAGCAAAAAGAAAAGATTGAAGTTTGAATGTTCCTCTTTTGCTAATCTTTTACTTTAGATACCGAGTGGGAGAAAAAAAACGTTTTCGTTTACCAAATTACCAGTAGGTGAAGAACAAGCAGAATATTAATATATATGTTGACAATTGACAGGGACATCCATTGATTCATGTGAAACATCCTTGAACACTTGTTCGACTGTCAAACGTGTGTTTTTGTATGATCCAAATTGACTTGATCTCTCTAGTTTTCAGTTGCACAACCTTTTATCAACATTTTCTTGACTTTAAACACTTGTTTCTTTCATTTGGTTATGTATTGTCAAGATGCATAATTAAGCGACCGGAACTGATTTCTGCACTCCCATTTTCTTTCTTGCACTCCTCCCTTTTCCGTAGCCCTTGGGTTGAAAAAATCAAAAGAGAATCAACGGGCGAGGAAAAAGGGACAAGTGCAAAAGGAGAAAACAGGGAGTGTGTAAGCAACTCCACATGGAATGGCCTGTCTAACATGATAACAATATGAAGAATGAAACCTTAATAATTTGAAGTTTCATAGTATGAACAGCAAAATGTAAATGCCGAAGGAGGTCTTCAACTTCCAATCATCAAAATCTAATACAAACAATCATGTCTACAGAGAATATGGTTCATCAAATGCACCTGATATTTGTTCCGCTAGCATAGCGAGGACCGATATTCAGAATAGACATGCACTCCCAAACTTTCTCTAACATTTACAGTATTATTGCGTGCCTTCTTCTATCATCAGCTCCTTTCAGAAATGAGTCGTCGCTTAAATATCCCGCTGAGTAAGCCGGTCCCCGTGTAAAATAATAAGGTTGGAGCAAATAATTCGGGGTCGATGGTCCCATGGGGCGGTCACCTACCTTGGTGGCTTGCAGGAGAGGAGTTTACTCTCACTTCCAAGATCAATATCTTCAACTTCACACCTCTCTAAACTAACAGGAATGTTGTTGACACTTGGTTCGGAGCTAGCATTGCTGCATGTGGTAAGAGGAGAGTCCATAACACCAGTTGTATTGCTTTTTGTTGGTTTCGTTCAGATGCTATACCCAGAGGAAGCTGGAACATTCGTCAGAACTGGCCGTTGATTGCCTGGCATGCTTCACCTTATATCCTGCATAAGAAAATTCCAAAATTAAGTTAAAAGCTACTGAAAAACAACAAGTGCTATGATAATTTATGTATCACACCAAGCATAATTTGGATAGTACTAAGTGGATTGCAAGACCCGAATGAAGGGAAACAATGTGCACTTGAACAAGGAAAGTGATGCATACCATGTGCCTCATAGCCATATCAAAGGACTTCTTTGAAAGATTTCTTCCAAAGCCTGAGCTTTCTGAGGATGAAGACTTCCCACCGGAACCGTTATGAGTAGTATGATGGTCATATTGCTTAGGTGGTGCCAGTTTCCTCGAGTTTACTACTCTCTCAACCATTTGTGTTCCAATAAGTACAGGGTTCACATCATCATTGTCATGGGAAGATGCTCTGCTTATGACTCGATGAGAGTTCCCATTGGTAGCAGTACTAACATTTGAAGCCCGTGCTCTAGAAGGTGAACACGATTGCTGTCTTGGTTTTCCATTAGAACCAGCCATAACAGAAGATGATTTAACACTTGGCGCTCCAGGCCTATCCCTAGAGGTTGAAGCCGGCCTTTGTGGCAATGATGTTCTTAAATTTGGCGGAGCATCATGTGAGAAATCAGGAATCTCAGAGGATTTCGAGGGCCTTGGTTTTACTGTTGGAGAACTTCCACGTGATGAAGCCAGATTTTTTGAACTTGTGGGACGTAACTTTGATGCTGAAGAAGATCGACCAGGAGGGGCAGATACGGCAGACGCACTTGATGAACTTGGTTGACGGGTCGGTGTTGCTGATCTTGATGTTGACTTGGAAGCTGGTGCAGAAGGTCTGCCAGTTGGTGTAGAAGAGCGAGGGGTGGGCCTAGAAGGAGTTGAAGACCTCACTGGAGGAGCCACATGCTTTGCAGATGATAAGGTGGCTCGTGAATTCGGGGTGGAGGATCTTGAGGGCTTGATTGATGAAGGTAATGTGGACCGTCCAGTTGGTGTTGCAGATCTACGAGTAGTAGCTGCTGACCGTCCAGGTGATGAGGGCCTTCTATTACTAGTACTGGAAGAATTCAGTCCAGATGGCAATGTTGGCTGCTTAGATGCTATATTGTTCCTTGAAGCAGATTCTAGCTGGTTTTTTGCTAGCTGAAAGTCCCAAGTTATGGAAAATGGGGCAACATAAATTTCCAAATCATGACTTCATAAGTAAAACCGAAAATCCCAAAACAATCAATAGTAGAAGATTCAAGTCCAAAAATTCTAAGTGCTTTTACTAATAGAAGACCAACATTTTACGATCAATGAGTCAAATGTAGTAATGCTGCACATAGATCTCACAAAAAACTTTGATGCCTATAAGTAGTATTCAGAACTCATGATAACTACAATTGTTACCCGGGATTTGGGAGCAGATGCACTGTCATTAGGAACCTCAGTCTGATTCGTCGTAGTTTTCTGCACTTCCATATCCAAGGATGGAAAAAGTGGAGTAGCAGGTGGAGTAAGAAGCCTGGACACAGAAGAGATCACCGATAAAAATCCGATACCACGACAAGTGACTCAACATTACTATGACGCCAGAGTCCAGACATCCTTATCAGTACTACGACGCCAAAATCCGATACTAAGACACATAGAGATTAGAATTAAGAACTAGAAATCTACAAAATTATATGAAGGCTTATTCAAATTTTCTTGCAAAAAAAACCTTAGAAACAGAACAGCTCCTGATTTTCCGGACATGTCAGCAAAATGTTTAGGAAACTAGATCTCTACAAGTAAGCAACTCCAAGTTCATTAGTCCTAGGATAATTTAATCCCACCCAATTTAGCAACCAAACAATTTTCTTCATCAATACAACAATTATAATAATCAGAGGCTTAAACTTTGATTAGTCCTAGGAAAATCTAATCCGACCCAAAAATATGCATAAAATCAAAGACTTAAAGTTTGACAATAATTTACTCACCAATCGTAATCAGATTTCTCATTCTCCGAATTCAAAAACTCATCCGCTCGACTCTTCCGCTGCGGCGGCGCCACCGCACCAACAGTCCTAGAAACCACCGCACCTCCGTGGTTATCAGAATCTGTACAAACCAAACACAACCCGCCATCAAAATCAACCCAAAAAACCAGAAAATCCTACAAAGACCGAAACTTTTAACCAAAAACAAGAAACCCAGAATGCCGTTGTACCCAGAGGAGCAGCAGCAGCAGCAATAGCATCAAGCTCATCGGCGTTCTTGTTCGGAGGAAGGAGAAGAAAGCCGGCATTTTTCTCCTTGTCCTTCTCGCGCCTCCGCATCTCGAGAAACAGAGCGAGCTCTTCGTCTCTGTCGTTCGCGTTCACCACCTTCCCGAAGCTCCGTTCTCGCGCTCTCGACGCCACTGTAACTTCCATGGTCGACCCTGCAGCTCAGCAAACACAGAGTCTGCGAAGGGAGAGAGAGAGAGAGAGGAGCGGAGTTTTTCTACAACTGAAATTTTCAGGTGCTGGTTTTGTTTTTGTAGTATTTTCTGATTGCTTTGACAAGACATAGGATTTCTCAGTCAGTCGCTCTCTCTCTCTTTTGGAAGCATTCAGAAATTTGAACACAAAAACGAAGCATAGGGAAATTAATATTTTATTTAATGTGGGTAATTTATGAAGATTGGTGTGGATGGGCTGAGATATGGGGATAATTATGGTTGTGCCATTGTCTTTGTTCTTGCGAGACGTGGCCTTCTCTTGATCATTTTCTTCATAAACTGTAGACATGTGAAGATAAAAGATTCATGATGCATGTGAATCGTGAAGTTTCATGGAAAGTTTGGGACTTGCAAAATAAATGATTTTTTGGTTCGTGAAACCTTAGAATTCTTTATGCTCTTATTATTTGCAAGAGGCTCATCGAGATTTGAACACATAACTTTGATTGCAGGTCGAGTGCATAGTTAAATGTTATTAACAACTTGAGTTACAAATATCCTAATTTAACATGTTTTAGTCCATTAAAATTTAGTATCTTAGAAGTCCTTGGAAGCGGATTACGTTAGGTTAATGTTTCAATTCTCATAAAATATAACAAAACAGTTTAACATGTAAGATTGTTGAATGTCAACCAAGAGATGTTACTAGAATTATTTTGATAAGATTTTCACATTGTTTGTAACTAGTCTACTAATTTGGTATATGTTCTTGATTGTTAATATATTGTATGTGTAATAATATGTGATTAGTGATTACGTAAAATGCATGATTGAGATTGACAGTCTGACAACATAATATGTTAAATCATCTGATGATAGAATACTATTATCGTTTGCTATGTTTGCTTGTGAACATGTCAACCACACCATCATCCATACTTAGGTTCCATGGTCAAAAATAAGATTTAAAAAAATTGAATACACATCAATCAATAGATACCCTTATGAATTTTGATGATAAACAAGTTTATTTTTATAACAAGTCCTCCATACATCTCCCTAGCTTTAATCATACACTTTCCAAACTAATAAAAAATTAAAACTTGCATAAAATACTTGATTACTTGCAATGAAAGAAATCTCATAATTAATAGGTAACATTTTCATTTTTCTAAAATACTATTCTACCCCATTTTCTATGAAGTACAAGTACAAGTAGCTCCAAAATTATTTAGAGATGATCACATTTGAAGGTAATGACGAAATCAGTGGCAAAATTGTAATTAACTGTTAGGACAAACCCATTATCCAAATGAGATATAAAATTCGGGAGAAACATTCCCATTACATAATGGCACATGCTGGAAGCCAGGAGCCTTTGACTGACGACACGTCGTATTAAAACGCCGAGGAATTTAATTCAAACTTTGTTGTTCAAAAGATGCTCGAATTTAAACGTGGGTTGTTCGATTCCTTTCCTCGAGATGACCTACTCGGCATCAGACGGCTGTTGTTGGTCGGCGAATTTAAATAAAGTTTGCATGGCGTGGGCCCCTCCTCGATAATCGTGTGGTTTAAATTTTGGTATCTGTCTCAACATGCGGTTCGTGGGCCCAGATCAGATTACAGATTACTGTGATTGGTCAGTAACCTATGGCCCAAACAAAGCCCAACCTGAAAAGGATCATATCATATGACTCTTATTTTTATTCAGCTAAAAAGCTCTTTAATTATTTTCTTTATCATAGACTTTGTAGTTTAAGAAAATTTTCACTTTAGATCACGTAATTTCAATTTTTAAAAATTTTAGACATTCAGTTTGTTTACTTTTGTAATTTTGATTTCAGTTGCTAACCTTATTAGAGTTGAGGACGGAATCTGACATAACAATACATGCGTGTTTCATATGTTAGATTTCTATGATAATATTAGTTCGAGAAAAGTAAAAATTTTGAACATCTAAACTAGGTTTCCAAGGTTCTAGGCGAAATATTAAATGTCGAGTTTGGGGCACGTATTTCAAAGTTAGCGCAGTTTAAATGTTAAAAATACTCACGCACGTGTTGCCAGATCAAATTTTTATTATTTAATTATAACAAAGGCAACGATGGAGCCAGAAAACTATAATATACCAAAATTGCAAAAGTAAGAAAACTACAAAATTAAGATTTTTCTAAAATGAGAAAACTGCAAGGGAAAAGAAATATAATGAAATTTCATGAGTACCTTCTTAACATCACCAAACTCCAAACAAGAAAAATAAACCTTCCATTTTCAATCTCCTAAGAAATAACTCGGGAATCAATTTTTATCAATTCATTTCCGCGAACCAAACATAACCTGCGTGTAAGTTTCGAGAGTAAAATGGAATAAGAGCAACATTTTGGGTGGTGGTGAGACGTAGGGCATGTGGCATGCTCAATGTTTCGAGTCCCATGCTTCTCTCACGTGTTATTTGCAGTGGGTAGGGGCACGTGGTCATCACATTGAGTGTGGAGTTTTTGATGATGGTCCGACCACTCAGTGCCAAAGACATGAACAAGACAATGATGCTTTTACACCATCAGGTCCTGTCGTCCTGAACGCATATAACAACAATAATTTCTAGGTGCAGGAATAACAACAATAATTGCATGTGGTAGGCATCACCCCATAATTTGCAAGGGAGATGTTAACCAACTTTTCAATCCAACGTTCTCGTTCTATTTTTTCGGTTATCTTTCTCATTCTGTAATGATTCACGATGATTAGAACCGTCAGCTTTTTAATTTACCTTTTAAATATCAACTTTGCAAACACACAAGTCTTTTAACCGTTCGATTAATGATGTCAAAATTTTAGTGTTTAATTAAGGATCATGGTTCGTCTATTATTGGATAACCGTTAGATGACAAAATAATTTTGAATTTGGTTGATATTTGGCAAGTTGATCTTTAAAGGGTGATTATCGTGCAACATTACAGGATGAGAAGTAGAGCCGAGAAGGTTCAAATGAAAAGGTTGCTAACATTCCTCTAAATTCTAATTGCAATATTTATACTAATTTTCCTGATAGGCAACTCTATCATTGTACGTACCTCAATTGCTTAAGAACTTTTACCTTTGATCTCGAGGTTATTCGTTCGATTCCCCGCAATGTCGCTAGTGATACTCTCAAAGAATTAGATTCATGAATTTTTTTCCTGATTGGCAACTTTTTATTAACTAGAAGCAACAGTTACAGGAAGGTGAATACCGAATACAGTTGATTAGCCGCACAGGCTCTCTTCCAACCAGAAAAACAAAATGATCAGTTTAATTAGACTCGCTCGAACTAAACAAAGTCATCCGTTTCAACTCTTCCATGATATTGCATTCAACAGTCGAACACTCCTAGGAGTTTCAGAAGGTTGGAACTTTGTCGGAAGAACTGTAACGCTGTCAGTTGGTTCTTTAGGGAAAGTGTCCAGCAACTCAATTCACCATGGACTAACCACTGCTCCAACACCTCTCAAACCCGCAAAGGCACTGCATCCGTATTAACTTTAATGGCCCTGAAACTTGAGGAGTCTCCACTGGAAATTGGATAAGGATATATGGGGAGATGGAGAATGGCCATCGTGAAAACGGTCACACCCCAATAGCCATCACAGAGTGGAGAAGAAAGGCAAGGTCGCGAGGAGTCTGATCATGTAGACATTGTTCCTTTCACTCCAAAGATACCAACCGTGTATGGAAACCAACAAAGCTCCTCCCCCGACAAGACATGCCGCGGCTGCTTCAATAAATCCATACCAGCGCCACAACACCTTTGGGAAGTGCATCAGTAAAAGCCGTGTCATCTCCTACTTGTCCAAACCATACTGCATGCACCAACGCTTCAGAACTCACCCCACATCTGAAGCACGAAGCTGAGTTCACTACCCAATGCTTGGAAACGGAATGCAGGAATGCAGAAAGGCATGTCATAAACAAAATAGTCAAATCTGGCGCACATCTCCACATGAAGTTCCAACACGACCATTTGTTCCTTGGAACTTCCCATTTACAAGAGTATCATACGTATCGTCATCTGGTACAAGGCCTTTGTCAAGCATCTCATCATGCAACCTAAAAGCTTCTTCCAAATTCCCCTCCTTGAAGTTCCCAGCAATCAAAGTATTATAAAAATAAACACTAGGAGTCATACCCCGCCTATTCATGTCTTCCAAGTTCTTGCGTGCATTCTCTAGCTGTCCTTTGTTACGAAGGGCATTTATTAGAACTGTATATGTGTTTCTATCAGGTACAATTCCCTTCCGAAGCATCTCTGAGTAGAGATCTGTAGCAGATTGTAAATGGCCCTCTCTTAGCAATCCATCAATTAATGTAGTGTATGCTTTCAAATCACAAGGAATACCCTCACTAATCATCTTGTTGTGCAAGTCAAGAGCTGCTTCCATGTTATTTAAATTCCGGAAGCCAGATATCATGCTACTGTAAACAACTACATTTGGAGATAAACCAACTCGAAGGAGTTCTGAGAAAAGTTCACGGGCAGTTCCCATGTCTCGTCTTTTGCAAAACCCATCAATGAGAGCAGAATATGCAGTCACATCCACTTCAATGCCCTTGTTTTTCATCTCATTCCACATTTTCAAAGCCATATCAATTTGATTGCTTTTGCAAAACCCATTAATAATGCTGGTGTATGTGACTACATTTGGAGATACTCCACCTTCACACATTTCTCTGTATACAGCCAGTGCAGAATTAATGTCACCCTCCTTGATATACCCATCAATAATGCTATTGTAACTAATACATCCAGGAACAAAACCCCTTGCCACAATTTTCTTTAGCATATCACTTGCCTCGGATGTACGACCAGCTTTGCACAAGCCATCAATGACAATGCCAACTGTGAAGCCTGTGGGAGAAATCTTGGCAGCCACCATATCGTCAAAGACATCAAAGGCGCGCTCTACATCACCGTTCTTGAAGTAGCCATTTATCAAGATAGAATAAGTCACATCATTTGGTTTCAAACCCCTTTGAAGCATCTCCACAAATACACTTTGTGCATGCTCCATATTCCCTATTCTGCCATAGCCATGTATCTTGCTATTGTAGGATACTACATTAGGTACCACACCTTTACACATCATTTTATCCCATAAACTACAAGCTTCACTTACTTTACCCTTCCCACAAAGCCATGATAAGATATTATTATACGAGAAAACATTAGCAACACCACACTCAGCAGCCTCATCAAACAACTTAGATGCATCTTCAAATGACTGATATTTCAAAAATCCTCGTATCAAATAATTTACAATGAAGACATCAGGCAAAATATCCATGTGTTTCATTTGCGTGTAAAGCTCATACGCCTTTTCCATGTTCCCATTCTTACAGCAGTATTCTATAAGAATTGCATACGTAACCCTGTTTGGAGTAAGTCCATCCTGTATAATCGTATTGAACAAATCCAAAGCACTCTCCAGATTCCCTTGCACACAATAACCCTTCATCAAGCTTGTTGCAACAACCAAATTAATTGGGTTCCCACAACTTACCATTCCATCCTTAATCCTTAAGGCTTCAACCATATTCCTCTGCTTCACACAAGCCGCAATGACACTACTAAATGTGACCACGGAAGGAACCCACCCCATTTCTCTCATTTCATTCAACAACTCCAAAGCCAAACACGAATTGGGTTTCTTACAAAAAGCCTCAATAGCAACACTATAGGATGCTGCATCAAGTTCTACGCCTCTTGCCCTTGCCTCTCTAAAGTACTCCTCCGCCTCATCCAGTTTCCCCTGCTTCAAAGAACCACGCATCATCACGTGTAGAGTGACACGATCACCTCCAATTCCTCTCAAAGCCATTTTATCATACACCTCTCGTGCTTCCCCAATCATATTTCTCCTAACCAATTCTGTTAAAAGAATATTCACATACGTAACACAAGGATACATCTCAAGCTCTAGCATTCTACTGAAGCAATCAATCGCAAATTCGATTCGATTGGCTCTAACATAACTGTTCAATAAATAGCCAAAACCCCGAGATTCTAGTTCAAAATCAAACCTTTTGGCGCAGTCCACCAAGCGATCGACAAAGACTCCTGGAGTCGGGCCCGAATCGCCGGAAACGTACTGGTTAAGCAACATCTTAGCACGCTCATGAGTCTTCGGAGAGCCCATCAAAATGTGAAGCAACACACAAACGGCATCAACACCTCTGACAAAGCCTCGCTCCCTCTCAGCCCATTTGAAGTAATTCACTGCCGAATTTGGCTTGCTCTTGTGGCTCAGAAGTGTGTTGATCACACTGGTTTGTGTTACCTCCGAGTCTTCTGAAATTGGGGCGGCGAACTTGCCCTGATTGGGGTCTGATGCAACTGGGTTTTCGTGAAAGTCGATTTCTGATGCGGGTTTCTCTGGAAAATCAGATTTTGAAGTGATTTTCTCGGGAAAATATGTGCTCGGATTGGGATTATCTGAAAATGGCGGCGATTCTGAATTGGGTTTTGGAAATTGGGGTTGGGAGGAGAGGAATTTAGGGTTTAAGAAAGTAAGGCGACGTAGTGAGGGGAGTGGTGAGGAATTGAGGGGCTTCATTGGTTTGGGGTTTTTGCTGCAGAAGAAGAAATAGCAGAAACCCTAATGGAGATTAAAGGCTTCAGCTTGGTGGTGGCGAGACTGATGAAGTGAGGAAGGGGATGACAACAGAGGCTGTGGCGCGAGCTTTGGCAATTTTACGATTTACCCCTTTTAGATAAAATTCAAATCCAAATACATATCAAAGATTTTAATTTTTTGATGGGCCAATCAGAAACGTACTTACTTAAAAAAAATACCACATAATTATTTGTATACATGTGAAATGTCTTAGGTTCGATTTTGGTAAGTAGTGAGTTGAACACCACATGCATGTGGCGGGTAAATCATATAACTTAGAAACACTACTATATTCTACGGAAAAAGGATTAAAACTTAGTGCAAAGTGACGGACACGCCGACTTAACCCACTTATTTAATTCACATTTGCACTGCTTCTTAACTCATCTATTTTATTTACCAAATAATGTGAGCGTTGCTTCTTATCCAGTGCCTTTAAATTCATTTTGCAAGGGACTTGTAACTCAAGTGGTTAAGAATGTATATTTTAAACCCATTTTTTTCTCAATAGAAGCAAATATTGGGAGGGGAAAATCAAACACATAAACTCAAGAGTACAAAGGCAAGTGCTCTAAACTACTTCTGCTACAAGCCTGCTGCACTAGTATTCTCTTTTTGAAGGTTAAAGTTGCTACTCCTGAGAGTATAGTCATTAGTTCTCACTCTCGAAATGCATAGCATTAGAAGCTAATTCTAGCATTTCTTTACAGGCACTGCAGAAATCCAGGAACTGGACCATATTGCTTACTCACTTGCCAGGAGATGTTACCTTTGTAAGTTGAAAGGTCTCATGAAAACCTGAATCCATGATGCCAAAAAGACGAGATTTTGCCCTATCATAGGGGATATATACCCGTACGAGTGTCTCGCTCATCACGTGATTGTATAATTTGGCTATGCTAAAAAGACTAGAGATTCTACCTCATCACATGGGGATATATCTCCAATGAACCTAAGAACAATAGCAAACCGGATGTACACTAAATTTTGTTTTTTTTCAAGAACTTGATTAGCAACTGTATTGGTCTTCAATAATGACCATGTTCTAAAACAATTAGCAATTCATGACAGTAAAACTCAGAGTCCTGGCCTACATCCTCGATTACGAAATTTTTAATCCCAGTAGCCTACTCGATGGAGAAAATAGGTTGCAAAGAATTTACATTTGAAACTAATAGTGCAATTTCCTGAATGGATGGTAAATCAAGCCTCATCACCATCGCTTCCGCCAAGCTGAGCTTCCAGAGCAATGGAGTAGTTGCTTCCATCAGGACCGAGAATCTGGAATCTGCTCAAGAACACAGAAAATCACTCTAAAAACTTTTAATGCAGCAACCACAGACATCAATTTGGTTTTACCTCTCAAGGATAAACTTTCCTTCCTTGTACTTCTGGGATTTCTCATGTGCAGCCTCCTGAAATTGATAAACCAAAATAAAAGTCTCATACAGCCGTCACTTTGATGGAAGTACTGCACATACCGCAAAAACATAAAGCATAGTTTTGAAGAGAAGAGATCTACTTACATATTTCCACCCCACATTTGAGCCACATGAAACGCAGAATATATCAGCAACGGTATGCAATCCTGTTATCATGATCCGCTCTTCTTTCTCTCCAAGTGTGACATTTACGCTGCCATACATTGGGGAAACGAAAGAATTCAGCATTCATGTGTAAGCCTCATTTGATGTGAGTTATGCATAAACCTTCTTCATAGGATTCAAAGTGAACGAAAATGCGTTTGGGACAAATGCATTATGCATGTGACAGGACCCCATCGCACACATCTGAGTGACAGGAAAATTAATTCATTAGAGAAATCTGAAAGAACATTACTCAAAAATTGATTTGCTACACTGTCATTGATTCATTATTCTCTTTCTTTTTCCATCCTCAAAGTTAAGCTTTTAAAATTCATCAACGGGAATGAATCCTCTGGCCTGTATCAAACCGTGTTTAGTTTGCTGCTACAAGTCATTCCATATCGGTGGACAAGAAACAATACGTGCACATCGAATGATCAAGTTATTTGTCACAAGTGAGACCAAAATAATTCACATGCCCATGAACCTAAAAGTACATATACACACGCATGCATAGCTATGAGTGAATGAATTTCAAATTTTCAACAGTAAAATAGTAATTACACTTACACTTTATCGAACAGATAAGCCTTTCCATGCCTGGAGTGAAAAGACTGGAACAAAAACAAAAGCAAATCACAGTGTTAGAATGTCACTAATCAATCCTGATATATAGCATCATAAAAGAGGGAATAATGTACATAAGGATCAGGCAAGAAGTGGGAAGATATGATTGAAAAAGTCATTACAAGCCAAGAAATGCTCTCGGATGGGTAATGTAATCAGGACACGTATAAATATAGCTTTGCTACATAAGTTTCAGACTGATAATTTTTACAGGGATATTCAAGCTACTTACAGTTAAGCAGAATTTAGGAGGTGTTATAGTGCGAAAATCAATAATTAAAGAGCTACCAAACTGCATTGCTTTAGTTTCCATAAGGTCGACGTTCAAACCAACAATAACGCAAGTAACCAAACTGCATCGCTTTAGTTTCCTAATCTTCTCCCGCAAGTAAAGTCACAATCTGTGTTTCTAGAATTCATAATTAAACCCGGAATATCATCATAGAGGCTTTACAGATAAAGGTTCTAAATCTTGAGCATTTTGCATATCCATTCATCAAATACATAAGCCATTTCATATGAAGCCAAAGTTGATTGCGATGAGCAATAAACATAATTTGGAAACAAAAACCCTGCAATGCAAATAAAAGAAGGAACCCAGAAACAACCCAATATTTTAACATGACCGATCACATTGCGCTACGGTACAAAGGTATAACAAACCTAAAAGCCAGTAGCTTGCTTTCACAAACAAAACACTCTACAAAAACCTAAACCAACAATTTAATGATGTGCAAAATTACATTCTTAAAATTCATCATAATAAACCCACACAAATTACAAATTACAGATTACATTCATACGCCTACTACCGATAAATCTCATCGAAAAATCGCCACACATTTACATATCACAACAATGCATCATAATTTCACAGAGTTGTTGAATGTCTAGGTAGAGTGCATTATGCAAATAAACAGTGAAAATTCGTAACAAACAGAATTGCAGAGAAGGCAGTCGCGGACCTTAGAGATTACGTCGTCGACAAGAGCGAGATGGGTTCTGCAGTGCTTGCAGCTATACATGTTTTCCTCAAGAGTGATCACAAACAGCCTTCCCATTTCTCACATACAATTCAACTTTCTTAATTTCTTGATTTTCTTTCACTGCAAAAACACCAAGATCGGCCTCCATGTTAGAAATTCAAGCATTCCAAACGAAACCCAGAAATTATCTCGAACAAAATTTGAGAAAAATCAAAGTGATTAAATCATGAAAGATTGAAAGAAAAGAGTAACCAAAAAAGAGAAATGGTGTAATGGTGTACAATGCAGGCATGGATTTCCCATTATTGCGTGATATGAAGAAGAAGAACAGAACGACGACGTACAATTGGGTTTTGTGTGATCTTTACCGGTTGTTACAGAGGGAGCTGAACAGAAACAAAAGCTTTCATGGAGAATTGAGAAGAAGAGAAGTGCCCGCTTTAAACAGAGAAAGTGCTTTTCCGAGTACAAATATACAATAGGACCAAAGGTACCTTTTCTTCATTATTTCATTTCTATTTTCTTTTATCTTTTTTTGAAGTGAAATAATTTGTCTTTAAATTATAAAAATGTAATTTTTTAGGACAAAAGTAGAATGAATCTGATAACATTTAAGGAAAAAAATGTAGATTTAAAGAAAAGATTAATACCAAGAAAATCTCTATGTATTGGGTAGATTTTCGAAGGTCATCTTGTGTGGTATGATGGGTCGTTTGTAGAGAAGTGCTCAGTAGGCTCTGATCTCTTGTTAAAGTAAGCAAATTGAGAAAAAACGTATATTTAGAAATCAGTATCTTTTTTTAAATTTGACACGTTACATCTATAGACTATCATTAATTAATAATCTTTGCATCACTATCGAATAATGTTCTTAATTTCCAACATGACAACATAAACGTTAAATTCTCAAAGAAAAGTTTCTCATTTCTCAAACTGTATGAACTATGAACCAATGACTCCTCGGATTACAAGGAATTGTATTTCATTATTATTTTTATACAAGTGATATTTAATTCTAAACTGCAAAAAGGAGGAGGAAAGAGAGATTCAAACTCAATTATTAAGAGAGCACTATGCTGGCTAATGTGACTACGTCCACATGCATTTCATTATTATGTTTTACAAATAAATAAGTTTTGCACAAGTTTAAAAAGTTTTCAAAAGAAAAAAAAAAACCCTCAATTTGGGGAAAAAGAAAGAAACGGGCCTATTGTTTGGTAAAAAAAAATTGTCGCTAATAGGAAAACGCCACGGGAGAAAGTAAGGACGCTATTTGGGGATACATGCCATGAAACCCAATGAGATTCAGATTTGGTTGGAGGACGGAGAGAAAGATCACCAGCCCATTCCCAAGAAGGTTTCACTCATAGTGACTAGACCAAAGCAGAAAAAGCCAATCCAATCCAACCAGGCATCGTAACCTTTTTCTTTCATCGTTTGTTTCTCTCTTTCGACGGTGAAAATCTGCACTGTCATTGGTTTTATGCAACCGTGATTAGAGATAGATACATAATTGATGTTAGAGCATTTCTATTGGTGTAGGCAAATATAATAAGCAAAATTGTACTATAATGGCTGACGTGGCAAGTTGCATACTCAATTGTTTCATTAAAAAAATGTGTCAGTTCAATGGAATAGGCAAACCAAGTAGGCGAAATTTTATTTTATTGTTGTCTTTCGCCTTTGATATTTACTTTTATCCTTTATTTTTGTCTTATTCCTCTCACATGGAATACTTTATTATAAATAAATATGTGGAGTCTAGTTTTGCCTACACATGTAGAAGTAGGCAATATTGCCTACTTTGGTAGAGTAGTCAAAGTTTGGTTACTCAATTAACTACTTCATCAGAGCCTAGTCCAACTCCAGGGAAGGGATCCCCCTCAAAGGAAGGAAAGGGCTACCGCTAGGTCAGTGTACAAAGCAAAACTTCATCAAGCCTCTAAATGAAATCAAACCAGTGGACAAGGTTTTTCTTGAATCAATAATTGGATGTGTTCCCCCATAGATGGTTTCACAAAACACATATTCTTGTTAACTTGATGACCAGTGGACAAGGTTTAGCACAAGAAAATAACTAGATATAGAACCAAACAAGAGCTGAGACAAGGAAACTTGATGAGCTGATGGCTAAACCTCGAGGAGGGCCGGAAGTTGAAACGGGCATCATTTGATCTTCCTTGACTAATAAAATTCCAATAAAAGGGTGCTGCCATGACGTATGGTTAAAATATAACGAGTCTAGAAAGAAAAGTATACGTTCTCCTGTTCAAAAGTGGGGATCCACAAGCGATGTCCAACTATGAAGATGAAATCGTGTCTTGCGGTGTTCTTCTCTCAACAGCACCCATTCTCTGAGGAGGCCACACAATGTGGGTAACCCTTCCTTGAACTAAACCAAGAGGAATCTGCCAAAAACAGCTTGTTTAACTTAGCCAGATTATCAGAAATACAGAAGAAAGCCTAAAGTAGACAACTGAACTGAAGTGAACGAAGCATGTTCATAAGCAACATCTGAAAGAAATTCTTGGAATACGTCAAGCATTACTTAGATTCTAAAGATGTTTTCCAATGACATCAAAAACATCTTGCACAACCTCGAGTTGGATAATTTTTCCAAAATGACAAGTCTTGCTAATGCCAAACTAGTTATCTATATAGCATTTCAATTTTATCATGCCCTGTAAAACATATTGTCTCATTTACGAGCCACAAGCTGAAGGAAAAGAAAAACGATTTTCATCCTACTCGGCATTTCAAATTTTTTGAGAATGTACAGAGTGATTTGCCATAAAAATATAGAAGTAAATTCAAATACCCAGTCAGCGTATGGTTTCACATCTTTGGGCATCAAATCAATATAATTAAGGCCAGGATTATAAATTATACTATCGTTCAACTCCTTGTTTTTTAGTGCACAAACTTAGCAGTAAGGGGAACTTACCGGTCCAAACGATCTTGAATCCAAGCTAGAAGAGGAATTGTCTCCCTCAACCCAACAATGTCCTTCTGGAATTTTCACCACATCATAGGAATGACGTGTTCCAATCCACTCACCAGGTAAGGCAGTTATTCTCTTTATGTGACTCTCCTTGTGGTTACTTGGGGAGCTGGAAAACTTTCCATCAAGTTTAATTTCTTATTATAATTCACTAGGCACAAATAGTGTTCGAGTAGTGACTGTCAAGGGAAAAAATTACCGGAAAACTACCACGTCGCTATGTGAAAACTTGTAGTTTTGAAGACACCGTTTCTCAACCAAAACATAGTCATCTGCAACCAAATCACAATCAGCCACTAAATAAGCCATCACATTGCACAGCACAACAATCTTAACGAGATGTCTTTCAATATACGAACCAATTGGCAAGCCCATCAAAGAAGTAGTTCCAGGGTTTAACGTAGGCGACATAGAGGAACCGCGCACTGGAGCAACACTCACAAATCGGTCTGAAACATATACACCTATGATCCCACATGTGAAAAACTTGTTGGCAAAATTCCACAAACCACTCCGAGCTCCCATGTCCAGGTTTTTCCGTAACTACTCACATTTCATGTGCAAAATGCAACCATCTGTAGCAATTATCATCAATTTTACCAAACATAAAATTCAAAGTTCAATGTCGATAAACGTAGAAGGATTTAGAAAAGCAAAAACAGCATCCAATCTCTCAGAGGCAAACAATCAAACACCTGGTGAGCTCAATGGACGAGAGGGAAAGAGAGAAGCTTACCATTGCGAATGTTTCAGATTAGCTGTCGGAGTAGCCACCTTCGCCGGCCGGAGTCTTCGTTAATGGATATAAGGCGGGAGGAGGTAGGTCGGGTGCTGCCGCCGTCGTGGACTCGTGATTTGGGGGAGAAGCAAAGTCTGGAATATGTTTTGGCTTTTGAGCTATTTTAGATACTTTTTGCTCAAGGAATTTGAATTTTACGAATTTGGGCCGTTTGAAGTTGCCTAAGTGGGAATTCGAAGCCCAATCCAATCAAAGAGTTGAAACTCTTAATTTTTACTTCATTTATTTTTTACGCAAGCGATATTGGGGTAGAGAGTTTGAATCTACAGCGGGATGCAATGATAAATGCCCTTCACCATTCGAGTTACAAGTCCCTTACAGAGCTCTAAGTTTTGTTGTTATGCGATAAAAAAATGACTCCAATTAAGTTGATCTATTGTAGTTTCAATTTTTTTACCAAAAAATGTGGTCTCTTCATCATTTTCTTTTAAATTATTGGGTAAATTACATTTTGCACCCTCAAATTTGGGTGCAATTGCAATCTCATGCACAAATTTATATTTTAGTTGCAATTTCATACATCTGTTAGTCAAACCGTCAATTTAACCGTTAAATAATGGTGTGGCAACTGCAGATCCACACTATTTTGTTGATATGACTGTCACAAATATATCATGACACATCCCGACCCGGATGTACACGTGGACACCCAAAAGTCGGATGTGCTGGCCGACACCACGTAGGGTGACGAAAGCCAAGTTGAAGAAATAAAGAATAAATTGAACAATTGAATACAATAACAGTCGTACAAGGTACAGAATACTGGAAATTTACAATTACAAGGAGATTCTAACGATCTTCATACCACCGGGTCTCGATGTCGATAACTTCAAGCCGCTAACCTGGAGGGGCGCAAAACAAAAGGGTGAGTGGGCCATAACTAGTTATTTTGTGAAAACCTTTCCTTTTTGAAAATACTAACCCCTCGCCGTAAAACAGGTAATAAGTTTCGTAAAACCTTTCTTGAAAACATAATATGGTAATAGGTAGAAAATCAAGGTAAGTACGGAAATGTACTTACCGTCCGAAACGGGCAGAAAGCCACCGTTCGGCATAATTTACTTTAACAAAAGGTTCATAAAATAAAGCTATAAGGAAAAATTGTAAATCAAATACAAGTATCCGTGGCATCAGTGAAAATCCGAGATAACTCACAATCCAACTACAAGATAAATGCTCGGTTAGGCAAGGCAGACACACGAGTTCATACAGATAAATTCTGTCATGAACAGGCTGGGTGTATAAATAAAGTTACGCTCATGTACTACGATCACGTGAAGCTGGCGCTAATCGCATCACAACGAGTTCGGGCGCCCATGCGTCCTCGAACAGGCTGGCACCTTACTATGGATCCATAGTGAGCGTATTGGTGCGTGTGAACAATCACGTGAAGGCTGGTCCTGGCCTCGGACAGTACAATAAACACCGTGTAAGCCTCCCAAGTTGAGCGTATAAAAACATGCCACAGAGTATTCTTAAATAAAACAGTATAAGGTAATTTCCCTTTTTGGGATAACCTTTAAAACTACCACTAAATAAAGTATTCTCGGGTACCGTACCCGAAATACCAAGTAATTAACCACAATACGTAAAATACCAAGAATACACCATACGAGTACCAAGGTATAGAAATACCAACTTAATGGTAGATTAGGTGAACCCAAAATATGATAGGAAATTATCGTTTCCAAAGTTCACCCAAATATGGCCCAAGGCCCGTCAAACAAATATAAGATCCAAACGCATAAATAGGGAATTAAAATAATTAATTCCCTAAACCCTCGAAAATAGGGTTGGTACGATAATTGTAATACGCATACAAGGTAATACAGAAATCACCAATTTAATGGCATAAGTCCAAATGGAAATATGGGTCGAGGCCCACTAATTTCCATGGCCTAATACATTACCGAGTCGGTCTAACAAACATCAAGTCTATCCGATAAACCAAGTAAATACTACGAAATACAAGGTCTACCAAATACGGAACAAATACTAAACTACAGTCATAAAAACGATGTGGGCATAAAATAAGGCTTGCAACAACGTATAATAATCAATTTATAAGCATAGGCAAAACCAATTTAATATTTAAAACACATAAACGTTTATTTTAAGTAAGGAAGGGGCCCACTCACAAATACCGAAGCCGAGAAGTCTAAATGCACGTCCTCCGAACGCCACGGGTCGCCAAAACCTATTTTTGAAACCCACAAATTAGTAAAGTATACGAAATTACAAGAAAAACGGCGTTCGGATACCCGAAAACGGAGTTTCGGGGTCCGAAACCCCAAAACCGCCGCCGTGGGCCGCCGTGCGCCGTCGCACGCGCCGCCACACGCTGCCATTTGGCCTCACGCGCCGCCACGCGCGGCTGTGAGGTCCCACACGCCCTCACGCGCCGCCACGCGCGGCCACGCGCCGCCACGCGCGGCCACGCGCCGGTCACGCGCCTCACGCGCCGGTCACGCGCGGTGACTGACGCTGTTACTGTTCCGTTAAAGTTAACGGAATATTCTAACGGCGTTAGAATATTCCGTTAACGCCGTTAAGGTTAACGGACGGAATATTCCTTGGAATATTCCCGGTCCTACCGGGTTGAACCGGTTTGCTGACATCAGCAGGACCGGTCTGACCGGTTTGCTGACGTTAGCGCCGGTCACCCCCTACAACTTTCCGGTCGCCAGCGCCGCCGCCGGCCGCCGTCTGCCGGCCGGAGCTTCGCCGGAAACTGGAGAATTTGCCGGAAAACTTCAATTGTCAATATCTCAGCCATTTCACAACCAATTAACACGATTCAAAAGCCAAATTAAAGCTGGAGATGAAAGGAATCGGTTTTTACCAAAATCTGGGCCAGAAGATGGCCGGAGACGGCCGAAATTTGAAGAAGTTCAATCGGCTGAAAAATGGCCGAGCACCAGGCCATCGATCCATGGCCATGCAGGGCTTGAGAAGTGTTTCTGGGACCCTGGGGAATCAAATGGTGGTCAGATTGAAGGCTGCCATGGTTGATATCACCGAGAAATGGGTCGGGAAAGCTTGAACATTCGCCGGGGTTTTCGAGCTTCGGTGTTCAACAATGGTTTAGGGTTTCTGGGTTTCTGGAAATGCCCAGAATGATGAGACTGATGATAGTAACGATGGTGGTGACGAAATTTTGGCGTGAGAGAAGTGGCTGGCAGCCATGGGTGTGAGTAGTAAATCGGTGAGGGAGAGAGAGTTTGCAGAGAGAGACCGAGTGCGAGATCGAGAGAGTGACAGAGATATTGAGTGAGGAGACAGAGGCTGAGATAGTGGGCTGGGCCCACACATTTACTGGGTTCAAGGCCCAAATAAAATACAATCCGAATAACAGAACGTCAAACAAATTAACGTCCATAAAACATTCGTTCGGAGTCCGAACGACGTCCCGCTCGCGTCTACGCGTTCGTAGCGACGAGCACGTCGAGAAAATACAAGTGGAAGCGTCGTACGAGTTACGACGCAAAAGTCAACCGAAAGGTCAACCAAGGGCAAAATCGTCATTTTGCACCTCCGGGAATAAAATAATATTATTCTCCGGTACGGGCTGTAACATATCACATACAAAAAAATTTAAAATGTAATTCTTTTACAAATGTTAATTTAAGAATTTTTTTTTAAATTCTAATTTTCTTTTTGCTCATAGTTGTCACATCATCATTTAACGATCAAATTGATAGATTGACTAACGGATGTATGAAATTGCAACTAAAACAAAAGTTGGTGTATGATATTGCATTGTTTTAAATATGATGTATGGAGTTGCAATTGGACCCAAACTTGAGAGTACAAAATGCAATTTATCCTAAATTATTCTAATTTATAGGAAGGGATTCTTATTCGTTGCTAAATCAATTACTTGTGTTAGTATCCTTGGTGGTTGAATCTCGAACTTACGTGCAAGGGGCCTAACTCAGATGCGCTATGTTTTATTTTCTTCGATTAGGTCCTTAGGGTCTTGAGTTTTTCAATCAGATAATTGTAATTAATTAGAATTTATTTACCTACAAGAACATCTTAAAGAATCGATCAATTGGTTAAACAAAAATTTTCTCAACTATGGCCATACAATCATAATTTAATTTCAATCAAGATCCTTAAGTGTGGTTTCATTTGCAATAAGTTCTATACCGTAAACGTTCAATGCACTTAGCACATTTATGATATGATAGTTGATGAAGGCTGTGTGCTAAATGGCTTTGCACTCTTATGATATACTTTGTCAGAAAAAAAACCAATGTCTAACACGCCTCAATTAACATATTTTTAATGCTAACTCATTACACCATTTTCCCTTGCTACTTACTTAAGTTACCCAAATAACTCGAAATAAATTGTTTCACGTGAGTCGTAACATATCAACTGTGAACCATGTAGTCATTTAGGAAGTAGGAAAAGCTCACATGCCATTGCATACACTAATCCTTTGATCACATCACAATCTTTACAAGCTTAAGCAGTACAAATCATGATTCAGCTGAATTAATTAACGTTACATAATCCTTGTCTTGTCCACTAATTAACAAACCAAACATGATATGCACGTAGAGAATGGGCGCTCTAAGAAGAGAAGGCGTCAATGATGGTGGTGTGGAGCGGGTCGCTCAAATGGGTAGCCCAGTTGTTAAGCGGGCCCTTTCCGGTCACGGCGGCCTGCACGGCGAACCCGAGAAACCCAACCATGGCGAGGCGGGCGTGCTTGATTTCAGCCAGTTGAAGGGTGGCCTTCTTTTCGGGGTCGGCGGCAAGGCCCAACGGGTCGAAGAACTTGCCACCCGGGTACAGCCTCTTTTCCGGGTCGAGCTCGGCGTTCCTCTGGAACTCGATGTAGCCAATCACTAGAACTTCGATCCAGATCAATGTGGTTAGTGAGAATGGGAGTGGCTGACCCAAGTAGGATGACCCCTCGATGAGCTCCACCTGTACAAAACGATCAACATAATTAGTGTTGACCGCGAGCTAGAAAGACCAAAATGCCCTTAATACATGTATTGTCCATTCTTTCAATGTTACTCTATGTTTTTTGAATTCAAGTGATAGTGGGCAATGGAGGATCGATCATTTTTTACCAACTAAGATACAAGATATTATCCTAATAATTTTAGAGCCACCAATACAATCTTGATTTTTAATTTTTCGATTTTACAGGGTCTCATATATTGTGATTAAATGAAGTTTAATGTGAGTAAATATGGATAAATTAAACAATGTCACATGAGATGGTAATAATGGGTACATCATGTGACACAATTAGATGGTAGTATTCAAGCGAATATTAAACATAAGATTATTACGAAACTAAAACAAAAAAATTTGAAATCACATCAGTTATAGGTAGAGCATATAAATGCACAAAAATTATATTTTAAGACAAAAATTCAACGATTAAAAAATTCGGAGTACCACGTACCCGGAGGAGTATGCAAGAAAAACTCATAAATGCAAATATAACAGCAGATAGTTCGGATAAATAAGAACACTCACGTATTTAGTCTACTAATTTCCATGTTATGTTATGGTATCACATAAGTTAAAATTTGACTTGCATAAATTGTTTGGTATTAATATATAGGTTAATATGGCCAAATTATATGGCCAAGCTATAAGACATGCAATTTGATTTGGCGCCAAATAAAGAATGACCGTTAACGTACCTTTCCAGCGTCTTGCCATGTGATCCCGGTGACGGACTCGACAGTGAGAGCACCGAGCGTGGCGAGCATGGCCCACCGCCCATGAATCAGCTCGCACTCCCTAAACCTCTGCAGCCCAAACACCTCCGTGTACGGCTGAAACGGCGTCGACTGGACGTCCGCGGTTTCAGTTCGGGTCCCGATAATGTCACCCGCCAAGTTCTTCGCCAGGTTCTGGTCCAACCCGTCGTAGTCGTACTGCAAATACTCCGCGGGTTTGCCCAACCCGAACGGGTCGAACCCGTAGTCGCCCACCAGGGTCCCGTCCAGCCATTCCGGGGCCTTCGCGCCGGGGTACCAGAGCGGGCGGTCGGTAGAGAAAGTGGGCTTTGTTTTCTTGGGCCGGCTCTTCTTGGTCCCAAATCCGAACCGGGCCTGGATCCGACCCGAGTTCGAGTACGCGTCGGTCGGGAGGCGTGTCCCGATGAATGAGGATGTAGCGGCCGCAGCAGCTGTGGTGGTGGCCATGGCTCTGTGCTAACGTGGAGGTGGGATCGAGATTTCAATGTGTATTCAAGTGAATTTAATTGGGATTTTTATGTGGAGATGGAAGTGAAGTATTTTATCGGGTTCGAATGGATCATCCAGTGTGGCGGGTTATTGGGCGTTGGATTGGAGAGAGTATCCATCTGACGGCTGTGAGGGTATCGGCCTTATCTTTGCCTTATCTGAAGTGGGGTTTTGGAGCTGAATCATTGTGGCATTTCTTGTGGTTGAGGTCACACCCACCATAAAATCTAGTTGGATTTTTCTTGTGGTTGGCACTTCCTTAGTGAGTTTCTTCTATTTCATATTAATCTTGTATAACAGGACATTGCTGGACTCTTTTTCTGGAACGAGTCATTTATCTTCTTATAAAGCAGAATTTGATACACATGCATAATTAACTAATCAAAGACCGAGATTGAAAAATTTGTGTAAGTATATTAATCGTGATCGACAAGTAACTAGAACTAGTAGTGAGCATGTGAATTGGGTGAGCTAAGGTGTTTTCCTAAAGCTCAATCACCCAAAACTTTAGTCAAGCATAATCCCATGAGATTAGAAAATAACTTACATATTAAAGGTTTATTTTTGTCACTATACTAGATGGGATCAAAGCAATGACATCGAATACAATTGAGCTACTTGTTTCTTTACAATCTTTTTCTGGCCCAAAATATTGGGCCTATTCTTTTAAACTAAGACCAATGAGTCTCTAAACAAAAGTTTTCGAAATTTCTCCTGTGCGGACCAAGAAATGACGACCGTTTGTGCGGACTGATGAGAGCCGTCTGATTTGATCTGAATGGAAAAAAACAAATGGAGACAAAACGAGCTTAGGGTAGGAACAGGTCATAAAAGACCCACTAATAAATGTGGTTAGAAAGTAGACAACAATTACAAAAATTAAAAACCAACAAACCCTCTAATAAGTAAAGTTATGGGTTGTGTTCAAAATTTTAAATTAATGAAGTGTTCATGGGTAATAATTCATGCATGATGATGAAATTTGTTGAAATTGTTGAAAATTTGTAGAAATTTGTGGAATTCGGGGTTGATGTAGGGATATAAAGACTTGTTGACAAGTTGTGATAATGGTTTATTTTTATTCATTTTGTTTAATTAAGTAAGTGTTCATGGTTAAAGATGAAGTATCAATGTTGTAATATGTTGAAATGTATGTAAATTTATGGTTGATGTAGGTTTATAGATAGTTGTTGACAGGTTATGTTCCGGGTTTATTTGTGTTAAATTTGTTTAATTAATTAGGTATTAACAGTTAATTATGAAAGGTTGTTGATAAAATTGTTGAATTTTGTGTTAAATTGTAGAAATTTAAAGTTGATGTAGGTTTACGAAAACTTGTTGACAGGTTGTGTTGAGTTTTGGTATAGTTGGTTTGGGTTGAATTGTGTTAATACTGTTGACTTGTGGTGATTTGTGTTGATGAAAACTTATTGAAATGTACTGAATGTTTATAATGTTATGTGTACAAGACATGACGAACCGTGTAGAGCTAGCTACCTGACAAAAGGAATCATATTGGGGGCGTGTCAATAATCTATCACAAGCTAATATTGCCTTAGACCTAATTAGGAGCAAATTAAATGAGAAACAGATAGATAATTTTAGGGCATCTTGTTTTGGCCATTTAGAGAATATAGATAAGTTGTCGTTTAGTGGTCAATTGGTCCATGAATTTTCTATGTTGATGGTGGCAAATTGAGAGGTGAAAGACTTGGAATCTCTAACATATTTAATAGGGTGCAAAACGACAGTGTTTAGTAAAAAAGACTTTTGCCTTATTACAAGGCTTAGATGTGATGAACCTGACGATCTTGAGGATGAGCCGAGTGAGATAAGGTTGATGAAGACATATTTTACTGACAAGCTTGAATATTTTTTAGAGAGCAGCAAGGGGAGGAAGACTAGGACGGGTAAAGGGAAGGGTACATCGAAGGGACGAAGAAGAAGGCAAGTAAAAAAATTGCAGTCAAATTTGGTGAAACGAAAATAGCTTTCAAGGAATGCAGTGATGACGATGGGGCATTTAAACTTGGTCTAGTGTAATTTGTCGAGGTAGTGTTGACAGGCGCAAAGATGAACGTGGTCGTCAATCTAGACTACCACTTGTTGATGACTTAGAAAGATTCAACAACTATCCATAAAGTTCGATATCGTTTGAGAACCTATATAACAGCTTGGCCTTTGCTGCTTCTAGGAAAGAGAGAGAAAGAGGGGATGTGGAAGTGAAAGATGATGGTGATGAAGATAAAGAGGAAGAAGGGACCAAAGCACAAAAGGGGAGAGGGGAATGAAGTTGGATGGGGATGCAAGGGCTTCTCGTACGCTTTTAAGGTAATGTGTGTTTGTTTAATAGTTTATATTGTTATTTATTATCAGCTATGTGCAATTGGTTAGTAATTTAGTAAATGTGTAGGTGTGGGCGTACGAAAAAATTGAACAATTAGCGACGTCGATGCGTTATTGTAAGAAGATAGATCTTGAATCAACGCCACGAATTTTGTGTGGAAGACTACAAAGAAGCAGCCTACATTTGAGATGGTTAAGTCGTACATCAGTGAGAGCCTAGAGTTATGAAATGATAATAAGTGTATATGTATTTTTATTAATGGTTGTGAATGTTTATGTGCTGTTATGAATGTCTGTGAATGTTTATGTGTTGTTATGAAGGTCGGTGAATGTTTATTATTGTTATGAAAGTCTGTGAATGTTTTTAAATTATAGTCTAATGAATGTTAGTTTAACTAACATGCTGTGGGGCTTAGGGACATAGTGCAATTGAGGCGGAGAAGCAGCAACCATATTGACCTATGGTGACTACGAGGATATATAATTGCACGATGATCTAACCCCGGAGATGAATGATGTTGCTGAATTAAAGTTGGAGATAAAACATTTGAAGGTTGCAGTGGCCAAAGTCAAGCATGAGAAGGAAAATTTTGAATGAAAAGTGTTGAAAAAGATAAAGGAGTTGTTTGCAGCGGTGGAAGTACTTAGAAAAAAAAGCTAAGGAAGAAGATAAACAAGAAGTTGAGGAAGAAGCCGAGGGGGAAGATGTGGAAGAAGATGATGAGGATGAGGAGGGAAAACAGGTTGATAAGGATGAAAAAGAGAAAAAGGAGGAACGTAAATATGAAGGAAGGGATGATGATGATGAAAGTAAGAATGCCGAAATGGTGGAGGCAAAAAATGATGAGGAAGAAAGTGAAGAACGAGGACAAGGGGATGATGGACAGACAAATTCTAAAAAAAATGAAGAAGAGAAAGAGAAAAGTGAGGAGATTGATTGTGATGATAGAGGGAATGGAACTGAGATTCCCCCAACTGAAGAAGATTCGGATAAAGTAGAATGTTTGAAGAAGTTGCATGAGACTGTTGATTAGGACAATCCTAAGGCTATTTGTGTAGTGGTTGTTAAACTGTTGGGTGCACCGTAACTAGATTTGCATGAAAAAGTGGATGATGATGATGATAGAGGTGATGGAGTGATATACACTTTTGAGAGGAAGCTTTTGGGAAAAAGAAAAGGTCCTCTGACAAGGGGCAAATCAAAGAAGATGACTGAAAAGATTGCAAAGAAGAAATGTTAGTATACGAATGTAACATTTGACCAAACCAATTGCAAAATGTTAGAGGCTGGTGTGCCAGTGAAGGATGTGCAGCAGAGGGATTTCCACATAAAATTTATTGATAAATAATGCATTGTGGAGCTGATGGACGCTTTGTACGATTTCAAGGAGGAGAAGGCAACTGAGAGATCGTAAGTTAATTTTACAATTTAGTTTTGGTTCTTATTTATGGTCATGAAGTTTAATTGTGATAATACATTATTGATGTGAATGTTGTTTTTACACTATTAGGCTGGTAGTGCCATTAGCATATACCACGACTGGCGACCAAGAATTTTGGAGGCGTCTTCTTCAAGACGGAGGTTGGATATCGTCAAGTGTAAGTTCATAAATTCTTATGTACTATGAAGTATATATGGTGTAAGTTTGATATAACTTGATTGGTAATGTCTTAATTAACATTCCAATTTGGCAGCACATGCATTATCAACCGTACCTATTAAACAAGCATCAAGAAGAGATTGCAAAGGCAAATGTTCGACTAGTGGTTACTAGTACCACAAACAATCATTTTGTGGTAAAGTAACACTATTAGCATATTGACAATGTATGGTTTTGAAAACTTAAATATATTTGTGTTGAACTTATTCAGTTAGCTTAGATGTATTGTGAACGTGAATTTGATAGTCGATGGAAAGACAAAAGAGGAAAGATAGTCAAACAGGTCGATGAATTTGTGCCGGTATTGGTATAATATGTGACCGGCTAGGTGGCAAACAATTATAATAAAGCTTGGACAAATGGGGTCGAAACCTTGTTCTTCATACTGCGCTTGTCAAAGAGCAAGCACTAGGTTGTTGTTGGCATTGAGCTCCTTAAGAGTGAAATGGTGGTTTACGACTCTGTATGGACCAAAGCACATTTGCGAGAGGCAGTTGAGAAATTGACTGCTACTTCTCATTTTTTTCCGAGCCAGAATTAGGAAGTGCCAAATGGACCTTGGTAACTTGTTTATGCTAGTGATGTTCCACAACAAGATAATGGGTGAGTGACTGTTTTTGTAACCAATTGGCATGTTAGTGACACTTATTTGACATTGAATTTGGTTCTAAGGAGGTATTTGTTTACGCAGCGGTGATTGTGGAATATTTGCATTGAATATTGTGGAATTGTTATCCATCAGACTACCATTAGATGACTTGTTGGAGAATGTGCCAATGTTCCGTTTGAGGATGACTGTTGACATGTTGCATGAAGTTCATGATATGTAGGCCCGCTTAGGTCCTACGTGAGACATAATATTATACTTGGCTAGGATTATTTGTGACTGGACAAATTTATGCATTTGGGGTGATAATTTAAGACAGTTATATTTTGAACTTGGTGTTTTGTCATTGTAGTGTATGCCTGGTTGAACAAATATTATGAAAGACTTGTGCAAGTTTATGATACTTATAATTTTATTCTATTATGTATTTCAGTGTACGATACTTGTTTATGGTAATTTGCACAAGGTTATGTGATGTTTAAGAAGGGTTGTGTTGGAGTTGTGAAAGGTTATGAGATGTTATTGTCAATTTGAAGAAGGCTTTTGTTACGATTGTGACAGTTTATGAAACGTTAATGTTAGACTAAGTGACGATGAAGAAGGGTTTTGTCTGAATAATGGGAAAACAAACAAATAGAACTTTCTTGTTTGGACACTCATTAATCGATCCATTCGATTTGTTTAAGTAGTGCTGGCACTTAAACAGAAAATCGAGTAATCATTGAATGCATAACCTTAATATATGCGGTTTATGAAGCAATTCCCCGGAACATTTCCACAATACAAGACAAAACAGGTTTTATAGATGCATATGTAGTCAACCGATTCATATATTCTAGGGTTTTAGTGTTTAACGTGATAGTCTGTAAGTTGGGTTGTAGGCGTTGTGATGATATGCAATGAATGTGTAATTCGCTAATGAACTTGAAAGGATTTTACTTTGATTTTATTATTAATAGTGTATGTTTAACTTTAGTGCACTCTTGCATTACATAAGCATCTAGCCAATGATTCTTTACCGTACGATTAGCTAAGTATGATAATCATTGTCAATGAACATACTTCTTCGTACAATAATTGAGAAATTTCAAATTATATTAATTTAAATAATAGTGTGTCAGTAAAAGTATCATAAATCATATGATAAGTAAAGTTTTTTGTAGTAGTGCATAAAAAAAAAATTGAACCTAGCTTATAAAACAACATAATGAATACCAACAATAGTACTCCTTCCAAACGAAAAAGAATACATGCCAAATCCATTTTTAGTTAGGTAAATCTTCTTGTTTTTCAACAAGTTTCCCTATTTTTGTAGGCTAAGCAAGTTTTTAATCTTAAGGGCTTTTCATTAAGGGTGATGCTAGAGTGACCAAATTTTTAGACCATTTTTTGTAGACCACATGATGTGGCGGTTGATGGTTGGACTTCTTCTTTAAACTTCTTCTTTAAATCATTAAAAATGAGTTTAACCATCAACCGCCACATCATGTGGTCTACAAAAGATGGTCCAAAAATTTGGTCTCCCTAACATTTTCCTTTTATTAAACCTTTTTAAAAAATAAAATAAAAGAGGGTTACCTTCATGATGAAACAGTATTATACAAGCTACCTTTTTTATCGGTAGTTTTATTAACATCTCA
Source organism: Gillenia trifoliata (assembly GCA_018257905.1). Classification (NCBI taxonomy): domain Eukaryota; kingdom Viridiplantae; phylum Streptophyta; class Magnoliopsida; order Rosales; family Rosaceae; genus Gillenia; species Gillenia trifoliata. The sequence goes on along the minus strand of CM031084.1, from coordinate 8,488,971 downwards.
CATTTTGTTGAATGAACCAACATATTGAAAACTCTCCTCATTTACATTTGAAATTCAAACTTATCTTAATACAACTTACATAAACAACCCTCATAGCTCAAACTCTTCACATAAAGTTTTAGCAAGTATTTACCAAAACTATATAACGTTTCATTCGTAAAAAATGAATTCTTTTCATCAACGTGTTTGTATCCTTATTGGTTAAAGTTTTGTTCTATGATGGCGAGGGAATATGTGGGGCATCAATAAAATAATTTTTTTTATACAACGATATATTTACATTAAATGATGAGGGATTTAGACTAAGCCACACAATGAGTCAATCATAATAAATTGGTATCGAACTCGTCATCTACGAGATTTGAACCTAAGACTTCACACTTACAACGAGTCAACCATAAAGTCTATTAGAGCATCTCCAATGGAGAAATGTAAAAATCATATTACATCCCATTTTACATTTTCGGGAGATGTAAATGGGAGTTATACTCCAATAGGAAAGATATAAATTAGAAATCTCATTTAATTTTCTCTATTTGATCGGCGGGACCCACCATCAAACAATGTAAAAACAAAGAAGATGTAAATTTAGATATTTATTTTTATTTTTGGCTAATATGAATATTTTAGAGCATCTCTAATTTAATTGTCAAAACTATAAGAATCATATTCATAATTTTGCATGCTTTAGATTTAGCTCAATTAGAATTATAGCTTTCGAATGTTTATAATCTCCGATTGCATGTGTTGTGCCAAACTTGAAATAGAAGGGTAAGATTAAGGAACATCCATACAAATCACAATTTTCATGCCTACTTTATGGGAAGATCTTGCGTTACGACCCGTCCTTGATTTTACTATATTTTATTCTTCGAATGTGTAAAATGACCAAAATACCCCTAAAAGAGTGATTGTTGACTTTTGTTGACCATCGTGTTGTGACACTATGAATTATTCTCTTATTATATTCTTGTAGTACTCATCGATACAAATGCGTGAGCACAAGCGGAACAGAATTCAGAGTTGAAACGAAGATTATACGGAGCCTTAAAATTCAAGGGCATTTTTGTAATTCACAAGAATTATAGACATTTCTTTTATTATTTAATCTGTTTGGGTTTTGTGTCCACTGGGACCCACCTCTATATTTTCTTCCCTTGCATCTCTTATTTCCCTCTCACACTCACTGCCCACTCTACTCTTGTTTTATTTTCAATTTTTAATTAATTCGTACTTTTTTACACATGACTTGCATGTTATGGCTCTCGTCACGCTCTGAGTGTCGGCTAACATGCCTCGATTTTGGTGCTTTTCTGGATATTCGAGTTGAGGTGTGTTAGTATGGTATTAGAGCATTGGTTTAGGAATTTCTGAATTTTTTCACCTTAGATGTAATGTCATTCTTTTATTAGTTCTAGGTTTCTTCTTAGAGTCATGCCACATCGACGTCATAGAACCATTGTAAAGGACGACTTACCCGATATTACGTTATTTACTGCTGCTACATTTCAATTATGTACGTGTAGTGGAGATTGTACTCAGCTCATGAGTACTTGAAACTTAAGAGCTCAAAACTTGGACGATACTTGTGGCAAAGGACAATGTCTCATATTGGAACCGCACTGCATTGGGAAACAGTTCATTTACTTCATTTTCCTACCTCTAGAGCATGATATCAGAGTGGCGCAGTGGAATACCTTCAAGGAGTACTTTCCTTGAGAGTGATGCCAGGTGTAGAAGAAGACGAAGGAGGCTGGTTGGCTAATTTCCAAGTTTGACCAATCTTAGTGAATATAGTTTAAGAGCCCTAGTTTAACAAATCTAGAATACTTAAGAGTGTTTCAAACAGTGGTTGATGGCAGTAGATGAGACCTGAGGCTACATAAATATATCATACGGTTCATCATTTCTACTACTGGCCTTGGGATGTGAAGGGAGATCGCCGAGTACGTGATTAAATGCATGTTTGTCAGCATGTCAAGGCTAAGAAATGTAAACCAATCAAGTTATCTCAACCACTCTCTATTCCAGTCTAGAAGTGGGAGGATATCACTATGGACTTATCGTAAAAGTTACTTCGTGCATGTGTAGGCTACGACGACATTTGGGTGATCGTTGACCAACTCACTCAGTCGGCACACTTCCTACCAATTTGCGAATTTTTTTTTCAATTACTATCATTTCTGATCTCAACCCAAGATTTACTTCAAACTTTTGAAAAACATTTTAGAATGCTATGGGTTCAACATTACTTTACGACATAACTTATCATCTTCAAACAACGGACAATCCGAGGAAAACCACCTAGATGCTTAAGGATATGCTGAGGTCAACAGTTCTTTAGTTCAAAGACATGTGTGATGCACACTTTCCATTGATGGAGTTCGCCTACAACAACAACAACTGCTCTAGTATTAGCATCGATGTGTCACCGTTCGAAGAGCTTTATGGCAATCAAGAGGAATTTCAAAATAGCAAAAGATCGACAAAAGAGCATCGTAGACAGACATGCAAAGGGTCCCATTTATTATGTAGGAGACTGAGATTTCTTGAGGTTGTCACCATGGAAAGGCGTTATATGGAGAGTTTGCTTATCGACTTGACCTACATTTGGGGTTGTCGAAGGTGCACAACGTCTTTCCATGTGTTCATGCTTTGGAGTTACATTTCTGATTCTTTGCACGTGTTACGATTGCAGTCTTTTGAGATCAATGATGATTTGACTTACGACGAGGTACCTGTAGTGATTCTTGATTTGAAGGAAAGGTTATGAGGAACAAATTGAGTGGACATTTTAAAGATGATGGAGGAATCATGCAGTTGAAGTAGCTACTTGGGAAGCGGAGGATCGTATGCGAAATCAGCATCCACATTTGTTTGTTGTACTTGTTGAGGAAATTTCAAGGACAAAATTTTCTTAAGCTGAAAGCTAGCTAGAGGGTATCAGTTTGTCAGAGGAGACATCATCTTCTCTGCCGGAGAAACGCAAGTAATTAACAGCAAACCCTTATATAACTTGCACCTGTTCGTTAATCTATGACGACTCCGAAACACAAATGCTTCCCAGATGATCATTCGAACGGTGTCATATAATTTTTTTGCTAGCAGCTTGCAAAAATTCATGGCTTCTTCACAATTTTTTTCCTTTTTTTGGTTGAGTATGAAGTGAGTACCAAAGCTTATAGTATGCAAGTGATTGTTGATTTTTAATCTTCCCGGGATGAATAAAATGACATACTAATTTGATAGAAATGTTCATCGCTCATTCCATATTTTGAAACAAATTTTAGTTAAATTTGTGATATTTCACTTAATTCTCTGTCCGATGTTGTATTAGTATTTACTACAAGAAAAATGATTTTTAATGACACATTAATAGCGTTTATGGCATACACGTCATTGAAGTTGTACAAAGATGATATTTTCGATATTTGCTTCATACATGTCTTACATATTGCTGCCATGTTAAAGTTAAACTTTTTAGGACACTTTGAACAATGGTGTCATGTGTAGCATTTGAAAAACGCTATTGAATGTGTTCTATAATGCATTCAAGTGTCACAAAAAGTGTTTTGTCTCGTAGTGATTATTGATAATGTAGAGATAACTCATCGATACACTAGACAGTTTCTTACATATATATATATATATATATATATTGTTGGTTGTGAATCTATCTAATTCTTGATTTTCCTTTGGTCCTTGATAATATAATGTCAAGAAAATTAAAGACCACAGCAATGAAATATTAGCACGCTTAACATTTTGTACACGTTAAGAAGTTACCTAACCATACGCATATGGACCAAATTCCAAACTATAAATTTAAGTCCTCATTAATCTCTTTCTAATCACAATTAACTCCTAGTAAGCAGCAGCTACAGCTTCATTAGTCGCAACACTGTTTGTTCTAGTTTTGTTTCATATGAGGATTGAGCAGGAGGGTTGTGACGGACACCTTGAGAAATATGGATCAGGAATAATATTGTAGCACAGAAGGCAACAAACATAATTTCGTGTTAACAAAAAAAAAAAAATGTATACGCAGTTCAAGAAAGAATAAAATCTAGTACGATATCAATGTTGTGCTTTAATGCAACTCGTCTTCGTCTTCGTCTTGGTTGCCGTCGTCAGGGATAATCAACTTAATCGGAAACCTACAGAGCGGGCAGGAAGCATTGTTGGTCAGCCAGTCCCGGAGACAAAGCGAGTGAAAACAACCGTCCTTACAACCACAAGGCATCTTGGTGGTTTCGGCACCGACCTCCAAGTCTTCCAAACAGATAGAGCACTCTTGGACGTCGTCACGAGTCACAGTCACTTTCTGCATGGCATTTACGGCTGTCTTGGCTGCTGCTATGAGATCTTCATTAATGACGTTAGCATTAGTCCCCGGAGTAGACCGCCTTGCGTACCGTGTTCGGGTCCTCCACGTTCGTGGCCGCCGTACAGATAGCACATGCCTCGGATGATTACGGCTTTCTATTCGTATGTTCTTGCCTATTTCGGAAGTAGACATGGTTTGGTAGGTTTTCAAGTTTAGAGAGAGAGAGAGAGAGATGAATAAAATAGGAAGGAGAGGTTGAGAGATGGTAGTATATTATATATAGAAAGGGAGGGGAGGGCTTTGATTTGCTTTTACTTGGTGGGCAAGTGTCATATATGTCAAACCTAATTCAATTAGGAAATCCGGTTTTTAGTAATTTCCATAACATTAATTTCCCTAAACATAAGGAAAAGTGGAAATCCATTTGGTGTGTTGATTTTTCCTTTACTCACGGAATTACATATCTTTTGGTACAAACATTTCATATAATATATAATACGTTTTCTATTTCCTATAAAAAAATGTAATAATAAAATATCTTGACCTCTTCGATTTCAAAATTGTATTTCTTGGTCACGATGTGATATTGAAAGAATTTTGTATTGTCTCGGAGAAAAATATAATTACTGAAAGAGAACTTAAAAATGAAAAATATCAAATAATGCTATTTGTGACTTTACATACCACTTTTATATATAATTCAGCTTCACTCCACTTATGTTACATATATTAGAGAGGTGAGGTTATTAGCAATACAATCACCAAACATGGTCCAAATAGTATCACTCAAATTACAATGTGGTTTGTACTATTTTTCACTGGTTTTTTTTATTTTTTCAGTATAAAAATCAGTCATAAAGTGAAAAATTGTCAAAACTGTTGTAGATAATTTATAACATGTGTTAAATGTGATTGTGTAAATCCTAGGTAGATATGGATTAGGCTATTCCGTTCTGTAAGGGATTAGTATCCTATTGTACTTGTACCTCTATTACTATAAATAAAGGCACCTGGTATGTGGAATATATAAACTACATATTCCACATACACTACAGTTTCACCAAATTCTCTCTATTCTTCTCTTGCCGCACCCTTCACTAAAAACTGTCCACAACACGTTATCAGCACGCTCTTTCCGCTGTGCTCAAGAGAATTATACCGGAGTTTTGGCCATCTTCAATCATGGGGAGTATTAATTTCACTAGTTTTTACTTTGATTTATTTATTTATTTTATTGAATTAATATACTTGCTATTGATTCAATTTTTTTCCTGTTATTTTGAACGAGATTCAACGCATTGACGATGGAAATTCGGAGTTGAAGGCAATCCTGCAAACAAATTGTTCAACCATCATCATCAGCAATCCAGGTTCTTCTAAAACACGGTCTCGATTGTCGATATTTTGTCAGACCTGATTGCATGAACCTTCACCATGATGCATAACCCAATTTTCTGCGTTTAACGAATTATTGATCTTCTGCAAATATTGTGTTAGCATCGACATTTAATATATCTGAAATATATTAAGTGAATTGATGATCGTGTGAACGAAGGAAAAATTAAGGGTTTTTTCTTTTTTTTTTTTTCGCTTTTCTACAAAAAACATCAAATTTCGTTTTTCTGAAAAAAACTAGAAATTCTTTACTGAAAATTTTTTTTTCGTTTTTTTGAAAAATAAAGAAAAAAAAAAAAAAAAACCCTAATCGGAGCCGAGTCGGCCTGAAGCCGCGCCGAGCCAAGCCGGCCAGAAGCCAAGCGACATCGGCCTGCAGCCGAGCCGACCCAACTGGCTCCAGCCGAGCCAGCCCAGCTCCAGCCGACCTAGCCCCAGCCCAGGCTATTGGGCTTCTCTTCTCTCGGCCCGCTCCTTTGTCTCGGCCCGCTGCACCACTTGGCCCATCTGCTGGGCCAGCCCGCCTCCCTCCCCAGCCAGCTGCTGGGCTCAGGGCCCCTGCAGCCCGTTTCCTTCTCTCATCAGCCCTGATGGGCTTAGGGCTTCCAGCCCACGAAACCAGCCCCTGCTGGGCTAGGTTTTTCAGCTAAAATTTTTTTTATTTTCTTGTTGCCAGCAGCCCAGAAAATAAAAGTTGGGCCTGCAGCTCCAACTACGACCCACCAAAAATTATTTGGGTCATATTTGCAAACCCCAAAGGTCCCGTAGACCTATATTTCACTACCCATTCACGATATATGTTCAAATTTATTATTTGTATTATTTTTGTTCTATATATATTGCTTTTGATTGTAGGTATATATGAACTTGAAGTTCATAAATTCGAACCCGAAGATTCGAATAAGTGCCATGAAACCTGAAGTTTCCTTAAAAATTAAATACCCATGAAACCCGTAGTTTTCATGAAAATTTAAACCAAACCATGTCTTAGAACCCGAATGTTCTAACTTTTATGATTATGGAGATTTTATTTCCCATAAGCACCAACCACAATCTTGTTTCCTCCATCCAGTGGATTTTCGAACCGTAACAAGTTCAATTTCACTAACATGGAAGTTTCTAGCAGAAACTACTTTATGTGGGCACAAGTTGTGAAGCTCCACTTGACTACTGAGAAGTTGAGAAACATTGAAGCCAACAATGACGTGGATAGAGCTAAATAAGCCTCTGTCATGATCTTCATCCGAAGACTTATGCCTGAAGCATTGTAAATGGAAGTACCTCAATGATGAGGATTCCATGGCTCTTTGACTCACTCTACGGATCGTTCTAATCATGCAAAGATGATCTTGCCCGAAGCAAGACACACTTTGTCGAAAGCAAGACATACCTTGCCCGAAGCAAGACATATCTTGCCTGACACAAGGCATGATTGAACTCCATCCGTGAATAGGTACAAATTCTGAAGTTTATAGAATCCGATTGAATTTTGACTGGAGAAGATTTTCTCGTCCTTCCATACCTCTAAAATGCTCCTGAAGAAGCACCCTAGAGAGTGGAGGTTCACTAAATTCTCGGATCTGATACTACCACTTTGCTCACTGAAAAGCACAACAGTGAAAGCGGCACCCCAGTGATTCGGCTGGAAGGTACCGAACGGTGTGATCCAGCTTCGGCTGGAGCCTACCGAATGGTATAGACTCAGCTTCGGCAGAGTCTACCGAACGGTATAGACAGTTTCGGCTGAAGTCTACCGAACGGCATGCCCTACTTCGGCAGGGATGTACCGAAGGTCTTGCTCTGTTTCAACAGAGGTGTACCGAACTTAAGGCTCTGTTTCAACAGACGCCTACCGAATCTACTCTTCCTTCTTCGGCTGGAGAGTACTGAATAGTGGTAGAATCATGGTCAACCAAGGGGGTGGCATCACGACCAAACACGTGATCCTTTGGCAACTCAGACCCAAAACTTCAAGAATAAGGGACAGTATTCCCGAACCTCAACCGTGCAAAATCTACCTCCATTTTGATGGAATAGATCATTGGCTATGCACTTATTTGTGCCCCTACCAATGTTGTTGAGGAGTACCATTCCTGTAATCAATTTGTGAGACTAATTTTGCTTCACCTAACACATATGGAAAAGCAAAATTTTGACATGGAAGGCCCTGTTGGCCGAAACCCCCTATCTTTTGGTTTAAGTTTTGAACAATTTTTCCTTTTTGTTTGGATGATTGTTTTGGTATTTGCTTTAAATTTTTTGGATATTATTATGGATATTGTCCTCGAATATGAGTTAATTGAATCATGTTTCTTATACATGTGACCGAATTCAATTAACATGTGATAAGGTATAAATGTGGGGAAGTTAGCTGTCTGGATGGACGTGCGACTATGCACACTAACTTCATACCTAAATCACCCCTCTAGCAACGAATTCAGGTCTACCTAACCTGATTAAGGGCAATGGCACTGCACCTCGTTGTATTAATGGTACTGAATTACTATTAAGGGGCCTTATATTCTCCGTTCCAGAAGAACGTCATTGAGTTATAAGGATATTCGAGCGAACAATGATCATAAAAACCACTGTAGAAAATAGAGTGACGTATCTTTGCATCACCTTTCAAAATATGAAGCCTGAAGCTATGTTTTGGGGCCAATGGGCTACCTCCCAACTGAGACATGCCACATATAGGCTGGCTTGAAGCCGGGTGATTCGAGCAGTTTACTTGCTTTGGCACGACCGTTTGGAACATTCAGGTCAAAACACGATGCAATATGTTACACAATGCATCACCTTACCTGAAGTAAGGATTTTGTGCCTACAAGCACACTTTGCCAAGCCTGCTCGTTGGGGAAATTGGATTTTTACATCATCCCTAGCAAAGTTACTACATAACCCTCTTTTCACAGTGGATCAAAGGGAATAATGTGGACTCTTCCAACCAAAAATGCGGACCATGTAAATATGGTTTTTGGTTGATAGATCGACACAATGGTCACATGTCTGTCCACATACACATTGCTGCTAAACTCCTGGCCAGTTCTTACTTAAGGGCTCACCACCCTAATTATCCCATAAAGTCTAGAAGATTGGATAATGCCGGAGAGTTTATATCGAACAGTATTCGATAAGTATTGCATGTTTTTTGGGCTTGAAATTGAACATTGAATTCCCCATGTTCAACTCCCAAAACAGCCTCGCAGAAGCGATCATAAAGCGCATTATCAACTGATCGCCCGGATCTTGGTGAACGCACCAAGTTTTCAGTTTCTGCCTAGGACTATGCAATCTTGTATGCAGCCATGTTGGTCCGCCTGAGGCCCATTGCTACCCGATACTTTATAGCATTACAATTGGTTACTGGGTACGAACCTGATGTTTCGTATTTACGCATTTTTGGGTATGCACATTCTGCCATATTGCGCCGCCGCAATGTACCAATATGGGTCCTCAAAGAAGGATGTGAATCTTTGTCGATTGCGATTCTCCTTCGAATTAGCTCTTTAGAGCCCTTGCACGCGATCTCTTTACCGCCATTTTGCGGATTGTCACTTCGATGAGACAGTCTTCCCGCCGTTAGGGGGAGATAAGAACGTCAACGTTCCTGAAGAACAGCGCGAATTATCGTGGACGTCCCCACTATGTCTCATCTCGATCCCCATATTCTAGATTTCAGAGTATTGCTCCAGACGCTTTCTCTTATCTAGATAAAGTGACGAGATCACATATACCAGCTGCAAACATGCCTGCAAGGATAGACGTACCTAACGGACGTCGAGTCAACATCCCCGAAGGGTGTGCCGCCCCTGAAGGACGGTTTGGCCGCCCCTGTTGGACGGCCTGGTACGCCGACGGCTAGCCAATCAATCTGTTCTCGGCCTGAAGTGCGACAGATCATTCAGTTCGAAGGATTCACCTCCCTAGAAGTGGAGAAGTATGGCACAAAATGAATCCCTTCCTCGTTCGCTATCTCAACCATTCCACCTCATGAAATTAATCCGGATTATCCCGAGACCTGTAGTCTTGGTCCATTATGCATGCATGGATGAGTTATGGAATTGGAATGAGATTATCATCGATGATATTCACGTATATGGTAGCTACTCGAAATAGTGAAAAGCGACGATATCGAACTGCGTTCCGTTGATGAATGTCGACGTAGAACTGATTGGTCAAACTGGAAACTAGCAATCCAGGTCGAACTTGATTCACTTGCGAAACGTAAAGTGTTTAGACCTGTAGTTCCTACACTTCCACATGTGAAGCCTGTTGGCTACAAGTGGGTTTTCGTAAGGAAGCGAAATGAGAAGAATAAAATAGTGCGATACGAAGCACGCCTTGTGGCGCAAGGTTTCTCTCAACGCCCTGGGATTGATTACGAGGAGACTTATTCCCCCGTAATGGACGTCATAACGTTCCGCTACCTTATCAGTTTGGTAGTTTTCCGAAAAACTGAATATGCAGCTTATGTACGTGGTTGTAACGTATCTATAGGGATCTTGATACAAAAATATACATGGAAGTTCCCGAAGGACTTATAGACTGATCCAAATAGTTCTAGACCACAGAACACCCTCTCTATTGAATTGAGGCATTTCACTTTACGGATTGGAACAATCCGAGCGGATGTGGTATACCCGTCTAAGTGAATATTTGATCAGTTAGGGATATGTGAATAAACTATGCCCCTGCGTGTACAAAACCGAATTTGCTAGAGTTGCAGTCTATGTCGATGACATAAATCTCATTTAGACTCTGGAAGAGCTTGAGAAAACTGCCTCGCACCTGAAGTCGGAATTTGAGATGAAAGATCTTGGGAAAACTCGTTTATGTCTCGACCCGAAGTTTCGAGCAAAGTTCAGATGGTATTCTGGTACACCAATCGAACTACATCCAGAAGGTGTTGCTTTTGAGTACACCCATGACCATTCATACGCTAGATGCAAATGAGATCCTTGAAAAGGTTGTGGAACTTGAAGTTCTATATCTAAGTTCAATTAGCGCTTTATTGTACTTAGCTCATTGCATTATGCATGACATCTCATTCGTTGTTGATCTTTTGGTAAGATACAACACTGCGCCTACACACTACCACCAAATAGGTGTTAAAGACGTTTTTCCGTTACTACGGATTTGGGCTTATTCTATCCCTGCGCATCTCAGAATTAACCACAACCCCTTGGTTATCAGAATGATGCTTACCTTGTGGGATACGCTGACACAGACTATCCGTCTATTCCGCACAAGGCACGTTTCCAAACGAATTATGTCTTTACCGTTAGAAACACCGCAATATCTTGGAGGTCAACCAAATAGACCTTAGTTGCGACGTCTTCGAGCTCATCGCCATACACGAAGCCACACGTGTACATGGGATGGGAGCATATTCGAAGCACCTTGTAATTCTTCATCCTTCGTTGAGTTCCAACAACAATCTATGAAGACAACGCCGCATGTATCGACCAGACCATGATACATCCAAGAAGTCAACACCAAGCATATTGCGTCTACATCACATCAGCATGAGCATCAGAAGATTGAAGTCAAGCATATCTGATCCGAAGACAACCTTGCCGACCTCTTCACGAAGTCATTGCCGAAGAAGCTTGTTGGAAGATTTGGTATGTGCAAATTTTCTCATTTGCTACGCTTGTAGTTCTCAGGGGGAGTTTCGTCGAACTCAGGGGGAGTATCCTGAAGTATACTCACTTGACCTTAATGTACTCTTTTTCCCTACGATCAGGATCATTTTTCCCATTGGGTTTTTGTTGCCTGACTAGGTTTTAACGAGGCACCCATCCTGGGCTGGTCATACCCTTGTATGTTTTCTTACTACTTACGTCTTGAAGATGTTAAGTATCGACATTGCATTAACTCACTTTTCTCCTAGACTATGGGTTTTGTCCCGTCTTGGGTTTTACCATAGCCAGGTTTTGTGAGAGTTTTTATTCTTTTTATATGCAAGTTCCCTATATGAGACTCGAGTGTTCTCTACTGTGCCTACGAGACGACTTCATCAACTATCATCATCTTGAAGATCTGATGCGATATCTACTTGAGTATTTGCACACTCAAGGGGGAGTGTTGTAGATAATTTATAACATGTGTTAAATGTGATTGTGTAAATCCTAGGTAGATATGGATTAGGCTATTCCGTTCTGTAAGGGATTAGTATCCTATTGTACTTGTACCTCTATTACTATAAATAAAGGCACCTGGTATGTGGAATATATAAACTACATATTCCACATACACTACAGTTTCACCAAATTCTCTCTATTCTTCTCTTGCCGCACCCTTCACTAAAAACTGTCCACAACAAAAACTACTATCATAATCTTAAGTTTGCATGCTCTGGATTAATTAGCTCAATTAGGATTACCGATTTCGAATGTTCATAATCTCAGGTTCCATGTGTTGTGCCAAACCTGAAAGAGAATGGAAAGCTTAAGGAATGCTTACTTGATGAGAAAATCTTGGGCACCCCGCGATCATATCATCAGTAGAATAATTTTCACAAAAGCATAAAGGCCAATGCATTTTAGTCTCACCCTAACCATGCTTATCCAGCTTTATATGATAGCTGCCCGAGTAAGGCAATCGTACCTAAGTTTATCTCCTACTTCATGGCAGAGCCAATGAAGGCCTAAAAGAGTCGTCGCTCAGAATATATATGCCCACTTGCTTTGGATGTTAATATATGAATAGTTAAGTCTATGTTTGGAAAAAATCTTTAGTGATACGTACCATTTAATGGTACGACCATTAAATGATCTAGATTAATTTGCGGTGGGCTCCAAATGAATCTTAAACTATTCAACAGTACGTATCATTCATTGAATGATACGTATCATTGAAGTTTGACCCCTATGTTTGAATGTTTAGAATTAGTTGCGGCATTGTCTTTTTAAGAGAGCTTTTGCATAAGTAACGGGAACTACCGGCATGGCGTCTACCGCGGTCTCCCATCGTCCATCGTACGTGCTGCAGCACCGCGTCCTCCACCAAACAGGTTCCCTTTGGAAGAAGAATCGGAAATAGGTCGCTTACGCACCATGTTCCGCCTTGCCTTTCCACCAAGATCTGGCACCAAAAGCAGGGTGGATCACGGTGTGTATCACCTGAAACCTGTTTACAGACTAACAAAGAGAGAATTTCAAGACTGTTTAAACTACAAATACTTGGCTTCCATTTTCACAAAGAATACTTTTGAGTTTCGTATATCCGACCAACACGTAATTTGATCAGTTTGCTACCAATTGGACTTCTAGATTTTGAAACAGAAAACAACTTTAATGCTTACTTACAATGATAAAGAACCTCTAATCTAACACAAATAAAATGTTAGTATCGTAATTAATTACAAATTAAAGAGAGAATTGTCAAAGCAATGCAACACTATTTACATTTTCCAATAAAAATAAATTGGAAATATGGAAAGAATTGTAATGAGAATTGGGCAGGTGACACTAGCAGGTAGAGTTTCCAACCCCTGTAAATTTCCCTCACCGATAATAAGGGCTGAAAGAACGTGTTCTCATAAACCCCTTATCGATGAAGATCATACGAAACAAACGCAGGATTTGGGACGATGAGAGGAAGCTTATCAATGTACATACAAAGTCTCTTCAAATTCTCCTTAGAGATTGCAGACAGGTCAACAATCTCATTGTTGCTGGTGTAGATCCAAAGATCACATGAGTTGACTCTTTTGAGACTGTCCCGGCAGAAGGGGCATGATTGAGACCGTGTACGCCTAGATAAATCAAAAGGGAAATCTTCTTAGCTGTGCATATTTACATGAATTGATGTAGCCAAGGAAAAAACAGATCTTAGATCCAGATTATATGCCAACGTCTATTTGACCGTGGTGCTATGTTATCACTTAAGGGAACTATACAACATCTTTTCACTTTCAAAGCACTCTTAATACGTTGTATATTGATTGCTAAACTTGAAAGTATATGGATCTAAATTATCGCGTTTCAGCCAAATTTCAGCCTATCTATGTGCAAGTGAAGATTACTTGAATCATCAACCACTTGTGCACCAAAAATTGAATATTAACAGAAAACTTTCGATAACAAAAAGGAGAATCAAGATCAACAAGCATAAGGGGATAAAGAAAGAGAAAGTAACAGCTGCTGACCAGTTTCGATAGCACTTCATACACATAGAGTGACTGCAATTGGGCAATACAACCTTGCTGTTCATCTCCATGCAAATACCACATTCGGCTTCTCGCTCTAAATCAATTTCAGAGAGTTTTCCTTTGTCCGTCTCATTTTTTCTCTTGTACTTTGCGGAAAATATTTCTCTCTGTTTCCTATCTTCTACGTCAGTTATTCCTCTCTGGAGTTGCAACAATGAGGGAAATATCACGCCTGATTTGAAACAGTCAAAACGGGATTGCAAGAGTTGTACATCTTTGTTTTATAAACACTTCTGTTTGAGAATTCTAATAAAAGAATACAAGTGTCTTTCAATTTACTTACTGTAGAACTCTTTTAGATTAGCTTTTCTTTCATGAATAGACATGGTGGTCTTCCCATCCCCGTACGCCTGCGACAAAATTGACACCATCACAACAATGACAAGATGCTACAAACAATTTCTTACCACTACACTTGATTAAATGCTAGACGGAGGGGTCACTATCAATCAACTAAGCTGAAAGAACATTTCATAGGCGTGAAATAAACGGCAATTCACCTTGTATATTAGAATTCTAAGCAATCCCAAGGCTCCAGCAAGGTGACAATCAGTCCATTGGATAAGAAACCAAAAGAATCGTGTGGCCGGGCTGTAGGATAATCTCATTTGGAGGCAGGCCCCATCGTATTCCCTCGGATAATCAGAAGCCCTGCATCATAATACATACCTCACAAGCTAAAAACACTGCTATATATGTACAGAAAAATATTATATTGCAATGGATAAAACCTGCAAGATACAACTCTCTCTTCCCTTCGGAAAAGTCCAAAGCAATCGAAAACAAAATTTCGGAATCAATTTATTAAATTATGCAATGAGCTATCAAAAGTTCCCGGATTGGCTGGGCTGATAGCAGGATTAGGATGCTATCCTCTATCAAAGTTAACTGCACATTGAACTTCTACCAAAATAAATTACCCAACTTTGAAACTTATTAAGTAAAATTTAGACATAAAAATCAAAGAAGAAGCTCAAAGTCTCCCAGAAGGGTAAAAATTAATACTTAATCCTCTAACAGAAACCTTTCGATTAATCGAAAATAATTTTAAATTGTGGGCTGGATGGAGCAGAATCGATTCTACTTAGAAGAAGACGAAAAACCCATATCAGAAAGCTCAATCTAACAGTGAATTAATTTTTGAAAATTCAGTAATGCAAAGTACATGAAAAAATCCAAAAAATTATAGATAGAACCAAAATTATGTCAAATTTTGCAAAAACCCAAAACTCATACTACAAATTTGACCATTAATCATCGAAATCACTCGAAACAAACAGAAAAATTAGCAGAAGTGGATGAAATTTGAGAGAAAGAAAAGAAGTTCGTACAGAGTGTTGGCGAACTGGATATCAGCTTCGAGCGCCTTGAGAGAATCCTTGAAAGACTTTCGCATTTTGTTTTTCCTGTTCGTTTTTACTCTTTTCTCATCCCTCCCATCAAAAACCCTAAACATTCATCACTCCCACCCACCTCAAAATCCTCTCTCTCTCTCTCTCAATCCAGAAGAAATATATGAACCTTTCTCTCTCTACAACCAGAAGAAAAATCTGATCAAAATTTATAAATTTGGTTTTTGGGTTTGTGAACTTGTAACTGCTCAAGCGTTAGAGAGAGAGAATCGTGCATAGTGAGAAGGGTTTTAGAGAGAGAGAGAGAGAGAGAGAGAGAGAGAGGGGTTGGGGCTTACTTGGTTTTCGCTTAGAGCACACGTAACAGTCCATTAATGCGACAAGAAGAGCAAATATATATTAATTGTGAAATGACTAATTTGCCCTTCTCTACCCGCCTCCAGATTCATGACAGACCGCTCCTCGATATTTTTCTATCATCACCCGCGCGAGTGACCGTTTAGCTCACCGACTCGTCGATTTGCGGTTGTGATTCAGCGAAAACGACGTCGCTGAGGCGGTGGGTGTAGAGGAGCTACATGCACCCGCAGGTGAGCACAGGGACGAAGCTAAATCCGAGCTGTGGGTGTGACGGCAGCGGTCGTCTTGACGCGTGGCATCCATGCGTCACGATCTGGTTTAACCGTTAGTTTGTGGGTCCCGTGTTTGGTGGTTGTTTCAAGCGACGTGTCGTGATTGGTGAAAGGGTAGGGCCCACCACATCCCCAGCCGTATACTTTCAGCTTATTGTTTATCATGGAGTCGGGAGTATTGTTTTATTGGCCTATTAGCCAAGGAAAATATTGGTGGAAACAATTGATATAGTATATGGACTCGTACAATTTGGTCCCTCGTTGATTGGAAAACAATTGATATAATAAAGGGAAAACTAATAAAAAAGACATAAAAACTTTGTATTTTAACCAAAAACACCTTAATAACTTTTGTTTAATAATTAAGACAGGCCCAATACCAAATCAGTCCAAATAAGACTGGCCCAACCAAATTCATAAACCTAATTTCCAATTTTGCCCCTGACAATTTTCATCTCTGGGAACCATCTTTTATAATCGGCATGGGAGCAACGGGGAAGTTGGGTCAAGTTATAAGTGTGGAGGACTGTGGACTGTGGAGCAATACTTTGTCAAAGTCGCTAATAAAATATTTATAATGACTTTTTGTTTATCTTTTATTTGGGCAATTTTCATCCCTGGATCATTTGGAAATTCTAGAGCCCTGGCCTTTGATCGGGAATCATCTTTGTTAGCCATCATTGCATGCCACGTTGTCAAAAGATCTTCCCGATATTGCACCACTGAAATTGTTGTGAGCTAGGTCTATGATTTGAAGTTTTGGCCAGGTGCCATTGGTCTCTGAACATCCAATCCCTCCGTATAAATTGTTGGATCGCAAAAGCAGAATTCGCAAGGTGGAGATGTTTCCCTTTTCTTTTTTTCTTTTTTTTCCGATTGCTTTTCAAAATCAAACACCCGTCCGAGTCTCAGAAACTCGTCAATGGTGGAGGACCCGGTTCCCAGAGATTCGCCGTCGACCCCAGAATCCCACAATTTCATAATTAGTGACAGTGGTTGTATAATTGTAAATAGTGGCTATACGAAGTTCTAGAAATAGTGGTTGTATACTTGTGAGTTCTAGAAATAGTTGATGTATGAAGTTCTAGAAATAGTTGATGTGTGTAGTTCTAGAAATAGTTGATGTGAAATTCTAAAAATAGTGGCAATGTGCAGTTTTGTAAATAGTGGCATCGTGTGAATTTCTAAAAATAGTGGTTGTATAATTGTAAATAGTGGTTATGTGAAGTTCTAGAAATAATACTTGTATACTCGTGAGTTCTAGAAATAGTTGATGTATGAAGTTCTAGAAATAGTTAATGTATGAAGTTCTAGAAATAGTGTAAAATTCTAGAAATAGTGGCAATGTGTAGTTTTGTAAATAGTGGCAGTAGTCGTGTGAAGTTCCAAAAATAGTGGTTGTATAATTGTAAATAGTGGCTATGTGAAGTTCTAGAAATAGTGCTTGTATACTCGTGAGTTCTAGAAATAGTTGATGTATGAAGTTCTAGAAATAGTTAATGTACGAAGCAAACAATCAATTTTAACTAAAACAAAATTGGACAGTGGGTTTGATACCCATTCTATATTTTTAAAAAATTGGACAGTGGGTTTGATACCCATTCTATAATTTTAAAAATTGGGCAGTGGGTTTGATACCCATTCTATATGTGTATTTGTTGAATTCTTTTTAATTTTTGAAGCACCCAACCAAATATGTTATAATCAGAAGTATTGGGCTGATTATAAAAAAAAAAAAATTCATTTTCATTTTTTTTCCCTTGTGGTCTTTGGATTTTAATGATTTAATGGCATATTTGTAAATAATGAAAGTTTCAATGGCATTTTCGTAATTAAAAAGTGACAGATTTGGGCTAAAAAAGTTTGGATTTTGTCATGGGCAAATTAGGAAAAAAAATTATAGCTTGCATATTGGGCTTTGCTTCCAACATGTGAGCCTTTTTGTTTTTTGTCATGTTGTAGTAAAGTTTGTCCTTTTGATTAAAATTTTTATCCTTTTTATTAAAGAAAGTTATTAAGGTGCTTTTGGTTAAGAAAAAGTTTAAAATTGTCCTTTTCATTAAAACTCCCTATAATAAATAGACGAGAGTTTCTTTGAACACCTAAAATTTGTCTCTGAATACTCTATTTCTTTGGACACTTTTGTTGAATTTTTTAAAATTTTTGGAAAACACAACTTAGTTTTTGTAATTTTCAAAATTAACCTTCAAAATATATTTGGGTTAATTCAAAACAAAATACATGAAAAAAAAAACATAAAGGGGCGAGAGAGCGGTGATGGGTTCTTTCTTATCGTTGTCGGTAGTGACAACGAGAGGAGTAAATACAGGAAGAGAGAGCAGTTCTGGGTTCGATGAGGGAGAGAGGGAAGAGGAGGGGATGGGGTTGGGTCGTTGGAGGCAGAGGTGGGTGGAAGGGATGGGGTTGGGTCACCGGAGAAGTGAATTTGGAGGAGGAGACAATGGTGGGGTTGACGAAGGGAGAAACTGAGGTTGACTAAGATTTGCAATTGAATGGATGGGAGGGGCGAGTGGGATCGCGCACTTGCTAGCCTTCACCTTGGTGTGTGGCCAAACGTTCCATGTCATCCAAACTTTGTCGATCTCTTCCGAGTCTGTGTTTGCCATCTCCGACATCTTTCAAATTCTTAGCTCCTTGAATGCGAATTGGGATTTTGGGGTTTGATCATATTGAAATTGGAAGCCTTTTTTTTTCTTTCAAAATTTTTTTTTCTGGGTACAGCTTAGTAGTCCTTTTTGGTAATTTGACAAGAGGATAAAATTGTGTTTAAACTTTTTGCAAATTTATGGGTGTCCAGAGATCATTTTTGGGTGTACAAAGAAGCTCCCTAAATGGACTCGTAAAATTTGGTCCCTTGTTGATTATAATCAAGGCCGCCTCTGAGAGAGTTCAGGTGATGGACGGGTTCTTAAATTTTTAATGTGTATGTATTATATATAGGTTATGTTATATATATTTTCGTGCAATAAATTAATTGAATTTATGCTTAGCAAAAGTGATTTTCGCAGTGCAACTTTCATGTGAGGTTGTGGGTTCAAATTCTTCTAGTTTGCATTTTTTTTTTGCAAAATTTTATGAAAGAAAAAAAAAATCCAAACCAACACCAAAGATGTTCGAATCCAAGACTTTTTTGAAAAAAATCAAAATTCATTTTCAACTCAACTGATTGTATTTGCTATATTTGTTTCTGCAGTAATTAAATTTATATACATTTGAAAAATCAATTTGTAACTTAAATTTATGATGAATTTTTTTTTCAGTAAGGATCACGATTAAATTTTCACACAGGGCCCCAAAATCTCAAGGCCGACCCTGATTATAATTTGGGGTTTAATTTGGGAGCAAGTAATACCGAAAAACAAAAGAAAAAGAAAATTTGTCAACAAGTTTGGACTACTAGTAGATTTGTATGAAACAGATAGAGGTCTATCTTTTGTAGATACTTATATAAAGATGAACTTACATAACCCTTACTGAAATGTTTTAATCTAATAATACAGTGTCATGTAAGTATGTCATGTGACAATAAACTCGTTTCATATAAATTACTCTCCTCTTATTAATTGCTTTCGTAAATTTTGTTTGGTCAATTTTATAGTGCCTATTATCATTATTTCATTTTTTTTACAAGACAATATCAGAAATTTTGCAGTAATAGAATGATTTGCATGTTAAATACAGATCTAGGATTTCTGGAATAATTCATATGTTTATTCTTCTCCAATGTAGAGGTATTTATAGGGATTACAATAGTCCTTTACAAGAAACCTATTTACACAAGGATTAGAAAAGTTATATTCATATAAATACATAATATTCCAAATCTTACACGGAGTATGACTCACACCAACACACCCAACACACCCCTCAAGTTGGTGCATAAATGTTGCTCATACCCAACTTGCCAAGTGAGTCATAAAAAGCCTTGCTAGCAATAGCCTTCGTAAGAACATGTGCAAGTTGATCTTCAAACTTCACAAACAGAAACTGAATAATCTAACTTTCCAATTTTTCCTTCATAAAATGCCTATCCACTTTTATATGCTTAGTAAGATCGTGTTGAATTGGATTATGAGCAATATCAATAGCAGCCTTATTATCACAAAATAGATTCATCGCAAATCCCAGTTTATAACCAAGTTCTATAAGCAATCGTTGTAAACAAAACAGCTCACAAAGCCCCTTCGCCATGCCTCTGTACTCAGCTTCTGCACTAGATAAAGCTATCACCTTCTGCTTCTTACTACACCATGTAACTAAATTACCTCCAAAAAAGATAAAATATCATGAAGTAGATCGCTTGTTGGTAATATTACCAGCCCAATCAGCATCAGTAAATCCCTTTATTCTCAAATGGCCATTCTTTGAGAACATAATCCCTCTTCCTGGTGCAGACTTCAAATATCTAAGTCTTCACTCGGAGAGTGCATAAACTGACTCACAACACTAACAACATATGCAATATTAGGCCAAGTATGTGATAAATAAATCAATCTTCCAATTAACCTTTGGTAACAGTCGTTATTGGTAGGAACTTGATCTGGATACTCTCCCAAATGATGATTCTGAACAATAGGAGTATCTGTAGACTTACAATCAAGCAACGCAGTCTCTGCCAATAAATTTAGAACATATTTCCTTTGGGATAGAATTAAGCTCTTAGTAGATCTCAATACTTCTATACCAAACAAATATTTGAGACCTCCAAAATCTTTCATCTCAAATTCAGTAACCAAAGATTTTTTTCAATTTCTCAATCTCTTCTTTATCATTCCGAGTAACAGTCATATCACCAATATAGATAATAAGAGCAGTTATTCTACCTCCACGACGTTTCAAGAAAAATGTATGATATGCATTGCTCTGCTTGAACCCATAATTCTTCATGGTCGTATGAAATCTGCCAAACCAAGTTTGGGTGATTGCTTCAAGCCATATAATGTCTTCTTTATTCTACACAGTACTCCAGGATAAGTGTGTGATGTGTAGCTAGGGCAAATGTCCATAGAAACCTCCTCCTTTAGATCACCATGGAAGAAATGGTTTTTCACGTTAAACTGCTGTAGAGGCCAATCTAAAATTCCAAATTAGCTGCAAGAGATAACAATACTCTCATAGTATTAATCTTTGCTATGGGAGCAAAGATCTCACAATAGTCAATGGTGTATGTCTAAGTATAGCCTTTTGCCACCAATTGTGCCTTGTATATCTCAATTGATCCATTCACTTTATGCTTGATAGTATAAATCTATCTACACCCAACTGTCTTCTTGCCCTTATGTAATGGGACAAGATTCCAGGTATGGTTCTTTTGTAACGCTTTCATCTCTTCCTCCATTGCCTTCCTCCACTTCGAATTAGCTAACGCTTATTGTAGAGAATTAGGCATCTTATCTTGAGATAGATGTTGCAAGAAAGCTTTGCCGGTTTCAAACAATCAATTGGATACTTCAATGTCTTGACAACATCAGGAGAATATATGTTGGGTAGCTTACCTCAATTGTGCCTGTAAGGTAACTGATAATGAGCATTGTTTGATTTATTCATAGGAATAGAAGGATTTACCTCGGGAATATTCTCATAAGATTGGTCACTTGTTGGTATTGAAGAAGGCAATGAGGGAGGAGTTGAAGCATCAGCAAGTACGAGCGGCTGGTTGTTTGCAATCAAAGGCCTCTAATCTGAGGCTCCAGTATCGGTCGACCGATTGGGCTCTGGTAGTTGACCGGTCGAAGGTCCTGTAATCACTGTCCAAGTCGATTCTTCACACCGTGTCTCCCTATGAAAAGAAGAATTGGATACTGGATCAGCATAATAAAACTCAGATTCCATGAAAGTAACATCCTTAGTCACATACACGCGCTTTGTAGGCGGATGATAGCAAGGATATCTCTTTTGATAACTACCATATCCCACAAAAACACAATAGACAACACAAGGATGAAGTTTAGTACGTTGGTTTTTATGAAGATGAACATAAGCAACACAACCAAATACTCACGGAGTAAGCATCAAGATGGATGGCAAGGATCCATAGCTAGACAATGTGTGTAACGGGGTCTTAAAATTCAAAACTTTCGATGACATACGATTCAACAAGTAAACATACGTAAGAATAACATCATCTCAATAACCACTAGGAGCGTGAGACCCAATAAAAAGTGCTTGAGTCGTCTCCAAAATATGTTTATTCTTGCACTCGGCTATCCCGTTTTGTTGAGGTGTTTTAGGGCAAGATGTTTCATGCAAAATTCCTTAAGTCTCAAAATAAGCTTTAAATTCATGATTCACAAATTCACCACCATTGTTAGAACGCGAAATTTTCAAAGTGGCAGAAAACTGAGTTTGAACCATCTTATGGAATACTTGGAAAACTTCACTCGTAGCCTTAAACAAATATAATTGAGTCATTCTGGTGCAATCATCAACAAAAGTAACAAATCATCTAATTCTAGAAGAAGTAGAGACATGAGAAGAACCCCACACATCAGAATGAATTAGCTCAAAAAGTTTTTCACATTTATTGAAACTTAACGAAAAGGAAACACAATGACTCTTTCCCATAATGCAAGTCTCACACTTAAAATCTGAACCATGAAAATTAGTCAATAAATCTAATAGGAAATACTTCAAATAACTAAATGATAGATGACCTAAACGGCGATGCCATAACCATACTTATCTTCTTTTATCTTCAGATGTTCATTTCACAAAATTAACTTTGCCCGTACTTATATCATCCATATAGTATAGCCTCCCCCTTTTAGTACCACTACCAATGATCTCCTTGGTGAGAATATCCTATAGGAAGCAAAAAGTTGGATACATGAAGACACAAGAATCCAATTGTTCAGTAATTTGGCCAACATACATCGACTTATTGGATAAAGAAGGAACTAATAACGTATTGTGCAAAGAGATGGAGGAAGTAAGAGTCACAGTGTTAACCCCTGTTATGGGGTAATTGATACCATTCGCATTAGATATGCAAGTTTGTTGTGGAATTGAGGTAGAATCAAGATCATTAAAATCAAACGTCATATGGTCCGTCGCACTAGAATCAAGTATCCATCCATGGGATTTACTCCCACTAATAGTATGTAAAGCATAACCACAATTGCATGAATCACTTAGAGTATTGGCACTATCAGGAACTTAAGACATGATAGACAATTGTGGTTCTGCAGCAGCAACAGTGGCACACCCTTAAGTACTTGCAACAATGTCTTTAGGCCATCTCCAATGGTGGCCAAAGGCCAACAATTTTAGGCCATAGGCCTTTGCCTTTGGTGCTCCAACAATGGGCAACAAATAGGCCCAAGGTAACCCAAAAAAAAAAAAATTACAAATTGGCCAAAGAATTGGCCCGTCCAAAACACATGGACCCCACACTGAGAGTGGGCGAGCCGCGGGTGGAAGCCACGCAAGGAAGAGGAGACGCGCGCACGCGCCTAGCGCAAGAGAGAGGGAGCGCTGACGTCACGGCTGGCGCCAGCCTTGTCGGCCACTTGCAGGTTACCGTTGGAGATCAACGGTCCAGATTTGTCGACCGTTGGATGATCCAACGGTCAGATTTCAAACCTTTTTTTTTTTTTTTACTTTTACTTGTAATCCAACGGCTGTGATCAAATGATATCAAATCTAACGGTAAAAAAAATCATCCAACAGCCCAAATTAAAATCCAATGGCTAAAATAATTAATAAAAAATATTTGTGTAGAAATTTCACCATAAAACTCTATAAATACCCATTTATTTGGTTATACATCCACACAAAATCAATTTCCTTCCCTTTCCTCATCCAAATTTCATTTTTTCTTCTACCCAATATACTCCACGGAGGAAGAGGTTTTTTCATGAGAAGCAAGATGAAATTTTATCAAGGCGCACTCTTTTTGATGATGTTGGTTATAGCTTTCACCCAAGTCCTCCACCATACTAGTTTTTTTTTTTAATTATTGTTTGGGGAGTTTTAATTATTTTGGTTTTTAATTATCCTTTGAAGTATTACTTGTTTAGGGATTTTTTAATTATTGTTTGGTTTTAAATGTTGTATGATCAACCTATGTTATAAATTGCATTTTTTCGTACTTTATCGGAATTTAAATATTTTAAGGTCAAAATGTTCAGAAAATTAAGTTAAGTTAATCTAAACAAATATATATATTTTTTTAAAGTTAACGGAAAAAAAAATTAGGCTAAAACAATATTTAACAACTTTTGGGCCTAAAATTTAGGCCACACCATTGGAGAGAAAAGACAGTTTCTGGCCAAATGCCAAAATCTGTTATTGGCCATAAGCCACCATTGGAGTTGGTCTCTCGCTCACGGGCCTTCTTGAGGTGGAGTTCTAGCCACCACTCAAGATAACTATGTAACCTGAAACAATTATCACGACCATGCTTCAAATTGCCATAAAAGGTACAACCACTCTCAAGAGGATGAGGCTTTGGGAAACAAGAAGGACCAGTCCTAGGTGGAGGTGCAGCTAGAGTCAGTGTAGGAGTTAGAGAAGCGGTCTGCAACTGGAGGGGTGGGGTGGATGGTGGTGGTGATGGAGTGTAGATGGTTGGCCGACCGGTCGTTTCGGGACAACGAATCATCTAATTCTGCAAGCATAGAATAAATCCGATCAACAGACACAAGTTTATTATAAGTCTTGATATCTTCAGGATATTTCAAAGGATTAGGTCGACGGAAATCAATCTCCTGCCATAAAAGTTGGAGAGATCGATAATAAATATCAATAGGTCGTCCATCTTATCGCATTCGAGAAGCCCATCGAGTAAGATCGTTGACTTGAGCAACATTTGAGCCATCATAAAATGTCTTCTCAACCATATCCCAAACTGATTTCGCAGTAGGTATACAAATAAAGTGTGGAACAAGATTCGGTTCCATAGAATTAATCAACTATCCGTTCACTATCGCATTCTCAGTACGCCATTTAGTAAAATTAGGATCGGTAGTAGCATGTTGAGGAAAATCCCCAAATAAATATCCCAATTTGTCTTTGCCAGTAACAAACATCTCAATGCATTGGGACCAAATGGAATAATTTTCACCATTCAACTTAATACTCGGTTGTGTAACGGAAGTCTCATGGATAATTACAATAGCAGAAGTAGTAATAATCAGGTCTCCCGTAGTAAGGGAGGTCGGACCGAACGAGGAGTGTCGCCCATGGTGATAGAGCCAAATCCGGTGATTCCAGTCGTCGGGTGACTAGTCGCCTCTATTGATCGACCAATCGTCGAGTCGAGAAGATCGTCTGACATCACAAATTGTTAACGCAAGAGATATGTAGGGTTAGGGTTTGAAGCAGAGCAGAAATCCTCCTAAGATTTCTACTTTGATGCCATGTTAAAATATAGAACTATGGTTTCTGGAATAATTCATATGTTTATTCTTCTACAATGTGGAGGTATTTATAGGGATTCCAATAGTCCTTTACAAGAAACCTATTTATACAAGGATTTAAAATGTTATATTAATTAAATACATAATATTCCAAATCCTACACGGAGTAGGACTCATGCCAACATTACAGTCTTGCAATGATCAATGTCTTTCTTGGCCAATACACACATAATGGGTAGATACACAACTTGGGGTGCAAGGCAAACATTTGCTTAACTGTAACCAGAGTAAATCAAGGAGAATAAGTTTCATGTATTGCCACAATTTGGATCCAAGGATTAATCTTGACAAGAGAGCCGACACATGTTTTTTTAATTTTTTTTATTTCTAAATCAAGAAGTAAGACATATCAATTATGTTGTCCACTTATATTATAGTACGTAAAATAGTACTCTACATGACAAGTGTTCAGGGTATACATAAAAGTATTATAGTTAACACATTAACTATACTTAATATAATGTATCCAATTGTTAACCAATGTATGGTAATGCTAACCATTAGGAATGATGGTTTCCAGCTGGGGAAAGATTGAGATATAGATGCCATTAAAAAGGAGGTTTCTTGCACAGTTGCAGTCCATAATCCTGTATTTCTATTGCTTTAGAAATTAATTAGTGTCCACCAACTTTGTTTAATGAATTCACTTAAGCAGAAAACAAAAAAATAATCAAGATTAACGCATTTGTTCTTATGCTGCGGGGTGCATAGTTGCCTAGCTAGGTCGAATTTTTTTTTATGCCCAATACAAAATATCCTGGCAGATGGTATGATATACTTTGTTATTTGTATCTAGATAATATATAGTTCTTTGCAGAAGATAAGTGGATTGGAATTTGGAACCAACTGAATTGGGTAGGAAAATGCTTTATAATTGGTAATGGTTAACTGACAGTGAAATAGGAAATTGTATAAAATTATCAGATCAAAAGATAGGGATTGACTACAATATTTATATGTATTTTATATAATTACCATTTGAGGGTCAAATATATTTATGCGAATATATGTATTTATTATAATCATAATCTGACCATCGAGATAGTAATTGTATTAAATATATGTAAGTGTTGCAGTCAAATCCTAAAAGGTGATGACAATAAAAATAGATTGTGTAAACATCTTGTGATAAAATAATTAGTAATTTGCATTTACGAGTTTTTAACAAATTAATGAAACTCATTGAAAAAAAACAATTCAAATAACCATCACGGGTTGGCCCAGTGGTTTGGACGAATTCTAGGCTCGTATACCATACAGCTTGTCTTGGGTTTCCTGGTGTTGGTGAGTCACACGATGGCGGCCATGAAATGCTAAAATGCCTCTGTGAGTCTTTTCGATCTCAAAAATGGTGAACTGCCATGACTTGACTATTAGCTGGTCCTCTTTTTAAAAACAAATAAAAAAATTCAAATAGTACATCAACGATGACACAAATTATAAGAATTACAAGAATATGCTACTTCCCTTCGATTAGAACATAAATTATTACTTCCTATAAGATATTATGCATTCTTATTATATATTTGTGCGAGTTGATTTTTGAACCTGCCCTAGATTGTTTTTCACATGCCAATCGAAATTAAAGGATTGTCAATCTAATATCATAAAAAAATTTGTATAAAACTTCAAATATGTTGGTATATGCAAATAGTTAAATTAAAGACAATATTAATGTTGATTAATAATAAGACGTTACATTGCTTATTTAAAACCTTAATATGATATCAGAGACAGAGTAAGGATACAAAAGTTCTTGACCACCAATGTATAGTTTTAAACAACATGGTGTACGAATTAGAATTCTCATCATCAAATACCACTACCAACATACATTAAGTATCGAATTGACAGCGCAAGCAAATGTAATTAATTAAGGATTGGAGACTGAATGATTGGTTGGATGATAATGACAAGCCAACCTATGAACAGAGATTGCACAATCGTTGAGTAAGAAGCTACCATTTGCTTGTATGATTAACAAATTAACTTGGCTGCAATCAAGGCAAGTATTCCCTTTTTATGATTGGACATCAAAGCACAAAAATAAGTTGTATATAAAGCAAGTGCTGCATGGACTAGTATGCATCACAATTTCATAAAAGATAGACCAATAGCACTGGGATCTATTAATTACGAAGCCCAACGCATTCATTCCTTATATTTTTTGAACAAGAGATATTGAGAGACGGAATTACAAATATACGACATCAAAGTGCATAAGTAAACACTCTTACTGTTTGAGCTATAAACTCTCTACAATCGTTTGATTAGTTAATATAATACGAGGTGTGATAGCAAAATTCTGCCGTTTTCAAATTTGACAAAATTGAATAACACATCCCGATCCTGACACGCCAGGTGTCGGGAAGTGCTGGTCGACACGTGTTAAGTGACGAAAGCCAATTATGCATGTATAAGTGAAAAAGTGAGTAGATATAGAGTTGGAAGCGGAAGTAAGATTGCGGTGATGGGTAAAACCCATTATTACAGATGCATAACAGTCAGAGTATAGTAAATAGTGTAAGGATATAAACATTCACATTCTCGTGAGGATGGATAAGTAAAATTTAACTAAAAGTAGGGAACAAATCCTACATAGTCTGGAGAAAGTGTCAGAACCACCAACCACAGCCGAAGCAAGCCCACGTCCGACTAGAGATCGAATCCACCATTAAGTCCTAGAGGGGTGCAAAACATAAAAAGGTGAGTGGGTCAAAAAGCAAAGTTTGATAAAACATTTGATTTTCAAGAGCATACTATTCTCTCGCTGGAAAACATGTATAGTTTTTGAAAATACGTCATACTCCCCGGTATGATTCTCAAAATACTATAATAGTAAGACAGGTACTCCTCGAAAGCCAATGGTAAAAACCATAATGGATTGCTCGAAAACAAAACTGAATACTCAAATCAAGGGTACTCCCTGAAAATCAGACTGACTGCTCATCCATATGTAAACACACAAGCCCAAGTAGATAAGCTACGAGGATTATGTTAGGTATATAAGAAATGCGCTGAGTACTACAATGACGCGAGTCTAACGCTAATCGCTGTGTGCAAAGCGCGTCACACACAAGTTCGAGTTGCCTAGTGCAACCTAGAATAGGCTAGTACCTACAATGGATCCAAAGTTGTGTAGCGGTACTGGGGTGTGATACCTCCAAACGTCAAGGCTAGTCCTGGCCATAGGACTGAGTACTGATACCTGGGGTGTTCTACATCTATTGATAAGCAACAATATAGAAAAATGTATGGAAAATATAATACGAATGTTCTAACTCCAACAATCGCATATGATATGAGTCATGCTAACAATTTAAAGAAAGCAGTGAAAACCATACATAATAATATATTTATCAAAACAAAGATCCATTCACTCACTTGTAAGTATTTGGGTTGTTACCCCCTGTCTTGGGTAACCCCGGTAGTCCTTTGGATAAATCTCACCTATATGAGATATCACTATAATAATGATTAAACTCATAAGGGTTACTAATTAAACTAATTAACGACACTTATTCATTGTTTGCTCCACACGGAGGTCTGAAACACTCCGAAAAATACCATACGTACTGCCCTTAGGTAGTACGCATCGTCACGAGTCGCCTCGCATCGACTGAAGTCGAAAATAATGCCCCACGCACCCGACGCGCGGCTTACACGCGGCACAGACGCGGTTCCATGCGCGGCTCACGCGCTGGGTCAACGCGCCAGTCAACTAACGACATCAGTTGACTGCGTTAGATCTAACAGAATATTCCAGCATCTTCGTTAAATCTAACGGAATATTTCTAACGCACTGGGTCATCGCTGATGTCACTGGCCGGTTTGGACTAGGTTCAGGCCGGTCGCTGCTGCAACTGGCTCCGGTCGCCGGAAATTTGGCCAGTTTTCTAGAGAATTTTCAAATCTCCATAACTTTTTCATTTCTTGGCCAAATTTCACGTTCTTTATATCAAAATGAAGCTAGAGAGGAGTAGAATAACGGTGTACCTTTTCTTTGGCCATGCAAGCTTGGGAAATGACCTGTATTGGCCTCGAAAGGCCGCAACTACTGTAGCTTTGTTGATCTACGTCAAAACTCAACCAAATCAAGCAAACGACATATGAAAATTCATCTACTCAATGAGAGGAATCCAATGGTGGTAGTTAGAAACCTCAACTCGGTCTATAATGGCGAGAAAATCGCCGGGAAGGTCCGGTTCTTCCGTGTGCTTTTTCCGTCAAACAGTCAGGAGTTTGGACGAACGGTTTGCACCGTAGAGTCCAGGGCGTCGAGACGAAGATTGTGGTGACTTTAGATCGTCTCGGTTCAACGGATTTTCGTCGACATGCACTGTGCACTTATGGTGAAAACGAGAGAGAGAGACAGAGAGACAGAGAAAGAGAGAGAGAGAGAGAGAGAGAGAGAGAGAGAGAGAGAGAGAGATGAAAGTGAGTAAAAAGTGACGGGGAAGAAGAGAAGTTAAAGAGATATTTTGGGTTTTGGGGATATTGTGCACCCACCAAAACAGTAAAATTACACGGTCCTGTGTACAAAATAATCACACACGTGTCCAAAATACCCCCCTCCCCCCGAGAACTATTTTATAACAAACGTTTTTTCGGGATGTTACATTGAAACTACAAAACAAATTAAACACCTTCGGTTAACGACCAAACCCACGCACCAAGAGGAGGGGTTTGGCCAATGAACCTCCGATGCCTAAGTCAATATCTTTGAAAAGAGTGGGTGATTGCTTGACAAAGCTTTGAGTGGTTTAGAATTCTCCTTGAAGATATTTTTGGAGAGTCCTTGATTGATTGCCATTGTGTTTTTTTTATTAAAGAAATCTGTCTTTAATTAGGAAAACTTAAAAGGTAGGAATTAATTATTAATTCTACCTTTAATCTCCTTGTCTTTATTTTCCTTGCCATGGGCAGTTGAGCTTGGAGTAGTTGTAGTCAGCAGCTCAAGGCTTCTAGCTCTATTGAACTGACAGGTAATAAATGTAGGTCTTCTGCTCTTGGATCGAATTAAATGAGCCCACTAGTCCTAGGACAACTCCAATCGGTCTCTGAGCTAATTGAAAATGGCTACTGTTTAGCCCATCAAATAATAATTTTTAATTGATTAGCCCAGGGCTAATGGTGAACCGTCTCCAGCAGTCGATGAATAATATTATTACTTTTTATTACTTTACTCTAATGAGAAAATATATGGTACTATACTCACACTCAACTTCTTATAAGTGATAAACTATAGTTAACCTACTATTTTTATTCTCTACAATATAAAATGCAATATTTTTGGATATAATAATTCAAATATGACAAGTGTATGGTTGTAAACATTTACGAGATTTTCGTTGGATATTATTTTGTGTTGTATTAGTTTGATGTTTGATTAGTTTGATCTATATATTACAACATCAATAACATAAAAAATTAAACGTTACAACAAAAGAACTAAAAAACGCAACAATTTAAAAGGAAAAAAAAAATTTTAAAAAGGGCAAAAGAACTACCGTTTCATATAAATTTTTTTTTTAAAAAGGAACCAATGGCTAGCTGATGTCAGCTACTGCTGGTTCATTGGCCAAGCGTGCGGGAGCAGCAAATCTTCATGCTTTATAGCGCATGGAATCACCATGCCTCATTCTTCAGCTGATTCAACACGTGAGGTTGGCCCACCTTTCCATTTAGCCCATTAGCCCAGCCCAGGGCTAATTTAGTCTCAGAATAGGGCTAATCTCCTTCAATTAGCCCACCCTCAAGTGCCCGAAATGGTTTAGCCTACTCCGTTGGAGACAGTAAACGCCAAATTTTAAAAAAATGCCATTTGTCTGGGATCGATTGGAGTTGGCCTTAATGCTTCTTGGACTAAGGTTTCAATGAATATGGGCCCTACCAATTAATGAAGGCATTCTCGTCAATAGTGGATGAAAATTCACGTGTCAGCTCTACAATATTCTGAATTATTTTTAGCTCCATAATAGAGTAAGAAATATGTGATTTCTCAATGCTTTTAGTGATTAGGTGAGTAGTGAGTAATAAGTTGTTTATTTAAGAAAATTCAAAGGTAGAGTGTGGGAAACATGCATCAACTTTTAAACTAATTGAAGTTGAAACCTATCCTTATGGTTAGATTAAGAAAATGGAGCTTTAAGTACTATAGTGTGGTAATTTAAGTAGGTAAAATTGTACAATATAGGTTGATGTGGCATGTTGTTTATTCAATTTTTTAATATAAAAAAATTTGTCATTCCAAGTGACTAGACAACCCAAGTAAGTGAAATTGTATTTTATTATTTTCTTTCTTTGTGAACATTTACTTTTACTCTTGTATCTTTTCATCTTATTTAACATAAAATATTTTGTGAAGCAGGCACCAGTTGCCTACTTTGGGAGAGTAGACAAAATTTGTCTATTCAAATGTCTATACTATCAGTGCAAGTTATTGCCTATGATATTGCTCATCAAACCTTGTTTACCTACTCAATTGTTTAAAATATTAAAATATAAATAAATTTTAATTGTGAAAGTTACATCTTCACATAATGTTATTAGTTTACATGTTATAACAAGAGTGGTCAACAAAATTTATATACCATAAACTGGAGAATTTATATTTAATAAATAGATGCACATATTATAACATAAATAAATTAACAATACTATGTGGCGATGTAACGTCACATTCTTTAAGTTATTAATTCTTTTTCATTTCTTTTAGCTGAAACAAATCAAAGGCCCATTTTGTTTCAAAAGAGCTTCAGGACCAGCACCTCTCTCCCATCGTACATTAGCCTTATACACGTCGTGTCAAGCCATAGCCAACCGGCAAAGCCTCTGAGCCAGGCCCACTCCCGTCGAGGATTAAAAGCCTTCGTCATTGTGATTCAATTTTCGCAAATATGGCTTCGGAGCCAAATAGTAGAAGAAAACATGCACTAATTCGATTATGATATGAATCAAATAATTTTTGAGCTTAGCAAATTAAATTTGTAGTTAGATTATGACCTAAAGTGATAATAACCTAATTCGATTTGTTTGGGATTGTTTTTGAAATGATTGAAAATACTTTTGGATAGTTAAAATATTTTTTATTGCATTTGACATAAAAATTTAAAAGTGCTTTTGACTCATAGAAGTGTTTTCTTGAGAAACACTTGAATTTTTAATAAAAATTTTAACCTGTTTATAATAAAAGCCATTTTATCATAGACGCTTATAAGTAGAAGTGTTTTCTAAAAAAACAACACCTATTTATATTTTTATAAGATATTGTCGGTGAATATATAAGAGTGTAATTAAAAAATACTGCTAAAAAATTGCTTGTATGCAGCCCACGCTCTAACTTTTGATTTTCGTGCTCAACAAACAGCTCATTTTTTGACAATAATTTGCGTTCGCATTGGTGAGGACATGCTCCTCCTTTTCTTTATGAGAAAGAAACTACTCTGTTGACTGCACCCCCAAGTAATAAGCTTGGGTAGAAAGTAAAGCAGTCACATTTATTTACTCCCATCACTCATATCTCATTCACACACTACTCAGCTCATAGTCTCTCTCTCTCTCTCTCTCAATGTTTCCTTTCTCCTCAATGAGCGGCTGCTGCACCACCGGAAAGATGGTTTTGAAGGGTTTGAGGGACACTACTGTCACATTAGCCTGTGCCTTGTATGTCAAGTAAGTACCCCTCTCGTCCCTCTCTCTCCCTCGTCTCTGATTTCACTCTCTCTCTCTCTCTCTCATTGTTTTCTAATGCACACTTGCACAGGGACAAGTTAATGGAAAAGTTTGGCAAGAATGAAGGGTCTGGTGGTGGGAATATTGGTGCGGCTCCATGATGACCCGACCCATAGGCTCGCGGAGCGTGGAAGCAATTGATCTATTTTCTTTCATTTGATAAAGTTGTCTGGAAGAAAGAGAGAGGCCAGAGTTAGTTAACTGGCTAAGCAGTTGAAATATGTAGTGAATTGCAAATTAATCAGTATAATTACTTTAACTTTGAATCGGACGTCCTTCTTTCTTTGCTTTTACATTTTACCAAACTTGTAGTTTCTTCTTTCATTTTTCTCCCCGAAAGCGTTGATTTTCTCGCGAAAGAGAGGAGGGCCAGAGTATATATATATGTTAGTTGCTAATTCCTGGGCAAGGCAAGTTGAGCAGTAAAACATTTTGGCTCTTGCAAAGGAAGGAAGAGCAATTAATCAATCAATGGCTGCCATGCATGTAGCATGTTAGTCTTAAGAAAAAGTTAATGAGCAATTTTATTTTCCCCAAAGCTTTAAAGAGAACAAAACTCAAAGTTTCACATAAAAAACTTGACATAACAAAACATAACTTATAGTGAGTGGTTCCGCTTCTAATTGTATCGAGATTTTTTGTAATGAAACCTCACGTTTGCCGCTGTTTAATTAAGTTGAAAACAATATTAATATTGGACCACGAAATATTGTGTTGAGAACTAGAAAACTAAATTGGGTGGATGTTCTAAACGGTTGAGTTGCACAGTATATTGAAAGCTGAAGATTCTCATTGAAATGATCAAATAAACTTACAACTTAAATAGAAGATATCAAGTCTAACTGCACGTCTAACACTAACGTCACTAGTGCAGACCTGTGGAATAGCAGAAGCAAATCTGATCATGGTGAACACACTCAACCATAACTCCTAACAAACTAGGGACTTGGTCATCAAGATCCACGTCAGCATTATTCAATAAGAAAAGACATAATAATTAAAAACAAGTCTCCTAACATATTGGGCATAGCAGTGCACCTATAGTCTACAGAGGGTGAATGACTTACATGGAACAGGTTACCGCTACGTGGCGTTCTTTGTCCAATGATGCATTGCTATGTGTAAATTTTTCTTCACATAGCAATGAATTATTGGATCGGAATGCCACGTGGCGATGAACCCGCTCTATGTAAGTTGATCTCCTACAGAGAGGGCAAGTTTTACTCTTGGCCAGCCACGACTGGATGCAATGTGACTGAAAGTACAGTGACATGGCAACTTGGCGGCTTTAGCACTAACTTCAGACTCTTGCAAGCATATATTCTTCCTTTCAAATTCGTGCTAGCGTCTTCGGATTTTTGGTCGAATTTTGCTGCTGCTGCTGCTTTTGCTTTATTACGATTATTCTTCCATGTGCAATACTTATGATCCCATCCCATTCCAGCTCGTCCCATGCATCCGTCGTCAAAGGCATAGGTCAGCCGGGTGGCAGCAGTACTCCAGGCGGAATATTGCACCTGTGAAACGCGTTCTTCTCCGATATCATAAATGATGTATGCTCGGTGTCAAACTCGTCTTCCGTCCAGTAAATGTCTACCTATTGCCTCATTCAACTTCTTCTCCTTTGGAACTGTTCTTCTGTCAAGTTCGCCTCCCTCGCACTTCTTAAATCCTATTAAAAGCCAATTTTATTTTTCACAAAGCTTTAAGGAGACAAAGCTTACTAATCTATTTGATTCTATTATCTATATACACAACTTTCGCCCTGCATCTGAAAACTCAACTAGAAACCTTAAATCCAACCCTCCTCCACCTGCAATACGAATTATAACAGTCAACAGCTCCTTTGTGGTAAAATTTGCTTCACGGAAGAACCAGACCTCATTTGAATCCAAATGTCATCAATCTTGGTGCTTGTTCTGTCATCTGGGAACCCACGTGCCTACTGTAGCAGATCGACATTCATACTAGCAACAAAGACATTTTGATGCCGATATTTGAAAACTCAAATGGGGCTCAATTCATCAAGGGAGATTTCCTTGGGGACCTTCAAATTAAGTTGATCTGTATTCCATCCACTTCCATCTAACTGCTGGATGAAGTCCTCAAACCTGTCTTCCATCTCCAACCGGCTTTGTGTAAGCTGGTCAAACGCATTACCTAAGCTATTCCAGTTTGCATGGAGCCAATAAGCCTGCCACACACTTCGTAATACTGAGATACTCGTAGCTCCAACCTGCATTATTATTATTCTTCTTTTCTCAATATCAGGGTTGATGGAACTTGGAGGACAATAATCTTCGATAAATCCCTACCAGCAATTTAAATGCATACCTTGAAAGAAACAAAGACCTCAAACTCGCTTATTTGTCGGTTCACTACAAGAAAATATTTCTCCTTTGCGTATAATCCCAGAAGTGCTTTCACCTGTTATTAAGGGATGAAAGACGAAAAAAGAAAAGAATGAAGCACTGTTCAACAAACTACTGACAGATGGCGAGATTTTGATGTTTTTAAGAGTATCATTTTGATGCTTTCCTGCTCTGTGCAGGCTAATCTATATAGTAATAGTGTTCGAAATAAAGGATGGATTACCATAGGAGCAGCTCTCTCTCTAGAAATCATCTCCTCCAAGGGCACACCAAATGTAATTTGTGGTTTCATGAATCGTTGCCATACTAGTATGTTTTCTTCCCTATTGCAATCAACAACACCTAAATTAAACAACCAGAAAGAAAGATCATTGTTTATGATATAACACCTTTGTAAGCCTTTGTAAGCAGAGGACTAGAAAATGTATATTTCTTACCAGGTACAATAGAATGTAATACATGCGATTTAACCAGTAGACGAGCGCGCTTAAGATTCAGCTGTACGAAAGTAAAACAGAAAGAATAGTTCGTAAATGAACTAACCCTTAAATCAAATCCCCCAGTTTTCCCCTTATTACTCGGTGCATGTAAGAGAGAGACAGTCTTACCGAGTTAAATTGGAGAACTGAAAGTGATTGATAACGTAACCAAAGATGTAGTAGTCGCATGAACATCCACGTTGTTGCCAATACAGGGTATGCTTTTACAAGTCCTGGTGTATCCTGCATTCACGATTCTAGATCATTTAAATACATAAAAAAAAAAAGTTGGTCACTGCTAAGTTCACATTACTTTCTAGAGAATAAAGACCATCATCAGAAACAAATTAACTTACGAGGAACAGTATGCCCAAACCCAAGCCAAGCAGCTGAGCAGCCACTTCCCAAACTTCCTCCTGAAACATTTGATCAATTAATTATGAGAAGAACGCTCTCTTTTAAAAAACAGTTTAATGAAAGGGGGAAAAATATAGTGAGGCAATATTGCTTTACTCAAATCATGAGAAGTGTTGGTCTTCTTTTTTTGATTAACTAATTATGTGAAGTTTGATTGCAGAAGTTACTCTTAAAATATGACCTTTGCTGCTATCTCCCCCAGATTTCCCTCAACTGCAAAATGATTTTGAATAACACGGTTTGAAGGATCTTTTAGCCCTCTTGCAACCGCCTGTTTAGATGCCAACATCATGTAAATATTGGAATACTCAATCTTCAGCTGAATGCTGCTATGGTGGAGATATAGAATAAAATGACCAGAAGGAATAATGCATTTTTCAGAAACCAATCAGCTGTAGGCCACATGGGACAGAAGTTCTATATACCTTGGCAAGATTTCCGAGAGATGCCAATGGCAGGAAATAGGTAGGATACAACGGTGTAGTAAGATCGAAAATGCTGCATGATATATTAAAAAGTTAATGACCCACCAATTCATTTTAATTTCAATCATGTAATATCCAACAGAAAGTTTGTTAGGCGAACCCTCCAGCACTGCCAATAAAGTCTGCATATAAGCGCCACTGCTTTGGATCATCATCAAAAACATTTCCAAATCGCCCACCTGAAAAAGGAGAGCATAGTCACTGACAAAATTCAGCACATAACCTTGTATTCCATTTAGCTCTCTTTATGATTGGCAGACCGATAAATAAGCGTCCAACAGCTCCAATTCCATCTTTTGAAACCCATCTGCAGAAACAATCTTATAGCCTACAGTTCAGTCCAACAAAAAGAATTAATACACAAACGTTGCTCTATAGATAAAAACGGGCCTTACAAAACCAATTCTAGAACTAAAAACAAATGATATGTCCTTTGCTTTCAAGTCTCAGGCAAATGTCTAGATTCAAATCCTAGCAGTTGAACGGAACCTTGCACATATGATTCCACGAAATTTAAAGATGCAGAAAACAAAAAGAATATCCACCTTATGGCAGCCGCTGAAGCAGCAGCAGTACTGCCAGAGAAAGAGCCAACACCGACAGCCTGCAAGTAGCGCATGATTAAAACGTAAAACTCCATTTTCAAAAGACAAATGATGCACTGACTAACTAACTAACCTTTAGGAGACTAGATGTAACTAAGGTATGGCATATCCATGCAGTAACATTAGTAGGGAACTGCAACAACATGTACAACAAATAATCATCAGAAACCGATCCTGCACGAAAAGTGAAAAACAAAAAGTTAGAAATTTAGCACAGCAAATCATGTTTCGGTCTAGTCTTCTATACAATCTATTAATCAAAGTCATGTTAGTCACCTGGGAAGCCTGCAGGAAAGATAAAATTTTTGACAATATCTGGAAGCCATGATAATTTGTCGTTGGAGAAATGTGAGCTCTCGACCCTATCTGATACCGAACTAATAAGTTCGTCCTCGATAACTGTCTGCACTTGCAGTTCATCATCTACCACATACCTGCTTGTGAAACCACAATTCAATAAAAAGAGCTCAGAAATCAAACAACATTTGGGGTTTAAAGTTTAAACAGGTTAATCAAATTTCAAATTTGCAATCTGACCTCTTAGCAGTGCCATTTCCATATCTCTCCACTAAAATCACATGCGTCTGCCTTCGATTTCTGTTCAAATGAAAGAAAAAAGAAGAAAATTTACAATCCAATCCTACTCCTTTTCTTTTCCTGCAAAAGTTTTCTCGGCAGCCAAACAGAGAACTCTTACCTGCCGTTTCCGGCTCGACTTTCGTCGTTAACATCTCCGTCTTGAGAGGAGGAGGAGGCGGTGGTTCGGAAACTGCAATGTCTGAAATTAAGAGGCTTTCGAGAAGATTTGTTGAAAGCACAAGCAGGAAACGAGAGTTGTAGAGCAGCAGCACAAGGCATTGCGATATGCGTGAAGACTTAAAGCGGTTTTAGGGTTTTGAGGTTGCAGAAGAAGGTAAGAGTCAGTCTTCTCCTCCACTGCCGCCACACGGAATTAACGGCCAACGGTCAAATCTATCCTCATCTCCTTGTTCTGTTGTTCAATCCTCTACACCACCCAAACTGTACGGACATTGATAACGGAGTTTTTGCGTCATAAGATAGGATTGATTTGGATCGTGCCTATGGGCTGGACAGGGCCTTAAACACCATTGTCCAATCCTAGCTCTCTATATTACGGACGGAACCGGCTTGGTGGTGGGCCAAGCGGGGCTTTTTCCTCAATGGGCCTGACGGGCCCCCATGGGCCACAGGTCAAATGAAGACCCCTAACCATAGTGTTTTATATTAATAATACAATGTTATGTGTTTTAATTTTTCAATTTCAAATAATATTGTATCATGGCCCGACATATTAGATTATCAGCATTCTAGGGAGGAGTTACCTACAACTTTGGTATTCCACCGTGACATTTCAAACTTGTCACGCATTGCCAAATGTTTTAACTCCCCACTTAGTGTCATAAGATAGGATTGATTTGGAACATCACAACCTTGGCGTCCTCCACCTCAATCCTCCGTATGAGGGAAAATAAATACATTTTACTATGGAATTTAATTTGAACAAATTTTTCTCCCAGTAATGCTTTGCATGGCCACATTTTACAGCAGTTTAAAAGAATTGATGTAATAGGTGCACACACATGTGTTGTTAATTCACGGGTTATAACATTGTGGGTTCAATTCAAATATCCGATTAAAGAAGAGACTTACTACATGGAAATTATAATCAGAACAGCTTCCAATACCTCGAATGGTTAACTTACAATACAACAAAGAAAGGCCGTGTCGTTGAATTACTACAAAATCCAAGGGTTTCTATTCTACCAAACATAATCTCAAACTGACTGCATAGTGGGGTGGAATACAAAATTCCACAAAAAATAGGCAACCTAACTAGAACTAATGATTGTATTTGTCCTACAAAAATACAACCTTCGGGACACAGCATTCGCTGGGCAGCTCAGTCCTCACTGACACAAGTCCCACGTAATGTCGGGAAGAAAATTCGGTGAGGGTTAAGCCTCCTAGTACTCGTGTAGTTTGCTGGACCAAAGACAATACTGTGGCACCAAATGCTGGATTGTTCAACCAATGGCCT
Organism: Gillenia trifoliata; assembly: GCA_018257905.1. NCBI lineage: Eukaryota > Viridiplantae > Streptophyta > Magnoliopsida > Rosales > Rosaceae > Gillenia > Gillenia trifoliata. The sequence goes on along the minus strand of CM031084.1, from coordinate 8,449,456 downwards.
TTTAATGGTGTTTACTGCGATTTTCCTCCACAATTCTCTGAAACTCTTTTTGGCTGGTTGCAATGAGATGCTTGACCATGTCGTAAGTAGTGAGCCTAATGCTGCAGTTGAAAGAGGGAGATTTCATTAGCTAACCAAAATTGCGCTTAGGAATGAGATCATTCGGCATATATTTTAACATAATGTGATAGGGAATAAATAGACTGGGATGTTCATGGAACCTGCTGTTCGGTAAAGTTTTCAAAGCATTAGGCAAGAAACCCCTATATAAACCTACAAGTCCATCACGCTCCACAATACCTGCACAAGCAACATCAACTCAGATAAATGACTGACTATGAACCCAAAAATGTAACTCATTACAAACAGATACAATCATAACTCGAGTCCAACTCACACACAAATCAAAAGAAAATTTAAATCTTAAACTCAGAGGCTTGACCAACAGCTAATTTTTCAGTTCACTATAAATATGCAGGAAAAGACGCATTCTAACAAGTAAAGGCCAGAATTATCACCGAATAAAACTTTTTTGTTACTTTTTTAGGTAAACCTATTCTCACAAAGATGAAACAATATCATGCACACACGGTCCATGTGCTTCAGTACATAGAAACATTTAAATCCTACACTATTACGCCACCAATATTCTCAGAACCAATACTCCAACGCAAAGTATGATCCATGCATACCAAATTTGTTATCTTTTGCCCACCATTGTAAACATAACTCATAAAGAGATATTGAACGCATAAGTATTTTTACCCATATTACATTGAACCAAATCAAGAATATGAGAGAGTTGAATTCCTGGTCCCCAAGAATGTGCCCCATTTAATCATATACGAACCAAGTACATATACAATACATAATAGTGAGAAAAGCTTAAGACATCTGCAACTGTAACAACATGACTCACGTTATAATTCTATAGGACTCCACTACATTCAGACTTGTTCTGTGTAGCTAGTATTTGTCACAATGTATGGTCACTTGTATCTCAGTGCCAGATGGTAAAAATAGTTAACACCATGGTTTTACCTGGAATGGCATCCAAAACCGTCTTGTAAGGCGTGCCCTTCATTTGCATCTGTCTTCTGACAGTATCCAAAGGATAACAAGTGAGTGTGGCAAGGGAAGCTGACACCAAACCCGTTAATAGAGATGCTTCAGCTTTCTTTTGAAAACCCTCCGGTAAAGACTTCTTCACCCTGTCATCCAAAGAAGACTCTGAGTCTATGACTAACATAGAATACATCATTTGTATTCTCCTTCAGTGTAATAAAGAATGAGGTAGGAGTGAACTCACAAGTCAAAAATGCAAAAGTTCACAGCAATATATGGAGCAATTCCAATAAGAGAAGGTCCAAGACCATAGTAGAAGGATGCAACTCCTTCCTCTTTTAGCATGTTTAAGGCAATCTGGAAACAACACTTCGAAATTAATCGTTCATGAAGATAATGGAATCCTTTCATAAATAACACTATCAGGTCAGTCATACCTCAGACATAGTTCGGTACCCTGGTTCAACTGCTAAGCGCAACCTCAGGACATCCAATGGGTATGTTACCTACAGGGTGGAAAATAGTACCTTTGTGAATAGTTCCACATGACAGGTAGAATGAAAATAAGCTAGATAAAAAAACAAAAACCAACAATATTAAAGACTACCCATAGAGTAGACTTTAGAAGTAAAGTACAAGGTACCCTGACAAACAGGTTTATGATTAACAGGAAAAGGGTCGCGGACTAAAAATGTCACAAGACCACAAATGACCATAAATACATTACTCACAAAAGTGGATGTCATGCCAGCACAAGCACCTGCTGCAAGTCTTCCCAGAAGAGATAGCTCACCATCTTTGCCCCTAAAGAGTTTCTTCAAATTCAAATAAAAACAATAAGAAGCTTTAGTTATGAATACATGGAATGCGGCACAAAGATTTCCTTGAAGAGGGTTTCAAAATTACCTTATAAGCTTCATAAGCAAAAAGCTGGACAGCACTATAAGGGATAATCCGTATCACCTAGACAATCAAAAGAATCTTCAAAATTAAATGCAACTCAAGCAAACCCCTCTTTAGACCATGGGAAAGTAATAATTTGTAACAAAATGGGAAACTTAATCAGCAGAAAACCTGAGGAAGGTTGCCTTTCCAGTACCCTTTAATCCCTTCTTCCTTCCCTATCATTGTTATGGCCTGCAGGGTATGCACCAACATTAAACATGAGGAGATGATAATACAGGATAATGCCAAATGCTTCTAAAAGATATATTAACAATAAAATAATAAAATTTTGAAAAACCATAAATTATGCAACTCTGAAAAGATCTTAAATCTGCATTAATTATGTAAGCCACAAAACCACAATACGAGAAACTAATGAGCAGGCGATAGAGCTGAAAATGCATGACTGTAACGGTGTCAAAAAATTGGGAAGAGCAGAAGATGGACAAGACGAGCCATAACATACCTCGACAAAACTGATAGCCTTCTTAGCACTTTGTTGCCCAACTCGCACCCCATGAGTCTGCAAAGATGTCAACATATTTTAGAGTACCGAACAGTTCCAACTGAACTAGTACTTGATTTAGTTCGAAAACAATAATGCAGTATACTAGTTGCCAGACAACACATATAAATATATCTTAACCACAATGCAATTAACACAATTTGTACCGAAAATAAAATGCAATTAACACAATAAAAAATCAAATACTGATATTTTTTCCCCCACAAACAGAAAGCATTGCATTTCTTGTAGCAAAAGCAACCACCCAGAATTACTTTTGAAAATTCCAGAGGAATGTTGGTCATAAATTTTCTAGATCCCTATTGATCTCTTTTCTATGCTATTTTCTCAAATCAGCTACTTACAAAATTCACAAATGCAAATAAAAATTATGAATTTTGTAACGAATGCCATCTAAATTTCCCAGAAGCAACAAATTTTAAACATTTATATGTTCACCGAAACCAGAAAACAAAAGGCAGAGGCAGCACAATGTCTTCCATACGACGCCGTATGGAAGAATATCGGGCAATAAAATTGTGAGAAATGTGACAAAAATTACAGATAGATAGAGATAGAGAGAGAAAGAGTTAACGAGCACCTGCATAAGAATCTTGATGCGGTCGAGCGGAGCCGTGACGCTCTTAGCGGCGGCTCCAGCGACGGCTCCGGCAGCAAATAGCGCGACGTCTTTGGGCACGCAAGCGAGAATAGCCAACGGATGCTTCAACAGCTGAGCCGAGGTCGGCGAAAACTCGTTCCTCTGTTCTCTCCTTTCCGCCACCGAAACGCAGGCGAAATTGCACCGAATTCCGCCGCCGGTACTGAAGCTGAGCTGCGCGGTCGCCCACAGCGGTTCGTGGTGGTCCGCGGCGTCGATGAGGGCGCAGCGGGAGGCGTTGAGGCTCGGGATGCTCCGCCATGATACAATGGCTCTGGAATCTTCGGCCATGGCGTGAGAATTTGGAGAAGGGAGGTGGAAGAGTGAGGGGATAAGGCGAGGGAGGGAGTTGCAGAGAGAGAGAGAGAGCAGAGTGCACGGGAAGGCACACTTTGTTCCGACTCTCAAATCTGTACAGTCAGGCGCGTATGCTATTGGCTAATTTGGGAAGAAATGCGCGTGTTCTCCAATCGCCATACATGTGTTCTAAAAAGGTTTTTGGGCCCCATGTTTCATTTGGTTATATTATATTATATAAATAATTGGGCTTTGTTTATGACGTATGTCATAACGCTTTTAGAGAAAATGTTTTTGGAACAAATCTTTTACTAAAGTAAGTTAATTCTGGAAAAGCACTTGAAGTGCTTCCTACAAGAAGTATTAGTCATGTGCTTCTTGTAGAAAGCACTTAAAGCGCTTTTGAAACTCAAAAATATTTTCTTTAAAAGCACTTTCAGTCAGTTAAAAACACTTACCAAACGAGGCCTAAATCTCATATTGCATGGGCTTGTAAGTTGGGCTACCCTTTATATATTGTCAATTGGTTTTATGCTGTAACCTCAACTTACTTCAGTGGTGATAATGAACCGTTTCATAAAAGTTGAGAATTTTTTTGATGTTACCGCAATACTATTACTGAGATATTTATGCTTTTAACAAGTGTTTTATTTACGAACTAATAGTAGTATTCTTCTTTATTTGCTAGTGAATGGTTATGAATGACGATGACGTATTATATTTATGAAGCGTTTGATAGCTAGTAATAACTAACACATTGTGTGGCTTAGATCCTCCTCGGAATTAATATCGTTGCATATTAAAAACATGAGTCTTATAAATTGTAGTTGTGGGTTAGGTCGCTAGAAGAGTGTACATGCCTTCTTGCATTGACATTCTATTAACTTATCTTGTATATTAGAATAATTTAAAATATCACATGTGAAAAAAAAAAAACTTAAAATTTTAATACTCTATAAAATATGAATGCATCAATCTCTTTTGTAGTATGTGGATTAGTGACACTCATATTTATTCTTTATATAACTAACTTCATTATCGGTAACTTGTTTTTTATTGAACTTGTTTAATTTAAAAGGGGGCACAACAACAATTATATATTATGGTGGACAAAAAGGTGTTATGGGCATATTTGTATCGTGGTGGACAAAATATTACTCTTGTTAATAGTATAATTGATATAGAACCAAAATAACAAATAGTTAAATTGAATAATCAATTAGAACTTACAAGTTTTGCCTCACAAAAAACAGTGAGAGAGATTGAATAATGGAAGAGTATGAGCAAGTAAGGAATAAGGATATAAATCGAACAATGAGAGGAGTTTTTAAGGTTGTGAGTCAACTCGTGAAATAAAACTTAAAGAAAACCGGGTGGCTATGCTTACTCTCACCTCTGAAATGCGTCTCATGAGGTGAGAAGTATGCAAAAAATGGTTCGCGCTCGGTTGCACATAAGTTGTAACTAGGCCAGCCAAACCTTTATGGAGGCCCAAGTACCAAAATTGAGCTGACCCAAATCATGGCCCAATAGAATCTATTTAAGAGGCCCAATACTAACCTTGAGTTCACACCATCATCTCACGTCAAAGTCACTAGAATTTTCTATAATGCACATCAAAAGTGCACATTTAAGTTACATATCTGAACAAGAACCATTAGATCCTGTTAAATTAAATGATCTAACGACTATTATTCAGATGTGTAACTTAAATGTGCACTAAAGAAAGCCTCCAAAGCCATTAGGGTTAGACTAGTTAGTAGACCATCTTAGAGGATTGAACCCCATCAGATTCTAAGTCATCTTAGATTTTTTTTGGAAATCTTTGTATGAAATCCCAGTCTGTCTGCCAAAAGCCAGTCATCTTGTTTCAATCACTTTCAAATCTTTGTGAATTTGTGGTTTGTGGTTGTGCCCTAATTTATTATGATCACTCACTCTGGCCAGGTTGTGCCCTAAATGTTGTTACGTTCTTAAAAGAAATTAAAGTGCTCAAAACAAGTATGCTCTCTGAATACAAAAGAACTTATAAATTGCAAAACCCACACTAATCTTGAATTTATTAATTCTTTTATTGGATTACAAAGCAAAGTAATGAACCTCTATGCCATAGCCACAACTCTATTCAGAACATGAAATGAAAGATCAGATGCCAAAAACAATCTGATTATATCGATGGATATGGAGCTATACATATGACATATATTATATTCTGTAGCCAGTCCTCATCAAGCTTCAACAGCACTACCAATTCATACTGTTTACCATGTTCGATCCCCAAAGCAAAACGAAAAATTGTTTGCTTTCAGATAGGCTCCAAAACACAATCCAAAATTGAAGAAATATAACCAAACTTGCTGATCAAGGCTCAATTTTTTCCTGCAATCGGGAAATAATGACCTCGAAACGCCAAAACCTGCTTCAAAACCAATGAGTTAATTAATTCATGTATTAATTAACTTTATAACTTGCTAGCTGAAATGTAAATATTTGCATTTAAGTACCGTATTGAACTTACATTTTAATTAAGCTCCAAGAACTGCTCCAGTTGATGTTTGAAGTCCCAGGTTCACGATGTTCGGTTGATCTAGAGGGAAAAAAAAACTCATGTTTTAGATATTAAGAATTTTAGTTGTTGCATTAACCAGAAATGATGCTGTTAAGTACTTACGAAGCGGAGATTTGTTTATGAAAAAGCAGGCTGCAATGATAATGTAGCACAGCAGAAGAACCAATCCCTTCAGGTAGTGGGAAGTGCCATCCTATAAAATCAAAGAGGATGTAAGATAAAAGGTTGCTTGCTAATGAAGGAAAGCTGATTAGGTTAACTTTTAGCATTCTTAATTAATTACCTGTAATGTGAAGGCTACAGCAAGTATTGATAAAGCCAAAGAGCCAGTCTCAATGACACTAAAATTGAGATCCATGTTAATTCCCATAATCCAAGCAACGATCACGCACAACGGAACCTGAAAGTTCATTTCAATGGCATTATAAATTTTAATCAAATTTGAAAAGCAAAAACTAGCATTGTATGTTCTTAGTGTACTTACCACAAACATGGCAATTTGAGTTGCAGACCCCAAAGCAACACCAAGAGTTATATCCTGCGTTTATCCCGAAAAATGTACTTAAGAATTTAGGTTACCAAATAAATAAAGCCAACAAACGCACCGGAAAGGTTAATCTTATGTTTAGAAATGCAGTGAGAAACTAATCAATGTGACTCATTGAAGACTCACCAGCTTGTTCTTGAAAGCAAAAATAATTGCTCCTGCATGTTCTGCTGCATTGCCAACAATTGGTAGCAAGATTATGCTGATGAAGCTGACAGACAAGCCCCAAGAATCTGCTGCTTCCTGATGAAAAAAGGTATTGATTAATTTTATATTATCATAGGAAACAAAATAAGGTCATTAATCCAATCAAGGTGGTCATGTTTTTACCTCAATTGTTCCCACAACATACTCAGACAACAAGGCAATGACTGCAGTCATTCCAACCAGCCACACAATTCCACTCCAGAACCCTATCGCAGGTGTTTCTTCCGAAACAACATCATCATCGTCCGATTCCTGATCATTGTAGCACCATAAACAAATTGTCGAAGTTAGTAATAAGCACGAATCAATGCTGCCAAAAATTTCCCACAAATTCTGGTCAAGAGTCTTGCATAACAATGTTCTCTCGAAAGATTTGTGGTCCAAATTGGCAAAAGAACATTTTCCCACAATTTCTTTAGTCGAACACCAGATTGTGAGATCATGAAAGGTGTAACTAAATTTATTAACTTAATTAATTAATTACCTCCTGAGCTTCAAATAATTCACGGTGTGTCCACAATTGGAAGACTATGTACGCAGCGTAAGCTAGGAGCATTACGATGCTGCTGGCTCTGGACAGATGGAGTGTGGGGTCCACTCCCACACCAGTAGAGCTCCCTGCGGCAGCAAAAGTGAACAGCATTGGCAGCAAGTGGCACAACAGAGCCAGGAACAGCATGAGGGAGTTCACATCAGCTTGTCTCTGTATGAACAATAACAGCCAAATAACATTTTAAGATAAGCATGAAACCAACACTATCCTTGATAAGGATTAAGTTCGAAACATTGACAGAGATATTTTTTTGTTCGAGAAGAATATTAGATATTATAGGGCCGTTGGGTGACTGGGGCTTGTTTGGAAAATGTTTTTAAATGACCGAAAGTGTTTTTAGAGAAAATATTTTTGAAATCAATCCTTAGTAAAAATAAAAGTTAATTCTTAAAAAGCACTTGAAGTGCTTCCTGCAAGAAGCACATAACTGATGTTTCTTGCAGGAAACACTTCAAGTGCGAGGCTGGATACAAGTGGAGGTAGGTCGAAGTTAATCCGGCCCATAAAGTCCCATCCCTATTTTATGAAACATAACATGTTGAACTGTTGTCCAATTTAATACATTGCCTTTCAACATTTATAAATTTCACCAAACAACGACCATGATATTGATACAATTTAATTGACATAGTCTAATTCAAGCCGAGCCAGCTTACCCTGTCATATTTTTGTTCTTTCCTGATGTTGGCAATGCCACCACAAAAGAGAGAAGTGCCGAGGACTAAGAGAAGGTTTGAGAGAATGGAACCCAGTAGAGAGTACTTCACCACTGCTACTTTGTGTTGGGCTAGGGCAAATATTGCAATTATGAGCTCTGTAGCATTGCCACATGTCGCATTTAGAAGGCCTCCCACTGCAAACCCAAAAGTAAATAAACTCGAATAAATAAATCAATCATTTTCCTTATATGAAAATTTCATACAACTTTTTTTTAGGACTAAGACAAATTCATATGTAGTTCCTTCTTATCTTGCCCTTTTGTACTTATAATTAACTATACGATGAGGCAATCAACACACCCATTTTAAACTTCCACACACTATTTTTAATTTTTAGTCTTTGGATCGAATGAATTGAAGAAAATTAAAAGACAAAAATTAACAGGGAACGTGTGAAAGGTAAAAAGGGTGTGTGGATAGCACCGCTCTTGACTAAATAGTAGGGCAACTAAAAAGAATGAAGTGAATTACCTGTTGGACCGGTGTAATAAGCAATTTGTCTGCATTTTTGGGAAAAGAAAAAGAAAATGTTAGTGTGGTTTAATGCTTAGTTTATGTCAATGACAAATGAAAATTACACTACTAAAGTACTAAAATAGTGTGAATGAAAAGGAGTAGCAAAGTTAGCACTCCTCATTTAGTTTCTCGCATTCAAAATGGAGCCTTTATAGAATTTTCAGACACTTATGTGCGAGTGCGAATATATAAATTGAGAGCATCAAACTCACTACTAATGAATTAGACTTACTCTGTCAAGAAGCTGACTCGTTCCGCTAGTGGCATGAGTCCAATTAAGCTCAGTGCAAACACCCAAGGCTGTTGGATAGAAATTAGAACGTTGTAGTTAGAGAAAAGAAGTAAGAACGGTTACGATAAAAAAAAATTATTCCTAACGGTTACGGTCACAGAAAAGAAGCTAGTGATAACAGTTACAGTCATAAAAAAGAAATCAAAACGATTACAGTCTAAAACGTTTCTTTTATGATCATTGTATGTAAACAATATAAACTCATTAGATGTATACACCAAGTTTAAACTTATTAAATTTATTCACCAAATGATATATTGACGTAGCATATCTTTTATATAGTATTATACTCAATTAATCCATTTATGCATAATTATTTGGCTCATTTTTTTGTAATGAATCATTTCTCCTAACCCAAGAATCAATGTCGGACACATTTTGACTGAAAAGACTTATTAAAAACATAAAAACAAAAGTTTCTGCATAATTGTAAAATTGTATGTAACGCCGCAAGAAGGAATCCTTCTAGAGGAGGAGCCAAATATTTTCTATATGTATGCATGCGACATTAATTTTGTTTTCTCAAAAAAAAAAATGACGTTTTGAAATTAATTAAAAAAAAAATGTTGTTTTTCACTGTTTTATTGAAACCCCTAACAAGAAGTGGAACTCACTCTTGCAAAGCCAAAACTCTGAGCAGCGATGGCAAGAGGGATGGCTGGGAATAAAACGGAGAGTTTAGTCCCCAATAAAACCTCTTGCAAATTCGCCAGAAATTGTCTGAGAAGGGAACATGGAACTTTGGAAACAAGTGTGAGGTCGGACTTCTTCCGGAGGGAAGAGGATGACATGTTGTGGGCAGTCCGGCTGGTCCGGCCGGTCTCCTTGGTTAAACCTTTGAGGGTGCCATTTTCTAACAGCCATGGCTGGTCTTGGTTTGAAGCCATGATCGATGGTGGTGCAACACGAAAATGTAGAAAAAAAGTAAGGCAAGGTATAGAGTACGCTGGCTAGCTAGTTAGCTAGATAGTATGTATTGAGATGAAGTAGAGTGAGGAGTTATACAGTTTAAATAGAGAGTCGTGATGTATTTTGTGTGAGGCTAATATTTGCCAAGTATAATGGTAGGCTTCCTGGAAGTTTCATACTTTGTTTTTTTATAGCTTGCAGACTTATTATGCCAGACAATGCTACACTTCTTAATTTTTTTTCGAACTAACTATTGCCACATTAGATACTATAACACAGTTGATTTTTTTGATGCAACGATATAGTATGCACATCTAAATTAATTTGATACAACTTGATATGATTATTCATTTTGACCAATTTGACATGATTATTAGATGAATGAATGATTGATTATTCATATAGGATATAAATGAACCTTTTGTATAATTTTGCTTATTTGAGATTTAATCTAGTTGTTAGGATTAATTAAGAGTGGACCAAATTCGATTCTTCATAATAACCACAAACACAAAAGAAAAATATATATAGTCGTAATCGAGAAGGATCTATGTGCATATACGTTGTCCTAATTAGATATTTGCTATAAGACTTTGATAATTATAAGATAATTAACCTTCAAAACTTTTGTACGTAACAATATGAAATTTTGAGTATCCTTGCAGTATGAAATTCTTTTTGTGCTGAATTTATATCTGTCGTACCTGAATTTAGCAGTTCAAATTATACGTCTCGTCATATGCTTTAATTAGTTAATTATAGAAAGAAAGATTCAGAAGATTGCATTTGCTTTGGGGAAGATAAGGAATTAACAAGCCAGTGTCGGCAGTCGTAGCTGTGTATTATATATACATAAGCACACTGTCCAGATATTATACATTTTTATACGTATCAAAACTTTCAAAGATAAATTATTTTAATTTTCTCTGTAAATAATGTACATAGTACTTTAGAAAGATACTCGCAAACGGACAGATTAATAACTTTACGTTTATTAATTACGAACATAATAAGCAAGGCTATAGACTTACAATAGATAATTCACAATCTAACAATTTGTTAGGTACACTCAATCACTGACTCTATTGACCTTGTTTGGTATTAAGAATTGTATTAGAATGAATAACCTTCTAAATTCAAGCACTACAAGAGGCGTAAGTAATGGAATTTTACGTGATGCCCAAAAATGAAGCTGAATCATTTTCATTTTGAGGGAATTTCATGGTGGATATCGGAATGTATAAGTTTTCTTCTTGAGTAATTCATCTCATACCTCCAAGATGATAACAAAACTTTCATTTCTTCCTTCAACATACCGTAAATAGTGTGTTATCTATTCAAATCTAACCATCTATATCAAACTAGTAGTATATTCACAGCAACAAGATGAAAAAAAAAACTGCATTTGAATTTTGACTGACGGTTATGTACTTGTTGTGCAGTTCTGGAAAGAACAGGCAGTAGAGACAAAGAAAAGCTGCATAAAACCCACTTCAAGAATGAAAACCATTGACGTTTTGTTTTTTAATAATTAATAACATAATTTCACATTGATTTTAAACCACGTATTTCCAATATAATTATGAGCAAAAAACAAAGAAATCCAACATGTAGCACATAAAGAATTATACGCAAAATATTTACTATAGAGAGATCAAAGAGAAATAATATTGACGATAGTGATGTCATGACCATATATATCCAAATACAATTGCGTATTATTTTTTAATTTTATATTAACTGGGCCAAATGCATGCCACATACATCAGATAATAGGGACTGGCTACAGTGCTCGCAAGCATTGGATGCTCACACCGATCTCACCATCCTTCCCCCCCCTCTCTTCTCTCTCCTCCCTCCTTTTAACGGTGAGATCAGTGTGAGCATTCAATGCTTGCGAGCACCGTAGCCTACTCCCAGATAATAACTGAGAACTCTCAGAAGTAGTTGTGTACACAGCCCTAGGTATACTGACATACGAACCTTCCTGGAAACTCCTCGATTGATCGATCTGATCATATATCTGAATTCAATCTCAAGTAGAACACTTTAGACGGTTATGCTTAGCTTTCTATACTCTAACAAAATCTTGAGTGAGCTATCCGTTCATGAAGTACTAGCTTAGATAGGAATGACAGGCTCACATGGAGTTGCACATGAGCACGCATATACATGATCGTTTTTGTTTGTTTTTTTTCCATTTTGTTTTTGTTTGTTTTCGGACGGTCTTCACCTATTACCAATTGATTTTACGCTGGATATTCACATTCTAACATGTATAGAAGCATGCATTGTATCTTATTTGTTAGGTCATATACATATGTTCCATTTTGATTAATACACGTGAAGAGGTATGTTGAGATGCCTATGTCAGAAGAGACTGATTAGGGAAATAAAAGATTTATCAACTATCAAGCTACTCTTGCTTAATTACACGTACACATACAATACAAAACTGCCTTTATGAACTTGTATACGTTTGTAATAAGAACAAAGAGTAGTACTTAACTAATTAATAAGAAGCAAAGTGACAAAATTAGGGAAGGTAGAAAGAAATTTCGTGCTATGTTATACTATTTAAGGACAAAAGTTCTAAGTGCCTATATATATTTGCGGCTCGATAGATTATCAATTGTGCACAATATTTACAGATGAATTTCGGCTGTCCAAGTTTGAAACTGCGCTATCAAGGGTTGTATTTTGAAGGGTTTCTAGCTAGTTGCTTATTTAGTTGTAGAATTTATGCTCCACTTAATTTGCTTATTTTTACTCCATTCTATCATTTGTCCATGAACGTACGTATACATATGTTCATGACCCTACTCTTAATTTCAAGCTTTGAATTTCTGGTAGAACTTGCTTGCACAACCTCTTAACTATATAATATTCTTTGGTTATTCTATTCATGATTTTTTTTTTTAATACAAGCGATATTCCTACTTTAAACTATAGAAAAGAGAGGGAGAGGACTTGAACACGGCATGCAGTGGGTTTAAGAAGAAGACCCTAACCAATAAGACAATTCACCAGTTGCATTTATGAAGATAAGCAACCAATGTTCCAATTTGATTTTCTTTTCATTACTTTTAAACGACTATTTTTGCTTAATCAATTTTCATCACTGCATCTTCTCCAAAAACTTGATATATGTTATGCAAAATTTAGCGTTCGTTTGATAATCATTTAATTTTTAGATTTTAGTTTTCAATTTTTATGCCCGAGTTATAAGAAAATATAAGGGCGAACGGAATGATGAAGAAGAGGTAGGAGGGAGAGGAAGAAACAAAAAAGAATGAATGAAAACAAAATCTTGAAAGTATAAGACTTACAATAGTTTTTAGTTTTTAATATTCATTTTGTGTACATTCTGTCTACTCTTCAATATCATCCTTCCTCCACTCTTTTATATATCTAATTTCTCTTATGTATTTTTCCTAAATTTAACACAAAAATGAAAACATATGTAAAAATACAAAAACGAAATGATTTGTCAAACATACACTTAATTATTTATCATCTTGTGCTGTGCTCAAGTAATTTGGCAAAATTTTCTAAGGCCAAATTAAATATATATATATATATGTTGTAATAATTGTCGAAAAGTTCCTATTTGGTCCATTTCGTAAGAATGATATGTATAAGAGTTCTTCTATTTAAAACACCATCACTTATCTAAGTTCACCCTATTATTAAGTTTAATTTTTAACTGTGTGAAAAGACAAAATGACATATTACTTGAAACTTAATACAATATTTCTATTTACACTCCACAAACCCTAATCTTTTCTTTATCTTCTTCCTCCAACAAAGAACACGATCGATCATAGTTCATACATTAATTAAACCAAATTTCAGTCCAAAATATATTTAAGTAGTATAATATAAATTTGGATATTCTATCTATGATTAGGGTCCAGTTCCGATATCATTTTTTCATTCATCCATCAAGCTCTTAAGATGGTGCCTAAGATTGTTGTTATTTTGGTGTTTTTGATAGCCTTGTTGAGTCCTCATCAAATTACTATGAAATGAGTGTATCCTCCAAATTGTTTTTAAGCACATATAAACCTTCAACCGAGCACTTAGACTGGGTGGAACCAGCCTCTATTCCATTAATTGTACTATGAAAACACACATAAAATCCTTTCCGAATTCTTGCACAGCCGTAATTTCTTTTTTTGGTTTACAAATAAGTGGGGTTCGTGAGTGTGGTGTGTTGGTGTTTAATGGCAATTTGGTAATAAAAGTGGTGTTCTTAAATAAAGTAAAATTTTGAAATTTTAATAAGATATAAATAAAAATTGTGATGAATTTAAATGGGTAGTGAAGTTTAAATAAATAAACTCATGTATAAACCTTTGAATTACCATTGTTATAGTTGTTTAAAAATCTATATTTTGGTTAGAAAAAGTACCAAGGTTCCATATTATGGTGAAAGAAGGGAAATAAATAATAAGTACTTTGTCATCATCCTCATCAATCATACTACTCTACATATATCTGCATGTAATTTAATATGCGGTATGGCCCATCCTTCCTTATAAACTATTGAATTATTAGAGCTCTTGTCACATTATTTATCATTGATAACACTACTCCAAAAACATGTACTTGCTCTCATTATGTCTCTTTGCTAGAATATCCACATATACCCAATGGTATATTTGCCCTTCACACCATCCATGTTTGTGGAACCCCAGACAGAGCTTTCCACGAAACTTCCTCCATCTATTTAGGTATCCCATCTCTGTGGGCACGTCCGCACACATCTTGATCATCACGTCGTTCTCTATATGGATCTGCACGATATTTTTTGTACAGGAGAGCAGCTGGGACATGCATGCGATTTATATAACATTTTAGATTAATAAGGACGGAATTGTAGTTGTGGGATGTAATGTGAGTACGTGGGGTGTAGGGACATCTTTGCTCCAACTGCAATTTCCAGGAACTTTCCTCTCTATCAGGGGTCACACTCTTAGGGCACATTTGGATGGAGGGAAAGTAAATCTAAAAATTTGTCTTTCTCCTTGAAACTCATTTTCTCTCACCTTCAATCCATCATATTGATTTTTCATGAGAAAAACTAATTGACTAGGCTCCAACAAAGCAAGTTTCCTTAACTTGCTTGATGACTCATATTATGTATAATTTGTTTTTCAAGAATACCCCCCATTATAATTTAACATGATTTTAGGGTGGGATTTTGTGGAATTTAATGTTATTTGTCTCTAATTGATTAGCTTTCTTAACGTTTTTGCTCTCCCATTGGTTTTTCAAATGGTTTCCAATCTGTCACTTTTATTTTAAACCAGTTCAAATTGCTTTTCCAATCTGTGAGTCTTTTGTTCTTTCAATTGTTGTAGATTTATGGGATTAATTTTTCATGGTTCAAGTTCTATCGGACTCTTTTTTAGGTTTTGATTTGTTATGTTCTTAGTGTTTTTTTTTTTAAATTCCTCGGTTTGCTTCAATTCCTCCTATAAATTTTTGTTAATTTGGTGCTTTATATTAGCATTTTATAAAAAAAAGGAGAATATATATGCATTGATTTGCTTATCAAATATATGAAAAATAATTTACCTATACCATGTAACCAATTATATGTTGTCAGAATATGCATTTTCATTTTGTTTTTCAATTTTGGACTTATTTTTTCTTTTCTCACATAAATTACTTATTTTTGTACAAGTAACAAATAATGTACCTATCTACTAGAATTAGTGAGCCTTTTTGCTTTTCTATTTTTCGCCAACAATAATGCACCTACTATGAGGCTTCAACTCCTTTATATATATATACCAAATGAGGGCGGAAGTACATTTACTGGATAAATCATAGATTTTACTGAGTAGAGATTAACTCCAAGAAATCTCAGTAAGCAAGAACTACTTCAACTGAGTAACCAGTTGGATTGGTTGAATCAAATATTAGATAATCAAATGCTTAATAAATGACTAAAAGAAATTGAACATAAGAAAGATCAATATTGACTTTGAATTTAAGATAATCAAGGAATTGACTGGGCGTAAGAGTATTCAAAACTTGCATAATGAAATTAATGAATTTAAAATAATGAATGCAAATAAAATAAAATTACTTTTATTTCAAAATATTTTAAAACTTACAAAATATTTACTGATTGTTTGAAAATCAAACAATTGACTGATGAATGAAATGGAATATGGAGCTCGCAAGCATCCTCTGGAAATATAAAAGTGTTTATGAATTTGAACAGAGTTATTGGTGAGAGTCGAATTGGGATTTTCTCCTCTATTTTCGCCCTGTCTTCAAATGACTTTGAATGCTCTTCTTATAGATGGGAAAAGATGCTGCTGGAGGCATAATTTCCTTGCCTTTCATCATGACTGGCTTTTGCTTTCGGTGAGTGAAGATGACTAGTTCCTTTTACTGTTGAATCGCACTTTGCTTTTACTATTTGCTTTCGGTTTGTCTTTCACTGTTGGA
Organism: Gillenia trifoliata; assembly: GCA_018257905.1. Taxonomy (NCBI): domain Eukaryota; kingdom Viridiplantae; phylum Streptophyta; class Magnoliopsida; order Rosales; family Rosaceae; genus Gillenia; species Gillenia trifoliata. Next base: position 8,433,203 of record CM031084.1, on the reverse strand, counting down.
TTATTCCTGCTTTTACTGTTGCTGATCAGTTGCTTGTCTTTTATTGTTGCTTCATATGGTGATTTTTTGTTCTTTTACTCATATGGATCTTGTGAGTCTTGGTAATCTGCCCACCTGGCAGTTCGGTTGACTGGTTGTTGAGTTGATGCTTCTGATTTGTCTGATTCTAAAGAAATATCTTCTTCATCTTCAGACTGTAATGTCGCTGCTTCGGCAAGTAATTGTTGAGCAAGATCTTTGAGCTGGGAAGCTTTTTCTCTCCCCATAAAAGTGGACTTGGTTGACTTTGTTGATCTTGCTGCTCCTTTGGTTGAGGAGGATGAACTAATGTCTTCTAAATGCTGAGAAGGCGAAGATGGTGCTTGTTGCTTTGATTGACTGGTGTGTACAACGGGTGTTATATTGACTGGATTAAGTGGAAATTCTTTGATGACTTGGTGGATGATTCGTTCATGATTGAACCTATCCTACCATTTGACTGATCTTACTCTGTGGATTTCTCTTGAAATGACTTCATAGTTCCATTTGAGGATCCAAGGAACTTTGTATTTTGCCATGAAAAGTGATAATAATGCAATTCGATGATCAAATCTTGACTTGTTAAATTTTGGTTGAAAGTGAGTGGTGATAATCTTCATGAATGACTCAGGGATGAGTGTGGAACTTGGTCTGTGTACCTTCCACCAAAGTGGGAACCAAGCTGGGAAATTGAGTCTGAATCTGTGATCAAAGGAGATGAACCACGAGTGACTGAAATCTTCTGACTGATGCAGGAATATGTTAGTCCATGCATTTATGTAATCAAAGTAATTGTAGTGAATATTGGGTAACTGGACATCTTGTGAATGAAGCTGTTTGTGATTATAGAGGGACATGCCCCAATCTGACTCGGTTAGGAAACGACCTATATGGAGTGAATGATAAAGGAGTTTAATTGGAGGATGTAAGGAGTAAATAGGTTGAATGGCAATTGACTCTGTTTCACTGAGTATGGCTCGGTAGTATTTGAGGGTTTTGTATGACTCAGTAGGAATGTAATGGAAGTTTGGAGGAAGAAAGGATCTGACTATGTTTGTTGGGCTTTGTTCTTTGGAAATTAGTGAAGGTATACTAAAAAGATATTCAGATTCTAATTTTTTTCATGTAAGGGGAAGATCTTGGATAACTAAAACTAGTTGACTGAGAGGGAGATGGATTTACTGAAAATGGGTCATATGGGCTAGTCAAAGCATGTTGGTAACTGGATTGATAATTGGGCATGTAGTTTCCTACAATAGAACCCAAGGGTGTGAACCTATTGGTCATTGCTAGGGCTGATGAATGTGTGGGGTTAACTGTGGAGTCTAGGCTTGACTCATTTTTTACTGGTGGTAAAGTGGCGGAAAGTTTCCTTCTGTCCGCCATGTTTTCCCTGCAGAAATTCACGGGTTAGAAAATCTGAAATGCAGTTATGTATGCCTTTGATGTAATTGATTTCAAAATAAAAAAATGCTTAGAATTGACTGCCATCGTGCAAAAATCTGTTTAGATGCAATGTTTTGAACATCTTTTTTCAAAACATGCTTTGCTGACTTGCAATCGACTCTTACTAAAAAATTTTGATTTAATAAATCATCTTGAAATTTACTAATACATAGTACAATAGATAAAATCACTTTTTTAATGGTACTATAGTTATTTTGTGCCGAATTCCAAACGCCAAAATGAAAACGGACAATTTGCTCGGGAGACCCATATGAAGTTGACTGTTTTAGAATACCACCGAAGCCAATTTCGGAGGTGTCTGTTTCAACGATTTTAAATGACTCTGGTGTTAGAATGCCAAGACATGGAAGTGTCTTAACATGGAGTTTAATATGTTTGACTATGGAAGTATACTGACCAAGGAGAAGGTGACTCTTTTAACCTGTCATACAAAAGTTTACATTGTTGTCGAAGATTAGGATAAAATTCAGTTACGTAATTTAATGAGCCTAAAAAGCGTTGTAACTGATTCTTATTTGTAATTTCGTCTGGGAACTTATCAGCGAATTGGATTACTCTATCTATCGGTTGGATAGTTGACTGAAAGATATTGTAACCTAAAAAATGAACTCTTGACTGAAATAACTTAATCTTAGCTGCATAAACAACTAGACCGTTTGACTTAATGATTTTAGAAAACATATGAAGATGCTTCCAGTGTTCATCAATTGACTTAGAGAATACCAAAACATCATCAATATAGACAATTGTAAAATGATTATATTGGTTGAATATTTCATTCATAATGTTCTGAAATTCACTTGTGCGTTCTTAAGCCCAAAGGGCATTACGTTCCACTCGTAGTGACCGAAAGGAGTGACAAATGCAGTTTTGTATTTTTCATCCTCGTGAATCTGAATTTGCCAAAATTCAAATTTCATATCGAATTTACTAAAAACAATCGCTTGACTAAGTAGTTTAATTAAATCGTGTTTGAGAATTGGATAGCAAATCCATTCCAAAACCTCGTTGAGGGGTTTATACTTAATGACTAATCTTGGGATTCCTCTTTCTAGTTTAGCGTTCTTCTGAACATAAAAAGCGAGGCAAGACCAAGACGACTTACTCTTTCTAATAATTCCTTTACTAAGAAGGTCATGGATTTCTTGTTTACAGAATTTCATAATCTCATGACTCATTTGGATAGGACGTGCCTTAGTAGGTATTCTAATTTCACTAAAATCCTCAACGTAAGGTAACTTGATTATGTGTTGTTTCCGATGCCAGAAAGCATTAGGTATGTCAGTTCAAATTTCTTTGACTAATTTTTCTTGAAAACATGCAATGTTATCTAATAAAGGTTTACTGGAAAGTTTTTCTTCAATTCGTTTGTAATTGATTTCTTCTTTGAGAAATCGAATTTGCTGTGACTTTTGACTAATCAAATTGATTGTTTTTGAAATACTGTCATTTTGTAAAATCTTTAATTTTTTAAAATCTGTTTCAGTGCATAATTCAAATTTGACTTTTTGACCTAGCATGCGAGTAGTAATGCAATTATGATGTACTTTAAAAGGATATAATAATGCAATGAAGGATAATCCAAATATAACTAGATCATAAATATTTTTGATTAAAACAAAAGGGGTTTTAATGCAAACTGAATTCTGACAAACATGTGCTTTTGGAATTTCGTACTTTAACTGCATAGGTGATTGATTTGCTGCACTAAGAACTCTGTATGACTTATGAAAATATTTAGTGGGGATTAAACCTTCTTGAATACAATTCAAGTCGGCACACGAATCAATCAAAGCAATTGCTTCAAGTTGAAAATCCTCAATAACTATTTTCACTTTAGAATACCATTTCTAGATTCTAATATTCTGGAGTAGTCCTAAGACTAAATCGTGCGTTGACTTTTGTGACTTAGACTCAGAGTCTGAACTAGACGAAGTGTCTGGTTCTTCTTCTGGGATGACTGGTTTCTTACCCTGAATGGCTTGTGTCTGAAGGTGACTAAGGTGTGACCTAATTTCTACATTTTCTGACTTTAATAAGCTAATTTATTCTTTAATTTTATTTACTTCTCTCTGTAAGTCTCTAACTATGACTTCTTTCTTTGGTTTACTAAACCGTTCTAAAGTTGAACTGAGACAAATTTTTGGACTTGTCTGTGGCTGACTAGTATTGGTTTCTTCCTGGGTGACTAACTTCTTAAGTTTCCTAAGGTAAAGTTGTTTTAACTCAGGGTCATCTATTTTACTAATTAACTCGATAAGAAAATCTTCATGTTCTTCTTGTTTACTAAGTACTGATATGGTTTTACAGCATGCAGATTGATTGGGATCAGTGTCTCTTAACTCTAGAACCTGGATTAACTAATTTTTCTCTTCCTTAGAGATTTTCAGTTGACTAATGGTTTTCTTAACTCTACATTTGTTGGCATAATGCCCTAATTTACCACATTTATAACACTTTCCTTTTTGGTCAGTGTTTTTCGATTGAATGAGGCGTTTTCCATTTCCATTTGTTGGAACTCGGTTTTTTGTAAAACTTATTTGACTCAAAGTTCTTACTCTTGTGTCTAAAACTACGTCGTTTGTAACTCGGAAACTTGTGATCTACGGCTTTCTTTTTACTTGATGGAGCAATAGGGGTAACCCATATTGTTCACAAAAAGTGCCTAGCTCGTATTTTGCAATTGACTTATCTCTGTTGACTTGTTTGGTAGTTTTCATATGAATACACATTTTCAATCCTTCCTTCTGGATAATATTGATAATATTTTCATAAGTAAGGGTATGATATGGTATCATACCATCTTCAATAACTAGTACTTGTCTAATTTTATGTGTGAAAAGATTTGGCAAACTATTTATGAATTTTTCTTTCCAAAATGGTTGGTTACTGTCTTCTCGTAACATAACTCTAGACATGAATACGTCTTTATACCAACGAAAGTCACCAAGAGTTGGACATCGTAAATTACTGAGTTGATCGTGAATTCTAGAAGTAACATTACTCGATGTACCTATGAAGTGTTCTATAATTGTGAAAAATAAAGTGTTGACTACGTCAAGAATTCCTTTCCAAATGTTCTCATCGAAAATAGGAATACCTTCTTCGTTTTTCTTGACTGCGTTTCTGTCTCATTTTTGGAGAGTTCCGTGAGATGTTTTTCCCACCGGGAAAGAAGCATTCTTATGAACCCTGTGACTAACAAATCAAAGACATGTGTTTGACAGAGGTTATGATTGGTAATATAGCTATTAGCAACCATAGACATGTGTTGTAACTTGTTTAGTAACTCTTGTTCTAATAATCCATCAATATTCCATTCGTACAATTTATCGGATGAAACCGAAAATTGACTTTGGAAATTTCTTTCCTCAAATTGAATATCCGGAGGTGTTGGCCTTGGATACGAATTCTTCGTAAGACTTGTTGGATTAACTTTTCTATTTGTGATTCGTTTTAACTCAAGACTTTGAAATGCTTCTTCGATCTTTTGAATCGAATTAGTTTCACTATCTTGGTTTGAATCATAAATAGTTTGTGACTGAGTTTCTAAATCTTCGTGTTGTAAAACACTAACTATTTTTTTCGTGTTTTAACTCGTGTAACATATGATCTATTTTTTTACTAGTGGAGCTAACCTGTAAGGTTATGGTTTTACTAGAGGTAGCGTCTGGGAAACTAACTAATGGTTTTTCTTTTACTGCTAACTTAGGCTATGAGATTCTATCTATTTTAACTTCTATTTTGTTAACTGTTTGCCTATTGTGTGCAAGCTTTGGTTCGTGTAATTGTTCTGTTCAATAACTGGTTTTAGGCCACTGTCTTCCTTTGGAAGTTTGAATGGCGAAGCTAGTATTTGTGTATTGGACGTCGTGATTACTATTTTTTTCTTATGGAAGGTGACTAGATGAGACTATTGTCTTATCTTGTTTGACCTGATTTTCTTTTGTGATGACTTCGAGTCTTTTTTCAGATTCGTAATACTTTTCAACGTAATCGAAGAAAAATACTTTATACATGTGTGACTCCATGAACTGTTTCCAGTTACTATAAATGTCTTCTTTCTGTTCGACATTGTACTTGTTCCTGAAGATTTCTCTTCTAGGAATGTTAACTTCCGCTACTATGTCTTTATTTAACCTTTTCCAATTAATTTGGAATGGTTTATTTAAGACTAATAACTGATGATTAACTTGTGTTGCTTCAAAGTCTGAAGCTGTTAGAGAAGTTTGTTCTTGTGTTTGGTATTGTGGGTGTGTGACTTGAGAATCTGTCTTAACATAATTGATTTTTATATTAATCAAATCGTTTTTCAGTTCCTGTTGTGTGGTTACTGAGGTTGTTTCGTTTTATTTTTTATTGATTAGAGAGTTGTTTAAATCTTGATCTCGACCTATCATCGAAGCCGATGTAGATCCAGAAAAAGAATTTCTTTCTCTATCAATAAACCTATTTGACTGAGGTAACTCGTGTAGACTAACACTTGATTTCTTGGTTGGAGGATTAAAATTAACCCTAACCGTTCCATCAAAGTATTGTTCTATGTTATCTAAGTTGACTCAGTTGTTTTGAAGATTTACTGGTTTACTTTCATTAATCAAACACCAATCTGAGGGTAGATTGATATCTGACCATTTGATAGTACGCATTATTTTAATGTTTGCGTTCTCTTGATTTGTTTGAATCAAGAGCGTGTGGTCTCTAGGACTTTTTACTAAGGCTTGGAAGTTCATGTTTGTGCCGGTGACTTTGTAATAAATTCTATAGACTAATGCCAGTGGTTGAACTCCTTCAAGGACTTGGTATCCTGAAGTTTTGATATTTAGCGTGAGTGCTTTCAGCATATGAGGATCTGAAAGATTGACTGTGAGATCCGGGAAACAATCGAAGTGGATTGGCCCGCTGTATAAGCTTGACTCAATCATTCCAAGGACACTATCACTAAAGTTGGTGAATCGTGCATCTCTGAGACATAACAATATTGAGGTGTTGAGACCTTTTCTTGTTAATGGTTTTACTGCGATTTGAACTAATCCAATATGGATGTAGTTGTGACCATCTTTTCTATGTGACTTAACTTGTTCAAGTGTGAATAGCTGACAAGTTTCATGTTCTTTACTCAAGGCATAAGCCTTTTCTATCATTTTGACATGATGTTCGCTTCGAAATGAAGCTACTGACCATTTTTTCTTGTAAATTGACTTACTGGATATCCTAGGGATATTCCAGTCACTGAATGACTCTTATGTACTAAAATCTAACTTTTGTTCTTCATTAACTATATATATATAATTTCTTGTTAGTATTCTCATCTTTTTATAAACTACTATGTACCTACTATGGAAACATATCTCTATTATGATTACTTTGTTTTTAATTGCGTTTCTATGAATTAATAATTTACCTACATTATATTATTTCTATTATGAATTATATATGAATATTTGGTAATAATTTACCTACACAATATATGTACATGTATGTATTACTAATTATGTACGAATAATTTATCTACATTATTTATGTTATGAATTACATATGAATATTTGGTAATAATTTACCTGCGCAATATATGTACATGCATATATTACTAATTATGTATGAACAATCTATGTACATTATTTCTGTTATGAATTACATATGAAAATTTGGTAATAATTTACCTACACAATATATGCACATGCATATATTACTAATTACAATATATATATATATATAGACATACATACATATATATATGTTGTTACCAATGTTTTGAATCTTTTTGTTCAATGCTTTGAAATTTTGAAGGCTAGAGAAAGTTTAGAGAAAATTGATGTCTTATTAATTGAATGTCCAGCAAATTCAATAGGCCAAATTTTTTTCAGTCCCTGTGGTAACACCTTATTTTCAATGTGACCTATATGGTGAAAAAATTGTTCATTAAACACTTCTGGTAAACTCCGTTAGCAATTAAAGTCCGGATCAAAATTTTTGTTAGTATTCCATTAAACAACGTGGTTAAAATCGCCATTTCAAACAACTCTCTTAACTTAGAAGCCCAAGAATGTCTATCGCAGGTATCGTTGCTCCTTGCGTTTGAAAACCTAATATTATTTCCTCTAATTTGTAGTTTAGTAAGGCTACTGTTGGTTGGGTTGTTGAATGGTGATTAATTGATATGCCTTTGATAGATTTTTGTCATAGTAGCCTTACGAAGGGCAGAAACTCATAATCAAATACAAAAGGGGCAGTATCAGAGGAGCTCTGAGGCAAAACGTAAAAAATAAAAAACCCTACGCAGAGGGCAAAATGTTTATGGAATTATTCGCCGTTAGCTTTGGAGCAAACCCTATGTTCCCTGAATCATGAGGACAAGGGATTCGTTTATGCCGCCCCAATTACATTTTTCGAGCCAATTCTCTGCTTCATTTGGGAACAGATGCTATCCTTCATGGCACATAATCATTCCAAGTTCTATTCATTGTAGCAATTTCACTCGGAGTGCTTTCTCGGGACAATGATCGATGCGCACAAATGATCTTTGAGAAAGGGGAAGTTAGAGAACTTGTAGGAGTTATATTGATTATTTACAATGACTATTTTAACCACGATTTTTACACAATACTAACAGAAATTTTGATTCAGACTTTAATTGCTAACGGAGTTCACCACAAGTGTTTAATTAACAACTTTTTCACCACATGGGTCACATTGAAATTAGGGATTGCTAGGAAAAAACGTTTGGTTCCAAAAAGAGATTGATGGCATGGTTTGTAAATAAAAAGTAATTCATGGACAGCTTTTATCCTACACAATATTCGTTTTAAAGCCTGGGTTTTAATTAAAAGTAAATTAATTGATGGATTTTTGTCTAGATTATTAAAGTTGGAGGGCCTATTTCTTAATGACCCTTTCTTTTTTATGTCAAAGATCGCTGAGGGAGTACGAATGGTGCAGAAGAAGTCGTTTCTTTTTTATGTCAAAGATCGCTGAGGGAGTACGAATGGTGCAGAAGAAGTCGTTCAAGATTTGGACTGTGTGCTGAATCTGCTGACAGTGAGAAAGTTCACGTCATTATCATAACTTAATCGTAGAATATTAAAGCCCTGAGTAATGTAATCCAGAACGTATTTTTCTACTTCAGTACTAGTCACACCTAGGCTGGTTGACTCGACATATATAGCTCAACATCAAGCCAAACCTAGAAAATTAATATTTTGGAAGATTAATTTGGATTTTGTATTTTAGCTGGTGGAGAGAGTTTCATGTATTTAGATTTCCTAATCAAATAATTAAAAGAGTCGGTAAGATTGAGAGTCAAATGATCCCAGAAGTGATAAAAGGTTATATTCCAAAAGATAGGAGAGGGAGATACTATATTTATTCCTCTCTAAAATTATTTTGCTTTACTAGAAAATGTAAAATACTAACAATATTTAGACTCATAAAACTGAACATTGTTGATACTCCTATAATACAGGGTGATCCCATGTACAAAGTATATGAAATGCGATCAGTTTTTTTTTTGTCTAAATAACATTACAAAAAATAAAACTATAAAAAAAATTATTTATTACAAAATTCAAGAATATTAAATAGAATATCCATTTTATTCATTAGAGTCATAAAGCTTTGCACAGGCTTAAACAGTTGAGAAAAAACCGATTTCCTTAGACATGTACATACTACATACAAACCCGTAATCCACATCTCAATCTCAAGAGGTTTGATACTTTTGTGGACAAGCAAATGGCAAAGACCTGCTCCACGTTTGGGAGAGTGACCTTAAAAAACCAATCCAGCCCTCAAAGTGCTCCGACTTCAAAGGTTATGAATGTATTCACGTAGTACTGGTCTCAAGTTGATGTTGTTTGTTTGGTCTGTGGAAACAAACCAATATGATTCAAATATGGTTTTTATTAGTAGTTTTAATAAGTACTCATCAACGGGTATTTCAAATACGAAGAAACAGATTCCAAATGACAATGGCAGAGAATAAGAATCAATCCTTTCACCTAATTCATCAATAAACAAGAAAGTAATTTAACTTTAGTCGAAAATAGGAACAATTCTGGTTGAAAGAAAACCTAAAGAAAACCTAAATCCACAAGGACAAGCAAACTTTATTGCCTGTGATGGCTGACTTCGAAAAGAAAACAAAACACAATCTCCTAGCTTTATTATTCTCCGGTTTCAATTAATAAAACTGAAAGCCACATTAGTATCAACTTACATCTTGTTATATGGTTGGTCCTGCACAAATATGCTCGGCTGCGTTTCCATAAATTGGTACCAAAGAGAGGCTGAGAAGCCTGACAGCAAATCCCCAAGATTCCGATGAGCATCCCCTAATACAATTAGGTATTAATTCAGTGAATGTGCGTTTTGAAGTTTAACATTAATCCACTCGGTACTGATTAATTACCTTAATTAATTCTGACCACCACTTACTCAGAAACCTATCTCAGCCACATCTTCTTGAACATCTTCATTACCATCAACTTCTGATTCCTGATCTGTTGCACTATAGATAAAAAGTTATGTGACGCGCATGACATGAATTTACTTGTAACTACTTTCTACATTATACAATTTGAGAATGCTTCTTTTGCATCATTTATATGTGTTGCAACAAAATTTTATTATACAGTACTGATCAGATCATAGAGGGTCGAATCAAGAAAGTACAATCGACATTGCACCCAAAAGTTCAGAATAAATACTTTGGGGATGCAAAAAATCGAAGGTGACTCGCCTCCGTAGCTTGCACAGTGAGGTGATGTTGGATTGGAATCGCACAGCCCGCCATGAAATCACCACAATCATTCCGAATAATCACCCCAGCACCACGAAGTTCCCCCATTTTTTTGGACAGCACCGTCGACATTGATCTTATACCAACCAAATTAAGTTAGGTGCATTCCATCGAGCCACAGCTGCATCGACAGCGCAGCCACTCCCCACATGATTAGCTTCTTGAAACTCACGCAACAAAGAGATTCTGGAAGTACGAACTATTACAACCGGTCTCAAAATTTCATGTAAAATTACCAAAATACCCCTAGTGAACAAATGTTGACTTTTGTTGACTTTTTTGAAACGACATGTGGAAATTACTTTCTTTACATATTCAAGTAGTACTCGTCGATACGAACACGTGGACGCAAGCAGAACTCAATTTGGAGTTAAAAGGAATATTTTACGGAACTTTAAAGTTCAGGGGCATTTTAGTAATTTTATGCCCGTAAGTTAAACTAGGGTTTATTGGGTTTTGACCTAGCTGCTGTGCAGCTATTCCTCTCACTCTCTCTCTCTCTCTCTCTCCCCCTTCTCGGCCAAACTTGCAAAACACACACAAAACCCTAGAATTGGTTTAATCACAAAACCATAGCCATTACATTCGTCTCGTCATTCTCGACGAGACTGTGATTTTAGAATCCTCAAACTCGAACCAAATTGGCCAAACCGATACGGGAACGAAAATGACAAACTGTCCATCGAAGTTCCTTACAATTCCGGCCTAGGTAAGCCTCAAAACCACTCCCATTGGTTTTATCACGTTGAGTAGGTTCAATTTCATATAAAGAACGTGAATTTTGGTGCAGTTTTGGAGTGGAACGGATTTAGGGTTTGCCCGAGGCTTTACGGCCAATTTCAGGCCACTTCCGGCTATTTTTCCAGCCCCAATTTAGTATGAAAATATTCTACTCTTCAATACCTTCATTTTGATACATGGATCATCGAATTTGGCTAAGAAATGAAGAAGATATGAATTTTTGAAGTTTTGGGACAATTTCGGTATTTTTTTCCAGACTCCGGCGACCAGCGACCGCCAGAGGTTGAAGGTGACGGAATATTCCGTCACGGTAATGGAGTATTCCTGACGGCATCAGCATATTCCGTCAGAAAAGGTATATTCTGTTAACTTTAACTGACGTCGTTAACTTTAACGGCGATGACGTCAGCAGCACGTGAGGTGACATCAGCAGGCGCGTGCCAGCACATGGCAGCTCCTCCCGGCGCTTCCGACCGTTCCCCGGCGCTGGCGGCGGGAAGGTTTTCGAGTTCCGAAAATCATTTTTCGAGCCTGTTTTCGCTAAAATAATGTTATTTTTAGATTCTTTTTATTAAAGGGTTATTATTATTTATTTTAGGGATGTTTTAATATTATCCCCTAATATTAAATAGGTAATCCTACGACTGGGCACTCCAAGGAACACAACACCGAGGAGGAATATACTCCCGAGTACTAGTGAGTGGACTTTTGTTTTAACAAATGATTTCTATGCTTTGCAATATTTATGGTGTTGATATATATATGTTTTTAAATGATTTTGAGGCATGAATATATATTTATATATATTATGAAATGGTTTTAGATTATGGTTTTGGTTATGCATAAAGGTATTGGTTTTTGGTATTGATTTTAATGAGTATACCTATATATGCAACGCCTGAATATTTGTGAAATTATGAAGTTAATGTTATCCTTTATTTAAACACATGATGTATATATGTATGTTTTCAAACACATTTGGTATGTTTTCACTACGTTGTAGTACCGTCTCACGGCCATAGGACAAGTCTCACATGTTTGGGTCACACGCACTGTACTCCAGGGGTATTGTCCGGTAAATACCTTAGTGCAAACTTGTCTTATGTTTATGTTTATTTTTGGGGGAAGGCCCCACAACGTAAGGACTCGGGTGTGACGCGCTATTGCGCAAGTGCTTACATGTGTGTGGTACTAGGAGTACAAATGGATTGATAACGTAAAGTGCTTGTATTGGGATTGGGATGTGGTTCTTCAACACGTACATGGGTGATTGCACATATACCCTGTGTTGGTTTTCTTTATTATAATTATTGATATCTATTGTGGTACGACTTTTGGAAACATAAATGGTCCTTTACGGATTATACTTTGAGATTTACTTTTCAGTTATACTTATAAAGTATGATTTGACATATACTATGGTAGTATGATTTTACACATGTACTAATTTTCAAACAGGAGGTTACTATGTTGAAAAGAGAAAAAGGTTTAGAAAACTTTATTTTTCTGTCCACTCACACTTTTTGTTTTGCGCCCTTTTCAAGACTTAGTAGCGGTGCATCTGGTGAAGTCGAGGCATTTGATTTGGCAACTCTGAACTCTTCCCGACAATGTAGGGATTTATCTTTCATTTAGTTTCTTTAATAATATCCATCCCTGTTATGGATAGAAATTTTAGGAGCTTGACACTATCTTTTATTCCGTTGCTTTATATTAGTTACGCTCTGAACCTTGTGCATATTTGTAATGATTTCCGCAAACTATTTGACGGTGGAATTGTTTAAATTAAGTGTTGTCATGCATACAATAGATTCGTCACTTACGAGTGTCGACCAGCACGCCTCAAACTCGGTGTCCACGTAGATTTCGAGGGCAGGGTGTGTCACGAACTCCATCAGTCGAGGATGGTTTCCCTTATGTAGAAATATGACTCCTTCAATTAATCATATACAATGGTTAAAAAATATATATATATATATATAGAGAGAGAGAGAGAGAGAGAGATTAACATAACCCATAAGTGGAAGGAATACTAAATTAAATACAATAGGAAATTACATTCCTATAATCGCGAAGAAGAATCCGGTTTAATTGAATCTATTCTAACACTTCAAACCCCATTGCATTCCTATTATTCCAAATAGCCCAACATATCATTGCAAAACAATCAATCTCATATTTTTATGCAGATAATATCACAGCCCGCCAAAGCTCAGCGAAAGATGATATAATCCAACTCTTGTCCGCTCCCACCCAACTAGTAGTCGACCAAACTTCCTGCACTCCTTTACATGACCACAAAGCATGGACAACACTCTCAATTTTTAAACCACAGCGGACACAAACTGGACTTTGAATAATACGTTTCTTCGTTAGAACCAGATTACATGATAGAAAATCCCAAATTTACCTCCGAATGAGTCCCGTTTTCAATAGCTCTTTACTCCATATCAATGAACACCATATGTAATACGGACGGGATCCAACTCTTGCATCAAGAAAAGAGCATTGCGGGTAATACCTAGCTTTGTAAATTCTGGAGATCAATGAGTTTTCATTTTGAAGAAGCAGCCAACATTGTTTTGCTAAAAGAGCTTGGTTAAAACCTTCGAGATTACGAAAACCAAGCCCACCGGTAAACCGAACCTTTTGCCCACCAAAATTTTGCCATAAGTCGATGAAGTTTGTCGCAGACTCCCTTAGGCATCCGGAAACAGCTCATAGAATAACCCTTCAAACTTAATTGACAAGTAGCGTCAACAAAAAAAAAAACATGCACGCTGCATGCTCCATCAAACCTCTCTGAACGGCAAATCGCTTTGATATGTACAAAATAATCATGGATCTCTGAGTGCCAAATAACCTCATCCCATTAAGGCTTCTTCAATTTATCCATCTTGCAGAACCCAATTTTTGGCTAGAGCATAGAAACAAGTTCATTAAAAGGTCGTTGCGTGAATGCATTAGGCCGACAGAAAGCAACCAAATTCTGTTCCTTCCTCAACTTTGTACTAGCCATCCCCAAATATTCTAGGGGTCTGAGTTAGTCCATTATTTGAAATTAACAGTTTTAACCATATTCTTAATGGAGAATTAACGGAAATTTCGATTTGGACCTTAATTGCTAATAGGGTTCAACACAGGTGTATAATTAACAACGTTTTCAGCACAACGGTAACATTATATATGCTTTGCCACCACATGGATTATGAAAAAATTTAGCCTTCAAAAAATGACACAGAGTTAAAAACAGTAAAAGACAAAAATTTAAACTATAAATTTTCAATGAGTTGTTTTGTTTACACCCCAATGTTGTCTCTAGACACCCATGTTTATATGGAAACTCAACTTTAGCCCTATTCTCTGAACACCCACAATAATCTTCTAAAAATACTCCTATTTTATTTTTATAAATTAATTTTCTTTGGACACCCATTTCCATTTGGAAAGATATGAAGACTTTCTATTCACTTTGGCAATTGCCGCTAATTAATGGCATAATTCTTGGTTTTGCAAGTCAATGCATATATAATCCTTTAATTTGTTTTCAATATTTGTAGTTTTGTTCAGATGGTACTTTATCGCAGTAGCGGAAAACAATCATGCATATGCATCATGGTGCGGATTCAATCCCACTGATTTCCCTCTCCCCTAACAACTAACTATCTAACTCACTAACGCTATTGCACTACTAAAAAAATATATTTGCAGTTTTGCACTATAATGCAAAATGAAAAACAAAAAAGGAGACCAAGTTTTAGAACATAAGTTTTTGAACTTTGATCAATTTAATAAAAAGCTTGTGTTAGATTACATATTGATTCTAATCCTTTAACTAGATATTTAATGCTTTTTTTATTCAAAAATTTCTTCTCATAAATATCTGAGCAGCATATTGAATGTAGTTGTAGTGGGGGTTCCATGACAACCACTAGTCAGATCAAAAGATCGAAGAGACCATCATCATCATCAATTGATGAGCTTACTGACGGTTTATTAGTTGAAATCCTTTGCCGACTTCCATGCAGTAAATTTGTTTTTCAATGCAAGTCTGTGTCCAAGCGTTGGCGCACTGTCATCAAAGATCCTTATTTTATTGGCCGCTTTGTAAATATCCAAAGTGATAAGCGAACTCCGAAGATACGCACTCTGATAAGCGATAGAGCGGAGGAATTACCCCTTAAAAAGTCGTCACCCAATCTACTAACGGTGCTCTGACGAATCATGAGTTTCCACCGTTTGATGGAGTTGCCAACTATGGTAGCGACATATAATGACTTAGTTTTGTGTTGCGAAAGCATGGATTATCAACGCAATTACTACATCTGTAATGCATACACCATGGAATGGGTTGCTCTTCCTCCTGTCCCAAAGTGTCAATTAGATGTACGAGTTGGATTCATATGCGACATTCCCGACTATAACTGTGAGAAAGACGATCCAGAAGGACATAGCATCCAGCTTAATGGTGAGTGTAAGTGCAAGGTTGTGAGAATTCTTTGTCCTAATGAATCAACAAATGATGAGGAATGCGATTCCTTAAGATTAAATGTGGAGATCTTTTCTTCTGAGACTGGTGAATGGACATAATCAGTTGTGTCATCTCCACGACGAGTTGATTTTTGGGACTTTGAAGAGGTTTCTTTTGCATACAATGGAATCTTATATTGGCCAGGATTTCGCCTTAATTAGTTCTCTTGGTTTGGGTCCGTTTTACGACAATAACAAAACTACTATTGACCATAAATTTGGTATCACTTTATCTCGGGAGGTTCTAGACAGGCGTTCTGGGGCTAGGTACCTAGGTTTGTGCGGCGGATGTGTACGAATAGGCAGGTTTTGCGGTGTTAGTAGGAAATTGTATGTTTGGGAGTTGAAAGAACAAGATCGTGATGATCGGATACTGGTCGATGGAGCTGCTGGAAAGTTGTGTTTGAGTAAACGCAAAGATTATTCCTTGGATCCAGAAATGCATGGCGATATTCCAAAGTCATGGGAAAGAAAACGCTTTTGACCCTGAAGATAAGGATATTTTGTATATGCGCATCGACCGTGGTATTTTCAAGTGCAACATTCTTACAGGAGAGTGTTCGAAGATGGATAAAATGCCTTCACCAACAGATGATTACTTTTTCCCAATTATGCTCCCGTGGTGGCCGACGCCCGTTCCTAAAGTAGGGCAAGGGAATACCCATGCTGGAGGAACCAGCAGCTACGCCTGAGCTAGTTTAGCTCGTGTGTAAATTTTTATTTGGGTGCCAGGTGGATACAGATGATTGGCTCGTTTGAAAATAGATGATGTAATTAACTTGTATCAAAAAAGCTACGATGATAAAATCATAGGAGGCATTCATTCCATAAGAATACTTGCAAGCTTCTTATTCTTTTTCTTCAAACGCCGAGCCCTGCATGGCTATAGCTAATTTAGCTAAAAGATCCAAAAAAATGTCCTCCAAGAGACACTTTATCCCACTCTTTATTTTAGTTTTATCAACTAAAAGTTCCAAAAAAAATGTCCTCCACGAGACTCTGAATCTCCAAGAATTTCTCTAAATATTTCTTTAATATTTAGCAAATGTTAAGCATCTCCAAGAATTTCTATTATAGCAAAATAAACAGTCACTTTTTAAATTTACAGAGCAATTGTCCATCGATAAATATTAAAAATATAATAAAACTCAAGGGTGGATCCTTGAGCAAGGAGAAAAGGAAGAGAGAGAAGGCTGTTTTAGAAAATGAGTGGGTTGAATTTGAATCGTTAATAATAAAATGTTCAAAGCTTGTTAAATTAGAGAGTGTTGTTAAAGATGAAAAGTTAACTGAGTAGCTATAAAATAGTTTTTTGACATTGTTCACTTACTAGTTTGACAAAATTTAGAGCTTCTCTTGGAGATGCTCTGCTCTCTCCTCTTCTATAACTTTATAGAGTCACTATTCACAATCTTGGAGCAAGGTTTTGTTGGTTTTTTAATAAAATAGCTAACTAATGTTGTTTTATAGAGTCTCTTTGGAGATGAGATTAAAAGAGGAGGAAAGAAAATTTAAAGACTTTGCTAAACATAAAAAATTTATTAGTTGGAGAGAGAAAGATGTGAAAGGATGAGAAGGATGGATCAGAAAGATAAGTTGTTTAAATATTAAAATATTTAGAATTTGTTAAAATAAGGAGTGTTGTTGGAAATGCTAAGTTAAATTATTATTACTGACCCATTGTGTGGTTTAGCTTAAATCTCCTATCTTTTTAATGTAAATATATCGCATGTATTTAAAAAAAAGGAAGAATAAAATTGCATTAAAAAAAAAAACCATAGACAGGGCTGGGCAGCCCTTTATTAAAATAACAAACCAATCTGGCCCAATGTTAAAGAAATCAATTCGGCCCAAATAATTTCTCACACCGGAGGCTAAGGAAGGAAGGAAGGAAGGAAGGAAGCCTTGTTCCTCATTTGGGAGTGACTTTGAAAAACCAATCCTGCCCTCAAGTTTCTCTGACTTGAATCAAAGGATGTGAATAATGCATGTAGTACGAAAAGGTAAATTTACTTGCCAACTAAGGTCTGAATACTGCTTTTCATAACTGGTCTCAACTCGATGCTATTTGTTTGTTCTGTGGAAACAAATCAATATGATTCAAATATGGTTTATGTATGTGTGTATAGCTTTGAAAAATGAAAGGTGTTGGTGTTCTCAGCGTTTTTAATCACGGAGAGTGATTTTTGCACACTATTTTTCACCTTCTATACACACCTATTAATTTTGATCTTTGATTCAAATCAATAACAAAAAAAAATAGAGGTGTGCATGTGAAAAAGCGTATGCAGAAGTCATTTCTCTTTTAACTACTCACCAGTGGGCGTTTCGAATATGAAGAAGCAGATTACAATGACAATGTAGCAGAGAATAAGAACCAATCCTTTCACATAATGTGAAGTCCCATCCTAAAAAAATCAAGGTTAAAAACAGATGAGAAAGTATGATGTACTTAATCAAAGTTAAAAATGAGAGTATTACTTGTAGAGCAACGGCTGTTGTGATAACTGCTAGAGCAAATGACACTGTCTCAATCAGATTGAAGTTAAGATCCATGTTAATTCCCATTATCCAAGCAACAACAGCGCAGCACGGAACCTGCGTCACGCGTTTAGAAGAAGAAGAGTTTATGTCAATGGAGTTTTCATAATTCTGATTTGGAAAGAAAGGCTTCAAAGGCTGCACTCTGCAGTTTTTGAGCTTAGGTTATGAACTCGAACCACGAACATAGCGATCTGAGTTGCAGACCCCAAAGAGACTCCTAAATATATATCCTGCCATTGTGCAAAACAGAAAAATGTAAACTTAATTATAAATTCCTGCAAGAAGAGAAGAGATTAATTGATCAAAGATATTGGGATTACTCACCAATTTGTTCTTGAGAGCAAATATTATCGATCCTGCGTGCTCAGCTGCGTTTCCAAGAATCGGTACAAGGATGAGGCTGAAGAAGCTGACTGACAAACCCCAAGATTTTGATGCATCCTAATATGATTAGGAGTGAATGTGTGCATTATTTCAGTACAAGTTTAACAATCCACTTCTTAACAACATAGTGTACTAATTAATTACCTCAATTGTGCCCACCACATACTCCGACAACAAAGCTGTGATGGCAGTGACAACAAACAGCCAAGCAAATCCACTCCAGAAACCGACCTCAGCCACATCTTCTTGAACATCCTCGTCGCCATCAACTTCCGATTCCTGCTCGGTTACATTTTTCCTAGTTACTTAGCTGAGCTCTAAGATTTTAATAAGTTGTTTTTGTGAAAGGAAACACTGAGAATTCAAGTTTATATAATGCGTATATCATCAATTGCTTTAACATAAATGATTTTTAATTATTTTAGGATCTTCGCTCTCTCAAATCAGTTCGGAATGAAGACTTGCATGACAAGTAAGCTGAAACAAATAAACAGATGAAAGGTTTTCTTATATCATCTATTATATTTGTGCTGCAACAAATTGTTCCATATGCACTACTCATCAGACAGAGGGTGGAATCCTGAAAATAAAATCACGATTGCATCAAAAAATTTAGGATAATTACTTGCTGGGATTCAAAATATCCACGGTGAGTCCACAATTGGAAGAACGTGAATGCAATATAAGAAAGTAGCATTAGGATACTAAAGCCCCTTGAGATTTGGAGTGTTTGGTCTGCTGTTACTGCAGAGTTCCCAGCGTATCGAAGCAACATCGGTAGCATGTGGCAGAATGTGCCTAGCAGTAGTAGGAGAGAATTCACATTGGCCTGTCTCTGATAAAAAACAATATGCATATAAACAAGTAAGGTATATGCAGCAACATAATTTAGATAAATTAAAAAGAAATTTCAAATCCGAAGAATTACGAAAGTTAAAATCCGAAAAATTATTATTAGGGTTCTTACTCTTTCAAATTTTTGCTCCCCTCTGAGGTTGGCAAGGCCACCACAGAAAAGGGAGGTGCCAAGGACCAAAAGAAGGTTGGAAAGAACTGAACCCAAGAGAGAATACTTGAGCAAAGCTATATTATTTTGGCTTAGAGCAGATATTGCTATGATCAGCTCTGTGGCATTAGTAGTACCAAATGTTGCATTCAGAAGCCCCCCAACTGCAAAACAAAACCACAAAATATTGTGAGTCAATTTTATTAATGTCAACTTTATATTTCGGTCCCGTTCTCCAAGGGCTCATCTGGTGCCAAGGATTGGACTAGATTGCATTACATAATTCACTATATCAAAGTCTGTTTAAAAAAGAAATGAAGAGATTTTGTCTAACTTGAAGGTAAAAGATGTTAGGATTAGAAGGGATAAGATTCGTTCTTGTCTAATCCCTTCTAATCCATTTTTGTGTCTGATACCTTGAATCTTTATGTGTTATCAAATTCAATCAAATCCTAGGCACCAAGCAAGCTCTAAAAATTGACAAACGATTTACAAAAAAGAAAACTGAAATTTGAAATAATTAACTTACCTGTTGGACCAGTGTAGTATGATATCTGTCTGCAATTTGAAGTACAAAATCATAGTGGCAATGGTTAGTCCAAGCAGAATTTTGATGAAAGTCTAACTGATTGTGTATTTTTATGGCTTACTCTGTGAGGAAACTGATGCGCTCAGCAAGTAAGGTTAGTGCAAGTAAGCTCAGAGTGAAAATCCAGGGCTAACGTCATCAAAAGAAGAAAAGTAAATGAGTTACAAGGATCAGTCATATGAATTCTGATTTTTCTATTATTTACTCGGTTAGTCATTTTTAACATTCATTTTTATAGCAAGTAGTGATTTTCGTACTCCCGTTATGTCACTTGATTCTCTTTTGATTAAAAATGTCACATCCCGATCCCGAAAGAGCCAGGCGTCGGGAGGTGATGGCCAACACGCGTTAGCGTGACGAAAGCCAAATAGAAATTTAAGAATAAAGGATATTGAATTAAAACAGTAAGGTCAGAGCTCACGGAAAGTGCGGGCGGAAGAAATAAAAGAATACACAGTGTGAGTAGAGTAAGGGATACAAATTTACACAAACGTAGAAACATCCCTACATTGTCATACCACCGCGCCATCGACGTCGCAAGCTCCCAGCCAACTAACCTGGAGGGGCGCAAAACATAAAACGGTGAGTGGGTCAAAAAGTAAGGTTTGGTAAAAACCGTTGTTTTCAAAAGTCTAGTAACCCCTCGTTTGAAAACAAGTATAGTTTGAGAAAATACGTCATACCCGTAGGCATGAACCTCAAAACAATATCATCGTGAAAACATGCGAGTACTCCCCGCTAATACTTTACTGATTTGCTCACCCATATGTAAACACACATGCCCAAGGGGCTAAACCCACAAGGAACAAGCTAGGTATAAAGAATTACGCTAAGTACTACAATGACGCGAGTCTAACGCTAAGCGCTGTGCACAAAGTGTGTCACACAAGTCCGAGTTGCCTAGTGCAACCTAAGACAGGCTAGTACCTACAATGGATCCAAAGCTGCGTAGCGGTACTGGTAGTGACAGCTCCAAACGTCAAGGCTAGTCCTGGCCACAAGACTGAGTACTATACCTGGGGTGTTATACATCTACTGATGAGCAACAGTATGAAAACATGCATGGCAATATAGTACGAATGTTCTACCTCCAACAAACGTAATGATATGCAACTACGCTAACAGTTTAAAGAAAGCGTTGAAAACCATACGTATATATATACATTTATCAAACAAAGACCCACTCACTCACCTGTAGGTAGCCGGGTCGAAGTACCCCGTCCTGGGTAGCCCCCGGTAGTCTTCTGGATAGGCCCCACCTATATGAGATATCACCGGTACAATGATTAAACTCATAAAGGTCACTAATTAACAAATTAATTAAACCTATCCCTTACTTTCTCAAATTGGAGGTCCAAAACACCTCAAAAATTATCGTGCGTACTACCCCGAGGTAGTACACGTCGTCACGAGTCGCCCCGTGAAAACAGAATCGAAAAAGGACTTCCCACGCGCCCTCACGCGCGACTCAAAGGTCAAGAGTCGCAGCTCCACGCGCAGCCCACACGCGAGCCGGTCAACGCAAGCCGGTCAGCCGGTCAACCGGTTCGGTCAATGCTGATGTCAGCAAGGCCGGTCTGAACCGGTCTGCTGACGTCAGCAAGGCCGGTCCAACTCGGTCCGATGACGTCAGCACCGGTCATCCCTGCCAGAATTCCGGTCGCCGCCGGCCGCCGCCAGCGCCGCCGTCGCTGGTCGCCGGAATCTGGAAATTTGGCCGGTTTTTTGGGAATTTTTCAAAGCTTCATAACTTCTTCGTTTCAACTCCAAATTGGACGATTCAAGTACCAAAATGAAGCTAGAGATGAGGAGAACAAGATTTTACCATTTTGGGGACCAAAAACTGGCCTGAAAATGCCACGAAAGATCCGGCCAAAAACTAGCTCCTCCGTTCTCGGTGCCAATTCGACTTCCAGGCCTTGGGTTGGGTTCCCAAGGTCTCCAGAGGTGGTTTGGTGCTGGGTTTGAGCTTCCTCGAGCTCCAAATCACGAGTTTCGAAGTCGGGGAAACTTCGAGCTCCGACGAACAATTTTCCAAGTTTCTGGGAAATGAAGTTCAAGGCCTTCTAGGTTCAAGGATCACACTCAGTGACCAGGGATTGAACAAAGACGACCAGTCAGTGAGGTTTGCAAGAGAAAAACCGACGAAAAAGCTGAGAAATGCCACGGGGTGGCTTGATCAAATTATCTGGGTTCTGGGTTTGTCCAGGTTTCTGGACACCCACACCTGGATTGAAGTTTCAGCCTGATCATGATGCACAAGGTTTGATTTGGTGGGTGGTGCTTCCAAAAAGATAGGGAGAAGGCCACGGCAAAGGTTGAAGTTTGCAGAAAATGGCCAGGGAGGATGAATGTGGCTCGGCCACAATGAGACAAACCAGACAGGATTCCAGAAAATCTGGATTGGCCACATGGGCCTGCAGGCAATTGGGCCCCAGCCCAAACAATCCAAAACTGCCCAAAATTGAAATACGGGAAACGTCGAAAATCAACGCCCGTAAAATATTCATTCGGATTCCGAACGACGTCCCGCTCGCGTCTACGCGTTCATAACGACGAGCACGACAAGAAAATACAAAGAGAAGAGTCGTACGAGTTACGACGCAAAAGTCAACCAAAAAGTCAACCCAGGGGTATTTTCGTCATTTCCCGCTTCCGGGAATAAAATAAGTTAAAACTTTGAACGGGCTGTGACAAAAAACTAGAAGAAAAAAAAAGGCAGGAATGTATGGAGAGAAAATTGATGAGAAAATCACTTTCCTTTTTAGCAACATTTTATGCTAAGTGAAAAAAAAATATATTCAATTTAGAATCCATACGAATGAAAAAAAGGAGTACGAAAATCATTACTAACTTGTATAGAATATTTCTTGTTAATTAAGTGCAATCACTCACCTTTCCAAAGCCATAGCACACAGCAAGAATGGATAGAGGAATGGTGGGAAGGAGAACCGAAAGCTTAGTCCCAAAAAGAACAACTTGAAGATTTACAAGCAACTGCCTAAGGTGATCGTTTTGAAGACTATCTGCTAGTGAAGGATCCGACTTTTTGCACAGCGAAGACGCCGACATTTGCCTAGCAGTCCTGCCATGGTGGTGGTGCACCTCCTCCTCCTCCTCCTCCCTTGTGTCCTTGATGAGGTTTCCATTTTCCAAGAGGCATTCTTGGTTGGAAGCCATATTTGGTTTGAGAGTTAGAGCAGGTCCAGCGGGGGGAAGTGGATCAAACAGGGCCCAATCGCCCGAAGGAGGAGGTCCAGCGGGCAGCAGCCCGAGGGACAGCGGAGGCCCGAGCAGCGGGCCTATGAAGAATTGACAGCCCGAGCCACCCAGTCGGTGTGACGTCATGGCTGACGTCATCCTAGCGTTAGCCAAATTTTAAATTTTTTTCTGTCAGGCGCGTGAACCTCACGCTCGAGTGGGGGCGCATCAACCGACAACTGTCAGCGGGCGGGGCCCGCGATCCACTTTAGGCCGAAGTTACTGTTGGGAAGCCACGTGGCTTCCCATGGACCATGCGATCTCAACGGCTCTTTAATTTGGGCCGTCCGATTTGCAAAGGTAATAAAAAAAAAACGGATTTAATATCAACCGTTGGAATGTGAGGCTCTTGCCATTCTTGATTTGTCATCTCTCTGTCTACGCTCGTCATCCTCTTCCATCTCATTTTAGGTCCAATCCCGGTCATTGAACGTTCCTTCTGATTGGTTAAACAATTCTTCCTCTTCTTGATCGATTTCCCACATCATCTTTGAAGAAGAAGAAGACATTGTAAGAAGGAAGCAGAAACTATGATGCACGTCAGGGATTTTGGTGAAGAAGGAAGTAGAAACTATGAATAATGATAGAGATCTTGAGATAATTGGTGTGAGATTTCGGAGGATGGATGGTGGATTATATGAAGGATTCAGAAAGGATTAGGTTGTAGATAATGTCACATGGCATGCCGCCATTCGTTAAAAATCTTGTGGAAATCTATCATCAATTATTGTAATCAGATTGTGACACGTGGCACGACGTGATTGGTTAAAAATCTTATCGGAAATCCATCACCAATAATTGGCTTTTCCGATAATGACACGTGGCGCAACGACAACGATTAAAAATCTTGTCCGAAATAACAAATAAAATTATTTTGAATTATTTTATAAATAAAAAAATACAAATATTTTATTGTCATTGGCTTTTCGGATAATGACACATGGCGCAACGAGAATGATTAAAAATCTTATCCGAAATTACAAATAAAATTATTGTGTATTATTTTATAAATAAAAAAAAATACTAATATTTTATTGTCAATTGTCAGGGCAACTCCAGTGCAGGGGTGGAAAAGGCAATTGTCAGGAGAATGCACTGTTCATTAAGGGCAATTACTGTTCACTAGGGTGGATTGAATAGTGAATTGCCTGGGAGGAGGGCTCCTACACTAGAGTTGCTCTTAGAGATCGAACTCCGGTGCAAAGGACAGGCACACTGAACACTGATTGAGAGTTGACAGAGAGAGAGAGAGAAATGGTTTTATGTTGGGTAGGTACTTTAATTTTGTTGATAGAAACTAGTACTTTGGCCCCATTGTTATAAAGTAATCATTGATTGTGAGAGTTTGTGAAACTGACAATATCTGTGGTTTTGGTAAAATTTTCCACCTTGGTAAGATGATGATTCTAGAGCCTAGAGTAAGAAAATGGGAATGAGAAATGAGCATAAACTCAAGTAATTAAGGGCTCATTTGGATACGCTTTTAAAATGGCTGAAAGTACTTTTGGTGAAAATATTTTTGGAATCAATCCTTAACAAAAATGCAAGTGAATCCTGAAAAAACATTTCAAGTGCTTTTGGAACCCAAAAACATTTTCTTTAAAAGCGCTTTCAGTCATTTTAAAAGCACTTCCAAACGAGTCATAAGCTAATTACAATCAATTTATTTCAATCGAGCTAATTTCCTGGCAATTAAGGCTCAACTTAATTAAGTACACAACATATTAAGTAAAAGAGACAATCGAACATAGAACCTTGAGTGCAACCGAAGAAATAATCTTAATCGCTTGAGTTACAAGCTAATCGCAAAAGGGTTTAAACTTTTAACTGGGTTTGATTTGGAAATGCCAAAGAATTACTTTCCTATTGAATTGCAAGTCATCTGAGTAACGAAAGGACACATATTGGCATGCATGGTGGCCAGATGTGGAGATGATCACAAATACATGTCAGGCACAGAGCAAAAATACTTGAGCTCCATTGGTTTATTGTTGAGGTGTGTCATGACTCATTTGTATTGTTTTCTTTAGTGCACATCATCTTTTTTCCAATACGATATTCTCAACATTATTCTAGTTTACGAGAAAGATGATTCAAATTGAGGTACAATACGATATTCTCTGCATTATTTTAATTTACGAGAAAGATGATTCAAATTGAGGTACAAGAGGACAGATAAATTGGCCTAACCCACATCTATCCGACACATCATATTAAGAACTACATAAATTGCTCATATATTCGTAGGAAAAGAAGAATTTGATCCACTGACCTCCCAAATCCCAGCAGCGACCAATCCTCTACTAATGTTTTAGGCAATTTTGGCAGTTGCCTGAGTTTCTCCTTTGAAGAAATTTATTAAAAAAAAAAATCCCATCCTAAATCACCATGCAATTA
Source organism: Gillenia trifoliata (assembly GCA_018257905.1). Lineage (NCBI taxonomy): Eukaryota > Viridiplantae > Streptophyta > Magnoliopsida > Rosales > Rosaceae > Gillenia > Gillenia trifoliata. Next base: position 8,407,469 of record CM031084.1, on the reverse strand, counting down.
CTTGGAAGCATTGGTAATGACTATCTCCACCCCTCAAGAGAGAAGAGCCCCAGCTTCTTTTGGGGCCTATAACTGTTCAAATCACCTCAACCATAACCTTGCAACTTTCGGCTTTGATTTCTTGGTGCAACTTTTGTCATAATTTGTTGATGAAAATTTAGTGGATTAATATTAACCAATTTTGGTAAATATTATTAACCATCCATCCAATTAGTATTAGGATGGGTATTCCTGGAAAATATAAAAACCACCACACTGAAAAAAAATTCAAAATGCCCGGTTTTCAAGCAGGTACTCCACATGTCATAATACAATTGGAGGAGCACAAAAAAATATATTATTTCTTCAAATTGTATCATGACATGTGGAATACCACTTGAAAACCAGGAGCTTAAGAAAATCAATCACAACTCACACTAAACGAGCATCCCTACAAGTTAGCAGTTTAGAATATCATTTTGTCAAAAAAAAAAAAAAACAATATGTTAATCCTTCATGTCCAAGTCTTATGTGTACTTAATTATCCATCGATAATAATTAGGGAGTTTTTAGTTTAAATACCAAATTCAAAATAACTTTAAGTTAAAATACCATAGTTTTAGTTTAGGTACTAGTTGAAAAGTCAAACTAATTTGCTAAGTAAAATGACAATAATGTCCAACCCTACCATCACAAAGTTATAGCCATTAACTTTCCCAATGAATTGTAACTAACAAGCATGAGTATGAATTTTTTTAGAAGAAATTTTTTTTTATTACGTTAATCGCTTAGGGCGTAGGGTCTAGTTCCCGGATTTTGGGCTTCGCCCAAAACCCGAGACCTACACCCTAAGCCCTAAGCTCCTCCCAAGGACATTCTAAAACCCTAAACCCAAAATGATCAACCCCAAATCTTGACTGACCTTTTAAAACCCTAAACCTTCAAAGTTAACCCCGAACTCTAAAGGCCTCATAAAATTCTAAAAGAAATAAACTTGAGGACAATATGGTAATCTCTCGTATCTTTTATTTAGTCATAGGATCACTTGTAAATAAAGTTTGTGGCTTATCATAAAATATTTAATTAGACTTGGTATTTTTCCTTAAATATGGTATTTTTCCTTAAAACCTATACCCAACTTGGTATCTAATATGAATTTACCTTAATAATTAAGACAAACTAAGGGTGGTACATCTTCAAGTGTTATCAGCCACCCAAAAAAAAAGGATGGCCATGCTAATTTGGGACTTTGAATGGCTACTTCTCAACCAAATATAGCTTCTAAAACTTCTCCACTAGGTCACCATTGGAAGTTCTTTCTCTTGGTTTGATGCAGTATACACGAGATCCCAGATGCTTTACTTCAAGACCAGCATCCTCACAACCAATGAAGAAAAGCGATTCATCCTCTTTTCCAATTCTGCGTCTCCAACTCATTAGAAATGCTGGCCGGGGCAAACTAAACGATTGTCCTGTGAGCAAGAGATGAATAAGAATGAGCATAGTTACAACAGATACTAACTATAAGGGAAGAATTTGTTAGCACAGGACCACCACTCTGCTCATCCTTTGCTCGAGTCTGAGCTTTATTATCCTTCGGCTTGTAACATTTGAGGAGAAACAAAAGGGTTTTTATCAAATTTGGATACTGCTTCACATCTGCAAGCAGTCAAGAAAAAAAGGAACCGTTAGCGTGCTGTTTATGTGCAGCTCATGGAGGATATGTATTACGGACAGCAGAAAAAAGATTTTGGGCTTCTGGCTCTCGAAGGACAACCTTCTGAAGAAATATATTTGAATCACGTAAAGGAGAAACTTACACAATAAGATATCACTGGCAATAATTAGGTCCCAGTCTGGATCAGCAGTAGGGAAACTGTCACCCCATGTATCTGAAATATTAGCATCCACGTCATGAATTTAATAGAATCCAACACCAACACAAACCCCAAAAATCAATCAGTCAATTAGAATTTCAACAAATTATCTTCTTCTTTGAACATTAAATGAAACCAAATTTCAAAAACAAAATAAAATTCTCACGAGTGAAGAGAATGAATGAAATAAACTACGCATCATCCAAATGTAGAGAACATGATGCCATTATATGGCAGACCCCGTGCAAAAGCCTACAGTATCAGATTGTCAGGGAAGAACTTAACAGATGACGATAAAGATCTAATCTTTGAAATTCCTTGTTATGACGTGAAACAGTTTTTTCATCTGTTTACAAGAACTAAATTTTAGAACAAATCTAAATAAGCAAATGACATCAATTTATGCATTATTGACCACAAATATCTAGCTCCTCCAGTAGTTTAAAAGCATAGTCAGATTGCTCAGTCAGGAAAAGGATGACATACGCTTTATATGAGGAAGGACAGGTGTAATTCCATTTACCCTGCAGTTATGAGCTATATTATCTTCAATCTCCTGATCATTGTAGTCTGATGTGGTGATGTCAAGATTAAGCAATCTTCGTAGAAAAATTGCCAAAGCACCAGTGCCACTGCCAATCAGTTGACAAATCAACATCAGCCGGACAACTATCAATCTATCAGGCTCAAGAATTATACTGTATAATATGAAACAAAGGACACCGGGAAATCCTAAAGTAAATATCAACTCCAACTCAGCACTGTAAAAGGCATATTATGTTTCACTTAAGGACACAGCCTGAAACGATTTACACCACTAACTGTGAAAGAAAATGATAATGTATGGATTCATGGGAAGACAATTCACATCTGTTCACCAATGTTTTCCTAATCATCCATTCTAACTAACCAGTACTGGAATGGTGATTGGATCAGCTTACAAACAAATCAAGGGTTTCCCCCGGAGACAAAAGTATTCATGTAACAGTCAGTCCCTAGGATCACCAAGATCACAATAAGCGGGAGAAACAAGAAAAAGAAAAGCATTCAAGTTTCCTTTCATGCAGGAATAGATGATTGCCTACACAAATGGAAGTCAGGCAGTTGAGAAATACCTGCCCAGTTCAAGACAATGTCGTCCTTCAACCGATGGCCTGTTTTGAACTAACCATTCTGCAAATGCAAACGTCCCAGGCCATAGTAAATTGGCATTCAATTGATGAAACGAAAATTCTCGGACGACCAACTCCTGCAACAAACCAAATTCCACATATTGGTTTAAAACTAAAAGAAGCAATCAAGAACCAAGCCGAAATATAAACTAAAAGTAGAACTCGAAATAACTCTTCGGCTGTTCAATGAAAGGCCAAATACTCCCTGAAATAAGTGCACTCGAGCATTCAATTCCACGGAATCGAGCTCATATACACTTTTGTTTATCCACTGAACAAATGATACATATGAATGTAAATGTTGTTTCTAAACTAGAATCAAACGCGTAAAATTACACTCTAGCATGTTTCCGAATTTCATTTCATTGTGTGGTTTCAAATGGGAAAGAGATAACCAAAAAAAAAGCCCACAAATTCAATAAATCAGAACTGAAAAGAAGAAATATGAAAAATTACAGTTAGAAGAAGTGAAAGACAAAATTACGTTTCTGGGTGTTACCCAAATGAAGGAATAGACTTACCATCCCGGGAAACTCGTGCCTCCTCTCAACGAAGCTTTGCTGGCTCTCTGTGTTTTCCTCACCTGCAAATTTTAGACCTGCTAAGTTAGAGAGAGAGAGAGAGAGAGAGAGAGAGAGAGAGAGAGAGAGAGAGAGTATACCACTGGAAGAGTCATCGTCGTCATGAAAAAGCGAAGATGGGGAAAAGAGAGCAATGTCCATCGTCGTCTTTCTGCTCAGAAAACAGTAGCTAAGAGGAGGCAAAACCTACATGGGGAAAAAGAAAAGGGGATTTGGAAATTAAACTCCTGCCCCCCGAACAACAGTTAAATATCAGACCCTTTCCCAATATTTTGAGTATTCTTCTTTTCCACATGTATTTAAAGAAAATATTGTTAATTCCCCCTATAAATTTGAGAAACTCTCCCTGTTACCCAGTAAAGTTTGTCATTTTGTTTCCAGATCCAAATAGATTCATTCAAAAATTAGAGCATTTCCAATTTAAAGGGTAAAATTTGTTATTTGAAAATTTTGCAGTTCAACAAACTTTTCAAATTTAATAATTTTATTCTTCTTTATTTATTATTTATTTTTAAAATCTTTTGTCTTTTTTCTATGTGGCCCACTATTTAATTTTTTAATAGAAAAAATTAAGTTAAAGAGTGAGAGAGGTCTCTAAATTTGTAGAAAGAAAATGCGGTCCTCAATTTGAAGAACATCTTTATGAAGTCTCTTTGAGGACTATGTTGAAAAATGGGTTTGAAGACTATGTTGGAGATGCTTTTAAACATACAATACTTCAAAGTTTGAATCCTTCTCTTTCTTTTTTTATTGCTATTTTTTATTAGGTTGAATTATTACGATATATTTATATTAAGAAGTAAAGGAATAAATTGATAGCGATTTAATCATCTACAAAATTCAAATTTGATAGACAATAAGTAAACAAATCTAATTAGATAAAAAGATACTAGTTATCAATTTTCTCATATTCATGTTTTTCTAACGATGGTTCGTACACATTTTGGATGTTATACAAAAATATTTTTTCGAGTACAACATTAAACAACAAGAAGTTAAAATTCAAATTCGAAGATTATGGAAGTCAACCTAATGCCTCCTCTTACAAGTGACAAAAATATCACTAAATCATAATAATTATTTATTAATTTTGGTGACCAATAAAACGAGAGTCGTTATCCTTCTAAACAATCATGGCAAGGATAGTAGTGTTCGGCAAAAATGGAACCAAAGGGATTCGAACCCCCAACCTCCTGCATAGAGTGTTTAAAAGTACCACTGAAACAAGTCAGTCTCTCTCTCTCTCTCTCTCTCTCTCTCTCTCTCTAATCTCGATCGGCCATCGGAGCCGGAGCCACCGAAACCATCGCCGCTGGGATTCATCCACCACCACCACCAACCCACAGCCACCAGACTTAAAGTCCGAGTCTCTTTAGGATTCCATAGTTTCGGATTCCTTTGTTACAAAGCCCCCTACTAATAAATTTGCCCGCCACTCTCTCTAATTGACAGAGTTACTATTTACCTTCTCCACCAAAGAACGTTGCGATGACGACGGAGACAGCAGAGGACGCCGTACGCCGTCGCACAGCGGTTTTCGACTACCGCAAAAGGTTACTCCAGCACAAGGAGCTCGACTCCCGAGTTCGCGCAGGTCAGATTCCACACCCCCAAACCCTAATCCCCTTTTGCAGTTATCAAATTAATTGTTCAAATTAGCAAGCTTTAGAATGCTCTGCTCGCCCTTTTAGGGTTTCGATTCAGATTTCAATTGAGCGATTTTGTTCTGATTTTGTTATATAGTTTTTCAAATATGTGTAATTTTTGAAAATTTCTTTTGGGGCTTTCTGTTATGCTTATAGTATTTGCTATAGTGAATTGGGAAATTTAGAAACTTTGAAGAATCACAATTGAGTTTTTTGCAATGGTGAGATGGTGTGCAGTGAGAGAGAACTTGCGGGCTGCAAAGAAAGAATTTGGGAAAACTGAAGATGATTTGAAGTCCCTTCAAAGTGTGGGACAGATTATTGGCGAAGTTCTTCGGCCTCTCGATAATGAACGCCGTAAGTATAATGCTTGTTTCATTGTATAAAAATTTAATTGTTGGAAAATCCTGTTAGAACTGCCAAACTAATGGCCTTTGTGTTTATTGCCTCAGTGATTGTGAAGGCCAGTAGTGGCCCTAGATATGTCGTTGGGTGTCGCAGTAAAGTTGACAAAGAAAAACTGGTAGCTGGCACGCGGGTTGTGTTAGATATGACTACTTTGACAATAATGCGGGCTCTTCCCAGAGAAGTAATTACTTGAAAAATAATCTGTTATCCGATTATCTGTTATAAAGTTTTACACTTTATTCATTTACTCATGAACATTCTTACATATTTTGGTTGGCAGGTTGATCCCATTGTATATAATATGCTTCATGAAGATCCTGGTAATGTTAGTTACTCGGCTGTGGGAGGACTATCAGATCAGATCCGAGAGCTTAGGGAATCCATAGAACTGCCTCTAATGAATCCTGAGCTTTTCGTTAGAGTGGGGATCAAACCTCCCAAGGTAATTTTAATATGTTGTTGGTGTTCTTCATATTCTTAGCAATATTTTCAGAAACCTAGAAACATAGAATTGTCATATAGAGCTTTTCTTTTCTTATTGTATTCAAATTTCAAATTTTTCCAGGGTGTTCTTCTGTATGGACCTCCGGGAACAGGGAAGACATTACTTGCCAGAGCAATTGCTAGCAACATAGATGCTAACTTTTTAAAGGTTAGTCTTTCTTCTATTTAGCAGCTTGTTTATGACGTTTTAAGTTTTCTTGCTGCATATGTTGATATCCTTTTTTAATTGTTTCAACTTATCTTTGATATTGGATGCTGTTATCCCTGGTCTAGGTTGTATCAAGTGCCATTATTGATAAATATATCGGTGAAAGTGCAAGATTGATAAGGGAAATGTTTGGTTATGCCCGTGATCACCAGGTATAAAAATATTTTTTTTTAGCATGTTAACATTAAATATTACTATTTGAAAGCATGCTTAATTTTGTTGACTTTGTGTCTAGCCTTGTATCATTTTTATGGATGAGATCGATGCTATTGGTGGACGGCGTTTTAGTGAAGGGACTAGTGCAGACCGCGAAATTCAGCGAACTCTCATGGAGTTGCTCAACCAGTTAGATGGATTTGATCAGCTTGGAAAGGTATTAAATCAAGTTGATTTTTTTGGTTTGGTCATAACAAACAGAAGTAAGCATGCTTGTATAAACCTATAATGGCATAAAAGTAGATCATATTCTGGCACGGATGATGGAAGTTAATTAGTTTCATTTCGCAGGTGAAAATGATCATGGCAACTAATAGGCCTGATGTCCTGGATCCTGCGCTTCTCCGCCCTGGGAGACTAGACCGCAAGATAGAGATCCCATTGCCTAATGAGCAATCAAGAATGGAAATTCTCAAAATTCATGCTGCTGGGATTGCCAAACATGGGGAAATTGATTATGAGGCAGTTGTGAAGCTTGCTGAGGTAAGCATGATTATCTATATCAAAAGATTTTATTACAAGCTTTACCTCAATGATTTGATGCATTGTCTTCATTTCAGGGTTTTAATGGAGCTGATCTCCGTAATGTCTGCACTGAAGCTGGGATGTCTGCAATCCGTGCTGAGAGGGATTATGTCATCCATGAAGATTTCATGAAGGTACGTGTTAAATATAATACTGATGTTTTACTCTATTAAAAATGATGAGTAATGATATGAAATGAGCCTTCAAAACTACATGGGCCATGGTCTCAGTGATGTGGCATGAAAATCGATTATGTCCATTCCTTAAAACTATGGAAGTCCCAATGCTTCATTTGCAAAGCTACTCCCATACCATTGTTCTAACAATTAGAGATGGAACCCAGGAATATCTTTGGCAGTGTTTAGGGTTGTCTGTTTCATGTTGTTCTAGGTCACAATCTGTAACCTTTTCTTTTGATGGCTTGGTTGGGTTTATCACCTTGTCGAACCTACTATCTTAAAGGTCGTTGAACCCAGTACCTCAAGGGAGAGGCTAATAGTGTGCTACTAGGGTCAAGTGTCGTCAAATATTTGGTGTTTGTCTTTGCTCGTTTGGCACTGTGCATGCAAATAACCGGTTTTTGATATCTTGATTCCAAGTGTTTGTTTTTTATGTCTCAGGCTGTACGGAAACTGAATGAAGCAAAGAAACTGGAATCTAGTTCCCACTACAATGCAGATTTTGGGAAGGAATGAAACCGAATTTGAATCTTGAACCTACACGCAGAGTTATGTAAGAGTAAAACTCCAATCATTTGCTGGCAGTTGTTCTTTACCATTAGATTGACATTTTTGAATTGTATTCCGAAGACGCCATCTACTCATTTGAGTCTTATTATTTTACTGTTACGATTCTCAAACGTTGAATTGCAGTACAAGGTTTAGATTTAAGATGTTTTTTGTACAGCTGATGTTGGTGTTGTCCACATTAAATCAAATTTGTTCGATAATCTTTACTTTTTATGCTAAATAAACTCTGATTTTCTCTTACTAACAAATAATAATTGCATTAGTAGCTTATTGTTTGCGAATTAAAACTCAGAGACATTGAAGATCATTACATGATACAATATTTTTTTAAATTTGAAATGATCTAAGCCTTTCATTAGTCGTATCATGTATAATTGCATGATATAATATTTTTTAAACTTGAAATGATCTAAGCCGTTCAGTAGTCATATCACTATATGATACGTATCAATGCCATATGGTATCAATGCAGAAATTTCGGTAAATCAATCTTCAATTTGGGATTCAAAGATTAAGCACAGCCTTGAATTCAATTGGCGACCAACATCTTTAGCCGCATTACTAGATGTCTCAATCCCTGCAAGATTAGGGTAAATCCTCATAAAATAAAACAAGAGTCGCCACGTTATGTTTTTCTTCAAGTATTGAGTTTGAAGTATATTAAACTCTCTAAAGTTCTTCAAGTATTGAGTTTGAAGTATATTAAACTCTTTAAAGTGCGACGTTATCAAGACGTTATCAAGAGGTTACATGTGAAAGCCCTGACATACATGAGTCATGACTAGCGAATTTCCAATAAGACCAATTAACATATATGACCGTCCCTATCACATTAACCATAAACTCTATTCACCAATATAAAAATTACCTATGAAAAATATATGGTCATGAAACCAGATCCACAAAAAGCCTAAATTCCACAAATTACAGCATCATGATCGTGTAAAGTCTCTCACCACTCTCGGCAAGTCCTTTCCGCTTGAAGCTTTTACAAACATTCATGGTCGGTTTAAGCATTGCTCGCCGTCGGGCATTAGGGGCGGGGCCCTTGAAGCGGATGCCGGGGTGTGCGGCGGTAGAGAAGAAATACCGAGAGAGATAAAGATTGAGTTTCAAACACGGCTGGTTCCTTTTGGTTTTTGGTATATTGCAAGTTTGCTTCTACCCTAATGTTGGAATTTTGACAAGGGTAATGATAGGAGACCAAATTTTTTAAACCAAATGATGTGATAGTTGACTTCTTTGTTAAACTATTAAATCATGAAGTCTTACTTTATTGCCACATCATTTGGTTTAAAAAATTTGGTATTCCTAGCATTACACTTTTGACAAATAAGAGTGAAATATATTTTTGGGTTTTGGCTCTCCTCGCACTAATATATTAGACGAGATCTGGCTATTTCTGACACATCCCGATCCTGACACGCTAGGTGTCGAGAAGTGCTAGCCGACACGTATTAAGTGACGAAAGCTAATTGTGCAAATGATTGAGAAAAGTGAATAAATTAGAGTTGGAAGCGGAAGTAAAGAGTGCAGTGATGGGTAAACCTATTATCACAGATGTATAACTGTCAGGGCATAGTAAAAAGTACATAAAATATAAATATTCGCGCCCTCGTGAGGATGGATATTATAGAACAGAAAACTAAAGATAAATATAAATCCTACTAATTCAGGAGAAGCTGTCAGAACCACCAACTAGCTGAAGGGTGCCCTCGTCTCACTGGTACTCAAGACCGCTACTAACTCCTGGAAGGGCGCAAAACATAAAAGGTGAGTGCGTCAAAAAGCAAAGTTTGATAAAACCTTTGTTTTCAAGAGCATACTATCCCCTCGCTAGAAGACATGTGTAGTTTCTAAAAATACGTCATACTCCTCGATATGATCCTCAAAATACTATAATAATAGTACGGGTGCTCCCCAAAAACCAATAGTAAAACCATATTGGATTGCTCGTAAAACAAGACTGAATGCTCACCCATATATAAATACATAAACCCAAGTAGATAAGTTACGAGAGCAGGCTAGGTATATAAGAGAATACGCTAAGTACTACAATGACGCAAGTCATAACGCTAATCGTTGTGCGCAAAGCGCGTCACACACAAGTCCTAGTTGCTTAGTGCAACCTAGAACAAGCTAGTACCTACAATGAATCCAAAGTTACGTAGCGGTACTAGGTGTGAACCTCCAAACGTCAAAGCTAGTCTTGGCCCTATGACTAAGTCAAATATAATACAGTTGTTCTACCTCTAACAGTCACATATTAAATGAGTCATGCTAACAATTTCAAGAAAGCAGTGAAAACCATACATAAATATATTTTTACCAAAACAAAGACTCACTCACTCACTTGTAAGTAGCCGGGTCATAGCCTCCCTGTCCTTGGTAGCCCCGGTAGTCATCTGGATAAGTCTCACCTATATGAGATATCACTATAGTAATGATTGAACTCATAAAAGTTACTAATTAAACTAATTAACGACACTTATCCATTGTTTGTTCAATACGGAGGTCAAAAACGCTCCTAAAAATACCATACATATTGCCACAAGGTAGTACGCGTCGTTACGAGTCGCCTCGTGTCGAAAAAAGTAAAAAACAACCTCTCACCCGCCCCCACGCGCGACTCACGTGTTGGAAATGTGCCCTAAAACCAATCATATGATGATACTTTACGGACATTTCAACTATTAAACTAATTTAGTTTAATATAAAGGGCAAAGGTTATTGTTTAAAGTAGTCTCATATAAATGTTATATGCTTAAACAATAAGTCCAAGGAATATGTGCTTAGTAGAATGTAATCTAAACAAGTTAGGTTCATGAAACCATTCTCATTCATGAGTCATATCCTAAACGTTCCTGATCATAGGATTTCCAATTGGGCATTGACAGTCTGTTAAGATCAGTACGTGTTATATCTTCTCTCAGGGAGAGTGACTAGTCTCGAGTCATTGGTGTAACTGACACCAAGATAAGCATGTAGGTGCTCAATATGGAATGAGTCCACTGAACACGATCAACGAGGAGTTCTCATACTCATGTCACATGAGAACTCATGGTTGGGATAATGCAAAGTAGTCATTTGACCTAAGGCATCATAGTTTTCTTGTGGTTAGGTCCTTGATCTTTGACTATGTCAAAGTCACCCCATCAGAGGGTGTCCACGGCATAGTTGGGGTTAAGCCACTTAGCCATGGAGGCAAGTGAATGCGCAACAAGGGATCTCTAACCTTCAAACCGTTAGAGGGACAATACTCTATGATATGATTAAAAATCTCTGGCCAGAGTATGAATGAGATTTAGGAAGTCGTTCCAAATCATATTTAATGTAATCATATAAGTAATGGAATCACATTGGATAGTAGACATGAATAAACTATCAAACCAAACAATGTGGTCAAGAGTATTGTATTAGAGAAAGACCGTATTGCATTGCAATCCTAAACTGAATAGGTTCTCCACCTCTTCTGATTAGCTTGGGTAGCCATGACATACTGCTAGGTGTCACTCATGGTTTGTGGAAGCCCTAAAGGTGTATAATCACTAAAGGGAGAATTGAAAGTATGTTTCAATTCACAATCGATTTGAAAGAGTTCTAATCGCCCACTGCCTCGCTAAAAGGAACCTAATGGATCATACACCGTGTAAGGTAGAGAATGAGGAAATAATAGAGATAAGTAAGGATAATTAAATGGTTTAATTATTTATGGCAAGGATTAATTAATATGTTAATTAATCAAACGAATAAGTTCGTTATAGACCTCGGGTTAGTTTTGGGCCTCAAGGCCCAATGGGATTCGAACGTCAAGCCCATTGACTTAAGTTGTATGACAACTTAATGACTAATGAAACATAAGGGCCCAAACAGCCCATTGAACCCATATGGCCGGCCATTTAGTGCAATGTAGTGAACTTGCTTTAATTGCAAGTTTGCCACTACATTGTGAGATGCTATAAAGGCAACTTTATAACATTTCAACATTAGTGGTTTTCTTTTGGAGAATTGATGAGAATGAAAATTCTCTCTTCTCTCAAAGAGGCCGGCTACCCTAGAGGAAAATAGCTAGCAATCTTCTTCCTCTAGGGCACTCATCTCCTCATCAAGGCTCTCCTTGATGTGGAGACTTAGAGGTTCTCAACTTTGGGAACTTGGAGAAACCTCTTCAACCATCCTCATCCAAGCAAGGAATGAAGGCCCTCTCCTTGGGTGATTAGCCTTTGCTTATGCAAAGAGGAATCAACAAAGGTATATGATTTCTCAACTCAAATGGTTCCTGAGTTTTGTCTTGGTTCAACATATCTACTAGGCTTTGAATTTCTTGGGTAAAGTTTTGTTTTTGAGTGCATACAAGCATGATTCCGCCTTTAATTGTTAATTGCATGCTATTGATGTTGCTCAAATGAACTTGGTTTTCCGAAAATTTCCCTTCATCACGTGCGGCCCACTATCGGCTCACGCGCAGCACACTAGCTGCTCACACCAGTCAACAGTCAACTAACACTGTTAGTTGACGCCGTTAGATTTAACAAAAGATACCAGTATCTCCATTAACAGAATATTCTAAGGAATATTTCTTGTCCCTTACCTCTGGTTCGCCTGAGCTCAGCTGCCATCCGCCAACAACTCGCCAAAAAATGGCCGATTTCTGGAAAAATTTCAAATACTCATATCTTCTTTATGTCTCAATCAAATTTCACATTCTTTATGTCAAAATGAAGCTAGAGATGAGTAGAATAGCGATATACCCTTTGGTTCGGCCAAAAAAGCTCGAAAAATGGCATGTATTTCCCTCGAAAGACAACGGCTACTGTAGCTCTTCGATCTCGTTGTTTTGACGTCGAACGAGTTGGTTTCTTCCTTGGCTTCGAGTCTAGGAATGTTGGGAGAAGACAAAGGTAGTGGTTTCGAGGCTCAAAATGGTGAGATCGCGCAGGAAAAAGCTTCGAAACCTCACAGTCGATTTGTCTCTGTTCAGGTAGTCTCGGGCTGAGTTTCACACAATCAAAGCCATGGTTGTGTTCATCTTGTCTAGTAGAGCAAGGTGGTGACTTCGGATTGCCTCGGTTCGTCGGTTTTCTGACGATGTGCACTGTGCACAATTGGTGAGGGAGAGAGAGAGAGTGAGAAAAAGTGAGGGGAAGAAGGAGAAGGTGAAAGTGATGGGAAAAGAGAGAAAAGAGAGAGATATTTGGTTTACGTGGTGAGGAAACTTGACAAGCCGACTTTTTATAAATAAAAAGGGCTGTGAATTTCAAACCACACACGCACCCAACCACACTGCACAATTCCATGGCACACAGTGCCAAGTACTGTACACATTGTGTAAATATATTAGCACGCACGTGTCCAAAAAATTCTTTCGAAAATTATTTTGTAACAAAATTTTGACGGGATGTTACAATTGCTAACTCGAGAGGTTATACACTTTCATTACCGTTTTGGCGGCTAAAAATAAAATTTTTAGGGTTAAATTTTAGAATTATCTTTTAATCTCTGTTATATACTTCTCCAGGAGAAGTTTATAAGATGGCAAAAGTACAATATTAGGAAACAAAATAAGAATAAACTTAGTCCGCAAGCTAAGTAAACTTGGTCCCAAAACAAGGAAACATAGACCTCAAGAAAAGGGGGACATGTTGGAAACTTTGACTCATATGTTGTAAACATACACCTCAACATGCAGTCGATACTCGATAGTTTCGGAATATATAGTAGAAGTAAGCAATCATCGGACTCGGTGCTGTCTTGGAGTATTCCCAACATAGTTCTGAATTTTTAGACACATTCTAATTTCGTTCTAAATTTTTTTTTTTAAATGTTCGGATTTTGGATTCAAAGCGGAACTTTTCAAGTCGAAATCGAAATTTCTCATCCACGTTACACCATCAGTTGACCATAAGGATGGCAGACATGGGTTGACCAGTTGGTTAAGATTGCGCCGGTCCCTTACAAATTTGATCATTAAAACGTCATTGGCCTTGCAGACTATTCGCAACTTGTTCGGATCCCATTCCTTTAAATCCGAGTTTGAATCCCTCCCCCTATATCTAGGGTTGGTGGAGAATAGTTTCTGATTTTTCTACTTGCGTTGTAAATAAAAACACCAACTATATATAAAAGCTCAAACCTACTTCGACCATAACGTTGTATATATATGTAAGTTTGTTCTTCTCATCTGGGATTGCAGCAAAGAAAGAATCCAGGTGAGAGAGAAATACAGAGCTAGCTAGCCAGGAGACTGCATTCTTTTAGAGAGAAGGAGAAGAGAGAGAGAGAGAGAGAAAGATGGTCGGACCAATAAGACCTCAGTTTGTGATATTTGGCTCGTCCATCGTCCAGTTCAGTTACGGCAATGGAGGATGGGGTGCCATTCTCGCTGACGTGTACTCTCGTAAGGTACTTCATCAAATTTCTTCTCATCATCTCTTTTTCCTCAGGAATGTTTTTATGTATTATTAATTAATTTCATTTTTATAATTGCTTATAAAAAAACTAGTGTGATTTTATTTTTCAAATTTTGATAGACATGAATTGAAATCTGATGAACTTTTCAGGTCCAACTTCTACACTACGTAGTATGGAATATTACGAGTATTAGATAATTTGAATTCACGGAATCACATAATCCAAACTAATCTACACTATCCAATACTTGCAGTATTTCATACTATGTAATATGGAACAATTTTTCAAACTTTTCATCATGAAAATTTCATGTTGATTGATGCGCAATCTTATTTTCTTAGTGGGTGGGTCACGGTTTTTGTTAATTTATTTGTCAGCTTTATACATAATGCATGCATGCTCTTTCTAGGTATCTCTATTTGACCTATTGTAGGAGGTGGACCTAGGTGTGGTGTGAGTGAGGTGAGGTCCTTATATGGGGTAATGGTGGGTCTCAAAATAGGGGTGGCAGGCTATGGGGGAGGGAAGTGGTTTGGGTCTAGGATCCGCACGGACACGTGGTCCGGATGCTGGCCCAGAATATCTCCTATTGTAGTTCACACATTCATGAACCAAAAAAATATTTCGTTGGACCACTTCTTATATTACTAATTGATTTTATGGCGGTACATCAACATTCTTCACTTTTAATGGTCAATTTTCATCAATAAAATATATGTTACTGAGTTTTCTTATAATGTTCTATATTAGTGTACAATTATCATTAGAAAAATGATCTGGGTTACACACTTTGTTTCTCCTTTTCATTAATTCTCTTCTATTTTATTCAATTAAAATACGAAAAATAAACGGGTGTACTTTAAGAAAAAAAATGATATATAGTCCTTATCATTATCTCAAAGCAACTAATGCTGATGTAGATTTGGATTTTGATTTTGGGATATGAACAAGTTTGGAATTATAATCCAATATTGCATATAATAATCGTTGATGCCTTTGGCAGATAAGCAAAGGCGGACAATTATAATGAAATTAATTATAGTTGCTAAATAGAGCTAGAGAACTAATTGAAATAGCAATGTGTGAAAAATTGAAGTTCTGATAATGGGGACCTCATAGGCTCATACTTTCTATCCTCTCTACTTCTTTTAAACAAAACAGTCAAGAAAGAAAGATTCGACGTATGAGGGGTGAAAATTTGGATTTATCAGAGTGTTTTTCTCCATGTGCAGGTGGTTTTAATTTCCCTATATATTTGTTTTTTCATCACTTGAGTGCACATTTTAATTTGTATTTTTGTTGAATATATGTTTGGAAGACGAAGGCTATGCATAATTTGTCTCTTCATATATATGTATTCTTTACTTCTTTTCTTTTTCCTCCCTTTCCCGATTTATATTTCCTTTTCCATTCTCCTCTAGGGTCTCTTTTTCCCAATTTATAATTTTCTTTTATCCATCATGAAAAAAACTTCTAATGCTACTCTCTTTGTTGACTCAAACCATGTGCTATTCAGTCCTTTTAGGCATATCTAATAAGGGTCTCTCGAATAACCATTTCGTTTTTAGTTTTTAATTTTCACTTTTTGTATTCAAAATATAAAAAAAGTATTTGGAAGAAGGGAGGGATGGAGAGGATATGGTGGGAGCCTAGGAGGAATGTGTTAGAGATACGATGAATTTGCTAAGAATAATAAGGAATAGAAGGAATGAGAAATAGAATAACAGGTTCAATGTTCTTCCTCTGCTGCACTGCAAAAATTGCAGAAAGAAATGCAGCTGTATATTTTCTTATCTGCTAAGCAAAGAAGCACGCGTAGTGCATTTACCAAATTAGTTAGATAGCACAGCTGGATCACACATGTGTGAAGTGATCTCAGCCATCCATCTAACTAGTTATGTGGATCAAACTCCACATAGCACACAAGGCCTTTACAAATAAAAACTTCACACTTGGCATTTTAAGCACAAGTGAATGCACAAATGAGCACAACTTATTCCTAATTACTAATCAGCTATAGACTTATAATTCAACATTCCCCTTTAAGTCTAAAGCTGATTTAACTCCAAGCATGTTTCTGAGAAACGTGAAACGATCCTTTGCAAGTGGCTTGGTGAAGATATCTGCTAGCTGCTTTTCTGTAGGACAATAGATTAGATCAATGATGCCTTCTTGCAATGCATCCTTAATGAAATGATACCTCCTATCAATGTGTTTGGTCTTCTGATGGAACACAGAGTTCTTAGTGATTGCAATGGCAGACGTGTTGTCACAGTGGAGAGGAGTAGCTTCTGTCTGCAATTCGCCAAAATCTTCCTGAACGAATCTCAGCCACTTAGCTTGAGCAGTGGCCTCTGATGCACTTATGTATTCAGCCTCTGCGGTCGAAAGTGCGACACAATTTTACTTGACTGAGGCCCAAGAGAATACACCACTGCCAAATGAGAATGCATATCCAGATGTACTCTTGCTGTCTTCCAGAGAACCACCCCAATCACTATCGCAGAAGCCAATTAGACAGGCTTTCCTACCTTTCACATACTCTAGGCCATAGTTCAGAGTTCCTTTGACATATCTCAAAACCCTCTTTGCAGTCCAATAGTGCTTATTGGTAGCATAGTGCATGAATCTAGCCAGTAGGCTTGCTGCATACATTATGTCTGGTCTTGTAGTAGTAAGGTATAACAGACTTCCCACAATGCTTCTATACAGTTCTTCATATGCAGCACCACTTGCATCATCTTTACACAGTTTCTCAGTAGTCACAAGAAGAGTTGAGACGGTCTTGGCTTCACTCAATCCAAACTTGCTTAGCAAAGCACTTGCATACTTCTTCTGGTGAATGAAGATGCTAGAATCAGTTTGGATCACTCTCATTCCAAGAAAATGATGAAGGAGTCCCAAATCTGTCATTTCATACTTCATCTTTATGTCTTCCTTGAATTCTTCTAACATTGACTTACAACTTCTAGTGTAGACAATGTCATCCACATAAATGGAAACAATCAGGACATCTTCTCCCCTTGTCTTTATGTACAGTGTTGGTTCACTCAAGCTCTTCTCAAAACCACACTATGTGAAGTAGTTGTCAATCTCTCCATACCAGGCTCTTGGAGCTTGTTTTAGGCCATAGAGGGCCTTGTGAAGCTTGTGCACTTTTTCTTCCTTGCCTTTAACAACAAAACCCTCGAGCTGCTCAACATAGACCTCTTCTTGTAAAACTCCATTCAAGAAAGCTGATTTCACATCTAACTGATACAGTTTCCAGCTCTTGTGTGCAGCTAAGGCAATCAAGGTCCTAATAGTATCCAATCTAGCAACTGGTGCATAGGTCTCATTGTAGTCCAAACCGGGCTTTTTGTGCATAGCCCTTTGCAACCAGCATTGCCTTGTTCTTTAACACTGAACCATCAAGATTTAATTTTGTTTTGTACACCCATTTTACCCCAATGACCGGTTTCTCAGTTGGTTTATCAACAAGCATCCAGGTACCATTCTTCTCAATCATAAAAATCTCATCCTCCATGGCTTTTAACCAAGATTCATCTTGTTTGGCATCCTCATACTTCTCTGGATCCATGATGCAAAGATTACATTGAGCTAACACTTCATCTAGATTTCTCCACTTCAAAGGTGTATGATCAAATGCTTGTCTGTCTTTCTCACTCAAACTTGAGTAGTTCACAGATTTACCTGAGGTTGTTTCCTTATATTGAGTAGAGTCTTCAATGCTAAGAACTTCTCTAGGTGTTCAGGCTATTGATGAGACAGGAGTCAGCTCCATTTCTTCATTTCTTGCTGTGTATAACTCATCACAAACTGGATTTCCAATAGAGGAGACAGGCTGCACATAATTCACTTCCCAATTCCAAACAGCTTCTTCATCAAAAACAATGTCCCTTGACAATATCAGCTTCTTTAAGATGGGGTCAAACACCTTATATCCCTTTTCACAGACTACATATCCCACAAACACTCCCTTGAAGCTTTTAGGCTCGAGTTTGTGCCTATGCTCACTTAGAACATGAACATAGCAAGGTGAACCAAATACACTCAGGTGTGCAATTCCTGGTTTTCTTCCAGAATAAGCTTCAAAAGGTGTAATGTTGTTCAAGGCTCTTGTTGGGCATCTGTTTAGTACATACACAGATGTGTGGACTGCTTCTGCCCAAACAGAGTATGGCAACTGTTTTTCATGCAACATGGATTTTGCCATCTCTTTGACTGTCCTGTTCTTCCTTTCCACCACTCGATTTTGCTGTGGAGTGTATGCAAGGGTAAATTTCTTTTGAATTCCAGCTTGATCAAGAAATGAGTCGAATTCAGATGATTTGAACTCCCTACCTCTGTCACTTCTCAGACATTTGATCTTGAAACCACTTTGTAGTTCTACCATAGCTTTGAATTTCTTAAAACAGTTGAATGCATCAGACTTGTAACACATGAAATAGACCCAAATCATCCTGGTCATATCATCTATTAAAAGCATGAAGTATTTATTTCCTGCAATTGACTCATTCTTCATTGGTCCACACAAATCAACATGTATAACTTCAAGTGGTGTAGTTTCCCTCAGTGCTTGATTTCTTGGAAATTCTTCTCTGTGCTGTTTTCCAAGTTGACAACCTTCACAGACTCCACTATAGTCTTCAAGCTGAGGCAAACCGTGCACCATATCCTTGTCTCTCAACTGTTTGAGGCCACCAAAGTGCAAATGTCCAAGTCTCTTATGCCAAATCTCAGTAAAGTGAGAGACACTAGCCTTCAAGACCATTTGATTCTCAGATAATAAGACCAGTGGATAGCATCTGTTCACTTTCTTCTTCACTTTCATAACTAAGCATTCTAGTGATGGACCATCATATATACTGCATCCTCCACCACCAAACACAAGGAAGTACCCATGTTCATCCATTTGACCTACACTCAGTAAGTTCTCCTTTAAACCAAGTAGATACATCACCTCCCTCACATATTTTCTGCCTTTGTTTGTATCTATCACCAGCGATCCCATTCCAGCTATATTCACGAGATCTCCAGTTGGCATTTGAACTTTGCCAGCAATATTGGTTCTCACATCAACCAGCAATTCCACATTTCCTGTCATGTGGTTGCTACAGCCACTGTCAATATACCAGTCTCCACTCACCCTTGGTTCTGTAACTGTGCAGTTTGCATAGAACATATTTCTTGTCATCTCCACTTGACTTGCATTGTTTGCCTTTTGTACTGATTTTGTTGCAGTACACTCTCTAGCCCAATGTCCAAACTTCTCACAGTTAAAACATTTTGGTTTCCCCTTGTATCTGCATTCACCAAAATGGAATTTAGAACATACTTTGCACTGTGGCTTTGTTCCTTCTTGGCCTGTTGATTGAGATCCATAAGACTGATGATAATTGTTCAGAGAAGTTTTATGCTGAAACTTGGGTTTTGATTCCCATTTCTTGCCTTTTGAATTCCAGTTTCTCTGAGAACGAGATGAACCAGAATGAGCACCACTCTTGTTCTGCTCCTTTGAATGCACAGATAGTGTAGAGAATGCCCTCTCAGTTACATCAACCGTGTGCAAATCAAAACGTTGCTCTTGACTCTTCAAGATGGCAACAACTTCCTGTAAATCTACAGTCTCCAAGCATTTTGTATTTTCAATGACCAAACATATAGGATCATATGGTTTACTAAGGCTAATCAGAACTTTCTGCACAAGTCTTTCATTAGACAGAACTTCACCAAATGTTTACATCTGGTTAATCAACTCATTCAGCCTAGTGAGATAACCAGAGAGAGTTTCATCATCCCTCATCTTGGCATATTCGAATTCACGTCTTAGATTCTGTAATTTTACAAACCGTACCTGATCACCACCATGGTACTCACCATACAGCAGATCTCATGCCATCTTTGCTGATTCAGCATTGGCGATTCGAGGGAAAATTTGATTTGAAACTGCATTCTGAATGATGCCCAGCGCCTTAGCATCTTGCATCAGCACGCTAGCCATTTCCTCATCTCCATCCTTTTCTGGTCCTTCTGCAATTTTCTTCTTCTTCGAGTCAGGGACCTTAACTCCCTTCTCGACCAGATTCCATAGCCCGTGACTTGAAAATCTTCGTCATTTTGATTCTCCAGAACTCGTAGTTCTCACCGGAGAAGATTAGGGTTCTCATTTCTGAGCCTCCTGCTACAGACATCTTGAGTCTGAAAGCTTCGTTTTCTTCTTCTTCCAGACGATAGTGATTTCCAGCACCCTTTCACTGAGCTTCGAACAGATCTCGATTTAGCCCAGGAAACCCACAGATTTACGCCCAAGTTTTTAATTGATCAAACCTGGCTCTGAGGCCATGTTAGAGATACGATGAATTTGCTAAGAATAATAAGGAATAGAAGGAATGAGAAATAGAATAACAGGTTGAATGTTCTTCCTCTGCTGCACTGCAAAAATTGCATAAAGAAATGCAGCTATATATTTTCTTATATGCTGAGCAAAGAAGCACGCGTAGTGCATTTACCAAATTAGTTAAATAGCACAGCTGGATCACACATGTGTGAAGTGATCTCAGCCATCCATCTAACTAGTTATGTGGATCAAACTCCACATGGCACACAAGGCCTTTACAAATAAACACTTCACACTTGGCATTTTAAGCACAGGTGAATACACAAATGAGCACAACTTATTCCTAATTACTAATCAGCTATAGACTTATAATTCAACATAATGAAAACAAGTTAATTAAAATGTTTTTAGTTTTCATTTTGTGTAGTCCTTCTATTACATTTCTTCTTCTACATCTCTCCATCATCCTTTCTTCCACTTTCTGTTTCCCTCATTTCTCCCATGTATTTCTCCTCTATCTCCTCTATCTGTAATACAAACATGAAAGCTAAACACTAAAGATGCGCTTATCAAATAGGCTACATTTTCATGTCCTAGATAAAGCTCCAAGTTAATGGCGTTACTGACCTAAATCTTTTCGGCCATATAGGTAGACGTACTAGTGCGAGGTTACGCTGGTTGGAACTCGAGGCGTGCTCTGCTGGTTTTGGAGCAAGTTTTTCCCAAGGTACATGCATATGGAGATCTTACCTGAGGGACTTTAACTGAGGGATAATGCATTCAAGGACTTTATTAATTCACTGTAATGATTTTTTCTCGTGTGTGTGTGTGTTTTCGCGTGTATCGCACTCAGGTTCAAGAACATATAGAATATAGCTCATACAGTTAGCATCTGGAAATTGCATAGGAGATGCTTCTTCCTAATACGTATACATGTAGTTTTGATGCTGATGTTGTGTGATTATATTTGACATATATACAGGATGCCACAACTCAGCCGTCTTTGGTGATAGTTTATTTTGGTGGTAATGATTCAATGGATCCTCATCCGTCAGGCCTAGGCGCTCACGTTCCACTTCCGGAATCTATAGAAAATATGAGGAAGATTGCTAAATATTTAAAGGTAACTAATCTGTAGAGAAGAGTGAAAATATGCAGATGTACATCATGACATTTATATAAACATGCAACTTCTTGGTGTGTAATGCATATGAATTCTAACAGTACTAACAGATGCATTTGGTTGCCAGAGCCTTTCAGAAAAAACTCGCGTTATCTTTCTTACAGCTCCTCCTGTCAACGAGGATCAAATTCATGGAACCAATGACTACATTCCAACGCAGAAGCGAACAAACAAATCCTGCAAAACATATTCAGATGCTTGTTTAGAGGTGTGCCGGGAGTTAGATGTCAAAGGTGTTGATTTATGGACTTCAATTCAAAAAAGAAAAGACTGGTCTACTACTTGCTTTACGTATGTTCACTTTCATATTATAAATTATCTTTCCCCTTAATCAAATAGAGAGCTGTTATTGGCACTTCGAAAATGTCATCATGCATTTCTACATATATTTTTATGTATTGCATAAATGCATAGTGTATGATGACCTTTTTAGGGTGCCAATAACAACCCCCAATTAGAGATTAAATTGTTTATCACTTCCACTTATTAAAGATTAATAAATGAATTTACCATTTGGTATGTGTTTGATACTGATCTGTCCAGGGATGGAGCCATTTTTCATCCGAAGGGAGCAAGATTGTAGGGGAGGAGATACTGAAGGTGCTTAGGGAAGCAGACTGGGAGCCCGGCCTACACTGGAAGTCGCTGCCAACAGAATTTTCGGAGTATTCGCTTTATGATCCGCCCAGTGCTGATGGAACCACAACTGTAAACATTGCTGAGATCAGTGTCAATGAGAGTGTCAAGCATTGGGGATTAAGCAATGAGATTTAAGATATAGTGCATGTTTGCTTTGCTTTCATGCCCCACACACACACACACACATGTATATATAACTCAGATATTAGCAGAACCCTAGCTGAATCATACAGCTGAAGGTAGATAATGGCTGTATAGATTTAAGCCTGTTAATTATAAGAGCACTTTGTATAAGTGATAATAATTGGGGACTTGTAGATACAATAGTAGAGAGCATTCAAGCTCAAGACAAGAGTTTAACTCTCGCTCGCTCTTCCTCATCCTCGGCCTAGGGCATTCTCTGTACCAATGCTAGAGGAAATTTATGAGTGAATAATATTCTTATTTACATATGATACTTAAAGCTGCCTGAATTATTGTTTCAAGACAAATGGCTGTTTTCAAAACCCTCCCCAGAATCCAAGCACTCAGCACTACGAGCCTGTTCGTTTAGTAAACATAAGTGCCCGACTTTTAGCTCTGCATCTTCTTGTAAAACATGAATGCTTCTTTCACGGCAAAAATGAATTTTAACAAAACAAAAAATGTTATTGACACTCTAAAAAAGTTATTGAAGTACACAATATTTTTTTTGAAATGTCAATGACAGCACCCTATATAATATCCACGTATAACTAGACACACATTTTATACTACTAGTATTATATTTATTATTCTAATATACAAGTGTATGATTAACATATCCAAAATTACCAATGAACACAACAAAATATAAAAATTGATTACCATACATACAATTTGTAAATAACTATAAAAATGTGGAATATATTGGAATTTTTGGATTGTATTAAGTTTGTCTCGGAAAAATCTATCAGACTTTCAGAATTTTAATATACATTACAATTTCCATCAAATTTTAAAGAATGTTCGGATTTCAGATTCAAAGCGGAATTTTTTGGGTATAAAATCAAAATTTTCAATCCAAGTTGCACCCCTAGTATTTTCAAAGTGATTAAAAATGTCAGACCTGAATTTGACTAGTTGGTTTGGGTTGTGGCCGTTCCCTTATGGAGTTCGAATTCCTTCTCCCTGTCACTTTGTCAAAATCTTTAAGATGACCATTGGCCTTGCACACTATTCACAACTTGTTCGAAGCGCCTCCCTTTTGAATCCGAGTTAAAATTTCCTCCCCTAATATCTAGGACAAAGACTTGTATGACACAGTTACACCATTGTGGTGGCATTTCATGTCAATAATATAAGAATATGTGTGTTTCCCTCTTTTCGGTCGGGTTGGACCGAGAGAAGGATCTTTTGGTCCTTCTTCTGATCTGGTGCGGGGCGTGCCACCAACCAAGCCAAAAATTGGCGGGGTTGGAAATAAATCGAAATGTTGCGCTCGAGCCTGACTTCTAACCAAGTGACTGAGTGACCAAGCAAGGAACCTTTTCTTGGTCCGAGTCCGATCACTACCTCGAATTCAAGGCTGGTTAGGCTTTGGATCTTTATTTTTAAGTTTTTAGGGTTTATATGATATAATAAATGAACGTAAATATGCAAGATAATTAAAGTGCGAGAAAGTAAATGACGAGTAATTAAAGATAAGTGAAATAAGAACGAAGAACAAAATTAAACCAATGAAAAACGATTAAAACAAATAACGTTGATTAAAACTAGAATCAAAATAACAACGTAATTGAAAAAAGTACTTGAAGAAACGACTGAAAATAAACTTACAATTAAAAGTGCTCGAAAGGACGATGAACGGAAAGTAAATTGCTAGAACTTTAAAACCTATGCTAGAGAATGAAAAGTGCAGAGTAATATGAAGAAGTCTTGTGTGTTTTTGCTTATATCCTTCTTCTTCTTGTATTGAGGAATTTATAGGGCAAACCACGACCCTCATTCACTCATCCTTCTGCTACCTCCAAATTTCCTTATTGAGCCTCCTTGATTTATGGGATTGGAATCATACAATTTATGATTTGATTGTGATTCCATCCTGTTTTGGGTCGAGAAAGGCTGACTTTTGATCATGGATTTATCACGTGACCTTGATTCAGCTTTCCATGCATTAAACTTGGACATTTAAGCCTTGGTCCACTTTGGGTAGAAAAATCCTGTTGTGTGCTACCAAATTTGGTTTTGGAGATTATCACCTTTGAATAATGTTAGGAGTTCTTCCTTGCTAAAACGAGCTCGGCTATAATGAATATTGGGTCCTCATTATCCAAGGTCGTCCTCGGCCCAAATAATCTGAGCAACCAAAACTATATCAATCCTGAGTTGGTCTAGCAAGCTTGCCATGCCAAACTCATATTACGGGTTGGTCTTAAGAGAAAAAAAATCATATTAGCTCGAAACACCAATAAAAGAGTTGGTCCCAAAAAGATGGACCAATCTGGTCGAGAGATGAACCAATATGGTCGACAGATGGACTAATATGGTCGACAGATGGACCAACTTTGGTCGAGAGATGGACCAATCTGGTCGAGAGACGGACCAATCTGGTCGAGAGACTGACCAATCTGGTCGAGAGACGGACCAATCTGGTCGAGAGACGGACCAGTGAGAGACGGGCCAATATGGTCGAGGGGAACGGACCAACTTTGGTCGAGATGGACCAATGCGGTGGGGAGCCGGACCAATGCGAGGTCGAGGAACGGACCAATGGCGGTCGAGAGACCCGGACCAATTTGGTCGAGATGGGCTTGACTTTGGTCGAGAGATGAACTGTATGGTCGAGACGAACCCAATATGGTCGAGACGGACACCAATATGGTCGAGAGACGGACCAACTTTGGTCGAGATGGACGATACGGGTAGAGACGGACCAATGCGGTCGAGACGGACCAATCGGTCGAGAGACGGACTAATCTGCGTCGGGGAAGCGGACCAATGCGAAGTTTGAGAGACCCGGACCAATGCGGTCGAGAGACGAACCAGTACGGGTCGAGGAGTGGACCATTTTGGTCGAGGGAGACCGGAGCCAATGCGGTCGAGAGATGGACCAACTTTGGTCGAGATGGACCAATCGGGTGGAGAGACGGTAAAATACAGTCGAGAGATGGGCCCACGACTTTGGTCGAGAGATGGACGATTTGGTCGAGAGATGGACCAACTTTGGTCGAGAGATGGACCAATCGGAGTGCGAGACGGACCAATACGGTCGAAGACGGACCAATCGGTCGGGACGGACCAATACGGTCGAGAGATGGACGAATTTGGTCCGAGGCGGACCAATTTGGTCGAGATGGACTTGACTTTGGTCGGAGATGGACCAATTTGGTCGGGAGATGGACCAACTTTGGTCGAGATGGACCAACTTTGGTCGAGAGATGGACCAATGCAGTCAGAGACGGACCAATGCGAGGCCGAGACGGACCAATCGGTCGAGAGAGGCGGACGATCGGTCGAGAGATGGACCCCGACTTTGGTCGAGAGATGGTTGATTTGGTCGAGACGGACCAATCGGGTCGAGATGGACCAACTTTTGGTCGAGAGATGAACCAATCGGTCGTGGACCCGATAAATTAGAGACGGACCAATCGGTCGAGAGATGGACCAACTTTGGTCGAGAGATGGACCAATGCGGTGAGAGAGATGGACGACTTTGGTCGAGAGATGGACCAATCGGCCGGCGACGGACCAATGCGGTGGAAATGGACCAACTTTGGTCGAGAGATAGACCAATGCGAGGTGAGAGATAGACTAAAAGCGTTGATCCCAAAAGATGGACCAATAAGCGTTGGTTTCAAAAAAGATAACCCGACGAGCATTGGTCCCAGATTCATGCGGGCGAGACCGGACTGCAACCTCGATCGTATTGGCCCAGTGCGGGGAGTGTTTGATCTTGGCGAGAATTTGGAGCGGCCCAAACATTGCCCCTCGGTTGTCGGAGCCTTGTACAAGGGTGGGAAATCGAGACTATTTTATGGCCGCGTGAGTTTAGATAGGCTTAGGAGGTTAAACCATTCTTATATGACCAAAAAAAACAAAACTACCAAATTGGTCCGTGTTTAAAAGTGGTTTATCAAACCTAAGACCATAAATAAAAGTCGAGCTAGTAGAAACAAAAGGCTAGACCAAAAATAGAAGAGCCGAGGCCAATTTTCTTGAAATGAAGGCCGTCCCATTTTGTTGAAACCTAAGGCTAGGCCATAAACATGCCAAACCATTTTCGTTTAAACGCAAAGTTGGGCATTCTCGAGAAATGCAAGGTCGAGTCATTCTTGTAGAACTACAAGATCGGACGCGAACCCGAGCTATGTGATTGGAACCATTCGAATCCACATGCTTCTCGGCCCATTTGGTCTTACAAACAATTTTTTTTTACATATATCGTTAAGTAAGATTATTGGTTATGGGAACTATGCTGGAGTCGCTCTTTCTTTAGCTTTCTCATGACCAAGCGGGAGAATGTTCAAAGGTTGCCGTGTCCACTTGCACTTTGCTAATTAGAATCCTATCAAAGTGAGGCGCACATATACAATGGCACGAGGATGAGATGGCATCCAACCGTTTGCATGTCGAAAAGCAAATCCTCTTGAGTCGTTTTAGTTGACGGGAGCGATTTTTTCAAACTTAGGCCAAGCTCGTCTTCGGCCCTTTACTCGAACCTTTATTTGGTTCTTCAATTTGGAACTTAGATACCTTTTCGAAAAGACATCACCTTTCATGCACGTACGTAAAGAGACTACTAAAGTCTTCTCCCTTGACGGGCCCAGCCTTGGGTTGGTCTTACGCACCCCTCCTCAATTAGCTCTTTATTTGAAGTCCTCGACGTATTCTTCCTTGCCATAATACTCATCATTATACATATATTTACCTTCCACAGGTTACTGCAAATCTTTATTCTCTTCCAATGTTGGTCGTGGGCTCGGCCTTCTTTTCAACCACGGTTTGGTCCTTGACAATGACTTGGTTTTCTCCAACGTCGTCTTGGCTCTCATACTTCAACCATGACTTGGACACTACTTGGTTCTCCTTTTTTTTTTTTTTACCATGATTTGGACTTCTTCTGGACGATATACGTCTTTTCAATCATGGCTTGGTGGCTGCATCATGGACAATTTTTGGTCCTCTTTTTTCGATCATGGCTATCTAGGTTTGGTTTGACAATAGGTGGTGACCACATGCAAATTGTTGAAAAGGGGGTGCCCATTACCTCACATTCTCGACCTCAGCTGCTGAGATGCGGGCTCCCGGCTTCTGACAATTGGCTGCTTTTGGAGCCGAAGTGATATGACTCCCCATCGGCCACCCCATTTCTTGCGTAATTTTAGCGTTCTCATTACATTGCGACTTCTAAGTTGGCCACAAACTTGGGTGGGACGGCAAGTTCTTTTGGCTTTTCAGGCATTCTCGCTTGCCAAGCGGTAACCATTTTCAGGTGAGCCTCGCGTCTAATGCCCATGTCTTCGCGCTTTACATGAGCTTGCATATTGCCTTTGGGCCTTTTGGATTTGAGACTGGTCATTGGCTTTAGTGAAATTCCATGCCCCACTCTACGAACCATTGGTCCTCTTTAATATTTGGGACCACAAGGTGGAAGTGTTTCATTGGGTTAGGGCACTTGCTCACGTAGGCCAGCTTATACTCTTGTCCTGCTCGACTAAGACCGTCGTTTCTCATTCCTCGACGGCTTTAGTATGGGTCTTCCAAGTAATCCTCGTACTTACTTGCACTTTAGTTATGGTGGCAGAGTTCTTTCGAGGTTAGATGCGAGAAGGCTCATTCTGTCACGATACTGCATGAAGGACCGCTTGTTTGGTCAAAGATCTACCACTGGGCTATACGGCGTAGTACTCGGCACGGATAACAAAATTGCTATTAGTTTAAGACACCGCGGGTCGCCCAGCTTTTGGAGTACACGCCCGACTTTTCCACCTTGGCCACCTCGGCATGACCTCCTGATGGCATCGGCCACATAAAACAATGGCCTTAAAACTCCTTTCTGCACGTGGGCTTGGAAAGCTAGCCCTTTAGTGGTACAAGACCTAGAGATCCACTTTTCTCTTCTATGTTTTTTTTGCTCAATGGCCACCTTTCTACTCTTCATCGGTTGTCTTGCGAGAACCTCCAAGGTCACTGCAGGTCGGGGTTGGTGCGGCACTTGGAAAGTTGGCATTTACTTATATTGGCCTGGCAAGAGGAACATTATTGTCAACACCCGTAGGCGGCTTTTTGAGAACTTGAGAATTTTGGGTGGGGTGAGGATCACACCAAATCTCATTAGAAATAACACGGTGTTAGTCCCATATGTTTAAAATATTATGCCATATGATAAATCTTATTTTAAGTTAAATTTTAGAGAGGTATATTATGACCATCGAGCTGATCTAATTATCTTTTCTTTCAAAAAGTTGGTCAAAAATTTGTTCGGCTTTTGATATGTAAAAAAAAGGTGTGAAAAGTTTTGATCTCCAATTTCGGCACTTCCACTAAACTTATTGACCTAGACCGTTGACGGTTGTTGGTCTTTAGAGGAGCTTGGTTAAGGCTTGACACACACATAAAGACCATTTACCACCACAATCTAAGCCAAATTTACTCTGCTTTGATCCTTATCATACTCCACGTATGGTTCTTCATCCTCGCCCCATTTCCTACGGATTGGCACAATGTCCCTTTGCATGGAGAGTCGTGGTTCGGGACGTTGAAGTCTTGGGTGTTTCTACATGGGGCTTCATATCGATCCACCAGAAAGAGGAAATCATAAGAATCCACAAAATCCATCCCCTCAGGCTTCTTCGCAAGTCAAGGGAGGCCCTACCCAGGCCATTTTCATGAATTCGTGTTTAGGCGTGTTCACTTTTTGCATTTTATCCAGAACCCTTTGAATGCAGCGAGTCGGCCATACAAACCTCGGATTCGGAGTCGATGAAATTGCTCATGAAAAGAGTCGCTTCATAGTTTGCCAATTAAGGACAAAATTTTAGAGCAAATTCAAATACCAAGTAAAAGTTACATCCACTAGCATACATGGAAAGAGTCTCAATTTCGGAACCATCCCAGATGTGTGCTTTAGATGTGCAGAAATCTCTACACCTTTAGCCCGAGTGAATCGGCCAATGTGTTCCACCATAGATTGATTTTTTAGCCTAGAAAAAGTGTGAAGTCCGGATGCTTGAACCTGCTTTAGGAATTCCTCTTGGACGAGGAAATACCACGGGTATGGCCTATTATATGTAGGCCTAGTGGATTTCTCACAACAGGCCATCGGTACCATTTCTCGGATTAGTGCTTGTTCGCCCTACATCCAAATACTTGATTATTGATGGTTGTGGCCCAACCCGTTGTTGTTGTTGTTGTTCAACCTATGATATTTCCCGTTAAGGCCATCAAATTGGTTTATGTGAGAGCCACCAAAGTTGCCCCCCATTTTCTTTGTTAGCTTGAGCTCGAGATTGATTAGGTGATTAAAGACCAGAAATGGGTCCACACCCAGTGAACTTATTGTTGGTTGGAGTGCGATGATTCTCACCCGACCAATTATTGTTAGCATGGGGTTGGTTTGGTGGGTTCGCTCTGCCATTTGCTTGGTTGCCCCATGACCGTCTATCTCAATATGGAGCCATTGATGGCTTGTTCGATTGGAGTTTCTATTAAGACCAAATCGTTGGCTTTAACATAGTCACCACATGAGCTGGGATCGATCAATCCTCTTGTCAATTTGAGTTCGAATGTCTAACCTTGAGCGTAGATTGCTTGGGCCAACCTCTTAATGGCCGCAAAAACCTAAATTTTTAGAGAGAGAGCAGGGGGTGGCCACCCGTGCTTCAGCTCAAGCTTAGATTTATTTTTGTTTTCAAGATTGGTGTTTGTCATTCGTGTGGTGATAGACCGATGTACTAGGATGGCGTTGCGGCTTGCGTGTGCTTTCAGACCTTTATCGGCCGTATTTTTACACCACTCCAAGCCTACTTGATTGGCCAATATTGGCTTTGGCACCGAGGTTCAATAAACTTGACCATTTCCAAGTGTGGTTTAATTATGTTGGCTTTGTCTCCTAACTATGTCTATTATGGTTGTATCGCGAAGTAAGGCCAAATCTGACACTTCGTCTCTTGGATCACTTGATGGCTCACAACCTCATTATTTCTCACCTAATATGGTTCCTCGATTTGGTGAGTCCAGCCTCAGTCTCGATCCTCGTGGCTTTTCGGCCTCTTGGGTGGATTCATTTTCCTTAACCAATGCGAGGTTTTCAATAGGTAGATTGACACGATTATTTGATTTTAAGGCCGACTCGTCCCCGATTTTCTCACCCAATAATTCTTGGCCTCTAAGTTCTCCCTCTTGTTGAAAAGATAGAGTGCGAAAATTGGACTTGTGTTGGAGCTTTATTCAAGTTTGAGTTGAGATCTTGCCACTTTCTAGTCGGGCGTTCCAACATCTCACGCAAAGTACGAGTAAGAACTTAGGCATTCATCTTTAAACTTTTAAGAGCAACATCCATTTATTGCAATAAATTGTTTCTATTTCTTGTACAACTTTCGGATGCCTCCTTAGTCTCACTCGATACTTTTCCCCAACATTTGGTTGAGACCCAGTCAGACTCTCGTCCACATCAATTGTATTGGGCGACGACCATTAAAATGACTTCTTTGACCAAAACCATAACTAGAGATCATTACCATATTAGATGGGTTGTATTGGCCGAGGAAAAGGACAAGTGGATTGCTTTCCTTAAGCCATCGATTTTCTTGGCCATATGAACTATATTGGTCATTGGAGCCAAAATCATAACTCATATCATTATAAATATTGGATGAGTTATATTGGCCATAGAAATAAGTAGTGAGATGTTGCCTAACAAGGAAATTTGTTGTTTTGGCCATCCCAGAGACCATGTATGGCCCCATTTACATTCAGATTCATTTATTGCAACATCCACATATTGGGTCTGATCAATTGATATAACCACAAAACCATATTTAGGGTGAGAGTTGTTGGCCCATGGTGGAGGAGTATTAAGACCATTCCTTTTGGTAACTCATTTACTAACCATACAAAGAAAGCCTAGTGTATCCCACTTAGGGCGTGCCAAAAATGTTTCCTTTTCTTTTCGGTCGGGTTGGGCCAGGAGAGAGGATCTTTTGGTCCTTCTTCGATGCAGTGCGGGCGTGCCACGGCCAAGCCAAGAATTGGCGGGGTTGAAATAAATCGAAATGTTGCGCTCGAGGCGACTTAGAGTGGCGGGTGGCCAAAGCAAGAACCTTTCTTGGTAGGAGTCCGATCACTACCTCGAATTCAAGGGTGGTTAGGCTTTGGATCTTTATTTTTAAGTTTTTAGGGTTTATATGATATAATAAATGAGCGTAAATATGCCAAGATAATTAAAGTGCGAGAAAGTAAATGACGAGTAATTAAAGATAAGTGAAATAAGAACGAAGAACAAAAATTAAACCAATGAAAACGATTAAAACAAATAACGTTGATTAAAACTAGAATCAAAATAACAACGTAATTGAAAAAGTACTTAAGAAACGTTGAAAATAAACTTACAATTAAAAGTGCTCGAAAGGACGATGAACGAAGAAATAAATTGCTAGAACTTTAAAACCTATGCTAGAGAATGAAAGTGCGAGAGTAATATGAAGAAGTCTTGTGTGTTTTTGCTTATATCCTTCTTCTTCTTGTATTGAGAATTTATAGGGCAAACCACGACCCTCGTTCCTGCGTCGCTTACAACTACTTGCTCCAAATTTCCCTTATTGAGCCTCCGCTTGATTTATGGGATTGGAATCATACAATTTATGATTTGGATTGTGATTCCCATCTGTTTTCAGATCGAAAGGCTGACTTTTGATCATGGATTTATCACGTGACCTTGATTCGGCTTTCCATGCATTAAACTTGGACATTTAAGCCTTGGTCCACTTTGGGTAGAAAAATCTGTTGTGTGCTACCAAATTTGGTTTTGGAGATTATCACCTTTGAATAATGTTAGGAGTTCTTCACTTGCTAAGAACGAGCTCGGCTATAATGAATATTGGGTCCCTCGTTATCCAAGGTCGTCCTCGGCCCAAATAATCGAGCAACCAAAACTATATCAATCCGAGTTGGTCACAACAAGCGCCAAATTACCAAACTCATGCAGATTGATGGCAAGAGAAAAAAAATCATATTAGCTCGAAACACCAATAAAGAGAGTTGGTCCCGAAAAGATGGACCAATGCAGGTCGAGAGATGAACCAATATGGTCGACGGATGGACTAATATGAGGTCGACGAGATGGACCAACTTTGGTCGAGAGATGGACGATGCCGGTAGAGAGACGGACGATACGAGTCGGCCCGACCAATGCGAGTGAGAGACGGACCAATGCGAGGTCGAGAGACGGACCAGTATGAGGTCGAGGAAGACGGACGTATGGTCGAGAGAGACGGACGGCTTTGGTCGAGAGATGGACCAATCGGTCGAGCGGACCGTCTGGTCGAGACGGACCAATGCGAGGTCGAGAGGCGGACCAATTTGGTGAGGAATGCAGGCTTTCCAACTTTGGTCGAGGGAATGGACTGATATGGTCGAGACGGACATTATGGTCGAGACGGACCCGATATGGTCGAGACGGACCAACTTTGGTCGAGAGATGGACCAATGCGGTAGAGACCGGACCAATCTGGTCGAGAGACGGACCAATCTGGTCGAGAGACGGACTAATCTCGTCGAGAGACGGACCAATCTGGTTGAGAGACGGACCAATCTGGTCGAGAGACGAACCAATCTGGTCGAGAGATGGACCATTTTGGTCGAGAGACGGACCAATCTGGTCGAGAGATGGACCAACTTTGGTCGAGAGATGGACCAATCTGGTGGAGAGACAGACTAATCTGGTCGAGAGATGGACCAACTTTGGTCGAGAGATGGACCAATTTGGTCGAGAGATGGACCAACTTTGGTCGAGAGATGGACCAATCTGGTCAAGAGACGGACCAATCTGGTCGAGAGACGGACCAATCTGGTCGAGAGACGGACCAATCTGGTCGAGAGATGGACCAACTTTGGTCGAGAGATGGACCAATTTGGTCAAGAGACGGACCAATCTGGTCGAGAGATGGACCAACTTTGGTCGAGAGATGGACCAATTTGGTCGAGAGATGGACCAACTTTGGTCGAGAGATGGACCAACTTTGGTCGAGAGATGGACCAACTTTGGTCGAGAGATGGACCAATCTGGTCAAGAGACGGACCAATCTGGTCGAGAGACGGACCAATCTGGTCGAGAGATGGACCAACTTTGGTCGAGAGATGGACCAATCTGGTCGAGAGATGGACCAACTTTGGTCGAGAGATGGACCAATCTGGTCGAGAGACGGACCAATCTGGTCGAGAGATGGACCAACTTTGGTCGAGAGATGGACCAATCTGGTCGAGAGATGGACTAAAAAGCGTTGATCCCAAAAAGATGGACCAATAAGCGTTGGTTCCAAAAAGATGGACCAACGAGCATTGGTCCAAAAAAGTTCATACTGAACGAGACCCGGACTAGTAACCTCGATCGTATTGGTCTCGGGAGTGTTTGATCTTGACAGAATTTGGAGCGGCCCAAACAATGTGTTAATTTATTTCGAAATATTTTTGTATCATTGAC
The DNA here is from genome assembly GCA_018257905.1 of Gillenia trifoliata. NCBI lineage: Eukaryota > Viridiplantae > Streptophyta > Magnoliopsida > Rosales > Rosaceae > Gillenia > Gillenia trifoliata. Next base: position 8,373,372 of record CM031084.1, on the reverse strand, counting down.
ATATGACGCGGTATAAAGATGCCATATATACAAGATGCTCTCCGTATCTAGGGTTGTCAACTTGTGCACGCAACCAAGTGGCCCAATAGTATGCTTCCTACTCTCGTTCTGAATTACAAAAAAAAAGAGAGAAGGAAATAAATAGGTTTATAAAAGCCAATACCTACCTCGGCAATACCGTAGTATATGCAGCAAAGAAAGATTCCAGGTGAGAGAGAAATATAGAGCTAGCGGGAGACTATATCCTAGAGAGAGAGAGAGAGAGATGGTCGGACCAGTAAGACCTCAGTTTGTGATATTTGGTTCGTCCATCGTCCAGTTCAGTTACAGCAATGGAGGATGGGGTGCCATTCTCGCAGACGTATATGCTCGTAAGGTACTTCATCTAATTTCTTCTCATCATCTCTTTTCCTCACGAATTTTTATTTATGGTTAACTTCATTTTATAATTGCTTAATTTATTGTGATTTTCTTTATCAAATTTCAGAGACATGAATTGATGTCTGTTGAACTTTTCATGTTGATTGATGGGCAATCGTATTCTTAGTTGCGGGTGGGTCATCATGCTTTTGATTAATCTCTCTAAGTTTATAATGCCTGCTAATTGTCGAGTCTAGTAGGGTAGGGTAGCTTGTAATTAAAAATGAAATTAAAATGATTTGTTTCGTACAGAGTAAGTCAAGTGGGTATCATCGAGCTCAAATTAAGCACTCCTAAATCTTCAGTTTGGTAGATAAATGGTAAATCCCACCCTCAACTTGGTGGGTTGCAAATCACCTTGACAATGCATGCATTCTCATCTTTTTAGATATCCTTACATGCATTATCTTGTTATCTCTATTTGACCTATTGTAGTTCACACATAAAGGAACCAGAAAAAGCTTTCTATCAACGGTCAATTTTCATCGATAAAATATGTTAATGACTTTTTTTTAATGTTCTATTAGTGTATAATTATTATTATCTCAACCACCAGCAACTGAGTCTGATGTAGTTGATGCCTTTGACAGTAAAGCAAAGACAAAGTGGTTAGAACTTACTATATTTCACATCATTCAGCTTTGAGTTGGTTTTACAAATAGTGCATAAGATTTAAATTTCTTCACATTACATCTTGAGATATGATATTGTATTAATTTATATCTTTCGTGCATTTGAACCTCTAATCATACATTAAATAGACAAATTGTCATATATGGGGGTTGTTGCTGGGTTGTTATATATATAACCCGCAATAGTTTGGACCAAACTATACGATTGGTTGTCTTTTTTGTATACACAACATTGATTTAAGTGAAGCCAAATCTCATGATGATATTTTTTTTTTGTCCACGTGTTCAACACGTCAACCTAAAACAGATTTCACGCTCACCAAACCATAATTTCAAAATTAGATAGTTATTACAACATGAAAAAATTGAAATTTTGTGGTATATTTTGAAAATCAGCTTGAGTGAAATATAGTGAAGTAATTATTGTGAAATTAACCATGGTAGCTAATTAGCACTAATTAAAAAAGCAATGTTTGGGCCACCGTTAGGATGAATTCTGAATTTCTGATAATGGGGACTTCATATACAGTCGTACTTTCTGTCCTATTTGCTACTTTTAAACAAACAATCAAGAAAGAATGATTCAACGAATGAGGAATGAAAAATTGGATTTATATGAGAGTTATTTTTCCATGTAAAAATAGTTTTGATTTCCCTAGTCAGGTGCTGAAAGGGTGAGTCGTGTACAAGTTATAAAAATTGGATTTATAACTTCTTTTCTTTTTCCTCTTTTTCCCAATTTATATTTATTTTTCCATTCCTCTCTAGGGTCGCTTTTCTTTCATGGTTAATTAATTTTAATACTGTAATTTTCTTTTATCCAAGATGAAAAGAACTTCTGATGCTATTCTCTTTGTTGTCTCAAACCATGTGCTATCCAATCTTTTTAATTTTTGTATTGTAATAATTTTCTCTGCATATCTACTACGAGTCAGTTTGATAAACATTTTGTTTTTAATTTTTAATTTTCACATTTTGTGCTTGAAATATGGAGAAATGTACGATGAAGAAGGATGGGGACAGAAAGGGAAAGAAGTAATAAAACATAAAGAATGAAATCTTGAAAGTGAAAACAATTTTAAATGGTTTTTGGTTTTTGGGCTTTAATTTTTATTTTGTGTACCTTTCCATTACATTTCTTTTGCATCTCTCCACATCATCCTTTCTCCACTCTTCAATCTGTTTCTCTAACACAAACATGAAAACTAAAAACTAAAAGATGAAATGCTTATCAAACAGCACTACATTTTAACTATGTAGAGTTCCATGTTAATGGCATCACTGACCTTAATCCTTTCGGGCATGTAGGCCGACGTACTGCTGCGAGGATACGCTGGTTGGAACTCGAGGCGTGCTCTGCAGGTTTTGGAGCAAGTTTTTCCCAAGGTACATGTATAGCGAGATCTTACCTGAGGGACTTTATAAGTAAGGGACAATGCATTCAAGGACTGTCTTAATTCAGTTCAATGAATTACTGGTTTCATTGAGATGCTTCTTCCTAATACGTACGTATACGTACATGTAGTTTTGATGCTGATGTTGTGTGATTATATCTGACATATATAGGATGCCACAACTCAGCCGTCTTTGGTGATAGTCTATTTTGGTGGAAATGATTCAATGCATCCTCATCCGTCAGGCCTAGGCGCTCATGTACCACTTTCTGAATATGTCGAAAATATGCGGAAGATTGGTAAGCATTTAAAGGTAATAATCTGTAGAAAAGTGAAAAAATATACAGATATAAGTGTATCATGACATTTATATAAACTTCTTGGTGTGTAATGCATATAATTCTAACAACAGATGCATGTTTTTGCCAGAGCCTTTCAGAAAAAACTCGCGTTATCTTTCTTACTGCTCCTCCTGTCAACGAGGAACAGATACGTAAAAATTTGAGGTGCTTTGTGGTGTTGATTTTGTGTTTGCTTCTATCTTTCCTTTTTCTGATCAGTGCTAAGAGCTTTCTTTTCTTTTTCTCGTTCTTCCTAAACACAAAACCAGTGACATAGTTTCGCCACAGAAGCGAACAAACGAGTTCTGCAAAATATATTCGGATGCTTGTTTAGAGGTGTGCCGGGAGTTAGATGTCAAAGGTGTTGATTTGTGGACTTCATTTCAGAAGAGAAAAGACTGGTCTACTACTTGCTTTACGTACGTGCAAACTCATATCGTAAATTATCTTTCCATTTAATCAGACATTATATTGTTTATCAACCCCACTTAATTAATCTAATCATTGGACTTACCGTTTGGTGTGTGTGTGTGTGTTTGGTACTGATCTGTCCAGGGACGGAATCCATTTTTCATCCGAAGGGAGCAAGATTGTGGCGGAGGAGATACTGAAGGTGATTAGGGAAGCAGAATGGGAGCCCAGCCTACACTGGCAGTCGTTGCCAACAGAATTTTCGGAGGATTCACCTTATGACCCGCCCAATGCTGATGGAACCACAACTGTGAACATTGCTGAACATAGCGTTGCGGGGAGTCCCATGAATTGGGGACTAAGCTATGAGATTTAAGATCTATATGTTTAGCAGAAACCTAGTTCAAGGCAAGAGTTTAATTCTCGCTCTTTCCGTCTTCGGCCTACGGCCTTTTCTGTACCAAACGGAAAATTATAACTAAAAGATTCTAACCGGATTTTTTCATCTCGCAAATGGTTATTTTCGAAAACCAGAATTTTATTAAGGGTATTGGTAGGGTTTGTAAGATACGAAGATTACATTATAATTGTCAAAGTTTACTAATCAACGTTTTATAAATGAAAGTGGGGACTGGCTACAGTGCTCGCAAGCATTGAATGCTCACACCGATCTCACCCTCCTTCTCCCCTTCTCTCCTCCCTCCTCCCTCCTTTTAATGGTGAGATCGGTGTGAGCATTCAATGCTTACGAGCACTGTAGCCTACTTCATGAAAGTGAGGTTACATAATGATTGGCCCCCAACCTTCACGTTAAGGATCCTAGTCAGCAGAGCCAAGTGGGTCCAGGTCATTGTGCATCTTATCCTTGGTCATCTTCTAAAAGTTCAATACGCCTGCAGAAAGGATCAAATTGCAGACATCCGTTGGTCTAAGTCTGGATTCAGATACTTGCAGTCCAAGTTTTCTCTTGGTTTCCCTCCATTCAGACACTAACTCTCTAGGGCTCGATCCGGCTGTACATCAAAATATGCAGATTCCGACAGTGAACAGATACATTTGGTTTCCCAGAGACTGATGAAGCAGTAGATATCATATTTCATTAAAACAAAATTTTGAACTTCGTACTATAAAGCAAATATGAAGTCCTGTATTCGTGCAGATTTTGAGCCATGTAGTTCATCGTGTCTGAAATTGCTACCCGAAATGTGAACAAATATGAAACTAAAATGGTTGCTCATACAATAATTTGTTCCCAACGGTTATGTTACATCAAGCGAGTTCCAGGGATCCAGTTTCCACGTGTGCAAAGGATTAACACGATTACAAGACCAAACCAATTTATAACAAAAGAAGTCAAATAAAGGAATATTACATACAAAAGGGGGAAAACACACGGCGGTGGCAGCAGCGGAACACTGAACAAACATGCCACTCCCCCTGCACTAACCCAATGCAAACTCGGATGATATCCGCCTACTCCTCCAAAACCTTTCAACATTAGATCAAAACTAGGCATATGCATCCGAATGTGAAAATCACTCCGAAAAGAGATGATAAAACCAGGAATGCCAACAGCTACAAGTGGGTGCATGCTGTTATACGGAAAACGTAAATTAAGAGGAAAGTTGAAACCTGCCGCTAGGCTTTTTTCTTCTCCATCCCTGAAATTTTTAAACCAAAAATACTTTAGTCTAGGAAGCGCATAGAAAAGACTAATAAACCAAAAAAAAAAAAAAATATATATATATATATATATATATATATATATACGGTTAGAAAACATACAAAAGCAGCATAGTACACAAACGTCAGTCCTGCCAGGACAATAAATGCAATTTGGAACACATTGTACCTGTAATGCAAATACCAAAATGTATTGCCATATCAGTAGAATATACATAGGTGTCTAATTAGAATGCATGGAGCAAAGAGAACAACTCACTTGTACAGATATCTAATTCCACGAAGAGATTGCAAGGTGTGACCAAATATTTCTTGTGCTGCAGTTGCTTGAGCATAGTATGCAAATGCTGTGGAGCAGAACTGAATCACACTGAAACATTGGAAACCAGCAATAATTACAATTGCAATTTCTAGAAATCTTCAGAAATTTTAGGGAACCATGAACATGCAGAGTCTTCATCAAATTGCAAATGAGAAGCACAAAGATACTAACCTGATGGAGCTAAGTAGTATAAGTCCCACGTTAAATAAAAATGAATTCATTAGAGTAGCACCCCACCTGAAACGAGCAACTTAAATTTATGAGCAACCAAGCCTTTTGGTAATAAAACAATGGAGGTGTATACAAATACTATAGAATAAGTAAAGCCGGAAATAGAGCATCGTTACTTCATCGGATGAATTGTGATGAAAACTAATTTCAGCCCAAGCATCATCGCCCCAGCAATGACTGCAAGCAGGAGGTAGAAGCAGAAGAATGCAAACGCAACAGTGCCTAAAAGACCTGATGAAGAAGATAAGCAGATCAAACTAATATTCATTAAAAAAAAACCATATAACGTACAGGCAAGAAAAATACATTCGGAAAGTACCCCAAACATCATCCAGCTTGATGAAAACTTCATTCAAGAAAGGAGAAAGTGGAGGGCTAATCAACAGATATATGACGATATGAGCAATCCAAGCCACTGAAACTATCAATCTGAAAAACAAAGGCACAAGGTTTCAGTCTGAATAAATCATCAGTCATTAAAGAAAGTGTGACACACAAGAAAACAAGAGCTCTGGCAGTATATGCTATATGACAAAAATCACGAATGATAGCAGGACATAGCCTTAAAGAAAATAAAGTATTCCTACAGTGAGCACCAACAAAAATATACCATAGTGATATGCATATATTATACTTATAAGTTATATCAAATGCTTGAATTTCTCTTCCACAACATAATCTTTCTTCTTCCTTATGTAAGACTTTCTGCTCTCAAATATCCATCCCATCTCAATCATCTCAGGAAGCCAGAGCTATTTAAATCAGTAAGCACATTTAGATGTTACAATGATTAAATGGACAACACCGGCACTCACCCTAAAATTCCCAACACAAGTTTTGCCAAGTACCCAAGAACCGTCATAGCCCAAGAAGTCTCGGCCTGAATTGAGGCAGGAAGATTAGAATAGAAGAGAGCTATATGTATGGAATGTACAACAAGTCACATGTGTAATGCCCCTTACTTTCTCTCCTTGAGGATACACCTCTTCTAGAAGTTTTACATCTTCTTCTAATTGAAGCAACTCCTGCAAAATTAAGCAAAGAAATGCCTTTGATGAGTTAAGTTGTTAAACAAGACAGAACAAAAAAACAAAAACAAAAAAACTGATGCCTAACTGTGAAATAAAATTTACACTTTGCATGCAAAAATTTAATATACCTTCTCCACTGCCTTCACATTTTTACGCCATTTTCTACCCTTAGAGCCGCCTCTTTCTTCTTGATGAAGCACATCAGCTGCTTTCTTCAACTCTTTTGCTTTCTTGCCAAGTTCAGTAGCTTCCTAGAGTATAACAAGGAAAACTACTCATAAGCAATCACAATAATCTTCATCATCTTAAACTTTACACTTGACAGAAAATAAAGTACCTTGATATACTGTGACCGAGTAATAACAGCCTTTGGACGCCGGATGAATGAAAATATGAGCCCCAGCGGTAGACAAGCAATGCCAACACCACCGAATATCTGGATGATATAGAAGGATGTAGATTTAATATAGTTTATATACTATATAGAAGTAGGATAGGAAAATACAATGTCTTTATAGTATCTTTGTTGACTATACACACATGCATAAAAATTAACATATTTCCACACAGAGACATACATATATGTATATACATACATAGTATTCTTGCAAAAGAAGAAAGGCAGTCTAATCAACTCCTGAGAGGCATGTTGCTCCCCTGGACCATAGCCAAGTTATCTAACACAATAGTTCTCAAGATTTAAACGAAAGAAGCCGATCTCTTATCATCATCTACATTCATTTTATCATCATCTACATTCATTCATCTAATAATGGGTAAAGACTCCCCAGTTATCACATGCATATTCAATAACAACACAAATATGTGAAGATTTCTGGGAATGAACTTACGGTAAAAAGCACGGATCCAACAATGGTAGCAAGAGCAACGACATATTCTGGAAAGGTAGTACGCATTGTCCATGTTTTCTCTGACGTGTCACTTGCAAGATATGCAGAGCACTGTAAGGACAAGAGAAGCAGGACACAGATAAAACCAATATGAGTAAAAAGGACCGAGTTGATGAAATAATAGGCTAATCAAACACATGTGACAAGCTCATACCGCCTTTGCGCCATTTAAGCATTCATTACTGCTGGAAAACTCAAATGAACTGGGAAAGGAAGTTGTGGAAGAAGAGAGGTGCCTAACAGTAAAGTCCACCTTCCCAACTAGCCCTGATAAACAATCAAAGAGTAAACAAATGATACACAATCCAGAGTGTTCTAACAAAACATGTACAACAAAGAATCAAAATTTAACCCAACAAATGTTTAAATTCGCACAGTTGTCAAAAAAAGAAACAATTCTTTCAGTGCAAAAAAAAAATGTTCAGATGATAATGACAAGTGAAGGGAACTAACCGTATAAGATTCCGAGCACGAGACCGCAGACAATGGCGGTCACCACCACCCACAACAACGCGCTTCTAATCCGTTTTCCCACACTCCTGAACACAAAAACACATACCCAATTCATAAAATCAACAATGGCAAGCTTAAAGCACACAATCATCTAATCCGCATTTACGAAAAATGATAATTTTGATCAAAAACCCTAGAAGTACCTACTTGTCCTGGTCTCCTTCGTAGTAGAACATAGCGAAGGGGATGATGAAAAACACGAGCACGGCGTCAAGGATATAAATTGCGAGCCACAGATCCTTCATTGGGAGAGTGAGATTGCACGCGCCATTGTATATCGCGTGGCGACAAGCCTGGCGGTTGGCCACGTCGGCCGGCAGCATGAGAATTGAAATCGCGGCGACGGAGAGTCCCAAAACGACGACGAATTTGGGGAAGTAGGCCTGGTTCTTGTCGTCGGGGTGCTGGTAATTGACGAGGAGGTAGACATTGAAGACGAAGACGATGATGCAGAGGATAATGGCAACGATGACGAGCGCGAGGTTGAAATCGCCCATCGCTGCAGCGTCGTTTCAGCTGCTCTCGATTCGAAACGAATCGAATCGGAGAGATCGAGAAGGGGAATCAGAAATTAGGGCTAGGGATTTGAAATTGCGCGTTCGAGTGATCGCGGATCTCTGTCGCTGTCTCGAAAAGAAGCAGAGCCGTTGAGGGAGAGAAAGGGGAAAGGGTGAGGGCTCGGTTCCGGTGAGGTGGTTTGTTGGTAAGGGAGAGTAGGTCCGTTTTGACGTTGGAGTTAGAATTACGTTTATGTCCTTGAAGAAGTGGTTATTCTACGTTTGGGATAAGGGCGGCGGGTGAGGAGGTTCGGGGGCTTTATTGTAAAATGAGGGGGGTGTCCATGACAAACATCAACAGGCTGTCAAACTTTGAGGCGAGAGGCTGGTTCGAGACATGACATCAGACATGTAAGAATCGCTCGAAAGCTCCGCGGACGAGGAAAGCGTGTGACGTCTTCCTTAATGCAAGAGAATGTTTAAACTAAAAAAGTGGGACCATCCTTGATTTATATTTTAATTTAGGGTTAGTTTCATATTTGCGGATTTTTCACTTTAGTCCTTGTACTTGTCCCAAATGAATTCTGAAAAAGTACTTAAAGTGCTTCTTGGTATTTTTGGAATCCAAAAATATTTTTTCTAAAAACACTTTCAGTCATTTTAAAAAAACTTCGTTAACTCATCAAGAAGAAGCAACGACTATCTTTATTAGGAAAAAACAACGACTGTCATCACAAAAGTTAATAAAATAGTTCGTGCCTATTTTTTGCAGGGCATTTTGATTTGACCAGAAAGAGCTCCATCTGTTGGAACTAAATTAGACTTAAACTTATTATGATAAGGATAAACCACATTATATTTTGAAATGAATTAGAGTTAATATTTAATATAATCACATCTCTTTAAAGTAGGACATTGAGGATGGCGTGCCATAGTGGTGGATAACCCACTTCGGTCAATTTTGAATGTTTAGGTTGCCAACTGCTTTCTTAATAGGCGGAAGTCAGTTTGGTTTTAGCATATATAAAAGGATTGGTCCCTGCTCACATGACATAAGTGTTCTATTCAGATAACTAGCTCTATCACTAGTAGAACGTTAAGGATCACGGTGAGTAGAAGATCGTTCTTTCTTTAACTTCTTCAAGTCATACTTAGAACTCTAATTTTATATTTGTTATTTGTGATTTAGGGTTCTTGCTAATAATAAGTTTCCAACATTTGGTATCAGAGCCATGTTAGCTCACCCTAAATTCGATTCTTTTAATTACTATTGTGGTTGATTATATTGATCCTGGGCACTATATTTCTTCGACTAATGTTTGTTGGTTTTCTTCTGATTACTGTGATCTCGTATGGTACTATGGTGAAAACACAAAATCAACCTCGCCCTCCAACACCTACGGAGTTCCGGCTCGAATTTAAAGGCCCTGATCGACTCCTACACCCCTCCGTCCTTCGATTCCAACCGTCCACCATTCATATTCCTCGAAATAAGCATTCTTTACCTCCAGCACTCCACCAAAGTCGCTCAATCGATCTACATTCGATTTGTTTTCGCTTTACGGTGGCGAGGTCTCGGTGGTCGCTGACTTCGTTTTGTCGCTCTTGGCCCAACAACTCCGAACAATCGGCGTCTCGGGTCAAAAAAAAAACTTTGTGTCTTTATGACTTAGCGGAGAAGTACAGCGATGGGACTCTATCCGAGCCATGTTTCTCTCTCACATCTAGTCGGCGATCTCGGCATGAGGAAATGAGTGAAGTTGTTGTATGGGTTGAAGGAGTGGGCGAAGTCGTTGGAGATGCAGGAGTTATGTGAGAAATGGAAGCCTTATAGGTTTGTTGGGTCTTGGTACATGTAGAGGTACATGGAGGCCAAGGAAGTCTTGCAACAGCAATTGAGGAGGCTCTGCTCATATGGTTTTTGAGCCTTATCGAATTCTCAGAGATGTAGTTTGGTGCATACCTTTCTTCTCAAAAACTTGGGTAATTGGGAAACATGTCAAGGAACTTTGTGAGAATCCCACTGTTTCCTTGGGGATATTGGTCTAGAAGATTGCTGGGTTTCAAGAACCTCGGGATGCTTGTTGTTGGCTGGTTTGCGTGGAAATATTGCTGCTTTGTATTGCCCTTGACACTCACGGGGTAGGATTGGTGTAAGTGCTCTTCAAAACAAAATGCTTTATGTGATAATGTTTTATGCACTTACCTTTGTTGGTTCAGGGAAATATTTAAGTAAGAGTTTCTTGTCTTGAATTCCATAATTAAATGTTTCTTTCACCAAAGTGAAGAACTTCAGGACATATATTATGCAAATTGTAGTTAAAATTTTTTTTTTTAAAACTCGTAACATGCTGATATTCTTTTTCAAAGAGAAGGATATATAGATGGTTTAGAGATTATACAGTGTTTAGCATTATGTAAGAAGATTAAGCTTACTATTTTTCTTGTTCAAAGACTTGAAATTTTAGTTGTATATTAATCTATTATATGACAGCTATACAATAAGGTTATATATTCTATTTACATAAATGGCAGTTTGTGTTTCTTGCCCAAATGTGTGACATGATCATGCATTTATGAACTTTGAATTTCTTTGGATACTGATAATTTGTTGGCTTCTTCAGTTTCTTCAAGTACAAGTTGAAATATATCATAAAGAAAGGACATAGAGGAAAAGAGTTCTTAATCTAACAATTTGTGTCTGCAGGGAAGGCTAAGGATTAATATGTATTGAACAAATGTTTGTATTTTTCTTCACCAAAGTGGGATTTATAAGGAAATTTTGTTCAAAGGTTTTAAATACATATAATGTGATGGTCAGTTTATAACATGCATTCATTCTTTTCAAAAGAAAGGAGACTTTGTATGGTTCAAATTGTGATTCAATATATGATATTTCATAAGGACGCATAACAATTAAATGCATATAAGGAAATTTATGTTTCTTGCCCAAAGGTGTTACATAAAATTTATGATTATAATGTGTTAAATTTTGTTATGAGCTCCACTATAGTAAAGGGATTCACATGTTTCGGATTGTGAGTTATGGCATGGAAATCGGTTGCATCATGTTATATTATTTCTTTTCATGGGATTTGTTGATGCACAAATATTGGACCCATGAAGGTTAATCAATGATTGCGTAGCTACACATTGTTTGAGTTTCATGCTCGTTTGTCTCTTCAATTTTAAACTCTGATGTTATGATATCTGTTTGGAGTTATTGTGTTTAAAGTGAATTCATGATAAAATTACGTGATAAACTAGACTTCGTGTTACATCCCGTTCCGTAAAATAATATTATTTTATTTTTGGAGGTGCAAAATGACGATTTTGCCCTTGGTTGACTTTTTGGGTTGACTTTTGCGTCGTAACTCGTACGACGCTTTCACTTGTATTTTCTTGACGTGCTCGTCGCTACGAACGCGTAGACGCAAGCGGGACGTCGTTCGGACTCCAAACGAATATTTTACGGGCGTTGATTTTCGACGTTTCCCGTATTTTAGTTTTGGGCAATTTTGTCTTGTTTGGGCTGGGGCCCAATTACCTGCAGGCCATGTGGGCTTATCCCTGGATTCCTGGGATTTTGTCTGGGTCTTTGACCCGTGTCCTCTTCTTCCCCCTCCCTTCTCTGCTGCACAAAGCACAAAAACTCCAAAATTGTTAATGGCACCCGAGCTCCTTCCTCTCCTTCTCCCCGAGCTTTCATCAGGCCAAATTTTCATGGCCAAGCTATCACAACCAGCTGGATTTGAACCCTGCAACTCAAACCCAGAAAACCCAGAAAAATTCCGACGAGCCTCGAAATTTCTCTCGGCCATTTCTTGGTGAAATCGAGCCCAAAACACCTCAAACAAATCACCATTGTATTCCTGGAAGTCCCAAGAACCTTGCTCAAGCTTTGGATGATCATGTTTGGCCAAGAATCGAGGAAATCAAATCGGCCTCCTTGCACCCGTGGATTTCCTTCAATTTTCAGGCCACTTCTGGCCAGTTTTTGGCCCCCAAAGTGGTAAATTCTGAATCTCCTCACTTCTAGCTTCATTTTGGTACTTGAATCGTCCAATTTGGCCTTGAAATGAACGAGTTATGAAGCTCTGAAATTTCCCAGAAATTCCGGCCAATTTTTTCAGATTCCGGCGGCGGCGCTGGCGACCGGAAAAAGGTCAGGGGTGACCGGCGCTGACGTCAGCAAACCGGGTCAGACCGGTCCTGCTGACGCCAGCAAACCGGTTCAACCCGGTCGGACCGGAATATTCCGAGGAATATTCCGTCCGTTAACCTTAACGGCATTAACGAAATATTCTAACGCCGTTAGAATATTCCGTTAACTGTAACGGCACAGTAACGGCGCGTGTCACCGGCAACTGGCCGGCGCGTGAATGGCGCGTGCGGCGCGTGGCCGCGCATGGTGGACTTCCACCGGCGCGTGTGACGTCACAGCCGTGCGTGGCGGCGCGTGAGGCCAAATGGCAACGTGTGGTGGCGCGTGCGACGGCGCACGGCGGCCCACGGCGGCGGTTTTGGGGTTTCCGACCCTGAAACTCCTTTTTCGGGTTTCCGAACGCCGTTTTCTTCGTATTTTCGAATACTTTATTAATCTTTGGTGTTCTAAAATAGGTTTTGGCGACCCGTGGCGTTCGGAGGACGTACGTTTGGACTTCCCAGCTTTGGTATTTGTGAGTGGGCCCTTTCCCTATATTATTTAAATGTGTTTTATGTTTGGGAAATTATATTTGACTATGCCTACATCATTACTATGGTTTTAAATGGTTTTAGATGGTTATTTATTCTCGTATTATTGGTAGACCTCGTACTTCGTAGTATTTACTCGGTTTACTAGTTTCGACTCGGTATTTCGTTAGGCCATGGAAATTAGTGGGCTTGGGCCTACATTTCCATTTGGGAATTATACCATTAAATTGGTGATTTCCGTATCTTTTTGTACGCGTATCGCTAGTATCGAACCGGCTATAATTTAGGGATTTTAGGGAATTAATTATTCTATTTCCCTACTTGTGCTCTTGGGTTTTTATACTCGTTTGACGGGCCTTGGGCCGTATTTGGGTGAACCTTGGAAATGGTAATTTTCTACCGTATTTTGGGTTCACCTAGTTTACCATTAAGTTGGTATTTCTATACCTTGGTACCCATGTGGCGTATTCTTGGTATTTCACGTATTATAGTTATACGCTTGGTATTTCACGTATTATAGCTATATGCTTGGTATTTCGGGTACGGCCCCGAGAATACCATATATATTGATTAGTTTGAGGGCATCCCTTATAGGGAAATTACCCCACCTTGTTTTATTTAGAATACTCCGTAGTATGTTTTCATACGCTCAACCAGGTTGCTTACACGATGTTAGGTGTACCGTCCGGGGCCAGGACCAGCTTCACGTGATTGTTCACACGCACCTATACGCTCGCTATGGATCCATAGCAGGTGCCAGCCTGTTCTAGGTCGCCTGGGCGACTCGAACTCGTTGTGATGCGCATATGCGCCAGCTTCACGTGATTGTGTACACGAGCGTACTGTTATTTATACACACAGCCTGTTCATGACAGAATATATCTGTATGAACTCGTGTGTTTGCTATACCTAAACGAGCGGTTTATCTTATAGTTTAGTATTGTGATTGTACCACTGGTTTTCACTGAGGCTACGGAGGCTTTTATTTGATTTACGGGTTTCCCGTATATCCTTATTTCACGAACTTTCGAGTAAAGTATTTTATGCCGAACGGTGGCTTTCTGCCCGTTTCGGACGGTAAGTATATTTCCGTACTTACCTCATTTTTCTACCTACTATTATAGTACGTTTTCTGAAACGGTTTTCCAACCAACTACTTGATTTTGACGGCGAGGAGTTACTACTTTCAGAAAGCAAAGGTTTTTACAAAAATGACTATTTATGGCCCACTCACCCTTCTGTTTTGCGCCCCTCCAGGTTTAGTGGCTGGAGTTGTTGACGTTCGAGGCGGTGGTATGACAAGTGTTTAAATTCTTGGTAATTGTAAACACTCAGTTTCTGTACTTTGTACGACTATTATTGTACTAATTTCCTTCCGCCGTACATTTGTGTACACTCTGGTATTCAATTGTTCAAATAAATTCCTATTTCTTTCAATTTGGCTTTCGTCACCCTACGTGGTGTCGGCCAGCACATCCAACTTTTGGGTGTCCACGTGTACATCCGGGTCGGGATGTGTCACTTCGTAAGGTTCCTTTAGACACCAAAATTACAAAAATATGTTGAAAATTGATTTTGTGATGCATGTATAGATTCTTGATGGATGCACATAAATTTTCTCAGCATATTGCATTGCATGTCATGAATACAATTGGATGAACAACTCATCTATTGATCATCAAATGACCTAATTTTGATATGTTAAACATATATATATATATATATATGTACTGAGTTCCTGCAATTTTTCGTGATTTTTGGCCATGTATTTTAATTATAGTGATTTTACTAGTGATCTATGCTCCTGAATGCAGTTTATGCTGGCACTTTCTGTTGGTCCTTTTCGGACATCCCTAAAGGCCCTTATTTTGACCTACAACAGTTGTATATTTTTATTCTGTGAAGACTAGTATTTTTTTTTTTTTCATATATGTATAATTTGATGTTAACTAATTTTATAAATTAATTATGGTAAATTCTGGAGGAAGTATAACTCATTGCTGAAATCATGCTTGACAACTTTATGATTGTTTTAAATATGAAGTAACTTTTGTTACATTCTTCAAATGATCATGTTAATGAGTGTTTGCCCAAGTGGGAGAATTAGTGTTTGCCTAATTGTATGAATTAGTTAAATCTTTTTTGGGCTTCACACTCATTAATTTATTTATAATACGTTATTGAATTCTAAAATTTGGTGGGAGTTGTTCTTGTATTACTCTAATCATGTTGATATTGAGCTGAAAATTTCTGAGGATTGAGTTAACTTGCAAGTATATATTAAGGCGTTACTCTATCTTTCATAAATATGTTGTTTTAGTTACAGGGTACTTAGCTCATGCTAATATGTGGTTGATGAAATTGGAATTGAACCATGACTCAAAGGATTTTGTGTATCAATGGTGAGTGCTTAAATGTTTCGTCTTGCTTTCCATTGATATTGTGGTGTTTTTCATATTAAGGAAGGGTTAAAAGAAAAACAAATTTTGGGGATATGCATTATGTGTTAAGTAATTGCTTGAGTAAGGTTGCTCCCAAAGTATGTTTATAGCCTCGTTTAAAATAATGTGTTACAATTAAGTTACGATGTTATAGATTAGTGGGAGCTGTAATTTCATTTTTTATTTTGCCTTACATGTTGCATATTAACCTGTAATGTATTTTTCTGCCGTAAGGATTCTTTTTGGTTTGCTTAAAGGATGAGCGCAATAAAGAAACCTTGTGGCTAACCAGTGAGAATAATTGGCTAATTGTACTGCTATGCGAAAGTCTTTTAGACATTAAGGTTTTTGATGTGCTAGATTAGTGGGAGCATTGCCTACACCTGCGTGTCATGGTTATTCTTAAATAACTAGTGTTATGTATAAGGCAGAATTGAGGCTTCATTGGAGATATTAGGCAAACTCATTGAAGTTTGATAAAGGGATGCATAAGGCAGAATTGAGGCTTCATTGGAAGCATTAGGCAAACTCATTGAAGTTTGATAAAGGGCCAAAGATGATTGTTTCATTAGACACATGTTACAAGATACATTAATCATCTTGTTTATCATTTTTTATTTATTTATGGTGTTTTAAGTGAGGAAAGGAGAAGTGTCGATAGACACTAAATTCATGATTGGTGATTCTCTCACTAAACTTTTGGCAGTAGGCATATTCAAATAGCATGTTACAAATATGGGAGTCCATGACTCATTTGATTTAGCTGCCATGTGGGAGTAAAGAAGAAACTGGTTGTGTGTTGTTTTAAGGTTTAGTTTCTTGCTGTTTGGAGTTATAAACTTCAGTTATTAAAGTCTCATTGTTCAGACTTATTATTTACATTTGATTCAGTTCAATGACTGTTAATGTCTTGCGAAATATATTCGGAAGTCTGATTGGCATGTTGTCTAACAAGTTGAGAATCCAACAGATGGAGCATAATTGTTTAGCTTGGTCTGTGCAGAAAATTGGATTAATAAGTATGAGAACATGTTGTAGCTCGTATTGTGTTATCATTGGATATGAATTTTGATTCAGAATGGTTTTGCGTAAGGGTTATTGCCATGCTCGACTATGTTGCAAAATTTTGTTCATTGTTTAAATTACAAGAAGCTTGGCTATTTCATGATTCTTGTAGTTGATAGAGCTTCATTGAGACATCAATTATGGTAGAAGTAAGGGTTGATTTAGTGGGAGTATGAGGTAAAACTCTCAACCATTATGACATGTCTTAAGCACTATGCACAGTAGGTTTTGATATTGTGATTTCAGAGTGTTTGTACGACACAACAGTACAAAGTTTTCTGGAGTTCTATATCCTGAATCAACTGTAGTAGGTGTGTGAGGGAATGCTTATATTTATATTAACTTACGTGATCACTAAGGAATTGATTTCAGTAATAATGTTGTTTATGCAAGCATGATTAGTTTAAGTCCAAGTGGGAGAATGTTGGAACTAAATTGGACTTAAACTTATTATGATAAGGATAAACCACATTATATTTTGAAATGAATTAAAGTTAATATTTGATATAATCACATCCCTTTAAAGTAGGACATTGAGGATGGCGTGCCATAGTGGTGGATAACCCACTTCGGTCAATTTTGAATGTTTAGGTTGCCAACTGCTTTCTTGATAGGCGGAAGTCAGTTTGGTTTTAGCATATATAAAAGGATTGATCCCTGCTCACATGACATAAGCGTTCTATTCAGATAACTAGCTACATCACTAGTAGAACGTTAAGGATCACGGTGAGTAGAAGATTGTTCTTTCTTTAACTTCTTCAAGTCATACTTAGAACTCTAATTTTATATTTGTTATTTGTAATTTAGGGTTCTTGCTAATAATAAGTTTCCAACACCATCTACTTGCAAGCGACCACTTTTGTGAGTGTAGGCATTTATGCTAAGGAAGGAAAATACAAAATCAACCAAATCAAAATTGGTCAGTCTGATATAGAGTTTATGAAACACCTTATCAACTTGATTTGGTGTTGGTGTGAAAGCTTGTTTGCTAAAATAGTTGGCATCGTGGTCTGTTTGAACTAACAAATCAACTGAATTGAATTGCACTTATTGTTAAATTTTTTCACTTTTATAACTAACGTCACTATTATCCTCATTTAACACAAATTTTAAAGCTTAGGAATTAATTTGGGACGAAAAAATAATTTGAGATTTTTATATGCTTCCCTTCTTATTTCTTTGGTGGATTTTATATGCTTTTCCTTCCATTGTATATTAACACTCTTTTTGGATATACAAAGTCGGAT
This sequence comes from Gillenia trifoliata, assembly GCA_018257905.1. Classification (NCBI taxonomy): domain Eukaryota; kingdom Viridiplantae; phylum Streptophyta; class Magnoliopsida; order Rosales; family Rosaceae; genus Gillenia; species Gillenia trifoliata. The sequence goes on along the minus strand of CM031084.1, from coordinate 8,355,538 downwards.
TTGTCCCTTGAGGGAACTCTCTGTGTATGTGTAAAGCGATGAATTTCTAATCCAATTAACAATCATCTATATTTCGGATAAATCTGTTGAACATTTTCAAATAACCAATTGATGGCATTTTGCTTCACCAAACAAACAAAGATTACTTGTTGTAGAAAAAATAAATAAACAAAAGTGAAGGTGAAAAATAAAACAAGGCGTAAAGCCTTCAATCCTCAGGTAGTGATTTTTGTACATTCGATTTCAATCCAATGATTAGAAAGGAATATGGGTGTGTAGGAGGTTAAAAAAAAGTTGCAGAAATCATATTACTTTGGTAATTCTCTGTAATCTATGCAACAACACTTGAAGCCTTCAAACTACAGTAATAGATCAAATAAGAAATGAAGTTTTCTTAATGTGTTGATGCTATCTCAAGACTCATAAGTAGTATTTTTAAATGATTATATCAAATTTTCAACAATGCATGCAACCTAAATTTCTTCATTTTCTCAAAGACATCATACATTTTGGAAGATAAATCACACTCACTTATTGCAACATGACAATGCATGCAGCCTAAATATTCCTATCTTCGAATAGAATTTCGTACATTTCATAGTGTATGGACAGTAATATCCTTGTCAAAATTGTTTTATTTACACGATGAAATGGTTTTTTTGACATTTCAATTACCTCCACAAAGATATATAGGAAATCTATTTTTGAAAACTTCCATATCTCAACAAATTTTGAAAAAAGATGCAAATATTTGTGTTTATATATTGTTTTATAGTCTAGGGTTTTATCAGACACGCCATGCCATTAGCTGCCTCTAATTTGTGCAGCTCTGTCACATCGGGAGGCAACTCCGGCACCAACAAAGCGTTTTGCAGGTGCGTCGAAGGGTGGAAATGCGTCGTCACTAGGACTGAGGGACTTGATGTCGGCAAGGCCTTCTTCAGTTGTGCTGGAAATTGCACATGTGTTATGTATGTCAATCATCATACTGTACATAGGGATAAACTAATCTAAGTTGCTTAAAAATGACAACGTGACATCATTTTATTGTAAAAATGTTATAGTCGAATTTTTACATTCTCTATATCATCATCTAAATATCATTTATAGAAAAATTCATTCAATTTAGAGATTGCTTAGTTATCTATATGTGTCAAAGAAATTGATAGTTGTGGTATAACATCCACGTATTTTGATTTAGGCCCAGTCAACCATGCTATTTTTGAGTTTAATCCAGCATTTATGTAGTTTCGATTTAAACCAAAATTTGCATTTATTTCTTATTTGTATGACTATTTTGCCCTTAAAAATAAATATGAAATTAAATTTAAATTTTCATCATGTCTTTCAAACAACTATACCATTATTTTCTATTACACTTTTTTTGGCTTGCAAAAATATATGATACAGTTTTCTATTTATAAAAAAAAATATTTAACATCTTTATCAATATATATATATAAAGGGAGAAGACAAAAATTGTGAAGCTTTCATAATATCCAAGTTGTCCTTCTCCCATTAAGATTTTTTTTTTTTAAAAGATTCACAATAATAACTAAAATAAAAAAACAATAAATAATATATTACCAAATAATAAATTTTAAAAAAAAAAAACCTAATTGCCACACGCGTACACATATGGCAAGATATTAGTCCACCTATAAAAGATATATGAAACAAGTATGAAAAAATATCAATATCTATGTGTATTAAAGATACAAAAATAATTATATATCTAGGGTAAAGATATATAAACACAATATGAGTTAAAGCCATGAAAAAATTCAAGATATGTAGAACTAGATATATTACCTATAGTGAAGGTCATAGAAAACAAGAAAATATACCTACTAAATAGGATTAGAAACTAATGAATTCATACATAATATATATACTTATTACGGAGGAAGAATGGGGAGGAAAATTTTGTAGACATATTTGGAAGAAAAAAGACGAATGATATAGAAAAAAAATTCAAAAGCAATAGCATCAAGTTAATTTTTATTTGTCCAATAATATAAAACATAACATTAACGCAACTAAGTAAATAACAATTAATATATTGAATTAAATGCATATAGAGGGTAACTATGGTATGAAAAGAAATTAACAATCAAGACCTAAAATACTCACCTCAAAAAAGGGAAAGTTTTCTTACTTGGAACTTTAGTCAAATAATTTAATTTGAAAATGAAAAAATATTGAGTTTTTCCTAAAATACAATGATGCATTTGAGTTTATATGGAACTTTCTAATATATGTATAATGAACAGTCAATATTTTTTATTCATATGAATGACTAAACGATTTTCAAATTGAATCGATTTTTCTAGATATGATATTTACATTTACATGCTGATAAAGAAAATGAACAATTCCAATTATGAAGTTTGTACGTGAAATAATGTTACGTTGTCATTGAAAGATGAATGACTTCTTATATGTAATGAGAGGCAAGCAGTGTCCGTAGAAATGTGTATCAATGGTCACGAGGATGCATATGGAATGTGCATGCACAGGGACTGATAATGCCTAGCAGTGGCAGATCCACTTTGTGGCAAAGGTGGGCAGCTGCCCACCCAGGGCAAAAAATTTTAGCCCACTGAATTCATTTTTGCCCACCCAGAACGCAGAAAATCTTGAAGATTTGGGGCTGGCCAATGGCCATGGCAGCTCGAGGAGTCCTCTGTGGTTGCTGTTTGCTGGGCAGCGGCGACGGGCTTCGCATTCGCGAGGAAGAAGAAAAGGCTGAAGAGCCTTTTTTTTTTTAAACCCTGGACCAAAACGGCGTCGTTTTGGTCCTTTGTTTTTTTTTAAAAAAAAAAGACATGCAACTTATGCTGCCTTCTCAAGAAAACAACATGTTGTTTTTTTAAATACCCAGATCCCCAATTGGAACCTTGTCATCCCGTATGCAGTCAGTGGCAACCAACCAAAACCAGCACCCCCATTTTCACTCAAACCCTCATTTTCACCCCAAATTCATCATTCACTCAAATTTTTTCATCTCCACTTCCTTCTTCAATCTCTCCGGTGCCACTATCTCTAAGACCCGCTCACCAACAAGGCAATTTATGCAAGAACACTACACCAAGTATGTATAATTTAACCTAAATTCTTATTCCTTAATTTCAAAGTTTCATACAAAATTTCATTATTTGTTTCATATGGCTTGAGTGTTTTCATTTTGAATATCTCTTATTAGTTTTTAAGGTTTTGGATAATGAATTGGTGATTATGAATTTATGCTTATTTGAATTATAATTTTGTGGAATATGATGAATGTGTTTGTTAATTGTGATTTTGTAGTTAAGAGAGTATTTGTGATGCTTAAGATTGATTATTAATTTAAATTTGTTGATTAATTGATAGGGGGTTTGTATTTTCATTGGTTAATAGTGGCTATGGAAAGGTTTTTAGTTAAGAGACCAACGCCACCACCAAGTAGTTCGACTAATCCAGGTAGTTCCAAGAAACCGAAAAATAGATGAAATCTTAGCTAATCTTCCTGCAGACCCGAGACTTCGACCTCCCATGTCAAAGTATGATCCTAATTTTCGAGATGAAATTCGAAGGGCATATATACAAATGGAACCTTGTCGACCAAAAGATCATGACTTCTCACAAACTGATGGTCGTCGATTTCTCCCAAAGTGGTTTGACGAGTATGATTGGTTGGAGTATAGCATAGCAAAAGATGCCGCATTTTGTTTTAATTGCTATCTATTTAAGACTAATTTTAGTAAAGGTGGGAGTGATGCATTCACTAATAAAGGCTTTAGAGGTTGGAAGTATAAGGGTAAACTACAAGTTCATGTTGGAAAGGTTGGTAGTCTCCATAATCAAGCTACACAAGCTCTCTTAGATCTCATGAATCAAAGGAAAGATCAAGATCTTGTCCATGCAATAGAGTTAGTCAAAGCTTGTAAGCAACAACTACAACACACGAGGGATAATGAATTTGATGAATTGCTTGAGCAAGTTTCTTGTTTTTATAAGGAAAATGATATTGAGGTTCCTATGATGGATGAAGCATTTGTACTTGGAGGGAGACCACGACGTAGAGCTCAAGGTATTACAAATCTCCATCATTATCGTGTGGATTATTTTATGGCCGTCATTGATAAAGTACTTTTGGAGTTGAATCACCGCTTCAATGAGGTGAATACTGAGTTGCTTATTTGTATGGCATGCTTGAGTCCTAAAAATTCATTCCGAGCTTTTGACAAGCAAAAAATTATTCAATTTGCCAAATTTTATCCTCAAGACTTCTCTATCAAACATATTTTGGAGCTTCAAGATCAACTTCGAATATATACTCAAGATGTGCGTATGAGTAATGAGTTTTCTCAATTGGAAGGAATTGGTGATCTTGCAAAAAAAATGGTGGAGACAAGGAGACATAAAACACTTAATCATGTGTATAAGCTTATTACATTGACTTTAGTGTTACCGGTTGCAACTGCTTCAGTGGAGAGAGCTTTTTTTTGCTATGAAAATTATCAAAAGTCCCCTTCGCAACAAAATGGGAGATCAATGATTGAGTGATAGCTTGCTTGTTTACATTGAGAAAGATGTTTTTGCTTGTATTGATAACGAAACCATCATGAAACGTTTTCATGATATGAAAACTCGTCATGGACGTTTAGTTTGAATGATAAATGTATTGTTTAACTTTTAAAAAGTCTTTGTTATCTATTTGGATGTTTTTATATTTCGCTCACTCAAAGAAAAATTCCTGGATCCGCCACTGATGCCTAGTTCGATCTTTTGACAGCTATGAAGACGGGACAGTGACGAATGAGGCCATGACAGTGAAGGAGGAGGTAGAGAAAATTGGTGCAAACGAAGCGTACTGCGAGTGTGGTGAAGGCTGGAAATGTGTCATCTCCAAGGTTGAACTTGAAGGGCCTGATGCTGGCAAGAGCTCCTTCGAATGTGCTGGTAGTTGCAGCTGTGTGACTGATGGCTAAAGGGCGCATCAAGAAAGTGCATATATAAAGGGTTAAACCCTAAAGCCTAAATTATAGCTTGTAGAAATTAAACCCTACTCCATGCATGGTTAATATTAATGTTCTAGAAAACACATGCACATATATATGCATGTTCGATTATGTATGTGTTTTCTATAAAACTCATAGTTATCGAAGTGTTTTTTGTGATTTACTATAAAATATTGTACAAATAACCAGTTCATGTTTGAAGAACCGTTGTTTTGTTGAAGCATTGAAATGTGCTAACTCAATTAACAATGCTGTAATATATTGGATAAAAGCTGTTCATTTTTCAAATCAATCACCAAATCTCACTTGTTGTACAAGAAAATAAAAATAATTGAAGGTGAGAAATACAACAAGGCTTCAAGCCTTTGAATTCTTGAAACCCTAAATAAGCTCTTCATATTTGATCATTCTCTATAATCTAGGCATGTATATATTTTATTATATATACACCAACACTTAAACCATGATATCCACCGGATCAAGCAAGAAATGACGTTTTCTCAACGCGTCTGTTTTTTCTATCTAAAGGATAGCTGGTTTTTATATATCAAAGTGTCAATGTTGCATACAACCTAAATTTTTACATTGAGGTTCTCAAAGGCATCATATGTATATCGATCACTTCTTATATTTTGAGACGGATTCGAAGAGCGTACCATCCTTTCTTGCATATTGTGACGACCTTCCCTCCTTGTGTGATGAACACCTTCTTCATTTTCTTGGTTTTTTGCTTAACCTGCTCCGTCAGTTCTCCCATCTAATTCAAAAGAAGTATTGAATGAGATCGATGGGAAGGTACGCAATCTTTTTCTTCCAAAAATATGATATTAATCGCAGCTCTTTGAGAACATATATATAGCTTGCTACTTGCCACCTTAACCATTCTAAATTTAGCAAACCGAGTTTTCTTAAAAATAGTTGACATGAGAAATTAGTTGATGTTCTGGATGGTTGGGTTGTTTTTTGGGTTGGGGTGATTAGTGACTATTTTGCACAAGTGTCATTGCTTCAAAACGCTAATATAAGCTATGAAGTTATAACTAAAAACGAAAAAATTAAAAATTAAAATGTGTTTCTATAACCAAATTTATATGTGCTCAGTCACGCTCCAATTCTGAGATACGCATGGAAATACGTGACGGTTAAATAATAGTTATACAACAATATATAAAACTCAGATGCTCAATTCCCCGCTATAGCTACACTTGAAATTCCTCGTACCTTGTGATACCTGTTTACCTACAAAGCCAGTACTGCACCGTGCGAATGGTGCACATGGCAAATCAAAACCCGAATAAGCTGCGAAGCTTGTGTGAGTAGTAAGTACACAAACAATGGTTCACAATATAGCGCAGGGTCCTACAATATTATTATAACTACTGATCTAGGTATAGAAATATGGGTTCTGACATGCTCACTTGCTTTTGAAATGGTAGGCCAAAAGAGCAAAAGTTAAAATGTTAGCATACGTGGCTTATGCCAATCGGTTGGGAATTAATGTGTACGACCTTTTGTATCTAAGTTTGAAAAGAGTACAAATTATTAAAGGAATTCTAATAGAATGACTATATTGATGTGTGCCACTAAAAGTCATGATCAAATTGATCGATTTTGAAACTTCACAACCAAAACGAAGAGTTAAGTCAATTTTAGGGACCATTAGCGATACAAAATTTAAAATTAATTAGAGTAAGAACTTTGAAATTTGATGGTGGGATAGGGTAGTATTGGAACTTGCGTATGGAAATTCCTTTGCTTAGTATTTTTTTTTTAAAATCAAATGTATTGCATTTAGTTATTTTTTTAAGTCCCTCCATCATTTTGTTGAGAATTCCTATGAAATTTAGCCTAAGTTCCATAACACTTAAAAGTTCATCATCCAGTACTCATGTGTTGCTCACACTATGGTCATTATGTTTAATAACTAGGACTGAATTGCAATGAATAATTTCTAATTCAATGATTTGTTTGGTAAACACGAGATAAATGGGTTCAGGCCTTAGGTTCGAGATTAAGGGGTTGAAGGGGTTAGACTAATTTGATAAAAATTTTAGGCCCAATATAGTTCATCACCATCTCAACCGATATTGTCATCAACTTAACCACATATTGATGCTAGATATGATGTTTTATCACAAAAGACACTAGTGGTTTTAGAAGTGAATTTCCCACGTATAAATAGTATATTATTATATTTTTTTTTATATGAGACTTTAATCTCCAACACAATAATCCCATCTTTTGAAAGGATTAATGAGATTAACTCTTATCGAGTTCCTTTTAATTTTCGAGTACCAAACAGATGATTATTTTAAAATTAATCAAATCCTAGAACTTTATCTAACAGTTTTGGATCATATATATTGCCACTAAGCTTACCTTTTTGCCGAGCCCATGCATAGTATGAGATTAATTGATCGAACCCTAGGCTTTTGTATGCTTCTTTAGTCTAAACAACAAAAAGGATAAGATCAATAATACAAAAATACAAGATTTCCATGTGCAACACAGAACATTTTGACAAGGATTGTCTGCAGCATTATTATTCTTGATTTATGTTTCCTCCAATAAATTTCTATCTCTCAGTTGACGTTTTAAAACCCATTAAATGATAAATTCTTATATGCGAGAGCAACTTAGATGAATCGGATACACTGTCACAGTGACGTCTCAGTCTAGTAACATAATGCTATATATGTGTAATATCACTTCACATTATATTGTGTTATTAAACCGGGACTCCACTGTGATTGTGTACCCAATTCGTCTAAGTCATTATCCTCATATGCCACGAACTTTAATGGTACAAATTTTACAATCCAAAATACTTGCACGGTGCATAGAGGACGATAATAACATGTTATGTACAATCCAAGAGCAATAAATTGAAACACAATCCATCAAATTGTTAGATGCCGAAAACGTAAGGTTCCAAAATGAAAGAGGTGAATGGAATGCTTATATGTTTCTGAATAGAATGCATATATAGATAAATATATAGGTGCAACCTCACTCTTTACAAATTAACCAGGGACATTGAACAATGAAACGATGGGAGGTTTTCGATCCTAAGACCTCCTACAAACTAAGACTCTAAAATCATGTTACACAAATGACTGTGCTTAAAAAGTTTAAGCTGTTATGGAATGAGCCAATTGAAAAAGAAGACGGCATCCACGAATCTGGTTTCTTGTCGTCCAAGCTATATCTTGAGGTTGGTTCGGATTCTGTACCACCCTCTTTTGCAGACGCCGACGACCTTCCATCCTTGTTGCTCGAAGAATGACCGAAGGTCTCTACTCCTTTCTCTCATTTGTTTACGTCGCTCTCCCACACAGAAAACTGCAATTCTCGAATCAAATCGACTTAAATGGCAAATCTCTTTGCTCCCCTTAATTTTGATTTCGCTTTAATTTGCCTATGGCTATATATATGTGTATGGTAGAATTTTGCTTGCCCTATTACTATTTTTAATTAAACTTGTAAATGTCACAATCACCACGAATTAAATTAGTAGATTTGTTTAACCAAAAATAAAAATAAAAATTAGTAGGTTTGGTTTTGGTTGAAGCACGTTCACTGGTTTGCTTATTTAGTATCCAACTATAGAATAGAAGGTTCGAGCCGTTTTCTCCGGTTTGGTTCGGTGGCTTGGAGGACGGAGGCTCTTATATTTTAAGTACGTTGTTTACTTAAAATTCCTTAAACAAACAATTTAGTTGGGGATCATAGCTCCAACTTGTTTCATTGGTTTGAAAGGTAAAACTTTTTTTATCCACTAATAGAAAATTACCTCAATCTTTTTTTGGCAAAGTATTGTAGCGCGTTTGTAGACAATGACTAGCAATTTTAAGGAAAATTCATTAAACTACTAGTTTCGATGGTAAAATATGCACCCTTACACGTACAACAAAAATTCATCTTAGAGAAAATATACACAAAGTCTCTCACATTTGTTTTATAAAGAAATTATAATAACGTAATTTAAACAATACTTGCACCCCATTCTTTAGGTGAACTTTCGTGTCCACTTCTTTCATTGATCATGACTAATCCACCCTCACACGTCTCTTTTAATTAAAAAAAAAGAAAAAAAAACTTACGTTTGAGCCCACTCTCCAACTTCAACGTCTGATGACCGCTGTAAGCCAACTTCCGACGTCGACTGTAGTAATCGTCGGAGTTGGAGTTGGAGATCTGTGAGGATGGTGCTCCATGGTGGACACAAGGGTTCAGCCAAAAAATGGTGTCAAGTATTATCCACATAATTTTTACATTTTCCTGAATTTTACTCATAGATTAAGTAAAATAACGAAAACGCCCCGCTTCAATTCTCTACTGGCGAAACTAGATGAAGTTAGCAAGTGAAGCGCCAGTGGTCCATTTGGCGCCAGCTGATTGGCTGGCAGGGCCACAAGCTTAATACACCATGAAAAACCGTCACTCAACGCAACTACCAGTCCTACGGAGAAGAAGAACGACTGATTGGTGAGCGGATCGGTTACTCACCCGCCCCTCCTCCTCTCCATGGACCTTCTTCCTCAGACCTCCACAGGTGCGTTACCTTTCCCCCTAAATTAGGGTTAGGGTTTCTGAAATTAATTTTCCCCCAATTTCCCTCTCTCTCTCTTTGCAATGGAAGAACATCCGTCGTCTTCCTCCTCCTCCTCATCTTCTTCTTCTTCTGCTGCTGCTGCTTCGACCAGTAGGGACACTTCGGGCGGTGCTGCTGCTGCTGCTGCTGCCGCTACGACGTCGTCTTCGAGCGCTTCGCAGGTCCTGGAAGAGGAGGACGATGACAATCAGTACCAGCACCACACCCATTTCCGGCATCCAGAACTGGAGCAAAACCACGAAATCGGCACTTCGTATGGAGTAAATGTGCCGGCGTTCGATGAGGTGTCGACGGTGATTACGGATGACACGTGGTCCTGCATCATCGTCCTCCTCACCTTCTGGTTCTTTGGTTTGTATCCAGTTGTCAAATTATCTGTCTGAATTTTTTATGGTTAATTAATTATTTGATTATCCATAATTTGATGGTAATTGGATGTTTCAGTGTCGATGACTTTGATTTTGGGAGTTTACGGGTCATCGAGTTTGGAGCTTGGCCCTAATAGCTCAATTCTTCTGCGACCTAACCCATTTTTTGTGCAGTCTATAAAGGTAGTTTTTGCTCTAATTTTACCATTTTCCATTTTTTACTGATATGCCTGTTTTTTGTGCTGTTTTGTAATCTGGGTTGGTTTTTTGTTTGGTCTTTGTTAGGTAGAAGAGCTGAATATATCAAGTCCTGGGCCTATACTATATGGTTTCTACAGTACTCCACCTCTTGATACTGCCACCACTTGGTCCGAAACACGAACTGTCTCGGTTCCATCTGATTCCCATACGGCAAGTTTGCATTCTGTTGAATGTTCTTTTCGTTTTATCGTAAGAAATTTCTAAAATCTTTTTTGAGCATGTGGTAGTTGTTGATTGGGATGATAATTTGTTGTGCTTCTTCTTCAGGACTGGATATATTACCTAAATGCGGGGTCTCAAATAAGTATATCATACAGCGTGAACTCTCCGAGCTCCTCTATTTTTCTTATTATTGCTCAAGGTATATAACCTACATTTCCTTTTCTTTCTCACTCAAAATGTTCTTCATTTTAGAAATATCCATTCTAGTTAGTAGCTGCACTTTATAAATACAATTACAGCGATGAAAGTTTAATATCTTTCTTCGTCTTTTGTGAGTAGGTTTGAGTATGTTTTAATTTGATTTGTGTAACAGCGTGATGAGGAAATTGAAATACCAATTGTTTAATTTGGTGATTGCCGCTATGCAGTCATTGACCCTCCACTCAAATTCATAGGATATAAACCTAGAATTACTGTTATATAGAGAGCAAGCCACATAAGTGAGCCAAGACTGCAGAGCGACTTTTTAACTGAAGTCATAATTAGCCACTTACAAGAGCTATTATGCATGCTACATTTCTCTGATTTCTTTTTTTGTGGTGTGGTGTCTTTGTGCATTATTTGAATAAAAATAAAAATTATCGGCAGGAGCCCATGCATTTTTTTTAACTGATTGCAAAGTTTATTCGACCTCCATAGCATTCTGAAGCTAGCGCATTGCAGGTAAAGAAGGCCTTGCTCAGTGGCTCGAAGAACCGACATATCCTAATACTACTTTATCATGGAACGTCATTCATGGTGAGACGAAATGTGGAATATGATCTTATTGTCTTCTCAACACAATAGTAGTATACTAATGTCGGTAATTGCTTCCTCACAGGAAGTGGTATGATTGAGCAGGACCTATCAAAGTCTTCTACTTACTATGTTTCTGTGGGTAACTTGAACGCAGATGATGTGGAGGTAATTGTGGAACATGGAATAAACTATAACCTTGGAATTTAAATAGCTTACAGTTTTTCTTTTATTGTATTATGGTCTGTACTCATCCGATTAAAAAGATATATTGGGAAATGGTACTTATGAGATTAACTGTTATTCAGAGTAAAATAATTAATACAATCCTTGTTACTGTGACCATGGGTTGTTACAGTGGTTATTGACATGAACCGCAGCGTACTGCTAAAGTGAGTAACAGGTTGAGTGAGAGTAAGAATGCAAAACCTTATTTTGCAGTAGACATAGATCCTGATTTGTTGGTCTTGAGAGTATCCCTCATAAGGATTTTACATTGAAGAATATTGTTGCTGGTCTGACGTTAATTTGTTACCCTTTCACACTATTCACTTGGGTTCATCTATACATTGAACAGGTACAATTAAACTTCACAATGAATGCTTTATTGTACAATACAAATCCGGCTTATTACAAGTGTACTTTCACGGATGAATCCTGTAGTTTGAAAATTTTGTTTCCGGCGGGAAATGCAGCTGTGTTGACCACTCCTGGTCCAGAGCAGGTAAGTCTAATCTAGTGGATTATCAATTAAATACGTCACCTCGGAAAACTTGAATTAGGTTTTTACTCTTTCCTCTTACAATTTTTTTGGTTTCCCCAGGATACACCTATTGCAAACCAGTATGTCAAACTATCATATGGACCAAGATGGGCGACATATATTGTTGGTATAGGTAGGCTCATCCTGTCATTTCTTCTCATAATGGAACCTTTGCCTGTCAGTCTCTACCATATTTAACCTTTTTAGCGTGTGTAGGTGGGATGACTGTGCTCATGTTGTTGGCCTTCAACTTCTTAAACAAGTACCGATGTACCAATGAAGATGGAATAAGAGTACAACATGATGAGTTCAGATCTGAGAGAGCCCCATTGCTTTCCTACAAAGATGATGATCAATCAAGTTGGGGCTCATCTTATGATTCTGCCTCAAATGATGAGGGGGATCTTGAAGACATTCTGGCAGGAGAAGGGAAGTCGTCAAGAGATGGTGAAAGTAATAATACTCGTCGTCTTTGTGCAATCTGCTTTGATGCTCCTAGGGACTGCTTTTTCCTTCCCTGCGGGCATTGTGTGGCTTGTTTTGAGTGTGCAACAAGGTATTTTTCTCTACCATTTCTAACTTTCTATGTTGTATCTAACTGCAAAGTTGCTCGGCGCTGTACCCTGCAACAAGTCCACAAACTAGTTATGACAGTTGGCAGGCCAGTTGCCCATTAGGCCATCAAAAGTTCTGATTTCGTACAAGGCTCATCCAATGAGCTTCTAGAATACTAGCAAGCTCTGTTCCATGCATCATATTTGTCCTGTTTATCTGTTTCAGAGTCTGATTAAATGATTTATTACTTTTTTCAATTATTGACAGGATAGCGGAAGCAGCTGCTACTTGTCCAATTTGTCGGAGGAACATAAAGAAGGTGAGGAAGATCTTTACAGTTTAAGTAATACAAACCTCCTTGTAACGCTGGTACGCGCCATTCTTTACTACCTGTCAATATAACTGATCAAAGCTAAATTTAGATGGTTACCTGGGTAGTTTCTGAGCGCGGATTGGCCATGCCTTGTTTTACACAACGGCTTTCCCTTATGTAATATTATTTCCGGGTATAGAAAGCCTCAATACGCCTAAATAGGATAAAGAATTCAAAGGTCTCGATTCTTTTCTTTCCCCACGTTGTAGGTTGGGTTAAGTTATTTGATTTTCTGTTGCAATCTTCAATGATAATAATGTTGTTGATGTATATTGTTTGTTCAGCCCCTTTTTTGGAATGCTCTACAAATTTCTGCATCTTATTGTGTGATTGAACTCAACTTGTCACGAGACCTTGTTAATGTCATGAAAAAGAACTGGTTGTAAAACCTGGTTCATGAATCTTACCAATATTTTTTTCTTTTTTTGTTGGTAATTAATCAATCTCACCAATATTGCTCCTTCCTAGTAGTCAAAACAATGAAGCTTTCATCAACTTTGCTAATTCCTTCACATTAGTATTGTAGAGTGGAAAATGTGGACTACGTAGGGTTAGGATAGTTGACCAGGACAATGTTGCCCGTCTTTTTGTACCCGAGTTTGATCTCCTTCTGTATTATATGTAGGGTTTGGACAGTTGGTTAGAATAATGTGCTTGTGTTTTGTATCTGAGTTTGATCCTCTCTCATAAATTAGAACAACTAGAGTAGCCTTCTCAAACAAAAAATCCACAAGCAACATGGGCATCTTACTTTTCGAGGTTTTCTCACCCATGCACCTAGATTGTGTGCATGGTGTATTGACAACGTATCCGCACCATATTAATAGTATGTAGATAGGGTATCGTCATTATACGGATATGTCAACATGCTCAAAACCATACGCACAAGGGCCATAGCGACGAAATGTGATAATTGGAGTAATGGTCATTGAACTAAAAATCCGTGAGAGTTGGTCCTTGAACTTGTTATCATGTGGAGCAACGGTCTTTTTGATTAATTCCGTTAGAACTTCCATTCATTTTTTGCTCCTTTAAACTCTTTATTTTAGATGGAAGTTCTAACGGAGTTAGCTAAAAGTACCATTGCTCCACATGATAACAAGTTGAGGATCAATACTTACGAATTTTTAGTTTAGAAACCAAAACTTAAATTGGATCAAAATTTAGGGACCATTTTTGCAATTTTCTGTGAACGAAATATATTCATTGCTAATTGGTAAACAATTAGAAATATCTGAGATAAATTAATAGAATAGGTTTAGACACTGTGCATTGATGAAAGTAAAAGGCTTTAAAGTGGAACAAAGATATACAAGGCTTGGCTGCTGACAATTCAACAGCCGTTTCTGTTTATACCCACTTTTGTGTGAACACGTGTTCACGTTTTGATTTTTTTTAATTAAAATTTGAACATATATTCACACAAAATTGAGTATTCAGCAGGAACTATTGCCGAATTGTCAGCAGTAAAGTTATTTTCAACAAAGATTTGGTTTTGTCCTTTGTCTCTGTCGCGGCGAAAGGGACGGTCCAATAAACGTAGTCCTCCAAAAATGCCCCTCCCAAAAATCCCAACTCAAAGTCTGAAAGATAACATTATATTATATAATGAAATTTTAAGAGGCCAAGTTGAAGACGCCTTTCTTCTGTGACGCCGTGACGGTAAACGAATAGTTGGTCAAAAGGTGCCTTTACAAGTGCAAATATGATGACTAATTTCTTCGATAATCCGTTGTCTAGTTCCATTTTTCGTCACTGAGTGAGGTTGAGAAAGAAAATTGCCATTTTTACTCTCAGTCGTATGTCGTCTCTACTTACTTAGAACGAAAGAAGTGATAAATAAGAGAAATAGTAAATGAGGGAGAGAATAAGTAGAAATGAAATCACCTCCCTAATGGATCTAAAATATTGTTTTTCACGTCTTGAATTATGAATTAAAATGTGAGAGTTTTATATCTTTCTGATTCTGAACTTGTTAGGTTATGTAGGGAAAGTCGGGAATCGTATAATAAGCATAATACCTATGTGTTGGTAAACACATAGAAAATCATTCAAACTCATATCAAGCAAGTAAACATGTTATTATTGTCACATACTACTCTTATCAAATCTCTCAGCATTCACTCCTCGTATAAAACGAATCTCGCACATTCAACTCTCTTATACATGAGTTACATACAAAGTGAATGAGAGATGCAAGAGATAAGAGTGTTTGCCTCGAGTTCATAGATGCACATTTTAACTATTTGAACTACAAGTTCCGTCAAAGTTGCAACATTCAACGATTGTGAGGAAATAGAATTATAATTCGGAAAATAAACAAATCGTAAGATTCGAGGCTGCACAGTCACAGTCTTTACATTTTTATCACCAATGACTGGAATCCCCACTTCCCACGTAGCAAACCGATTCGGCACATTAAATTGCGTGGCCTCTAGTCAAACAAACTACCAAGCGGGCATCTCCACGCCACCCAGTCTCCACTCCCCCCATATCAACCGTCAGATTAACATACTTCCCACCATCAACAGAAGACTCCGAAACAAAAATCAAATCCAACGCTCAATATTAATCACACTCCCCAACCCCACCGTATAAACCACGCGACTATATCTCGCGTGCTACCCACCACCCTTTTTCTTAGAAGTTAGAACCATTCAAACGCCACCCTATATAAACCCCCCCAATCCTTTCCCCTCCCAAAACCCTCGCCACCCTATTTCCTAACTCCACTTTCTCACTCTAGAACCTTCACTTCTCTCTCTCTAGAAATGGCAGGTTCAGGAGTGGTCGCGGTGTACGGAAACGGCGCAATCGCCGAGAGCAAGCAGTCGCCGTTCTCCGTCAAAGTCGGCCTCGCCCAAATGCTCCGCGGCGGCGTGATTATGGACGTCGTCAACGCCGAGCAGGCCCGGGTCGCCGAGGAGGCCGGCGCGTGCGCCGTCATGGCCCTGGAGCGCGTCCCTGCCGACATCCGCGCCCAAGGGGGCGTCGCCCGGATGTCCGACCCGCAACTCATCAAAGAAATCAAGCAGGCCGTGACCATCCCCGTCATGGCCAAGGCTCGAATCGGGCACTTCGTGGAGGCCCAAATCCTCGAGGCTATCGGCGTCGACTACGTCGATGAGAGCGAGGTTCTGACCCTCGCCGACGAGGAGCACCACATCAACAAGCACAACTTCCGGGTGCCGTTCGTCTGCGGCTGCCGGAACCTCGGCGAGGCCCTCCGCCGGGTCCGGGAGGGCGCGGCGATGATCCGGACGAAGGGCGAGGCCGGAACCGGAAACATCATCGAGGCGGTGCGGCACGTGCGGTCCGTGATGGGGGACATTAGGGTTTTGCGAAACATGGACGACGACGAGGTGTTCACCTTCGCGAAGAAGATCGCGGCGCCGTACGATCTGGTGATGCAGACGAAGCAGCTGGGGAGGCTTCCGGTGGTGCACTTCGCCGCAGGAGGAGTGGCGACGCCGGCGGACGCTGCGCTGATGATGCAGCTGGGATGCGACGGGGTGTTCGTCGGGTCGGGCGTGTTCAAAAGCGGCGACCCTGCGAAGCGGGCGAGGGCTATTGTGCAGGCCGTGACGCACTATCGGGACCCGGATGTGCTGGCGGAGGTGAGCTGCGGGTTGGGGGAGGCGATGGTGGGGTTGAACTTGAAGGATGACAAGGTGGAGAGGTTTGCGAATCGGTCTGAGTGATGGAGTTAAGGGACTGTTTGGGTCGGGTGGGTTAAGGGACTGTTTGGATGGGTTTAGTGGTTTTTTGCATGTAAAAAATTAAGATTATGCGGTGGGTTGGTTTCTTTGTTGTTGGATGTAGTATTGATTTTGTTTGCTTAATAATGGATTAAGTTATGTTTTTCTGCTTTTGGCTGATTAATTAGGCGTAATTTGCAAGTGTGATTGTGACTTAACACAGCATGCGTTATTCAGTAGTTGCTGGGTGGTGTGATCTTCTTCCCCAACTGGTGAATTGGGCTACAAGTTTTCGACTCCCAATTCTGTGAAAGATAAGGCTCGGGTTCGAGTTTGGATTATCGGCCCAAGTTTGAGTTTGGGTCAACGACCCAAGTTGGAGTTCTGTGAAGTAGCTGGAGTATTGCCCTGGACTGGCTAAGCTTAGACCGAGTAGAATAAGAATATTGAAGCGTTTAGTGCAGTGTCCGACTTACTAGAACTAAAATTTTAATTTTTATATTTAATCATGAAAACTAAACTCCACATATTTGAAAATTGTAATAAGATATTCATATCATGCCTTTATTAGAAATTAAAAATATATATATTTTTTTAAAACCCAATAAATTGAAATGAAAAATAAAATTTGAAATAAGATATTCATATCATGGTTTTCTCAAGTGTAATATTATTTTATCTTGTATAACAAGAAGCATAAGGTAAAGAAAAAAAATCATTTTCTTCTCGTAAATGAAAGTGTGGAAGAATACTGTACAAAGCATGTAAGTAATTGACTCTAGCAAAATTCGTACATATTTGAAAAGACATACTCTAATTTTACTAAGTTGCAAAAATAAGAATTTGAACTCAGATGTAAAGTGCGACACATTAATCTAACCAACTAACCTAGTACATACATATAATACTTTATCTTACTAAAAATAATTTGTTAGTTTTTAGCTTCATTTTCCTTTTGGCTTAATTGCCTTTACACCTCTTGACTCACTTAATTCATGAAATTGAGAAATTTACCATTCAACCCTTTAAAACACAACTTGCATATCAAATTCGTTAACAAACCCATTAACATATCTCATCAACAATGAGACTTATTTGTACCACAAAGACCGTTTAAATGAGTTTGTTAACAAATTTTGATGGCAAGATACAAAGTGAGATACTCGTTGAGTTTTAGAAAGTTAAATAACAAAATTCAAGTTTTAATGAATTAAAGTGACACTCAGAGTTAAATTTTAGGATTTCTCGTAAATAAGGTTTTTCTATTTTCAATAAAAAAAATAAAATAAAGATGATCATAATTAAAATTTTAAAGTATTTGTTTGCCTAAACGGCTCATCATAAAACTGGAAACACAAACAAACATACTCCTTCCCCCGTCCGTGGTCGCGAACCGCGAAGTCCTACTCTCCTCTTTCCGTACTTCCCAACCTTTTTCCTCCCCCTCGCCCCCTTCAAACAAACCAAAACCCAATGTCCTCACCACCCATAAATCCCACCACCTCACTCTCTCCCTCCGAGAAAACAAATTAGGGTTTCGTCTCTGCAATGGTGGGCATGATGATGACCGCCAATTCCCACGAAAGGCTCGCGGGTCTCATGGACTCCGTCATCTTCGCCGCCGATATTCCGTCGAAGCTCGACCGCTTGCGCCAATCGAAGCAGGATTTGGTCCGGCAACACGACCCTGATTTGCTCTCCGAACTCCTTCCACGCTTCTTCGAGCTTCAGTCCGACCGGTTCAGCCCGGTTCGCAAATTTGCCACTGAGTGCGTGTTTGTAAAACCCTAGTTTGTACTAGTTTAATTTTTATTCTCTTTAAGTTGATTGTATCTTAATTAATTGATAAATTTCGCTTTTGTTTTTGAAATGTAGAATGCTGGGCGAAATTGGATTGATGCACGTAGAATTGTTGCCAGAAATTGTACCCTCGTTAATTAATGTTTTGAGTGATGGAACACCGGCAGTTGCTCGACAGGCGATCACTAGCGGGATTGATTTATTTCGTTGTGTTCTCGAAAAGGTTTCGATTCAGGTAATTCTATTGGTTGAATTTGAACGGTGTGTAATGCTTACCAATGGAGTTTTTGGTGCTACTGTTGGAATTCGGGTTACTTTTTATGATTAAGTATTGACTATGTAAATCCAAGTTGAGTTTGTAATAATCGACATTCTGATTCATGGTTAACCTTTCAGGGTCTACATGCTAGTGAATTGGACAGTTTGCTTGAGTCAGCTTGGGCATGGGTGTTAAAGTTGAAGGATGAAATATACTCTATAGCTTTTCGGGTAAGGAATGATTCTTTTATCGATAACATATGATCGGATTTTCATTGATGTCTAATTCACTGTATCATGCAAACCAGCCGGGAACTGGGGGAGTAAGGTTGCGAGCGCTGAAATTTGTTGAGTCAGTTATTCTTCTTTATACTCCTGATCCTAATGGCTCCCCGGGCCCCCCTGCTCATGAAGGTAATAAAATTTGACTCTGTTCTTCAGGTTCAGAACAGAAATGGCTTGTTTTTGCTTATGAAGGATGCTTGTCCGCTTTGTAGGGGATGTGGTGGAATTTAATGTATCTTGGCTTCGTGGTGGTCATCCTCTACTCAATGCTGGAGATTTGTCAATTGAGGCTAGTAAAAGTTTGGGTTTATTGCTTGATCAACTCAGGTTCCCAACTGTGAAATCACTTGGTAGCCTAGTAATCGTTGTGCTTATTAACAGGTATCTTGGCTTTCTTGGGTCATATTCAATTTTCTACTAGTTTTGATGTTATGTGTTACTCCATACAGCCCATCCATCCTAAATTTAAATGCTGATAAGGTGTGGATGACCCTCTGTAATTTATAACTGGTTTTGAAGATTTAGTGGTTGTAAACCATATCTGGAGCTCTACAAAGGTTGTTCTCCATGACAAAAGTAAAAGGTGTAGAAATTGTTTTCACTTTACAAACAATGTTTTCAATAATAGGAGGAAGTGCATGTTTTAAGGAGATTTTCTTGTCATTTCCTCTCCTTAGTCAATTGGGTTTAGTAAGAAAAAACATACCATATGTATGAACCTAGGTCATGGGTGTTGATAAGTGATAACTATGTCTCCTGATATCAAACAGTTACCCCGAATGATAATGTTTAAATTTATAAAAGATTGTTCTTTGAGTGGCGTGATGACCTTGTTGAATTTTCTGCCCTCTAGATCTTGTTCTTTGATGTAACCGACGGTAATAGACTAAACTTAGCAAATATAGAAAAACTCAGAAACACAAAGAATTTATACTGGTTCGGCAGAACTTATGCCTACGTCCAGTTGTGATTTCTCTAGGTAGAGAAATCACTGCACCTTAGATTAATAATAGAGGATTACAGAACTTTTGCAAAACCCTAGCACTAATCTCAAACTCTCGGCTGTCTCTCTCTGTTTTTCTCCTTAGAAAACTAAGCCTTGCCGCACCCTATTTATATACATAGGGTCGGCTTACATGTCCCAATGCTGACTGAATTCCTAGTTCTAATTGGACTAAGAAATTACTTATCCAAATCCTAATAGACTTCTAGAAATCCAAATCTAAATTGAACAAGGAAAAACTGAAATCCTTTTCCCTGACCAATCCTAAACCAATTAGGACATATTCGACGAGCCAAAATCCTAACAGACCTATATTTTGGGTAAATGTCAATTTGGTTGATTGTTATGTACAAGAGGACTGTATTTTAGGATCATATGTGGGGGGAAGATAATAGTGACACCAGTAGGGTTATGCAAATTTCGAGGACAAAATATCTTGGAAGGAGAGTAGATTGTGATGACCGATATTCTTTTGTAAAAAAATTGAATTATAAATCTTGTATTTATTCTGAGTCCAGGGTGGGAGCTTCCTTATATATTTTTTTGGGTACAATTGTAACCATTTATGTCTGCTTGCTTACAGTTTACTGCAATTTTTTTTGTTCTTTATTTTATGTGATGTGTCTTGCCAGTCTTTCAGCAATTGCAAAGAAGAGGCCTGCATTCTATGGTCGCATTTTGCCTGTATTACTTGGATTTGAGCCTTCAAGCACCGTCATTAATGGGGTACATGTTTCTGGGCCACGTCATGCCTTAAAAAATGCCTTCCTCACCTGCTTAAAATGTACACACCAGGGTGCTGCACCGGTATGTTGTTTGATATCATTCTATACTAAAAACCTTAAGACTTTTGTAGTTTAAAATGTTCTTGATATACCTATGGTACCGGTTACAAATGAGTAAGGCAGTGAAAGTTAATGAATAATTGCTCAAAAATGCTTGATAACATGTGGCTCTGAAGAGCATTAGGTTCCAGTGTGTAAAGGAATAATTGTTTTGACAAAGGATAGGTGCTCTCTTTCAGTAAGGATATTGTTACAATTGAAGAACTTTCTACGAAACGTCAAAATATGTCTGTCATGATATTGTTATTGAGTGCACGCTGTCTGACAATGGATTCTAGAAACACCGCATAGAATTTTCCCTTTGCATGATCCGTTGCTGTGGAGTAGGAGCTCGATCGTTGGAAACCAATTGTCCTATTCCATTTCAGAGACTGTTGGTACTAGCTATCCATAGGGATTCTAGTTTGGAAACCTATATGGTAGATTTGGTTTGACATTTGTCTTCTCCATCATCCTTTGTAGGTATTTGTGGTGGTGGTTGATTTGGGTTGGCAGATTCCAAATCCGTGAGAGAGATAGAGAGAGGATCTGGGTGTTGTTGAGTTTCAGCTAAGGTGAAGTTCTTGATGGCAGAGCTTCCTGAAGATAAGAAATACACCAGAACAACTACCATGGCACGCTGCAGTTCCTCAATGTGTGACAATTTCTGTTTAACTTGTTTCCTTTGTTCAATCAATCAAAACTAGAGTCTACTGCAACACCCAACTAAAATCGCCTTCTCCAAAATCGCCCACCCAGATCTGGACCTGTCCAAAATCTCCCTCTCTGATCAGTCCAACCCGTCTACAGCTGGAGGCTGGTACAAGGTTGACTCAAATTTGGAGCCAAGAGGTTTGTTGTGGGTTCAAAGAGAGAGAATGGGGGAGAAAGGGGGGGAGAGAGAGAGGGATGAAGGGAGAAAAGAGGGAGGAAGAGGAAGATGCATGCGAGGAAGGGGTGGGGTGAGGTCATCGGCCTCCTTTCTAGCTAGTACTTTTTAATATCGAGCTTTCGCTCAAGATTAGATGATGGGGTTTAGTGAGGCGCAAAGCCTCTCTTAATCCATGTTAGTCTCATTTATTGTAGTACTTGACCATATCAAACATAGGACTGTAATCCTAGGTAAGCATGTCCCTCTTAAGGAGGTGTAACAAACGGGGCCTTACTCTATAAAACTTTAGCTTTATGGAAGATTGCTATGAACGGTTTGCATGTGTATGTTCAACATTTTATAACAAAAGAGGGAAAAACTTTCTATCACCATCTTATTTAATCTAGCAATGGATCAATGATAGTGAATATCGGTTAGTGTTTACCCAAAAGATTTCCAACCCAAAGGAATTGTCAGACACACTCTTTCAGTAAAGGTTGAAAGAATATAATTAGAAATCCACTTGGAGGATTTTTTATATACTTGAAGAATTCCATAAAATTCGTTGCTTGTCTTCAGCTTTGAAAACATTTATACCTTTGGAAATAATGATAGCTTTGAAAACATTAACAGCATTGAAAACATTGATTTCTTTTAAAAAAAAATAGTTTCATTATTCTCATTATCTTTTGAAATACCATACAGTTTGTTTTCTTTAATTGATGTAATCTAGTTTCTACTTTGTGTGATTTACTTTAGTTTAAAGAATCTAAATAATGGAGTTTGCATTCTGCAGTGGCGGGATCGTTTGGTTGGTGCGTTGAGAAAGATGCAAGCTGGAGGGTTGGTAGAGCTGGCCAGCCAGCAAGAATGCAAGATTAATGGAAGTGTGGAAGATGGGCTAGATGATTCTCTAGTTACTAAGGTATTCCTTCACCTTTTCTTCCTATTTTATATTATTTTAGATCTGTTGAGGTACAAAAAACGGATGCTCTTGCAAAAGTACACATTGGGCCATTGGCATACATGTATCTTGAAGCGTCTTGAGCATGAGCTTAATGTTTTGCAGGAAGAGAAGCCCACTATTAAAATATCTAGTACTGTGCAAAGTAGTTTCGGGAAGAAACGGTTAGGAGCACTTGATAGTAGTGATCTTGCAGTGGATGAAGATGTACCAGGAAAGCGTGCCAAATCAACATCTAGTGTCTCTGGGGATTCGGCTAAAGAGTTAGATAGGAATGTTTCTGCGTCTCAAGATGACGTTTCTTCAAGTGAAACTACCACTTCTAGAGGAGATGGTGATAGTGGACCTGTGCAGCAACTTGTTGCTATGTTTGGTGCATTGGTTGCTCAAGGTGAAAAAGCAGTTGGTTCTTTGGAAATTCTTATCTCAAGTATCTCTGCTGACTTGCTAGCAGAGGTAGTGATGGCTAATATGTGCAACCTTCCACCCAATCTTCTTGGAGCTGAAGGAGATGAATCTCTGATGAACATGGGTATAGTTGGCGGTGATTCTCGAGTTAAATATCCACCATCATTTGTTGCTGATGTTCTTTCACTTACAAGTACTTTCCCTCCTATAGCTGCACTCCTAGATGCTCGTCAGTCAGTGTCCAATGATATAGTGGTACAGTTTTCTATTCTCATTTTGGTTTTCACCCCTTTTTTTTCTTTACTTTTCTTGAATTGCAATGTTTATGGTAATTGCAGAAATCCGAACGGGAGGAAGAACAGGTAGCAGCTGTAGTTGATAGCGGTGTTGCATCTACCGGCATGGATTATGTTTTTGGAGATGAAACTGCTATCTTGCCTATGGGTTTACCAGCTTCATCTGAAATGGAGCATGGTTGCCCATCAATTCCATCTGATCATGATATGGAATATCTTGAGAGTGAAATACCTGGACTGGATTCTGCTTGTAACAGTGGATCAGAACCCGTCGTTGCATCCTCATCAGCCTTAATCGATGTAGAAGATGCAAGCCAAGTTACCAGTGTTAAGGTAGAAAATGCAAGCCAAGTTACCAGTGTTAAGGTAGAAAATGCAAGCGAAGAGCAAGTTACCAGTATGGGTCAAAGTACTCCACTTAATATACTTCCATCACTGTCAATGGATAAGTCTGAGGAACTTAGTCCACGAGCAGCTGTTACAGATGTCAGTCTGCTTTCTTCGACAGCAACTTCAGTTGGGTTGTCCTATCATCTTGTCCTGCCCAAGATGTCGGCGCCGGTTGTTATCCTTTCTGATGAAGAGAAGGATCGGTTGCAGCAACTGGCTTTTACTCGCATCATTGAGGCATATAAGCAAATAGCTGTTGCAGGAGGTTCCCAAATACGATGTTCTCTCCTTATAAGTTTAGGAGTTGAGGTAGTAATTCAAGCTTCTTGTATATGGCTAATTGTAATTTGCGCCGGCTGTGATTGTAGTTCCTTGTTTCAATTCTAGTTATTGTTTTTCAGATATTTATTTATTTTATTCTTAAGCTCCTTTTAGTTTTTTCTTTCTTTGTTTTTGGTGTTAGCGGTAGGGGCTGAATCTAGGCATTCTTAGTGGAGGCTAACTGTATGATGTCATTTTCTTAATTTTGATGAAAACTTTCTTAGTGCTGTGGTTTCTTACAGAACCAAAATTGATTTATCTTTGTAGTTCCCTTTGGAGTTAGACCCATGGAAACTGCTGCAGAAGCATATTTTGGCAGATTATACGAATAATGAGGTATGTGAACGGGTTTTGATGATTGTATGATATAGTTGTATTTTTTTCTCTATCATGTTAATTTGATATTTACAAGAATGCACTTTTGGTTTATTACAATTGAAAAATCAGTTTGAGTCTTTTGGACGCTATGGGTGGTGATATGTGAGCATCACATACAGTTGCTGTGTAGAAAAGGATGATCTGTTTTATGGAAGTTTGAGTTTTTTTTATTGTTTGAGGAGTGGAGTTAATAATTCCCTTTATTCCCCGTCATCTTCATATAAGTGGTAACAGTTAAAACTTTAAATAGATGTATGGTACTCAGGTATGTATTGGAATTTGGAGGGCTTCCATTTCAGTTATGTGTTTGGATTGTAGAAATTTTAAGAACTACATACCTGGTAACCTTACCAGATATTAGTGCAAAGTATCTCATGTTCTTGGAGATAGTACCATCTGTAATAAATTACTGTATTTTATGTATACTGGGCTGAAATTCATTTCTGTTGCAAATACTCATCCAAATATGTTTTAATAGATATTAGTAGTTAAAAAAAAGGATGATAGCTGTTAACTAAGTGTTCTTGTGATTCTCTGACATATATACTGACATGACTGTGGGATCTCTTCAGGGACACGAGTTGACATTGCGTGTCCTATACAGGTTATTTGGAGAGGCAGAAGAGGAACGCGATTTCTTTTCTTCGACAACCGCTACTTCTGTATATGAAATGTTCCTTTCAACTGTGGTGTGCTTTTATCTCTATATTATTAACCATCCTTTTGCTTTACAAATGTCGAAGAACTTTTTATAATATCTTTCATTTCATTGCAGGTGGAAACACTTAGAGATTCTTTTCCACCATCCGACAAATCATTAAGCAGATTGCTTGGTGAGGTTCCTTATTTACCAGATTCAGTTTTGAAATTATTGGAGTGCATGTGCTCACCTGGAAACTGTGACAAAACTGAGAAGGAAACACAAGGTGGGGATCGAGTGACTCAAGGTCTTAGCATTGTCTGGAGCCTAATTTTGCTAAGGCCTCCTCTCCGAGATCCATGCTTAAAAATTGCTTTACAGGTTCTTTCTTTTTATCACTGCATTACTCCCGTTTCTGAAATTCCTCTATACCATTCTGTGTTAAAGAAATTTTCTTTTTCCTTTATTTTATCTGACTTTATTGTTCTCTTTTTCCTCTGGAAGAGTGCAGTTCATCATCTGGAGGAAGTGCGCATGAAGGCTATACGTTTGGTACTTATTTGCAACTTGCTATTAGATCAACGAATTATGGTTCTAACTTTGTTTCCATTATGGGTTGCTTTGTCTAACAGGTTGCAAACAAGCTTTATCCTTTGTCATCTATTGCCCAACGAATAGAAGATTTTGCTATTGAAATGTTGCTTTCTCTAAAAAGTGATGATGCAACTGAAAAGATAGATGCTGAAGGATTGAAAAATGAATTACAGAAGGTTCTAATCTTTGCATTGTCGATGTGGGGTTTCACTCAAATATATTTTGTATTATTGATATGAATCAGAGAGTTAACATTTAAGTGGTTTTCCCTCAGGATTCTGATTCAGAAAAACATTCCAATGAACCTCCATCAGTGAGTGGAAACAGTAAAGATATCTCCTCTGATAATCATCAATCATGCAGTTCTCAAAGTGTGTCATCCCCTTCAATTGCTGAGGCCCAGCGGTGTTTGTCATTGTATTTTGCTCTTTGTACAAAGGTGTTACTTTATCTTATTATCAAACACTGAGTTGCTTTTAATATCCATTAATTTATTTATTTAAATATTCAATATTATTTTTATTGAAGTTAACATGATTGGTAAAATCTCAATGGCAGAAGCATTCCCTTTTTCGCCAAATATTTGTTGTTTATGGAAGCGCATCAAAAGCCGTCAAGCAGGTTTAGTTATTTTTAATTGTATATTGATGTATAAATTAGCATAGGGCTTGCTATTCCTTCCCCATGAGGAGGTTTTTCTTCTCATCAGTTTTATGGTGCAGTGCAGGCGGTTCATCGCCAAATTCCAATACTTGTACGTACTATGGGATCGTCACCAAATCTTCTTGAAATTATTTCTGATCCTCCAACTGGAAGCGAGAACCTCCTGATGCAGGTTTGTAATTATCAACGTTACAGTTTTGTCAGTACCATCCAATAACAAACAACATCTGTAATCCTCTCTTCTGTTTAATGGAATCAGGTTTTACATACCCTGACAGATGGAACAGTTCCCTCTCAAGAACTGATTTTTACTGTTAGAAAGCTATATGATTCAAAACTGAAGGTACATTTATCATTTCTTTATGACAGTTGAAAATAAATGACGCTATTAGCTTATATATGGTTTTTTTTTTTCCTTCGGAAAATTAGCTTATATATATTGTTGGTTTTGAATGATTACAGGATGTAGAGATTCTTATTCCAATATTACCCTTTATGCCGAAAGATGAGGTTCCATCCCTTTCACCGTCTTCTCATAATTGCACTACTATGTGATGTGTGTGTTTGTGTTACTTGTTACAAGCCTTTCTTGTTATAATATTTGAGTGTGGCTGAGGGTACCACACTATTCCATCAACAATATTCTGTGCTCTTTTGAAATAGTGTAATTTGTTTTTCTTCTTGGGTTAATATTGTCATATTGATAAGAAATATAAAAAAATTTATTGGAAAAGATAAATGATGTACTGGAAGAGATGAACAAGGTTTCTGTCTATGATAGAAATAATGCTGAAGCTATGAGAAAGCGATTACAAGTTTATTCATGGATCTTAACTCTTGTCAGTCAAGTTCAATTAAACTAAAGGAATATACTATAAAATGCTTTGGCGTTGATGCCCATAAAGATGTCAATAACATGCTTCTCTCCCTAGGAAATTAACTTACTCATCATCAAAGGTTCTGTTATTTCTCTCCATCCACAATCCAAATAACTGCCATATTAGCAGATCTTAGTACTTTGAACGCAATTTGTTATCTTGTACTTGGTATATTTTGGATGAACCCTTTCCAGCTCTTAGTTACTTACATTTGATTCTTTAGACTCTGAATGTTTCATAGTGATTTTAATTCAGTTGGAGCTCTTTTATTTTGGTGTTAATGATTTAATATGCTTGTTTTTGTTAGGTTATGCTTATATTTCCCCAACTTGTGAATCTTCAACTGGATAAGTTCCAAACAGCACTAGCTCGCACACTACAGGTATCTATGTTTCCTTGTTTCGTATGTAAGCATTCTATGTGTAAGACTGTTCGCATAAAGGATAATGTTCTTGGCAATGTAAGCATTCTAAATGTAAGACTGTTCTCAATTTTTCTTTACTTGCTTGTTTCGTATGGGTCATTACAGAAAATACGAGAAGATAATGCCATAATCTTTCAATGATCCTTGTCATTTTCTGATACAAGTGTGACCTCGAAATAATTGGATCTCTTTTACTATTGCTTCCCATGCCCCGCTTTGTGATAAATTATTTGTAAGACCCTGTTATCAGTTAATAATTCCTTTCATGAATGTGCATGCTATGAGATATTTCAAAGTTCCTTTGTTACAAATTTTATTCATCATTCTTTGCCGTGTTAATGATGTTTTTGTTCTTTTCATTTTTTCGCACATGTTTCTCTACAGACATGAGAACTGCTCACCCAATCTACATACATACATTTTTTAATCCTTTAGATGATTCATAAGCAAATTTTGCTATTAATATGCTTGTGAAGTACTTCTCTTATTCGTTGCTTGATCTTTAATCAACCTTGCACAGGGATCATCCCAATCCGGTCCTCTTCTGGCTCCAGCTGAAATCTTGATTGCTATCCACGGAGTTGATCCCGACAGAGATGGAATTCCACTAAAGAAGGCATGTCATCTTTTTTTTTTCTTGATTGGAAATATCTCTGAGTGGCAATAATGAGTGGCTGGATAATGTTTTTTTGATGAGCAGGTCACAGATGCATGCAATGCTTGCTTTGAGCAGAGGCAGATATTCACCCAACAAGTTCTTGCCAAAGTTTTGAATCAGTTGGTTTGTACCATTGGATACTTCCTTATCCTTCTTTAACACCGCTTTCAAGCAGAACTTAAAGATGATCAAGCTTCTCACTTGCAGGTTGAGCAGATTCCTCTTCCTTTGCTGTTCATGCGTACGGTATTACAAGCCATAGGTGCCTTTCCTGCACTGGTAAGATCTGAAGAAATCTGTAAACTGATTTAGGACAAGAAGGAAAATACATGCATTTAGTACTTTTTTTGGACTATGATTACCGATGTTTGTTTAATATGTGAGATGCATGCTGTAAATTGTTGAGAATTGAGGAAAGATAGGAAAATTCAAGGAACAGCATGGAAGTTTTACAATAAAAGGATAGAAAGTACCAGCATCACACGAGTGCGATACTAGGTAGGAATCACTCCTTGACACAAGGAATGCCTAGGCAAGTTGGATCACACAATCCTAGGGCAAAGCATATGCTGCTGAGAAATTCTTTCAATCATATTCGTCTTCCCCTCATAAAATCTAATTGGTCTAACACTGATATGTTGTCATCATAACTTATAGAAAAAAAGAAACTATTAATTAATTATTTAGTAATAAATAAACTACGAGTTCGATTAGTACTGCTGATTTTGCCTTTTGGGATAAGAAACTATAACTTCTGTACTACTGTCACGCCGTAATAAAATCTGTAAGTAATGAACCAAAGTAGATCTAAACAAACAACAATTCTTCGTAGTCAATTTATTATGATTATTACTTTTGTATGTATGGCATTCAATGTAAATATTGTTGTACCTTATTAGATCTTCAAAATTTACGTACACATCCTACATTTATGTTTGATAGTTACAGAAGCCCACTTGAAAATCTGCTAGATTTCCTATTTAGGTTAATTGGTTACCACCTGTGATTTATAGCATCAGTTACTTACCATTAAAATTAAAAGAACAATTCACCATACTTTTCATGTTCAAACTTTGGATATGTTGCTGACTTGTCGTGTTTTTGTCAATAAATAACATAGGTGGATTTTATAATGGAGATCCTCTCTCGACTTGTGAGCAAGCAGGTAAGTTTCAGTTTCTTAATCTTGTTTCTTTTCATTTATTATGTATAGTGTGTTTATTTGACTGATGACATGTTGTAGATATGGAAATACCCAAAGTTGTGGGTGGGATTCTTGAAGTGTGCGTTCTTGACAAAACCTCAGTCATTTGGCGTGCTGCTTCAGGTGTGTCTTTGCTGCTAACAGTGTCGCTTCTTTATCCTTGCAATCTTTTATCACTACCTTCTGCACTAGAAGCCCGACTTTGTGATATTGCTCTGGCGATCGTTTTGAATGGATAATAAACTGCATACTCATTGGACTATTTTGTTCACCTCGAGGGAAGAAAATCTAAGTTAATATGTGATGAAATTGTTTGAAACAAGTGTTCTTCGCATCTGTATGAGCTGATGGTGTATATAATATATTGTCTCAGCTACCTCCAGCACAGCTAGAAAACGCACTGAAGAGAACTGCAGCTCTGAAAGGACCGTTGGTTGCTCATGCCAGTCAACCGGACATCCGATCTTCCCTTCCAAGGTGAATGAAAAGTCGCTTGTGTCTCATTTGACATTAAAGATCTCCAGAATGGGGAGGGTCAGCTCTTATATTTGGATTTTTACTTTTTTTCAGGTCGATATTGGTAGTTTTGGGAATTGTTTCAGATTCTCAGGCACAAACAAGTCAGTCTCAAGCCGAGGCACAAACAAGTCAGTCTCAGGCCGAGGCACAAACAAGTCAGTCTCAGGCCGAGGCACAAACAAGTCAGTCTCAGGCCGGGGATGGAAGCAACTTGGAAAAGGAGGCAGTCACAGAGAAATCAAAGGAGTCATCGAGTGCGAGTTGAAGTTTCATGTGGAGTGGACGGATAAGCCTCGTCTCAAAGTAGACTTCCCCTGTTACAATCTATTAGCTGTCGTCGTGTTATTTATCAAAGTTTCATGGGGAATACCGTAATAGTACTGACCGCATAGCCATGTAAAACAGATTTACCGCACTCTTAGAGTAGTTACGATAAGAGAGAGACATATTGTGTACTATTCGATCAAAACTTTGTTATAATTCGAATAAATTTTGTTTCAGTACAAGCTTTGGTGCTTCTGTCGTTCTTGGTTGAGATTTTTTTTTCCTTTTCAGCGAACCTTGTAGTTGTGGTACAATAAGTACTTTTGCTCATAAATGCTTTTCGTAGACCTTGAAGCACTTGTCAAGTTTAACTGTGAACTGTAGTGATAGATAGAAAGCGCTTCCATGACAGGCATCGAAGCATGCATATTCCGGTCGGTTGCAGTTTATGTTCCAGTATTTATCTTAAAGCCTCGTGAAAACAAAATTATCGGAACAGGGATGACATGCTAACATTACACTGTCAAAGAATAAACCAAACTATTTCTTAACAAAAAACAATTCCCACAAGTTTCCGAATGCATTACACCCTATTCGAAATGTCGTCTAATTACAAAAGAATTGGAGTTAATCCTACCATGAGACCGCCTTCGTAATATATTCCCCGGTCAAAATTGTTGGCCTTGGAAGCAATATAACAAAACGGATTTGGCCGGCACCTGCGGAATTTTAATTTACAAGAGCAGAAAACCTCTCCAGAAATGCTTCCACCGGACATGTATCTGGTTAGGCGCCCCGAGACAAATTGCAGCTATCCATTAAGTGACCTAATTACCATCAATATTTTCAACCAGAAACGGGAAATCCATGCATTTGAAACCATTCAGGCATGTGGAATCTCTCGTGAAGCATAGGTCTCACATCTTTTTGCAAGGAGAGCTGCTTCAGGAGCGGAAGCAGGACCTCCAAAAGCTATATAATCGACATGACGGAATGAAAGGCAAAGAAGGGTGTAATCAGAGCATACTTCAGATAACTAATAAACTCTTTACTCAAAATACATATTAGTGAATTACCTGATCATCGTATGGCTGTCCAGCAGAAAATGGAACGCATGGAATTCCATTCAACGGTTGCAGCAAAAAACTGAATGGGTTGTTGTCAACAATGATGATTCGAGAGAAATCTTTTGACAAACACGATAAATCTTTCACATGTTCCCGACATTCCCTGTAGTCACAACTTCAAAGATCATTCCAACTTGAGCCTTAATAATCAAAGTCCAAAATTTTGATTTCAAAATTGCTTTTGCGCACAGAATCACAAAAATCCATTGTGTAGACTTATGACCAAAATTGGAAACAGTTTAACAATAAAGGACAACAGCTTTTTTTCTTTGCAGCCTGGAACTTGTTCACGTTATTGAAAACTTTAAGATATAAAATTCAGCTATTTTTTATTTTCATGTGTGCGCGCGCGCTGATATATGCCACAGTGGGCAGCACTTATTATCAAATTTAGACCAGGCATGCTACTCATGAAGAACGGTTCCATCCAAAGGGAAATCAGACTTACGTGCTAACTGTAGAAGGCCGATACAGACGAAGCTTAAACAGATTCTCCACATCAATTCTGTCAACAAGTGGTCTAGCATAATCTGTATGGAGTCATTAAAGTAAAATAACAAATCCGAAATAACTAAATAGGTCAAAAGGAGATTGTGAAGACGGGGAAACCAACTAACCTTCAAGACCAGCAGTGAATAGCACAAGATCAGCAAACTCACAAACCCGCTTCAAGAACTCTCGCAAACCAGGACGTTCAAACACTGTCACATAATTGACCTTTGGTTTACCATCAGACTCCTTCAACCCAAAGAATTATCATATCAAACGCACTTTCAGATGGCAAACAAATTTCAGCACAAAAGTTCAAGAGAAAGAGAAAGAGCAGTCCACACACCTTCTCTAACGATAGACATTGTATCTCGAACACCTTCAGCCCAGCTTCCGTTGCTTGAGCACGAACAATTGCAGGCACGCTGCATGTTTCATAAGCACATACTAGAGTCTCATCCAAATCAAGTACTACCTACATTACAAAATCCATTAGTAATTAAAACCCATCACTCGAAAAACTAGCATATTCATGTCATTTGAACCAAGTGTGATCAAATTTTTGCGCCAAGCATAAACTTCAGCTTTAACAACTCACAGAATTACTAAACAGTCCTAAAAGTTCCCAACATTTTAAGCTTAATTAACTAAATCGAATCACTTAAATTCTATCAGTAAAATTTCTAAAGGAAAAAAATTAACAACACCATGGTGATTCATTTCACTTGAAGTAAATAAAAATCCCAATTTTTGCAATTAACCCAGATTGTTTTATTGATTAAGCAAATAACCCAGACTGTTACTTCGCATAATTAACTGCATCCGAGCATAATTTCAGTTCTCTTCAGTTGATTTACCCCAGAAATAATAATGCCACTAAATTAACAACTGCGATAATAAAACTAGGAGATGAAGATTAATTAAGCGCACCGTGAGCTTTTGGACGGGGCGACCATCAACGACGCCGTTTTCGACATGGGCGGAGGGCGACAGGTCATTGAGAGGGACTTCGGCGACGGGCAGAGGCCTGAAAGCAGGAGGAGAAGAGGAAGAAATGCAGGACAGCAGGTGAGGAAGGCAAGGCGCGCCTCTCAGGATCTGAAGAATAATCTCGAAGAAGAAGCCCACCCAGTTTACGAGGCCTCGCCATACTTGAAGGGTCCTCGGCACGTACACTTCGGCGGCGGCGGCCTGGGCCATCGGCGCCATAGCAGCGGCCCAACTCCGATGGGTGACTGAATGCGATTCTAGCTTAGAGAAGGCAATGATGGTATGGGGTCTGATTTGTCACTTTTTCGAAAAATTAAAAATTTAGAAAATCGTGGGAATTAATCATGGTGGGATCGGATGTGGTGGCAATGGCATCATATTTCTCATTTAAAAAAAAAAATGACCAATTTTATTAGGTTTTTTCCATTTTTATGGGAGAGAGTTATTGGGTGCGTTCGACGTAGCGTAAATTTGCAGCTAGTAAGGCGTGGCTATTGGGGATTTGGTGAAGAAGTCTTTTTTCGGTCATGAGAAAATCTCTTATCAAAGCAAACAATAAAAAAAGAAAAACTTGGGATTCATATAATTTTTTTGGTATATAACTCTTTTTTTTTTCTTTTATAACATTCATTTCTATACGTGCATGTTAGATTGTGATTAGCAAGAATATAAGAATTCACGGTTTTAAGAAAATATTTAGTCGAGCAACTAATCACGTGGCTAGTCTAGTCACTCTCATGAGAAAATGGATTATCATTATTTAAGTATTATTTAACTCTACGTAACTATTGCATGAGACTTACTCTTTATGCAAGTGTTTGTTTGCCCACAGTCATATTACGTAATTTGAAAGTTTCTGTCCATTATGAATTTCTCTTAAATTTGTGATATGTTTATTATCATTACGCTATACATCAGTTCTTATCAGTTTGTTAGAATTTTTTTTTTCTTTACTAAATTACTAATTAGAAGATGAAAGTCGTAATTATAATAATAATGGTGTTGCAATTCAAATGACTCCTTGAGGGATTGACCTCACCTTATTAAACATGGCACTTGAATGTTGAAGTTGTATTAATACAACTTCTACTTTGTAATAATTTAAAGAACAAATTCAATTATCTCTAACTATGCATTTTCTGTTTTTTTTTCTCTTTAATGATTTAAAGAAGAATCCAACTATCTCTGCCTACGCATTTACATTTTTAATGATTTATTAATGATGTGACGGTTAATGGTTTGCATTGGAGTTGGAATTTTACATAAGGGCATAGGCAAAGATGCAAAGGAATTTTACATAAGGGCATAGGCAAAGATGCAAAGATGTAAAATAGAGGATGTAAATGCGCATGCATAATTTGATTGTTTATTATTGATTTAATGATTTAAGAGCAACTCCAATGCAAAAATATAAAATAGAGGATGTAAATGGAACTTTACATCTCTGGTAGCATCTTTTTCAGAATATTTCAAGATGTAAAACTGTTTTGCTATCCTGAAAAATTATAAAATTTCTGAGATGTTAAATATGCATTTTCATCCTAAAACTTACATTTTTCCACTAGAGAGACGAATTCTTAAACTCATCCAAGAAAATTACAAAAGCATATTTTCTTTTATAACTTTTCTACATAGCAATGTTGATAAAAAAAGGAATAAAATAAAAAGAGAAAATGTTTGAAGTGGGGGTGAGACCCAACTCAAAATGGGCAACCAAGAGAAAGAACATCAAAGGGTGGTGGGTGGTGAGCAAAAGGGTGGTGGGTGGTGAGCAAAAATATTCTCATTTAAAAAATTAGGGTTAAACTCAGTTTACTACCCTCAAGTATCGTGAAATTCTCATTTTACTACCCTTAGTTTTTTTCGTCTCACTTTCATACCTAAAGTTTGATTTTTCTGACACTTTCATACCTCCGTTAAGTTTTCCGTTAGGTTCTCCGTTAAAAAAAATTAAAAATTTAAAAAAAAATTATATTGAAGTTTAATTTCGGATCGTCTGCCTCCACCTCCTCCTCGTCGTCCTCCACCTTAATCCTCTTCAGATCATCGGTGGGCAGCTCGTGGCAACAGATAGCGCATGAGTTGTGCAATTCGGGTGTAAAATTTCAGAGCCCAGACGCCCTTGGACACAAAATCGACACGGCGCTGATCCCCAAACATCTTCAATTGCAGGTCGGTGCAATTTCCTAGCTCGGACTTTCGACCCGACTTTCAGAACCCACTGCCCCTCGCGGTCCATCCTGTCGTCGTCGTAATCACCGTCGCCGTCGACATTAGAGGTCTTGACGAAGGAGTAAGTTGTCTTCTCGGAGACGATCCACTTGGCCTTGGGGAGTGTTGCCGCTGACGTGGAGGTAGAGCTTGACGGCGTTCTGGACTTGCGCAGCGGAGGCGGAGGAAGAGGAGGAAGAAGGAGAGCTATACTTGAGCTTGAGGGCTTTGAGCCTGCCTTCGACGTCGTCGACGGAGGACTCTAGGATTTTGGATTTGGGCTTCGCAACAGCGGTTTACGGTGGCTTATAGTTGTCCTCTGCATCGTCATATTGGTCCTTGTCCTCCGATTGTTGTTCCTCTTCCTCCGACTCGTAGTCGTCCGAGTCGGTGATGTGATCCTCCTGGCTTCAATCTTCTCTCTTCTTCTTATTATTTTTGTTACCGTAATAAAATAAAAAGTTTGGGAATTTCCCTTATCAAATCGTGCAATCGGGGATTCCTAGGGTTTCTGGTTCGATCGATTTCTCGATTTCACAATCGCCGGGAGTTCGCTTACTCGTCGACGAACGCCGCTGGCTGTAGCCGATTTGTTTGTTGCATTCCGATCTCGCTGTACAACTTTGAAATGTGAGGGATATTGGGTGAGTTAACTCAAAGCTTCGTTCTTTTTCCCAATTGTTCAATTTTTTTCGATTTGTTGGTCGGTCATTAGATGAAAATCGTGGATTTGGGTTTCGATTTATTTACTCAGAATTTGATTTTTTTCTGCTTTGTGATTGAGTTTTAATTGTTGGATGTACTGGGTATAATGAGGCTTCGGGGTCGTGAAAGGGTGAGGGTGGGCCACCGAAGAGGGCGGAGAGATCGTCGATGAGATTGGCAGGGCTGGGAGCGGGGGCGGAGGAGGAGGTGGAGGCAGACGATCCGAAATTAAACTCCAATATAATTTTTTTTTAATTTTTTAATTTTTTTTAACGGAGAACCTAACGGAAAACTTAACGGAGATATGAAAGTGTCAGAAAAATCAAACTTTAGGTATGAAAGTGAGACAAAAAAAACTAAGGGTACTAAAATGAGAATTTCAAGATACTTGAGAGTAGTAAACTGAGTTTAACCCAAAAAATTATTTCTTTTGAGTAATCTATGTGGTAGCACATGATTGGTTTTGTGGGCCCCATATCAGTTCAAAGTCAGCATTCTAACAGAGTTAGATGACAAAGACAATATTGATGAGTTTATAAACCATAAAGAACCATAAAAACACAATTTATAAGTTTATAAATTCGGTCCATTTCTTTAACACTTCTTTAAAGTCTAGTCCATTCCAGCTTAATAAAAACTCTGCCATATAGATTATATAGTTGGGGATGATATTGTGTAATATTACCAACAAACCATTACTTTTGAATAGCAGCAACCTCCTCTCAATGGTCAACGCCTGCATTTAATTATTTTTAACATATAAATCCACTGCTCTCAAACGGCCTTCCTCTCCCCTCGTCATTACAAGCTTTAATTCCAGAACAAAAATCATACGTTCCAAATCAGAAAATCAAATTGAAGATTTGAACCTGTTTCAATAATTAGTGAACCATTGTTGTAGGTTTAATAAATCTTACATGCAGGTCTAATAAACCTAATATGAAGATTTAATAAATCTCATATGTAGGTATAACAAACCTGGTAATTTGATTGTAATGAGTTGATGTGCATGTTGAATGAAACTGATATGTATGCTCACGCCTAGAGAGATGAATGATTCTAAC
Organism: Gillenia trifoliata; assembly: GCA_018257905.1. NCBI lineage: Eukaryota > Viridiplantae > Streptophyta > Magnoliopsida > Rosales > Rosaceae > Gillenia > Gillenia trifoliata. The sequence goes on along the minus strand of CM031084.1, from coordinate 8,318,717 downwards.
GTAGACACCAATTTGAAGCACACCATTTGCAAAACTTTAGTATTATAATGCAAATAAATGACTCAAAGACATAAATAAAGAAAGAAAATAAAAGTTTAAATGTATAAAAATATACAGATAACAAAAAAATCTGAGAGAATTAAAATTAGTTAAATCACATTTCATTTGTTTAATACACATTTGGACATTCAAAATAACCTAAGTGTCACAGCCCGTTCAAAATTTTAATTTATTTTATTCCCGGAAGTGGGAAATGACGTTTTTACCCCTAGGTTGACTTTTCGGTTGACTTTTGCGTCGTAACTCGTACGACGCATCCACTTGTGTTTTCTTGATGTGCTCGTCGCTACGAACGCGTAGACGCGAGCGGGACGTCGTTCGGACTCCGAACGAATATTTTACGGGCGTTGAATTTCGACGTTTTCCATAATTCAAATTTGGGCAATTTTGTCTTGTTTGGGCTAGGGCCCAATTGCCTGCAGGCCACGTGGGCCTACCCCAGATTTTCTGGGATCTTTGTCCCTGTTTTTGTCCCGTTCTCCTTCTTCTTCTTCCTTTTGTTTTCTGCAAAACTTCACCAAGCCGTGGCCATTCTTGGCCAATTTTGGCTTCACAAACCTGCACCAAAACGAACCCAAAACCTTGTGCTTTTCTTCTGGCTGCAACCCAGGTGTGGGTGTCCAGAAACCTGGACAAACCCAGGAACCCAGAAATGGGTGAAATTCCTCAAGCCACCTCGTGGCATTCTTCTTCTTTCTTCTCGGCTTTTTGGAGCTCAAGGGAGCCCAAACTCATCACCAAATGATCTCTAGAGCCCTTGGGAACCCAACCTAAGGCCTGGAAGTCGAGATGGCACCGTGAACGGAGAAGTCAAGTTTTGGCCGAATCTTCTTCCTCATTTTCAGGCCACTTCTGGCCAGTTTTTGGTCCCCAAAATGGTACAATCTTGTTCTCCTCATCTCTAGCTTCATTTTGGTACTTGAATCGTCCAATTTGGACTTAAAACGAAGAAGTTATGAAGCTTTGAAAATTCCTAGAAATTCCGGCCATTTTTCCAGAATCCGGCGACGGCGACGGCGGCGGCCGGCGACCGGAATCCTGGCAGGGATGACCGGTGCTGACGTCAGCAGACCGGTTCAGACCGGCCTTGATGACGTCAGCAGTGACGTCAGTAGCTTAAACCGGCTTGAGTCGAGCCGCGTTGACGGCTTGAGCCGAGTCGTGTTGATCGGCTTGAGCCGAGCTGAGTTGACTGGCTGACCGGCTCAGTTGACCAGCTCGCGCGTGAGCCGCGCGTGGAGCTGCGCGTGGAGCCATAGGCTCCGATCTTCAAGCCGCGCGTGAGGGCGCGTGGAAGGTCCAATTTGAATTATGTTTTCAAGGGTCAACTCGTGACGACGTGTACTACCTCGGGGTAGTATGCATTTTAATTTTTGAGGTGTTTTGGACCTCCAATTTGCAAAAGCAAGGGATAGGTTTAATTAATTCGTTAATTAGTGACCTTTATGAGTTTAATCATTGTACCGGTGATATCTCATATAGGTGGGGCCTATCCAGAGGACTACCGGGGCTACCCAGGACGGGGTACATCGACCCGGCTACCTACAGGTGAGTGAGTGGGTCTTTGTTTTGATAAATGTATATATACGTATGGTTTTCAATGCTTTCTTCAAACTGTTAGCATAATTCATATCATATACGATTGTTGGAGGTAGAACATTCGTATTATATTGTCATACATGTTTTATACAGTTGCTCATCAGTAGATGTATACACCCCAGGTATTAGTACTCAGTCTTGTGGCCAGGACTAGCCTTGACGTTTGGAGTAGTCACTACCAGTACCGTTACGCAGCTTTGGATCCATTGTAGGTACTAGCCTGTTCTAGGTTGCACTAGGCAACTCGAACTTGTGTGACTGCACTTTGTGCACCAGCGCTTAGCGTTAGACTCGCGTCATTGTAGTACTTAGCGTAATTCTTTATAGCTAGCTTGTTCATTGTGGGATTTAGCCCCTTGGGCATGTGTGTTTACATATGGGTGAGCAAACGCAGTAAAGATTATCGGGGAGTACCCGAATGTTTTAAATGACAATGTTTTGAGGTTCATGCGTACGGGCATGACGTATTTTCTCAAATTATACTTGTTTTCAAACGAGGGGTTACTAGACTTTTGAAAACAACGGTTTTATCAAACTTTGCTTTTTGACCCACTCACCGTTTTATGTTTTGCGCCCCTCCAGGTTAGTTGGCAGGGAGCTTGTGACGTCGATGGCGCGGTGGTATGACAATGTAGGGATTTTCTACGTTGTAGTAACTTTGTATCCCTTACTCTACTCAGTGTATTCTTTTAATTCGTATTCCGCACTCTGATTATTCAATTCAATATTCTTTTATTCTTTAAATTCTTTTGGCTTTCGTCACGTTTTACACGTGTCGGCCATCACCTCCCGACACCTGGCTTTCGGGATCGGGATGTGTCATAAGGGTATAAATGGTATTTGCAAAATATTAAAACGTACAAGCTTAAAAATAGGATGACTCATCATCACACAAAAGGAAAGTTGCGTAGTTGTAACAAAAGTCAATAGATCTCAATTGATAAACAAAGTCTAGAGGTAGACACGAGCCGGGTTGGGTCCAAAATTGGAGCGACCTGACTGGACCCTTTTAGAAATAAAAAGGGGCAGGGCAGGACGGATCGTAACATTTTGAAAATGGAACCGCAAACGGGCGGGTTCCTACGTGTCCATTTAAAAAAAAAAAATTTATCACCGCAGCCGCTGCCCTTATCAATTCATCTAAACCTTATCTGCCCTCAATTCTATCTTCCTCAACCTCAATCTCAATCTGCCCTCAATTCTTGCCTATGCCGTTGTTTAGTGGCTCTAAAGTGTGCCTCACCGAGAAGCACCAATGTCACCGCTGTTTGGATCTCCCAAGAAGTGATGGTTGGCTTTTCGAAGATGTCATTGATGAAGCTGTTCATGATGCCCACGGTCTTACTGGATATCTCGATGTCGAGGTGGACCTTGAAGATGTAGATCTTGTAGGTCTCCACGCTCTTCTTCAATCTCTTCTTCTTCTTGTGGAGGGCGGCGACTCCAGCCTCCTTCGGTAGCTTCTTCCTAGCCTTGGGCTTCTTCTCGGCTTTGGGCTGCATTGGAGAGGTGAGAGAAAATTAGGGTTTGGAAATTTTTGGTTTTCTGAAAGTGAAGGGATGCGATTCGATTGGAGAGAGAATGGATGTAGATGTTTTGATCGAGCCATCAAGGCCCTCCATTTGATATCTTGCATGCGCCAGGACAGTTGTGACACGGTCCGGGGCGGGGGCCTTTTGTTTATGTTTTTCGACCAGATTTGCCCCGCCAATATTCGTGGACTCGCCCTGTTTTTTCTTCTACAATTTTATACTAAAATTTTATACCTGCCGTATCCGCCCGCTTGGATCCGTCCTGACCCAAAGGTCCAAGGCCTGTTTGCTCATCCCTAACAAAATTTATAAAATTAAACCTAATAATTGACTACGTAAATGGTCATATATCTAATTATTTAAAAAAGAGTAAGAGTTGGGCCTTATAGTAATAAATAAAAAAGTCCAAGATAATTAAGTGTGCTATCTGACGGCCCACATCGGCCCATTTTATATGAAACGGTGGTTGCTGTGATGACTGGTCACTCACGTCACACCACCAGACCCTTTTCGGAACTCCGGCCAGAACAAGCAAGACCAGGTTCAGCATCAAAACGCAGCGTTTGAAGAAGAAATCCTCCCAAGGCTTTTTGCACCAGAGAGACCACAGAGGGAGGAGATAGAAACAGAAGAGAGAGAGAGAGAGAGAGAGAGAGAGAGAGAAGCATGGGGGTCGATTACTACAAGGTTCTGCAGGTAGACCGAAGCGCCAAAGACGATGACTTGAAGAAAGCGTATCGGAAGCTCGCCATGAAGTGGCACCCCGATAAAAACCCTAACAACAAGAAAGCCGCCGAGGCCAAATTCAAGCAAATCTCCGAAGCCTACGATGTACGTTAATGTTAATCTCTCTCAATTCGATTTCGTTTTTCAAAATTTCGCGAAATTCCCCAAATTTTAGGCTGAGATTTGTTCCCAATTTTGAATTGATGGAATTGGTTAGGTTTTGAGTGATCCCCAAAAGCGAGCAGTGTACGATCAGTACGGGGAGGAGGGGTTGAAGGGAGGGGTGCCGCCGCCCGATTCGTCCTGGTCCGGCGGGCAAGGGCATGAGGGCGGTCCGACGACGTTCCGGTTCAACACCCGGAGCCCTGACGATATTTTCTCTGAGTTTTTCGGGTTTTCGGGTTTTGGGGGGATGCCGGACATGGGCGGGTCAAGGGCGGGCGGGTCGAGGGCTGGGGGGAACCCGTTTCAGAGGAGTATGTTTGGGGAAGACATATTTTCGCAGTTTAGAGGTGGAGCAGAGCCTTCTGCAGCTGCGCCGAGGAAAGCTGCACCAATAGAGAGGACATTACCTTGTACTTTGGAGGATTTGTATAAGGGCACCACCAAAAAGATGAAGATTTCTAGGGATGTTCCTGATGCTAGTGGGTAAGCCACCTTTTCTTTCTTTTGTAAACATTGTTTGATTTTTAAAATCCTCTCCCTATATATCCGTCTTAGCAATGCCGTTGTGTGGGGGTTGTTCGATTCTCAACAATAATATGCTTCGTAGGGCTGTCTTTACTGTTCATACTAATTTGAGTGATACCCTTTTAGCTATATCTTCTCACATCGTTCATGTTGCATTTTAAGTCCAGGTGTATTTAGAATTCTATGGTTAGATCTCTGTTAGTTTGTGTTATTCTTAAATGCAAGTATTGCATTGGACTTTGTTTACTATCCTTGCTTGTGAAAAATATGATCATGTTCAAGGCCGGAGGCAGGAAAGACCGTGAATAAAAGCATTCATTTTTGAATTATACATGAACGATGTTATGACTGCTGATGTGTGTACTTGTCTGCTTGAGGGTCTTATCTTGATCATGGGGTTGTTTTAAGTTTTTAACTTCTATTGTCGTCTTGTTTCCTCACATGATTTCTCTTCTCATTCGATTAAAAGTGTCATTATTTGAGCAGGAAAGTTCTTGTTGACAAACTGAGTGAAACATCAGTAAGTATTAGTGGTTTCAAGAGCTGAATATATCACCGGATGTGCATTTTTTAATTGATCTCATTAACTAAAATTAGTTAATAGTGCTACCCTAATGTTCTAAATCTAGATTATGGTTATTTCCAGTACTAACCTTATAAGTTCCTTCGTGAAGTCTTATCTTTCTGCAGATTTTAGGGGTCAACCTGACCGAGGTGATTCTTGGGTTCTTCACAATTTAGGATAACTAGAAATGTGCATATATCTACTTAGCAATGTGACTATATATAGGAGCTTTGTGTAGATGTTTCTTATGGTTTACCTGATAGCTAGTGCTGATGAAGAAATAAACTAAGAATTCACTGAACTAAGCCTTAATCCTTACTATTTATGTTTGGCACATGAGTCAATTTCCTCCTTCAGTTTTGTGGAAGTTTATATGATATAATCTCCACTATATCCTCAATAATCATCTCAGACAACCTTCATCTGTCACCTATAACTCATTTTTGAAATCCACGTCGCGTAATTACCTTCTTTGGACCCTATCACGTGCTTGAAGTAGTTTAACCTAATGCCACGCTTTTACTTGAACAAACAAATAAATCACATTATTTAATCATTATTTGTTGCAACTTAATTCCAATTAATTGAGATTGCAAAATTTTTGGAAAGCAGTATCGAAAATAATCGACCTCATAACACTTTTTAATATATATATCCTCCTATTTGTGTATTCGGTGCCTTTTATTGTTTCACAGTCAAGACAGTCATTCAAAAATGATGCAGAGTACCACACGAGAGTTTCTATATTTGAGTACCTGGCTGGCTACAGAAAGGGAATCCAAGATGCTCAAATGACTAGACACTGTTGATTATAACGCGTTAGTGTACTGAGCATGCTTATTACTACTGTTGCGTGCATTGTGTACTACGATTATGATTTCTATCCCTGTCTACTAGCTAGGCGCACCAGTATGTTTAGACACGAGGCATACTACTTAACCTTTTTGCGGGTGCAAATGACTTTAATATTTTAAACTTCTTGAGACTTACCACAATCATGATTGTCTGAGGTTTGGAGCCTTGGATGGACACGTGTACATATGGTTTGTGGGCAGTGCTGAGGTACATCATGTTATTTTAACATTAGGGTGACAGAAATGTCGTATGACTTAAAGGGGAATCGTAGTTTTGCTTGTGGATATGTGAAATATGGTTTCGGTTAGATTTGTTTGCTGATTGGCAAGATGAATATTAGCTTAATCTAATACATCTTGATGTCGGAGAGAAACTCTTCAGGAGGTATTGTGGCTTTAGCATGATGATCTTGTCCTTAGTAATGTTATTGTTTATCTTCCAGGTGTCGAATTGGCACCTTTTGTATCACTTTAATTGACTAGAGGTAAAAGTAATTAAAAAAGATATACATTAACAAGCCTGTGTTGGTCCATATGCTATTTATTCTTGATTCCTTTTCTTTGTTTACAGGAGAACTACCACAGTAGAGGAAATTCTAACAATTGAGATCAAGCCCGGCTGGAAAAAGGGCACGAAAATCACTTTCCCAGAGAAAGGGAATGAACAGAGAGGAATCATACCAGCAGACCTTGTATTTATCATTGATGAGAAGCCTCACACCCTTTTCAAGAGGGATGGGAATGATCTTACAATCACTCAGAAGATATCTCTCGCAGAAGCCCTGACAGGTTACACGGCACAGCTGACAACCCTCGATGGGAGAAATCTTACAGTCCCCATCACCTCTATCATCAGTCCCACCTATGAAGAAGTGGTTAAAGGGGAAGGGATGCCTATTCCCAAGGAGCCTTCCAAAAGGGGAAACTTGAGAATCAAGTTCAACATCAAGTTCCCTACCAAGCTTACCTCGGACCAAAAATCCAGCATCAAACGGTTATTAACGTCTCAGTAAAGGCCAATGGTAGCTCTCCCATCCATCCCACCGAACTTGTGAAAGCTTTGCGCGTGTTTGCTTTCTTAGCACTTCCTTTTTTTCGGGTTTTGGAAACTGATGCCTCGTCGAATGAGGGTTCGATGTTTGATCACAACATTTGACTAGGAGGTTATGTCGATTCCCACATTCCTCTTTTTTTGTCCAATCTTTTTCTTGACTATGTAGAAATGCTGGATAGACTGAAATTATTCACTCTTGAATTTTGTAATCTATTTGTTGACCGCTGGGTTTTAAGGTTTTCCAGAAACTTTGTTGTGCACTTTGCAGTGTCGAATACTGTAATTTTGACTTTGACCGTCAAGAGTTTCATTCCATATTAAAATTAGGGATAAAACCACTTTGTAGTTTGCACCTCTAATACCTTGCAAGCGCAAACCAAATGTTTACATTTCAATGTGGTCACTCTGAAAGGGAAATCTTAAAACAGTCAATATGCTTGTTCATATTGGATAGTCGGACATATCACGTGACCAAGTGGCATGATCTAAGATTCCTTCTAATTCTGTCACATTTGTCACTATTTTTGGTGTTTGCTTACATGGATCCACGTCTACTCATTTTCCCTATCTGTACGCCTAGTTTGTATTTATCATTTAAGGTCATAAATAAAATTGATGTCCAAGGAAGGAAATGCGTGTTCGAAATTCACTTCCGATTGAAAGAAAATGACTAAGAAAATTTTATCCAATTATCCCATAATTCTCGCCAAAGCACCCAAAATAAAAGCTAGTAACATTTTTTTTATGTTACGAAAGTGGGTTTCGAACCATGAATCTCTAGCCTACTCTTACCGACGAGGCGATAAGCTTTTTGCCATGATCCAATATCCAAAGGGCAAATTCTTTATCCAAAATACTCGTTACTTTTCCCCTCTCATCCAAAAACAATTGAACCCTCGAGGAAGTTGTTTTTTTTTTCTCTGCTGGGAAACCCCTCAAGGAAGAAGTTCACAAACAAAAATAAGTCTTCAACTTTTCAGAAAAGCTAAGACACGTGTCAGCTGCTCAACCAAACTGTCTTCTGCTACAGTTGCTCAAAGCCACTGTACAGTAGTACCTTGTCTCGGAAGTCTGGCGAAACTACCCTTTTGCCCCTCCGCTTTTGCAGATTCCATCCATCACTGTGACTGCTATTTGTTTCTTTTTCGATCAATAATTGAGCTCGCTATATAAATATGGTGGCACTCGAAGCTTTAGGCACAACAACGCAGAGAGTTTAGATCAACAAAAAATCTAACGGTTTTGATTGAGCAGAGAAAAAACTGAGAGAGGAATGGCCGTCGATTACTATAAGCTTCTTCAAGTTCAACGAAACGCCAGAGACGACGACTTGAGGAAAGCCGCCGAGGCCAAGCTCAAGCTAATCAACGATGCCTACGAGGTTTGTCATCATTCGGATTTTAGTTTTCTTTTTTCTAATAAACGATATTCTACGCTGCTCTAATTTGCGACTGGTTGAGACTGTTTCCGTATGATGACAAGTTCTAAAATCCAAGAACACTTTTAGTATGGTCTCGGTTGAGACTGGTTGAGAGTTTTCGTAGAAACACTTCTGTTCATAAGCGCTTTTAATTGTAAAGATGGTCTCGTTTGAGACTATTTATGTAGAAAACAATTTTATTTATAAGTGCTTTTATTAGAAGTGTTTTTAGTAAAGCCCATGGTGAAAATTTCAAGTGCTTTTGCACTTGGAAGTGGCTTCTTCATGAATCAAATAGCGCTTTTACGATCCAAGAACACTTTTAGTATGCAGAATGGGCAGGAACTGCTGCAATATTAGGATTTTAATTTATTTGAACTAAAATTGCAAATTGAAATTTGTTGTTGATTATGGGTAAATGGGCAGGTTTTGAGTGATCCCAGAAAGCGAGCGGTGTACGATCAGCACGGTGAGGAGGGTCTGAAGAGAGGGGCAGCGCCGCCTCCTGACCGTCTATTCACGGACTTTTTCAGGGCAGGGACCGGCGGGTCTCGGGTCAAGGAGTCCGTGAAACCGGAAGAGATTTTCTCGACGTTTTTCGGAGGGAGACAGATAGGGGAAGATGGATTCCAGTCGTTTGGATGCGCGGACGCGGGGCCGAGGAAAGTGGCGGCGATTGAGAGGACATTGCCTTGTACTTTGGAGGAGTTGTACAAGGGCGCCACTAAGAAGATGAAGATCTCTAGGGATGTTCTTGGTGCTAGTGGGTAAGTCCCTTCTTCCCTTTTCTTACGAATATTTTGTTTTGTTTAATTTTGTGCTAAAAGCCTAACACATGTTATTAGTCTAAGTAGTTTTGACAAAGTTCTACTTTCGTTTATGTATTTTTAAATGCATCAAATTTTTCGGTTGATTTCTTGTACGAAATTCGTCAATTTTACCCGCCCATACAGTCATAGATTGAAATGGTTTGTAAACGACATGGACGAAAGTGAAACTTTGTGAAAAGTTTTGGACTTCAATTTTATATGTTCTCTATTTTTGTATGCATTTGTATAGTCATGTTTTGAGTGGGGAAGTACCTGTTTTGGTTGCAAGATCTAATTGAAAGAAAATTTGAAGTAAATTTAAATGTTTTATTTATTTATTTGGTGCAGAAGAAAAAGCACCATGGAGGAAGTTCTAACAATTGAGATCAAGCCGGGATGGAAAAAGGGCACAAAGATCACTTTCCCAGAGAAAGGGCACGACACACAGCGAGGTGTGATACCAGCAGACATTATCTTCATCGTCGATGAGAAGCCTCATAGTTTCTTCAAGAGGGACGGGGACGATCTGATTGTCACCCAGAACATCTCTCTCGCGGAGGCTCTGACGGGTCACACTGCGCAGCTGACAGCCCTAGACGGGAGAAATCTGAGAGTCTCTATTGATTCCATTATCAGCCAGAGCCATGAAGAAGTGGTTAGAGGGGAGGGGATGCCTATCCAGAAGGAACAATCCAAGAAGGGGAACTTGATTGTCAAGTTTAGCGTCAAGTTCCCTACGCTCACCTCGGAGCAGAAAACCGGCATCAGAATGTTGCTCACATCTTTGTGAGTGCCGGTCGTTGACTCATAGCAGTCCGTATTATCTTCTTAACTCCGAAGTAGTGTAAGCTTTCGTAGGTGTAGTAAGTAAGGTGTTTGTTGTGTTCGCTTGTGTAACAAGTAGATTGCTGCTCTCTCAGCAATGACAATAAATCCTTTCTATGTATGTTTTCAGTGTGTTTAATTTCCTCATCGATCTAAATATATTCGGATGAAAACTTGGGTGATTGAACAAGAAATTGATGCAATTGAACAAATGCCGAAATACGATGCAGATGAGATGCAATTGATGCATTTTTTTCATCAGTACACACACTACCCCAAATCCACAAGAAAAGAATTTAAACAATGACAGTCTTTACCGGTGCTCAAAGCGATTGCTGGAGCTGCCGGTTTTCTTTCCGGAGAGACTTGACTTGTTTCATCAGCTCAGCTTGGTTTTCCAGCAGTGCACTCATCACATTCGACATTTCCATCTCTTGCATATGAAATTGTCTTAACATTTCTGTATGAAGGTTCCTCATATCTTCGTGCACGGACTTGCGAAAAGAATCGATAGTTTCTTCGAGAGTACGTCGAAGAATCTGAAATGCAAAGGAGTTTCCCTGCTGTGCATCTTGTTGGAGATGCCAAGTTCGTCCATTCATTACTGGAAGATCCCCTGATTCTGTGGCAGTTGATGTTTCTGACTTGGCCCATAGTGTCCCGAACTCAATACATGTCGTCATCATGCGCCTAACTTTACTACATAGCGTCTTGTGATTATTTCAAGACACTATCACCTTGACATCCCTGTTACATGTAAGTTATTCTCGAATTTTCGACATAATCACGATTTACGAGATTATCCGATATAATCATGTAACGCAGTTGCTACCCTGTGGAGGTAGGAAAAAACAACCCAAATCATTCAAACCAACCAAATCAAACCAATCCAAACACTTTGGTTTGATTTTTAAAGTAAAAAAGTGTATTCTTGGACTAAATCGAATTAGACCGCAATTAATTTGATCCATTTCGTTTCGGTTTGTCTTAATTTGATCCATTTCGTTTCGGTTTGTCTTATTTGAAAACTACTTAAATGAGCCAAATAGCGAATAATAATTTTTGATTTTTGACACTTCACATTTCCTTAGTAGAGTTACCATTTACTTTTATATTTCTCCCATTGATATCAAGCAATTAATAGTTTAATACAATAAATTAAATTTAAATCATTTGTATTTTACGTTATTTATTTTCTAAATTATCTTCATTTCAAGAATCCTTCATTTTACCTAATGAAGCTCCTTTTGATACATGTAACTATGAAGGAACATAGCCAACCAAATCGGTCACTACTAAATTGGTTTGACTCGTTCGTACAAACTAATTTGAGGTCTAGACCAAACCGAACCAAACCGGATGTCAACTAACCAAAAGAAGTTGGGGTCAAATTGCAAATTAGAACTAGTATAGAGGCGTCCATGTGAAATTGACACAATATATGTCCTTGCTAAATTAAAATTTCTCACTATTTTAGATTCTCATAGAACTGGAAGGGGGAGTGGATTTATCAAGTATCCGCGACCTAAAACACACCTTCGGTCTGTCTGTCTGTCTCTCTGTCTCTCTCCTCCCACGTTTACATGCATCTCTCTCCTCCTCCGATCTCTCTTCATGCCCTCCCCCTTCCCTCTCTCTAATTCGAACTCTTCCCCTGCACTCAAACCCTAACACTAAATTCCCAATTTCTTCCCCAAAACGCTGCGTTTTAGATCCCATGGAGATGGCCTCGAGTCCGCGAACGGTGGAGGAGATCTTCAAGGATTACAGTGCTCGGAGAACCGCTGTCGTCCGCGCTTTAACTTACGGTACTCCAATCTCTCTCTCTCTCTCTCCTCTGTTTCTCTCTCTTAATTTTTTTTTCGGTTTTGGAAATCTCTGACCTTTTCGGTGGCTTTGTTTTCTCGCAGATGTCGATGAATTTTACGGACTCTGTGATCCAGGTAAATGCCTAATTGTAGATCAGACTTCTAATTATAATTTGCTTGCTTTGTGAATTTTTAATTTTTTAATTTTGTATGAAATTATGAATGTTTTTCTGTTAATTAAATGCTTAACGCATTTTGTTAAAACAATTTGTATATGTGGAAGAAGCTAGGAAAAGGAATTTGTATACATTGTCTATTATTTTGATTCTGCTAAATCTTTATTTTACTGTAATTGTGTGCTAATTAATTGGATTAATTGTTAAAACTGGAACTCCTTTTGACCTTAGCTGTATTTAAATTCGCTTTAGTTAAGCTGAAACCAATTCCCAAAGTTTTGGTTGACCCAATTCATGGTTTTCTTTGGTTTAATTTATCGGTTTGGTTTAGATAAGGAGAATTTGTGTCTGTATGGGCACCCGAATGAAACCTGGGAAGTGACACTTCCGGCGGAAGAAGTCCCCCCGGAGCTCCCTGAGCCAGCACTTGGGATCAATTTTGCAAGAGACGGCATGAATCGCAAGGACTGGCTTTCTCTGGTTGCTGTTCACAGTGATTCTTGGCTGCTTTCTGTGGCCTTCTATTTTGGAGCACGTCTTAACCGCAATGAGAGGTACGTGAGATTTTTTTTTCTTGTTGCTCCATGTATGTGGTATAGATATTTGGTAGTGTTCCTTCTTCTATGTTGTTGATGCATGTGTGTAAGATGTCTAGATGCTGGGTTGAAATTAGTTTTTTGTGTTTCATGTAATATCTGATGCTGGAGAGCAACACGAGTGTAGCAATTGGGTTAACTGCTAGCCATCTCCATCGATAATAGAGAAAAACTGAAACATATATTGTATGATAGAAATCCTTTAGTTTAATAGTCACTTCTCCAAAGTCCCGCTACAATTTGCGCCAAAGCACCAACGATAAGTTCATTATATGGCTCAGCTTTTTAATGTCTGTCATTGTTTGGGATAGAGGAACTTCACTGTAGCAAGTTCTTATGCATCTTTGCTCGAGTTCTCGATAGTTTTATTGATCAGGAGCTGCTCTGTATATTTACAGGAAACGCCTATTTAGCTTGATCAATGATCTGCCTACTGTCTTTGAAGTTGTGACCGAACGGAAACCCGTCAAAGAAAAGCCCAGCGTGGATAGTGGAAGCAAATCTCGGGGCAGCACAAAGGTCAGATGAATCATTTCTTGTTCTTTATTTTTCCATTTTAGAATCTTAGATTACCGGTTCTTGTGTAAGGTTCTTACTTGGTTCAGAATCTTTTGCTTTGATGTACAGTAAGATTCTTTTGTCATTTCAACAAAAAAGAACAGAACAAAAGTATCTTTGGTTACAGAAAAACTGCTGATGTTGGTGTACTCAAAGATGTCATGTCTTATAATTGCTTGCTTTTCGGTACTGCTGATGTAGGATATGGAATATGTGTTTGTTATATAGTAGCCATTAACTGGTTCGTCTTCTCTATAGAGATCCGGTGATGGTCTGGTGAAAAGCACTCCTAAGCTACCTGATGAGAGCTTCGAGGAGGAGGATGATGAGCATAGTGAAACTCTATGCGGGAGCTGTGGCGGAAATTACAATGCAGATGAATTTTGGATCGGCTGTGACATCTGCGAGAAATGGTTCCATGGAAAATGTGTTAAGATAACACCTGCCAAGGCCGAGAACATCAAGCAATACAAATGCCCGTCTTGCAGCTTGAAAAGGGGCAGGCAGTAGTGGACACTCGCCTCAAACCTCCGGGCGAGAAAAAAGGCAGATAGCGTCGTCTCAGTGGCTGACAAAGTAGTATAGGAAATGTCACTATTTAATGTACTGCATTTGTTGTTGTGATGTTTGTTCATAATAGATGCTTTTTTCAAAGGGGTTGGAGCCTTTCTTCTTCCCCATCAAACGTTGCTTCGGCGTTTATATTATCTTCCAGTTATTAATTATGACAAATTGTATGAGAATTATATTTGTTTCTTGTTAGTGTTATTGTTATGTTTTGTATTTCTAAAGAAAAAAATGGATCAAACTCCAAATTATTATTAGCTTTGATGAACAATGTGGTTTTACTCTAATACAGAATTATTGTTCTAATCTTTCAACCTTGTGAAATTAAGATACGTCTAAACCAGGTCTGGCAAATCTGAAATACCTCTTCAGATTCACGTGTACCGTACATGTGGTATTCTTGGTGCAGGGTACAAGATAGAAGTTTGAACCAGATGAGTCATGAATCGAGAAAGTCGGGAAAGTCGGGATTAGGGGGACGAGGAAGGGATCAACTACCCATCTAATTAATCTAATTCCTAGATTTTTAGATATCGGATTAGGGATTCAGTTCTGGAACTCACATACTTTCAGATAATGTTTAACAATTGTGTTAGTAAACTGGAGAAGGCGGAACAAATTTTTATTATTTTTTAATACCGATTCTAAATAAGTAAACATGTCAGATGTGTTGTTTTATTGAGTTTCGTTCCATTTTTCGAAATACTTGGCCATCTGTCTAATAAATACTTGTCAAGATATAATCTTAGTAGCATTATTTGTCCAATAAATACTTATCACGCGTAAATAGTATCACCTTCCAATAAATACTTGCCAGCTGTCACATTGCATTTTTAATTTGTATAGAGTTTATCCTTGTCCACACAAGAAATTTTTCAAAGTGCCCGTTTTCAACCGGATACTCCACATGCCATAATACAAGTAAAAAAACATAAAAAAAATATATTATTTCTTTTGCTTATATTATGAATGTGTAGTAATCTCTAAAAATCCAAATACTTTTAGAAAAATTTCTCCGTCCACTGGCCGTCTTGATCTGATTAAATCAGTTGGGGTTGACTTGCTTGGGATGTCGACACGTTTATTCGCAATTTTACTTCTATCAATCATTACACAACTCTATTATGAGTACAAAACCAATATGTGCTATATTAATTTTATTTAAAAATGTTATATTTAAGAAAAATTACAAATATGACAGCAGGGCATATACAATTTCTAGCAAGCTGCCCCACTATTTTCCTAGTGAATAAGGTTTGAGTTTAGACCAAGATAAGTTTGCCTTCGGACATAACACTGCAAACAAAGAATTTAAGTCGAAATATTTGACTTAGAAAGTTTTAAGACATACAACATTAAAGTATGAAATGTTGTGGACTCTGCTGCGTTTTCTTAGTTTAATCCGACAGTTAGAGACAGCTTGAGGTATATATCCAAACGCAGCACTCCCACTTAGTTCACATCGTCATTTGTTTTTGTCTCCAACTGCTGCTTCTTGTACATGTTGATCCTTTTGATATAATCGTGTTCCTCCTCTCCGCAGAGATCGGGAGCAGCATCTGATCTTCGACGAATTTGAGATGGGTTCGAGCCGATCAGAGAGCTCTGCGGCGAATAAGGAACGCCTGCGGTGGACGCAGGAGCTGCATGATAGGTTTGTGGAGGCAGTTACTAAGCTTGGTGGTCCTGATCGTAAGTCTAATTAGTCTATGTTTAGTTCATGCAGTTTATTAACTTAATGTCATGTGAATATTGTCCTAGTGACTCAAGAAAAACTTCTGTGTGTAACTGAGAATTTATCCCCTCTCTCTTTATCTTGTAATTCGAGAGTAGTCATGTAGCATGAGAGATACAGAGAAGGGATGAATTCTCGGTTACACGCTCAAACCCCCGCCCCCAGTTACTATATGATGTGCATGGCTTTTGCTTATATAGTTTGGTTTTTTTATATATATATATATATATATATATATTGATATTTAGATTTATAATTTGTTTGGTTTTGTAGGGGCAACACCAAAGGGCATCTTGAAGGCTATGAGCGTTTCTGGACTGACCATCTATCATATCAAAAGCCATTTGCAGGTTCCCTCTCTTTCCCTCAATTAATCCTTTTTACAAATCGAATGGAGTCCGTCTTATAAATACGCACGCGCGAGGACATTCTTTTATCACTTACGAGCCATGCGAGATGAAAGTCTATGCATGGTTTTGAAAGCGAGAGAGAAGTGACGATTAATTTCTCCTTTCGACTCTTAATTACTTTTCCACTCCAGTTGTTGTTGTTTTTTTTTTTTTTTTTATACTTCGAACGTTTTTGTTTGCCTAATCCTTTCCATTTCCGGTATTTAGTACGTGTCTTTGGGAAATTCATGACCAGTTAAGACCAAGATAAAAAGAAGGAAAAGTTTGGACTGCACTGCATATTATGGCTGATTTTCGATAATTTTCCAGGAGAAGTTGCTGATTTTCTGTTAATAATTTCTTAATTTTCAGAAGTACAGGATCTCAAAATTCATTCCAGAGTCGACCAGTAGTAAGTTCAATTTTAACACTATTTAATTTCCCTTATAAATTTTGGTACATTTGATGGCTTCATATTTATATTTCTTAACCCTACTACTTATTTTGTGGTATTATTGTTTTATTTTTAACAGAAGGCAAGCTGCAAAGAAAAAACATTTCAGAAATGCTGCCTAATTTCGGTACAACGTCGTGAGTAATCATGTCCCCTCTGCCTCGTTTAAGTTAAAAAAATAATAACCAAGCTGTTTATAACTTTATATCAATTAATTGCTGGATTAACTTCACTAATTATTTTTTGAACCTGCTGTGTTGTTTTGAACAACTTGCAGTGCAGCTCAGCTCAATGAAGCCTTCAAAATTATGCAGATACAAGTACACAGGAGACTCAGTGATCAACATGAGGTACATATATTATATCCGATTACAATTCTGTAAAATCTCTAACCTCCATATAAATAGTTCGGCTAGGGAACAAATGTTTGTTCTTTATTAAACAATCTACTTGGAGAATTTCTGTCACATGAATACTAAAATTAACATGGTCATTGGTCACTAAAAATTATTAATAATATTTTTTTGTGGGTTTATTTTTAAGGTGCAAAAGAGCCTGAAACATAAGTTTGAATCCCAAGCAAGGTTTCTTGAAAGATATTCAGCAGAACGCCATAACACAAACAAGAACCGACCGATCCTGATCAAAAAACCTAGCAAAGTACCCTTGTCGCGGACATCACTGCCTTCTCTCTGTGACGACTCAGAATCAAATGCAAAGGACTTTGCATCCGACTCGGAGGCCGACAGAAGCGAAACACAGTCATCTGTAGAACAATTCCAAGCTCTGAAGAAGCTCAGGCTGCACCATCATCAAAATGACCATAATGTCCAGCTTGCACTTAACTCAGAGTTCTATAATGCTCAAAGCCACAGCTTGCTTCTCCCTCATGAGGACCATAGCAGCTTTCCTTGGAACTTTGCAGCCTGCTCATCTCCTTTAGTAGTGCCCAGCTGCTTTCTATAAATTAAAATTTGAAGAGTGCCATATATTAATACACACACACACACACACACACACACAGTTTGCTACAACAAATGGGATATTTTGATTTTGTTGCTTCCATTTTGCTTTGCTTGGAAGTTTGTGGAAGCAATCAAAATATCCATCATAGTATAGATTAGTAGTTGAAGATGTTTCCTAATAAGATCATAATCTTGGCAACACTCTCTCTATTGCCAAATGGATGAATACATGTATAAACTCACACTACAACATATGGTATTGTATTCTTTTGTGTGGATTGACCATGGGATTCTAATAATAAGAGAAACTTATTTTTCTTTGGTATGTGGTGACCCCATACTCCGTACCCTAGTCATTTACTTTGATTGTTTTGTTACATATCAAAGCCATGAAATTTGTATTTAATTCTTAACATATTACTTTCACTTTAAAACTTTCAATAAAATTAGGGTGTTGTTATTGGCACTCCAATATATTGATTATGCATTCAAACATTTTATATTTAGAAAGAAAATATATAATAAGGAGTGTAGAATGAGTGTCAATAACCAGGGCCGGCCAGAAATTTTGGGGGTCCTGTGCAGAAATTTAATTGAAACCTTTACTAAGAAAAAAATCATCATAAATTAAACTTACAAATTGATTTTTTAAATTTATATAAATTTAATTCATGCGGAAACAAATATATCAAATACAATCAGTTGTGTTGCAAATGAAATTTAAATTCTCCAAAAAGGAAAAAAAAACATGCAACACAACCTATATATATTGTTTGAACCCACAACTTTGTGTGAACGTTGCATTGCAAAAACAACCTCTGCTAAGCGTAAATTTAGTTAATTTATTGCACAAAAATATATATAACATAACCTATATATATTACATACACATTAAAAATTCGGGGGCCCTGTGCGGGTGCACCACCTACATTCCCACATGGCCGGCCATGTCAATAACATCTCCCTAAAATTATTAAGAATATGGACTAATGAAATTCACAAATTCATAATAATTTTTGGGAACTATTATTGGCACTCCAAATCATTTTATTTATGATTCGTTGGAACAATAAATGGCGGGCCCGGCCCGGTCAGTACTTAAAAATTTAGTTGTGCACTCCTCACAAATGTATTTTTCTTTCTAAGTATAGAAAGTTGCCGTGGTTAAAGTTTTACATGATTTGAAAGCTATAATTATAAGTCACTGACTCATTTGACCATTCGGACTAACAACACAAACAAAATGAAGCTACAAGGGCTCAAGTAAAAAAAATAAAAGTTGTACAGGGATGAAAGAGAAGGTTTCAAGTTATTCTTTTTTTATCTTTGGAGTGCACAATGAAAATTTTAAAGTGCCAGTAACAATTTCCAAAGATTTTTTTTTCCAAAACTTATCAAAGTAGTTATAAAAAGACAAGTCGGTAATTTTAAACACAATGAAGTTTAAATCAAATCATAAATAAATAAATAAATTACACATTTAATAACTCAAACTCTAATTTATTATTAATTTACAGGATTTTAACAATTCCACTCGTTCCTTCTCACTTGGCCTAACAAGAAAAATAAACTAAAGTCCTTTTTTTATAGATTAAGGATGAAAATGGCCCCATCCATAAACAAAGAGCCAATTCTTCAAATTTGAGGTCTTTTATGTACGTGACTCCTCACTATTAAATAATTCATTTATTGCATGAGTACAAATTGTAAACTATAACTGAATCCATCATACACCCAATCTAATCAAGTAATTGAATCACATTCAATCTATATGAAACTGTAATTTAAACGAACAAGTTGTACTTACTTGAGGATGCCATTACGGTGAAATCGACAGGTCTTTCCTTCTGTGGATTTCAAAAATACTCTCACTTTCAATAAGATAAGTTACAGAATGGAGCCGATGAATTGAGATGAGAGATCAGTCGGTATTTACATCCAAAAGTTTTCAGCAGTTCTCTCTGTATCAAAAAGAAACTGCTGACAAGTCGTGGAGCCAACTCTCCTCTGGTTACCCCTAATTCAATTTGTAAGTCTTTTAATTTTACACAATTCTATTTGTTATTTAATGCCACGTCAGAAATGGTAAAATTGTCAACTCACACAAAACAGGGAAACCTTAGGGCCTATTCGGTAACATTTTTGTTTTCTGTTTTCATAGAATTTCTGGAGAATGAAAACGTGTTTTTATTCTCCTGTTTTTTGAAAAAAAAAAAAAGAAAAAAAAAAGGCGCCTGGTAGCTCATTTCATTCTCCTATTTTCTTGAGTTCAATTCTACATAAGCTAGAAAATCCAAAAATACCCAGCCAATTTAAGCACTCATAAGTGAAAAAAATTCATTGATCTACAAATGAATCGACCCCAATTAGCAGAAATTAAAAAAAAACATAATACCTAAACAAATTTAAGCATGAAAAGTGAAAAAATGAGTAGATCTACAAATGAATCAAGCATAAATGGAAATGCAAGAGGAGAGAGGTTGGGAGGCCAAGCATATATGGAAGCACGAACAGTAATTTGGGGATGGACCTGATGTGCTAGGTCCAAGCAGTAGCAATAGCAATCAGCAGAAACAATTAGAAAACATGCCTCATTTCCTCTACCGAACGGGCCCTTACATTCTCCCACATGAGTGCAGTCATTTTACCAACCAAAATATGTCATATAAACAATCAACAATGATCACTGAGCTATGCAAACAATCAAATGACTTATGTAACTAGCCAATATGAATTGAAGAACTGAACTTTAGAAAACTTGACACAATTCCATTGTACCAGCACTCTAAAATCACAAGTTAATCAAAACATAATATAAATGTTACAATAATGGAATAATCCATGTACCATGAAACTCCCACATGTCTTTGATCTTGAAATGTCATGACAATATTCAGTTAAACATTGTTTTGCAAAACCTGTCAACAAAATGCACCAGAACCAAGCAAGAATTACTGTTATAAGTTTTCATGTGCAACAATTGAAAAACTTATGTCACAATATTAATGAATATCTGGCTAATACTATAACATAAATTTTGTAAAGATTGAGAACATACATTTACTTCTACATTCATACAAATTCAATAGATGACTGCAATCCCATTGCACATAGATGTCTTTGAAAGACAATCACATTCAGTGCTTTGGTTAGAGGGTCTGCAATCATATTCTTAGTGCTAATGTGCTCAATATCAACAATCCCTTCTCTGACCTTGCCTTCTCTGACCTTGTTTTTTTTTAGCAAAGAACACTGTAGCCCTGTTATCACAATATAACTTTAATGGCCTTTCTATTCCTCTGACAGCTTTCATGCAAGTGATCAAATTATTCAACCAATTAGTTTGTTTGTTAGCTTCAAAACATCCAATATATTTTGATTCCATTGTAGAGATTGCTCGAGTCCTTTGTTTCTGGTTTTTCCATGAAACTGCACCTCCAACAAAGACAAACGCATAACCACTTGTCGACATTCTATCATCTACACAACCACCCAAATCTGCACCTGAATAACATACTAAATCAAATGAATCAACTTGATGGAATGTTAGCATAAATGACTTGGTCTTTTTCAAGTACCCAATGACTTTCTTTCCAGCATTCCAATAAGCATCCCAGGGTTCGATTGGAATCTACCTAAGACACTCAATAAAAATGCTAAATCAAGTCTAGTGCAAACATGAGCATATTAAACTTTTTCAACATTCTTTCAATACAATTATGTTGAGATAATCCCAAAACTCTCCTTGATCTGTCTCTAACAACCTCAATACCCAACACAAAATGAGCTTTACCAAAGTTCTTCATATCAAAAGTGTTAGAGAGCATACTTTTAGTTTATTGCAACAATTGAACACTTGAGCTTGCCAAAAAAATGTCATCCACATAGAGAATTAGAAAAATAAAGTCGGATTTCACTATTTTGACATAGGTGCACCTGTCAATTTTATTCTTAACAAAACCCAAGGATTGAACCACTTCATCAAACTTTAAATACCATTGTTTTGAGACTTATTTCAGTCCAGAGATAGACTTCTTTAATTTGCATAAATAATCCTCTTTTCTCCTTTCAATGAAACCTGGAGGTTGCTTCATGAAAATTTCCGTATCAAGAAAACCATTTAAGAATGTTGTCTCATTCATTTGGTGGAATTCAAGATTGAAGCGTGCTGTTAATGCCATGATTATTCTAAAAGATTCCTTAGTAGACATTGGAGAAAATGTTTCATTATAATCTATGCCTTATTTTTGTGTAAACCTCTTTGCCACTAACCTTGCTTTCAGCCTTTCCACTCTGCCTTACAAATCCATTTTGGTCTTGTAAATCCATTTGCACCCAATTGGTTTAACTCCAATTGTAGGTTTGACTAAAGTCCAAACACCATTCTTGTGCATTGAGTCCATTTCTTCTTGCATAACACCCTTCCAAAGTACAAATTGTGAACTTTCAATAGCTTTTTTTATAAATGAGTGAATCATCCCCATCACCAATATCATAATCTGATTCCTGTAAGTACACATAATCATCATAAGCAATTGACTTTCTTGGTTTGGAGGATCTTCTAAGATCATGAGGATCAGTTTGAATTTGTTGAATTTGCGGAGTTGAGACTTATACAGGTTCATTGTCTACTTAAGTTTCCTGAGGAATTGGAGCAATATGTACATTTTCTTCTTGAGCCAAAACTGGTGTATGAGGAACTACTGCATCATTTGTTTTTGTATTGGATGGTAGAATAACCATTAGAATAGACACTGAAGAACTTATAGATGCAGTGGTTGTGTCACCAATCTCTTAAATAATGTTTGAGTTTCTAGATTGAGAGTGAAGAATTGAAATCTTCAATAAATTTGGCATTGCTTGTGTCTGCAATTCTAGTGTGAGAAGTAGAACACTAGAACTTATATCCCATAGATTTTTCAGAGTACCCCAGAAAATAACAAGTTGTTGTTCTTATGTCAAGCTTTCTTTTAGTAGGATTGTATAACCTAGCTTCTGCTCTACAGCCGCATGTGTGAAAATGATTGAAACTAGGTTTCTTACCAGTCCATAATTCAAAAGGTGTAGAAGACACTGACTTGCTAGGAACCCTATTCAATATATAGTTTGCAGTCTTTATTGTTTTCCCTCACAAAAATTCTGGTAACTGAGAATGTGAGAACATACTCCTAACTATGTCTTTCATAGTCTTATTCCTCCTCTATGCAACTCCATTTTAGTGTGGAGTTCTAGGTGTGGTGTATTGAGCTACAATACCTTCTTGTTGAAGAAACAATGCAAATGCCCCCTTTTGTTGCCCTGCCACAATATGCCTACCAAAATACTCCCCACCCCTATTTGATCTCACTATTTTAATTGTTTTATCCAATTGTTTTCAACCACTGATTTAAAAGTTTTAAAATAATTCAACACTTGTGATTTTTCAGAAATCAAGTATAAATAATAGTATCTCGTAAAATCATCAATGAAGAGAACAAAATAGAAATTTTCACAGATTGTTCTTGTTGAAAATGGACCACAGACATCACTATGTATAATTTCTAATAAACCTTTACTTCTAGTTGAACCAATATTCCTATTTTTTGTGGTTTTGCATTTAAAACAATCTATACAGTTTTTAAAATCATTAAAATCTAAATTTGGCAACACTTTACTCTTCATTAAACGTTCCATCCTATCCTTAGATATGTGCCCTAATCTTCTATGCTTTGGCATATAAGATTTGTCATTATTAAGCATTCTCTTAGGAGCAGAATCAACAACATTGAAACATTCATGAAAGTAATTACATTTCAATTGCCATAAGTCACCATTAAGAAATGAATAACAAAGTAATTTATCAAACTGATTTTGGTGATAGAGTTAAATACTCTCATCATCACCAACATAAGAAACATCACCCTTAACAAACTTTGAAACGGAAAGCAAAATCCTTCTCATGGAAGGTACATAAAGAACATTGTTCAAAATGGAAATAAAATCAGATGAAAACTTTAATTTGACATTACCAACTGACTCAACTTCTACTTTGGTTCTATTTCCAACAAACACTCTGTAGATCTCTCTACATCATTCCTTCTGGTTTTGGCGAGAGCCCTATAAAGAATTTGTGACATGAACAGTGCAACCAATGTCAAACCACCAAGAATTTAGGGGAATGAAAACCAAATTGGATTCAATAGTAACAAAAACATTAACAACTATATTACCTTTTTTAATCAACCAATTCTTAAAACCAGGACAATTCTTTCTCAGATGCTCATCAGAATTGCAAAAGCACAATTTTGAAATGTTGGTTTGATTTGGTTTGGGAGCATAATTAGTGGTGGAGATATTCCTAGCATGCATACCAAAAACATTGACATTTCTCTTTGAATTAGAAGAGGAACTTGATTTGAAATCTTCCCTTATTCTTCATTTTCTTAGGCTTGAAGGTTGATGCAGAATTTTTCCCCTTCGCAGCTTGAACCAAATTGACAACTTCAGACTTCCCTTTCTTCAACCTTGCCTCTTCTTCACAACAAATGGCCATGAGTGCATTCATTATCCAGACCTTCTTTTGAGTGTTGTAATGACACTTGACTTGCTCATACTTAATTGGGAGAGAGTTCAAAGCTAAATGCACTAGAAACTGATAAGTGATTTGCACATCCAGGTTATTCAGGTTGTTTGCAACATTGACCAACTTTAGTAAATGCTCTATAATGCTTCCATTCTCTTCAATTTTAGCAGAGGTGAGTGCAGTGAGATAGGAACTAGTTCCAGCCTTGTCTGACCTTTTAAACTTTTCTTTAATTGCAGCCGTATAATGCTTAGCAAGATCACAGGTTGGAATTCCCCTTCTCACATGTTCCTCCATATAGTTCTTCATGATCAGCAAACATAGTTCATTAGCCCTCTCCCTTTTCTCATAAGCTCTTTGTCCTTTTTAGAACTTTCTTCAATGAAGGCTCTTGGTTGGGGTTGCTTAAAAGCAATAGAAAACTTCAACAATCTCAAATTCATATCAATCTGTTACTTCCAGGACTTGAAATTTGTTCCATTGATTTTCTCTATGTTGACAAGGCTCAACATGTTGAAACCTGCCACTACTACGAAAGGCTGAAATAGAATGCCTTTATCACACATAAGCTATATAATATGATTACACCTCTGGGCAAGAAATATATTATGAACTGTCAAAAGTTTTGCATAGCCAAGTATAGATCACAAAACTCATATCATTCAACACCTTTAGGCAAGAAGAACAAACACAAATCTAGTTTTTCATAACTCACTAGACATTAATTCATAACCAAACTCAACAGATAACTCCTTTGGAAGCAAATCCACTGAGTTTAGATTAAATTAAACAGAAACACAATGAATCACTTTAGTGATTTTCTTGTTCACTAATAAAAAATAAATCCAATCCAATAATTACCTTTGTCAATTGTAAGATTAACAAAGTTCAACAAAACTCATAGTGCTCTAATAGAGCCCATATACTATTCATGTAGTGCTCTCATAGCGCCCTTAAAGAGCCATTCTAAAGTGCTCATAGTGCTCTTATAGAGTTATTATAGAGTCAGATGTAATGAAATTTGATAATTGAATATAGGAATCAAATTAAAACAAACTAAATTCAAATCAAAATTTCTTTTGACTTTAATTCAAATAAAACCCAACAATTATCATCATCGATTAACATGCAATAGATCAAATTTCATAAAGGCTATGAATTACAAAAAAAGAAGAATAGATCAAATTTCATAAAGGCTATGAATTACAAAAAAAGAAGAAAAGCAGTGGAAGAAATTTAACAGACAAATTTCAATTTCAACATTAACAATTGAATGAATTCAAAACTTAATAAGGTGGCTCTGATACCACATGTAAACTATAATTGAATCCATCATACACCCAATCTAATCAAGTAATTGAATCACATTCAATCTATATGAAAACTGTAATCTATATGAAAACTGTAGTCTAAATGAAGAAGTACTTACTTGAGGATGCCATGACAGTTCTTCCCGTCTTTGAATTCTAGAGATACTCTCACTTTCAATAGGACAAGTTACAGAATGGAGCCAATGAATTGAAATGAGAGATCAATTGGTATTTATATCCAAAAGTTTTTAGCAATTCTCTCCCTATCAAAAAGAAATTGCCGAAAAGGCGTGGAGAGAGTTGGCTAGCCAACTCTCCTCCAACGGTTACCCTAATTCAAATTGTAAGTCTTTTAATTTTACACAACTCTATTTATTATTTAATGTCACGTCAGAAATGTTAAAATTGCCAACTCACACAAAATAGGGAAACCTTTTGCCAACTCACACAAAATAGGGAAACCTTACACAAATATGTTATGATCAATGTTTTGTTGACAAACCCTATTATTTTGTTAATGTTGACAATTTTCATTCATAATTAGGGGTGTAAAACGGGCCGAGTCGACACAAGTACGACATAATTGAGCCACTCCATGCATGCACAACATTTATTTTTAAAATTAAAAATATATTTTGTTAAAGTTGGCATTTCTCATTCATAATTTCTAGTGCACGACAGGTTGAGTCAACACAAATCTAGCATGAGTATGGCCTTTTAAAAGTGGGACATAATTTTCTTTCTTAAAAACTATCAAAGTAATTATAAAAAGACAATTCAATAATTTGAAACACAATGAAGATTAAATCATAAATATAAGTAAATTACATAATAGGTTTTTCTGGTACGACAACGGCAGATGGCAAGCTCATGTAGGGAGTGGGGTTTTTTTTTTTTCAAGTGGTAAATCATGGGGCATGCACGACATGGACTCTCACTCACTCTGTACCCCTTCTTCCTCCTCTCTCTCTCTCTCTCTCTCTCTCTCACTCTCACTTTCGGCATTACACAACATGGACTCTTGGCAGTGGCCTGAGCCCGTATTAGAGTCCAAGCAATAGCCGAAAGTGGTGTAACCACTATCCTCGAAAATTACATCAAGCCTCCCTCCAAACGACCCTCACCTACAAACACAAGCCAACACCCCATGGAAGTAGCCGTATACATCCCGGTTATTGACCTCCAACACCTAAGGAGCGACGACCGCAGTTTCCACGAAGAAACAATGCGCCTGATCGCAAGCACATGTAGGGAGTGGGGGGTTTTTCAAGTGGTAAACCACGGGGTGAGCCTTAATCTAATGAAATGGGCAGTAAAGAACTAGCGAGAGTTCTTTAAGCTGCCGTTGGAGGAGAAGCAAAAATACTCTAACAAACCATATACCTATGAAGGGTAAGGTAGTCTGCTCGGAATCTAGAAGGATGCATTCTGGTTGGAATGACTACTACTTTCTTAACTATCTGCTAGTTTCCTTAAAAAAATACGACAAGTGGCCTCCTCAATGCATGTAATTTTCCAGTCAGAAATAGTATGAAAGCATGCCATTTATGAGACACATATAATATAGCTGCTTCAGTAACTAAAATGATTGGTTCAATATTGTTTTCTCAATAGGTTTATTAATTCTTGGTTTTCTTTTTCTCTGATTTTAGTAGAAAATCATGCTTTAAAAAATATGTTTTTTAACTGTGCGTTTTATGGATTTGAAGTTTTTTGGGTCTGCGAATATATAATTTGGGACTGAGAAGACGTGGGAGGAAATTTGCCTTTTCACTGGCAGTGGAAAAGAGATGATTTCTCAGTTCGTTCTTGAAAAATTTTAAGTTAAAAATGAAGTGGTATAATCCCCGCCCTTTGTATTTATTTGGAACCGTTAGGAATTAAAGATTGGTATAGACAAGCATGTATGCTTTTTAGTCTAGTAGAGCCTTAAAATCCTTATGCCCGTATTAATTTGAAAAAACCAAATTGAATTTATTTTTCTTGTTGGGTTGGGCCAATTTGAGTTTTTCCGTGAATTGACTTCCTTTTTGTTTAAAATTTGTAGGGAATCAATTCACAAATTATGTGAAGCCGTGTTTGAGCTAGGCAAGACCATGTTGAAGGTATTGCCCCTAGGCCTTGGCCTCCGAGAATACCACATTTTCAACCTTTTTGGAGGAAAAAAGAGCATCTCCGCAATTTTCAGAGCTTATTATTCGAACATTTTGATCCTGGTGGTCTAACAATTCTAATGCCCGATGAACAAGTGGGCGGTCTCCAAGTTCGCAAAGGCGAAGGGTAGTTCGACGTCAAACCTATTCTGAACACCTTTGTCATGAACATAGGAGACCAAATCGATATAAGGTGGCTTAGAATTATTGTATTCTTATAAGGTGGCTTAGAATTTTCAGAAATGGTTGAATCTTAAACAATCACATTTAGTGCTTGTACCTCCATCATCATCTCACGCCTTGCTCGACCTTCCATTTTTTAAGTCTTTATATACCACATTGCCTACATGCACAACATCCCTTTTTTAAACTTCAACTATAATTTGTTAATCTTGACATTTTTCATTCATAATTCAGAGTGTACAACGGGTTGAGTCGACACCAATATGGCACGAGTATGACCCTTTTAAAGTGGGTCACACACGATGCATGAATTTGGCACTAGTTTTATTAATTTATACTATTATTAAAATAAGAGGGTTTGTCAACCCTTTTTGCAAAATACCAAGCATGTCTCTATTTTTAACTTTTTGCCCCTATTTATGAACAACAACGTTTAATATAATCATGTTAAACATCAATTTCTTGTTTCAAAAAAAAAAATCATTATTATGTCTTTCTAATGAAAGCCCAACGAACCTGATCGTTAGGTATATAGCACATGTTTGACATTATTAATTCATAATTCGAGGTGAACAATGAGCTTAGTCGGCACGAATCTAGCATGAGTATGATCTTTTAAAAGTGGGCCATAATTTTCTTTCTTCAAAAGTAATATAAAAGAACAATTCAGTAATTTTCCTTCTTCAAAACTGTAAAGCATGGATTGTCATTTTCCATTCGAATTAAACAACTAGTCCCAACCTAATCTTAATTTCCATTCAAATTATAGAAAATAATAATAGTTATTAGATAATTTTCTAACACCAGCTTTCTAATCTGAATCCTGCTTAGAGATAAAGCGAATAATGATCTAAAACTAGTACTAGGGATTCCTATTGCTTCTTATATCGACCTAGCTGCTCCTGCTTTCCCATAAGTTGACTTATTATTAATAAAATGTGATTAGTGATGATTATTGTGTCTATTTAAAGCCAGATTCATCAGGCGACCTCACCATTCCACTCCTACTTCCGATCCTCTCACTCTCACTCTCCTACTTCCTCCTACTTCTTCTCTCATTTTCACTCTCGACATTGCAATAATGGACTTTTAGCAGCGGATGAGCACGTAGTTCGAGTCCAAGAAATATCCGAAAGTGGCGTAACCACTATCCCCAAAAATTACGTCAAGCCCCCCTCATGTGGCTTAGAATCTCCAGGAATGGCGGAATCTCCAACAATCACATTTTGTGATTGTACCTCCATCTTCATCTCACCCTCGCTCGGCCTTCCACTTTTTAAGTCTTTATATACTGCATTGCCTATATGCACAATATTTCTTTTTTAAACTCCAATTATATATCTTTTTTTATCATTCATAATTTGGGTTGTACAACAGGTTGAGCCAACACTAATCTGGCACAAGTACGACCCTTTTAAAGTAGGTCACAAATTTGTTTTTCCAAAACTTATCAAAGTAATTATAAAAAGACAATTCAACAATTTTAAACATAATGAATATTAAATCAACTTACTTTTATTCATAAATAAATAATTTGCACATTTAATAATTTAAACTCTATATATTTATCATTTAGAGGATTTTAACGATTCCACTCATTCTCTCCACTTGGCCTTTTTGTCATAATGTGGAGTCATTACTCACCAAATATCATTTGTGAGAGTACAAGGCATGTCGATCTTTTGTCACATGCGCCTTCGCATGTTCAATTATTAGATCATGCTTCGGATTGTAAAACAAAGCAGAAATGGAAAAATGAAAGAATCAGAGAACTAAAACATAAGAGAAATAAGGAAAGGGAATTAGATGAACTAATCCCCGAGCTGAATTTTGATTTTTAGGTATTTGATTACGGATTTCATGGAAAAATTTACACTTTGTTTTATTTCTTACGTGTTAGTAAATGCAGGGGAAAGTTGAGGAGTGAAATGATCGCCTTACCCATATTTTAGTAAACGGTAGGAAACTCAAACATCAAAATGATTACAATTCTTATTCCTTGTAAGTAAACATGAATTCTACTTAGTCTAGTGGATGACACCATAGCATGCATAAAAAATTAAAAGGATAAACAAATAAGACATAGACTAGACATACCGATGCTTGATAAGCTATGAAGCACGATTACAGGAGTGAGAGCCAGGAGTTTGTCGATTTGTGAAAACTCAAAAAAATACTATTTTGTAGTGGTGTGGATTCGTGGATTGAAAAAATATTAAAAATATTTCAATAATATATATATAACTTTCAATAATTATATTTTTTAAAGTTATATTTTATATTTATTTGTTCTTAAAAAAATGTTGAGAGAAAATTATACTCTCAACATAATTTCAACATCATAGTTGTAGCAATGTGATTTTATTAATTATGAGTACGACCTATTCAAGACAAGCGTGTCTCTTTACACTCTTTTGCTAAAAGGGAAAACGTTTTGATTTTAATTGAAAAGGGATGGTGGGTTGATCTGGTTTTGCAGCTACACTTGAAAAAAATTCCGAGTTGCCTACGTGGTTGTTGATAAATTTAGGTTGAAGTGTTTCGGTGAATTTGGCTTGCAATGAATCATGAATTCGATTTGGTGTTTGGGATATGTAGTTGGATTTAGAATTTCGAAGTAAATTGTCTACATACCCATTGCGGGATTAAACTGGACATAGTTCGGAAACGAATTTGGATTTATTTATTTGGACTTTGATAATGAATGTTTTTGGCCCATTAATTATTTTTGGGTTTGGGTTTTGTGTTGATTTGGGATTTTTGAAAGTTAATGGGAGTGGCCCATTAATCAGTTATGCTTTTACAGACGGGCCCATTTTGGAATTTGGCAAGTCTCCTCTTCAATAGCACCATTAATATCCCTAAAAAATTATATCCCTAAATAAATTCCTATCCCTAGATAAATATAAATCAGATTAAAAAAATTAATGAAAATATATAAATAAATAATATAACATTCCGCCAAACTTTATTGTAATTTTATTCTCGGAGGATATTTTAGACACATGCGTGTTATTTTGTACAAGGGACCGTGTAATTTTTACTGTTTTGGTGGGTGCACAGTGCCCCCAAAACCAAAATATCTCTCTCTCATTTTGTTTCCACCCTCTCCCCGTCGCGCTCTCTCTCTCTCTCTCTCTAACAAACTCTGCACAGTGCACATCGTCGAAAAACCGACGAACTGAGACGATCCAAAATCACCACCTTGTTCGTCTCGACACTCTGAACTCAACGGTGCTAACCGTTTGTTCAAACTCTTAGTTGTTCAACGAAAAAAGCACACGGAAGAACCGAACATTCCAGTGATATTCTGGCCATTCCAGACCGAGGTAAGGTTTAGAACTACTACCATTGGATTCTTCTCATTGAGTAGATGAATTTTCATATGTCATTTGCTTGATTTGGTGGAGTTTTGACGTAGATCGAAGAGCTACAGTAGTTGCGGTCTTTCGAGAGGAACACATGCCATTTTCCGAGCTTTTTCGGCCAAACCAAAAGTATACCGTCATTCTACTCATCTCTAGCTTCATTTTGACATAAAGAATGTGAAATTTGGTTGAGAAATGAAGAAGATATGAACGTTTGAAGTTTTTCCAGAAACTGGCCACTTTTCCGGTGATTGCAAACGGTGGTGACCGGTGGCAGACGGCGGGGATCCAGCGAACCTGAGGTAAGGGACAAAGGAATATTCCTTTAACACCGTTATAAATATTCTGTTAAAGTTAACGGAGATTCCAACATCTTCCGTTAAATCTAACCGCGCCACCTGACACTGTTAGTTTGACTGGCTTGGGTTGACCGCATGTGCGGTGCGCATGAGCCACGCATAGGGGTGCGTGGGACCACTTTTTCAACTTCCGTCAATGCGAGGCGACTCGTGACAACGCGTACTACCTTGTGGCAGTATGTGTGGTATTTTTTGGAGTGTTTCAGACCTCCAAATTGAGAAAACAAGGGATAAGTGTCGTTCATTAGTTTAATTAATAACATTTATGAGTTTAATCATTATTAGGTCTCGTTTGGTACGCCGTATAGCGCACTGGATAGTACTAATAATCCGGTTTCGGGTGTTTGATGCGCTTTGTACTAAAATAGTCGCCCGACTATTTAAACCGGGCCCACCATTTAGTACCCCTCACACCCGACTAATTATACGCCCAAAAACCTTCGTATAATTAGTCGGGTCCGTCCCCCTCACTCTCTTGGTCTAGCTTGAAAGAAAATATTTGAATTACAAGTTCATTTTAGCAACACTTAAGCATGCTATTAACAAATTAAAGGCTCTTAGCTAACATATTAGTACTTAAAAACAAAACTTTGCTCATGATTTTTGAAGCCTAAATATTGTGAACCAAGACACAACTCAAAATCATATTAGTAAGTTGTAGCATCCTATACTTTTGTAGAATCTTTTTTGCATGAGCAAAGGCTAAATACTCAAGAGGGTCTTCAATCTCATCTTGGATGAACACCTTTGCTTGGAAGAGTTGTGGTTGCACCTTGAATCAAATTGAAGGTTACCTACGTACTTTGTCTCCTACGAAGATCAAACATTTAGTAGTTTTTGCATTTGATGAGAATTTGAGTGAGTTTGTATGAAGAACAAATTGTGTTCTTCACACACACCTAGGGCCGGCCAACACAGTATAAATAGTCGATATTAGTCTGATACTGCACCAAACGCCCGACTAATTTAGTTAGTACTGTCCGATGACAGATTATCCTATCCGACTAAAATAGTCAGTCCAGTCCGAGTTGCCAAACGAGACCTTATAGTGATATCTCATATAGGTGAGACTTATTCAGAGGACTATTGGGGCTACCCAGAACAAGGAGGCTACAACTCAGCTACTTACAGGTGAGTGAGTTAGTCTTTGTTTTGATAAATATATTATTATGTATGGTTTTCACTGCTTTCTTTAAATTGTTAGCATGACTCATATAATATGTGATTGTTGGAGATAGAACATCCGTATTATATTTGCCATACATTTATTTTACTGTTGCTCATTAGTAGATGTAGAACACCCAGGTATTTGTACTCAGTCCTAGGGTCATGACTAGCTTTGACGTTCGGAGGTTCACACCCAGTACCGCTATGCAATTTTGGATCCATTGTAGGTACTAGCATGTTCTAGGTTGTACTAGGCAACTAGGACTTGTGTGTGAGGCGCTTTGCACACAATAATTAGCATTATGACTCGCGTCATTGTAGTACTTAGCGTACTCTGTTATATACCTAGCATGTCCTCGTAGCCTATCTACTTGGGCTTGTGTGCCTACATTGGGTGAGCAATGCAGTTTTGTTTTCGACCACTCCAATATGGTTTTTACCACTGATTTTTGGGGAGTACCCGTATTACTATTATAGTATTTTGAGGATCATACAGGGGAGTATAATGTATTTTCAAAAACTATACATGTTTTCTAGCGAGGGGATAATATGCTTTTGAAAACAAAAATTTTATCAAACTTTACTTTTTGACTCACTCACTTTTTATATTTTGCGCTCCTCTAAGATTTAGTGGCGATCTTGAGTACCAGTGAGACGAGGCACTATTCGGCTAGTTGGTGGTTCTGACAGCTTCTCCGAACTAAGTAGGATTCGTTCCTACATTTGGTTTTTAGTTTTCTATTTTTTTATATCCATCCTCACGAGGATGTGAATATTTTATATTCTCTGCACTATTTACTATGCTCTAACTATTATGCATCTGTAATAATTGATTTTACCCATCACCGCACTTTTATTTCGGCTTCCAATTCTAATTTTTCCATTTTTCTCAATTGCATGCATAATTGACTTTCGTCACTTAACATGTGTCGGACAACACTTTCCGACACCTGGCGTGTCACGATCGGGATGTGTCAAATAAAGATCCCAATCATAAACAGATAAATCAAATTACTTTCATTAATTAAAAAAATAAATTACAACATTTTAGTGATTCTACACGTTCCTTACCACTAGGCCCATTTGTCATGATATGAAGTCTGTACT
Source organism: Gillenia trifoliata (assembly GCA_018257905.1). Lineage (NCBI taxonomy): Eukaryota > Viridiplantae > Streptophyta > Magnoliopsida > Rosales > Rosaceae > Gillenia > Gillenia trifoliata. The sequence continues at coordinate 8,285,126 of CM031084.1, read as the reverse complement.
CACCAAATGTCATTGGTGAGTATAAGGCTGGCCGGTCTTTTGTCACAAGGGCCTTCGCGGGTTCAATTATTAAATCATGTTTTGGGTTGTAAAAAAAAGCCAGAGACAATCTGTCTTTGATTGAGTTTACGACAACCCTGTGCTCTACACTTTTGTATATAGAGTTGCTAATTATTTCAATTTGGTCTCCAATGTTCATGACGAAGGCGTTCGACACAGGTTTTACATCGAACCACCTTTCGTCTTTGCGAACTTGGAGACCGCCCACGTGTTCATCGGGCATGAGTATTGTTAGGCCGCCAGGATCAGAATGCTCTGATAATCCTAAGGTCAGATCTGGCTGAGGGCACTTTGGATAATAATTGGCCCTGAAAATTGCCTCGCAATTCCTTGTACCTCCAAAAACTTTTAAAAAATGGTGTTCTTCAAGCCCAAGGCTTAGGGACAACACCCTCAGCATGGTCTCGCCTAGCCCAGCCACGGATTCACAGAATTCATGAATGGATTCCCTACAACATTATAAATGAAGAGAGTCAGTCAATTCACAGTTAACTGGTTTGGCAAAAAAAAAAAAAATCAGTCAACTGAAAAAAAAAAAATCGTTTTTATTAATTAATGTGGGCAGAGGCAGGCACTGTCCATAAATAAATAATAGCAAATATGACTTTACCCCTTCAAACTCAATTTTCTTTACATAAAACTCACCATTATATATTTATTCAACAAAAACCCGATGACTAGGCTCCACCTAAGCAAATTACCTAATTAAGCTTGTGTGTCATAATTAATATTTTTGGGTTTCCTATATTACCCTCAATTAATCCATTATAGCATTTTATATTGGTGTTTGAATTACAATGGAAATTTTTTTTATTTGCTTGTAACGTGTATAATGAGTTTTGGAATTGTAATTGATGTAGAAATTAATTCGGAAGGTTTTTGAAGCAATAATAAATTTTCAGATTTAAAATACTCTATTGGTTTGTTTTCTATTATTTTAATTTTCGAATATTAGTGTATCTACTACTTTTTTTCTTAAGATTAGTGTACCTACTTAGTACATAGTTTTGATTATTTTGGAAAAATAGCGTACCTATTAAGTGGATCTACGAGATATAGGTAAATTAATTTATACATAGGTAAATTAGTATAATATTTCATACAAGTTTAACATGGATCCTGAGCCTCCATTAGTAGGCATATTATTAATATTTCTCATATAAAATATACTTATTATTTAGATTAATGAATCTACAAAATATAGCTAAATTAATTTGTATATAGGTAAATTAATTAGTATAATATATTAGTAGTATGTATGTTAAATATGTGTAACATCTCATCAAGTTAGAGTGAGTACTGATAACATTTATTGACGTAATTAGAATGTTGTGACATAAGTTGTAAATATATTGTAATAATAGGTCACTTACTTGCTTACATGGAAGTTTATTTCAATTTTAGATTTTATTTGGATGTTTCAAACTAGATGAGTTTTTGTTAAATAAATAGGAGTTGCAACGGCTTATCTCTAAACAACCCAATAAATAAATAACCAGACTCCCAACCCGCACCGACGGCGCTGTCCACCCCACCGACAACGACGGCAGATCTGAGAGTGCCACCGACCCATCGCTCGGGTTCCATGTTTAAATAAGAGTGGGAGAGAAAGAGACGGAAGAGGAGGAGAGAGAGAAGACATGAGGTCTCGCCGGTGGAATCAAACGGCGGCGATGGAGGTGGGTGGGTACTTGTCGATGGGGTATGAGTCGGACTCATTGAATCAGCGAGTGATTGGGTGTGGGGACGATAGGCTGTGGAGAGGGTGAAGAAACTGTTGCCGACCGTTGGCTGGAAGAAGAGGTCGTGAGGAAGGTTGGGTGGGGCATTGGGTGGGGCAGAGGGATGAGGAGACGACAAAAAAAGAACGAGAACAGATTAAAAAAATAATTAAAATATAATTGATCATAAAAATTAAAATATTCAAAAACCCCAACCAAGCTCCTCCACCCACCCATTCCCGTCAGCCACCGTGAGCACCCCATCGTCGCCGCCACCTTGAACTCCCACCCAACACGCCCAACACTTTCTCTTCTTCCTCGTTCCCACAAAATTACCCATTCCCAAAAACCCCATAACCCAAACACAAACATCTATCTGTGATTCTCTCTCCCTCTAGACACCCAAAGCCTAACCCCAATTTCTCGCTAGATCGGAATCTAAATCTGCCATCTCTTACCCAACCAAAGTAAACCCAACACAAACCCACAAGATCTTCGCTTCCTTCGATTCATCCGCCCAAATCCCAAATTTCAAATCAATCACTAGATCTTTGGTGCGGGAGAAAAAAAAGAGAGAATGAAAATGATGTTTTGCCGGCGGCAAAGAGGAGTGAGATGGCTGAGGGATTCGGGTGGTGGGGAGGCTTCGGTGGCCACTGGGTTTTTCTGGGTTTCTTTTTTATTTTTTGGGTTTTTTATTTTTTTAGTTTCATTTAGACATAGTGAAGAAAGGGCACAGATATCAGCAAGTTAGGCTAGGCAGAGGAAAGTTGGGCGCAGCATGCACTCCCCGAAAAGAAGTTGTTTTGAAATAAGAAATAGACATGTGTCAATAACCCATTTGTTGAGAACACCACGTCGGCTTGGGTATCCGGTACATGTTCGCAAACCCAGAAAATCCAGAAAACTTCAAATCAGGCAGGTAGTTGTAATAAAATAATAATAACAAAAAAACATTTACCGGCATGAAGGTGGCTGAAGGGGCCACTTGTTATACTTTCTAAACGAAGCAGGCAGGTAATTGAGGAAATAGTAGTCGCTCCAATCAAGAATGGCACCCTTCTGGTTTCCGAGCCGGCTACCATACCCTTCATAGGTATACGGGTCATTGGCGTAATTTTGTTTTTCTTCCAACGGCAGCTTAAAGAACTTCCGCCAGTTCTTTACGGCCCGTTTCATTAAATTAGGGCTCACCCCGTGGTTTACCACTTGAAGAAAACCCCACTCCCTACATGCACTTCCGATCAAGCGCACTGTTTGTTCGTGGAAACTGCCGTCGTCATTCATTAGGTGTTGGAGGTCAATCACCGGGATGTCGACGGCAGCTTCGACGGGGTGTTGGCTTGTGTTCGGAGGTGAGGGTCGTTTGGAGGGGGGTTTGATGTAATTTTTAGGGATAGTGGTCACACCACTTTCGGCTATTGCTTGGACTCTAACTACGGGCTCAGGCCATTGCCAAGAGTCCATGTCGTGCAATGCCGAAAGTGAGAGTGAGAGAGAGAGGAGGAAGAAGGGGTGCAGAGTGAGTGTGAGAGTGAGAGTGAAAGTGAGAGGAGGAAGGGGAGAGTGAGTGTGAAAGAGTGAGAGTGAGAGGCAGAATGGCGAGGGAGACCCCTCTTATTTCCAGAATTTAGAAGACAGCTATAGATGCTGAGCTGCAATTGCTCGATCAGTAGGTTAAATCTCTCACAAAATGGCAAAAGTGAATAATTGATTCCTACCAAGAACAAGAAAACCAACAACAAAGTGGATCCATGCCTTGGCCATCAATTCATATTTCATATGATGTGGTCCCGTTAATTTCCCTTAGATTAACAAATAATTGACGTCGTTAAAGAAACAACATGCATGATGAGTCTAACTAAGCCAAGCTAGAACTAATTAGGGTTTTACAGGGACAACTCAGAAGATTATTGATAGTTATATATGGGGAAAGCGAGACCAGCTACCTCTATAACAATAGGAATCCCCAATTGCCCACCCCAGTACTAGTTTGAGATCATTCATTATTCGCTTTCTCTAATTAAACACTAAACAGGATTAATTAGATTAGAAACTGCTGTTTACGCCGCTTTCTGCATAAGACTTAGGTTTCTTATAAATTAAAAAAAAAATCACTATTTACATAGCCTTCTAGTTATTTGTATATCAGACGTGTATATATCTAACGACCAGGTTCGTTGGACTTTCATTAGAAAAGACACAATAATGATTCTTCTAACGATCAGGGTTTTAGACTTTTAGTAAAACATAGCCTTCTATTTTTTGCATGGCTACTTTGGTGGGACGTGCACTTCTGGAATGGAATTTTGGTTAGGGATGCCAGTACAAAAATTCTCCGCTGCTGATGAGACACCCACCAAGCAACCAGGCCCATTTGTTCACACTATTCCATAATCTTGTATTTTTATTCCATATTTTTTTTTTGGGTTAATGATGTATTTTTATTCCTATTTGGGGCAGGAAATGAATTAAAGAAACCCTTTTTATTTGTCATTATCTTTCTATTTATCTTTATAGCTTTCATTAGGATTAGAATTTTTGTAACGAAATTTCAAACCCGACCCGAAAATTCTCAAATCGAATACCAAAAAAATGCAAAATGTTACATCCCGTCCCTAATTTTATTGTATTTTATTCCCCGACGGTGTGAAATGACGAAAATGCCCCTAGTGGCTTATTCAGTCCTACGTGGACAATTATTTCCTATTCACTTATTCTCGTACTTTCGACGTATTTTTCGTATTGTACGTTTCGATACGAACCCGTAGACGCGAACGGGACCTGATTCGGACTTGTAACGAACAAATACCGATCAGGGGCAAAACGATAATTTTACTTGAGCAGTATTTTGAAACTGTGGACTTAGCCCATGGTTTCTGCAAGGCACGAGGCCTGCATTTGTTTCAGACTGATTCACTCAGCCTTTCTTGCATGTGTATTGACATGCAGTGGGCAACTCCATTTTAGCAAAACCAATGTTTGACTGACTTGGTTTTTAAATCCATGCACCCTGTATGCATTGTTTCACACCTCACCATCCTGCTACCCTTCCCCGAGTTACACACACACTCACACGTTGCTGCCTCACATGCAATCTGCAACCTCACCGCAGAAACCAAACTCAGAAAAATCTCTCTGGACACCCAGGCTTAACCCAGCCACCTTTGATTCCCTTGCAACCAGCCTCGTGCTGGTGAGTTTCCCCACTTTCAAACCCAAACAGACTCAACCTTGTTGAACCAGAGATCCAGGCTAACCAGAAATTTCAGAAACTCAAACCCAAAACTACTTTACACACCCATAGTTTCTGTCGTGCAAACCCGTGACTTATCTTCGACTCGAATCGACTCCAAGACACCACCATCATCATCTTCTTCAGACCTGGGTCACCCTCGAACCCAGAAACTTCAAAAACTGTGGAGCTTTGGATCGGCCATTTTTCCGGCGAGACCTCTCTCGGCCAAACTCGGCCTCCTCGACCTCGATCCAGCCTGAAATCACCATCATTGAGCTTCTGGGAGTCCTGCGATTCAAACCCAGGCTCTGCATGTGAACTCCTGGCCTGAGATCGACGAACACCACTGTTGGCCGAGCCTTTCGAGGCCATTTCCGGCCGTCTCCGGCCATAGTTGGCCCAACTCTTGGTAAATTCGAATTCCTTATAACACCAGCTTCATTTTGACATAAGATTCATGAAATTAGGTGAAGATTTGAAGGTTCTGTGATTTTTCTAGAATTTCGGCCATATTCTCCAGATTCCGGCACCGGCGAGCGGCGGACGGCGGCGGCGATCGGCGGCCGGAGTTGCAGCGGCGTAACGTCAGCGATCGGTCCGTGACGTCAGCAGGACCCGGTCCAACCCGGTCCGAACCGGGGAATATACCAGAGGTATATTCCGTCACCTTTAAACGGCGTCAGGGAATATTCTCTAACGGTAACGGAATATTCCATAACGCCGTTAGAGAATATTTCGTTACGGCCACTACGAGTTTCTGGTGATGCCTTTCGGATTGACCAATGCCCCAACAGCATTTATGGATCTGATGAATCGAGTATTTCGTCCGTATCTCGACAAATTCGTAATTGTCTTAATCGACGACATCCTGGTGTATTCTAAATCGGAGGCCGATCATGCCAAACACTTGCGCATGGTTTTGAGGAGACTAAGGGAGAATCAACTCTACGCCAAGTTCAGCAAATGTGAATTTTGGCTTAATCAGGTATCTTTCTTGGGGCATATAATCTCTTCTGATGGTATTCTCGTCGATCCCCAGAAGATTGCTGCGGTGGAGAATTGGGAGCGACCGCAGAATGTGACGAAGATTCGAAGTTTTCTTGGCCTGGCAGGTTACTACCGACGTTTCGTGAAGGATTTCTCTTCCATTGCCCTACCTCTCACGAGACTCACCAGGAAAGATGTTAAATTTGTTTGGGACGACGACTGTGAGCACAGCTTCCAACAGCTCAAACATTGCCTCACTCATGCTCCAGTATTAGCACTCCCCGATGATAGTGGTAACTACGAGATCTACAGTGATGCGTCGCTGAATGGTTTGGGATGCGTGCTGATGCAACACGGAAGGGTAATTGCTTATGCCTCTAGACAGCTGAAGCCGCATGAGATGAACTACCCTACCCATGACTTGGAGCTTGCTGCTATTGTCTTCGCCTTGAAGATTTGGCGACATTATCTTTATGGCGAGACGTGTAGAATCTTCACCGACCACAAGAGCCTGAAATATCTTTTCTCTCAACGAGATCTCAACCTCAGACAGCAGCGATGGATGGAACTCTTGAGCGACTACGATTGCACCATCGAATACCACCCCGGTCGTGCAAACGTGGTAGCCGATGCTCTCAGCCAGAAATCTTATGGCCGACTGAACACTTTTTCTGCCTGCCATATTCCTCTCTTAACCGAACTCCGAGGTACGGGTGTCACTTTGGGCTGTGACGATGACGGTGCTTTACTAGCCAGTTTCCAGGTCAGACCAGTGCTTTTGGATCGCGTTCGTACTGCTCACCAAAATGACTCGGATTGTTTATGACTTATGCATGCGGTCCTAAACGGTGGCAGAGGAGACTTGAGAATCCGAGGTACCGACGGCCTACTTCTGCAGGGTGACCGGATGTATGTGCCTGATGATGAAGATTTGAAGAAGGATATCCTTGATGAGGCGCATATTTCAGCTTATGCTATGCATCCGGGGAGCACAAAAATGTACCACACCATCCGGCCATTCTACTATTGGCCAGGAATGAAGAGAGAAATCGCAGAGTATGTCAGTCGATGTTTGATCTGTCAGCAGGTCAAAGCAGAAAGGAAGAAGCCTTTTGGACTACAGCAGCCACTCCCTACTCCCGAGTGGAAGTGGGAGAATATCACCATGGATTTCGTGTACAAGTTACCTTGTACCCGTGGAGGCTATGACGGAATTTGGGTGATCGTTGACCGACTCACCAAATCTGCACACTTCTTGGCAGTTCGTGAGAACTATTCGTTGGACCGCCTAGCTCGACTCTTCATCACCGAGATCGTTAAACACCATGGTGTTCCTGTTAGCATCATCTCTGATCGTGATCCTCGTTTCACCTCCAAGTTTTGGAGAGCCTTCCAGAATGCCTTGGGATCACAGCTGCTCTACAGTACTGCTTATCACCCGCAGACCGATGGTCAATCGGAGCGAACGATTCAGACACTCGAGGACATGCTGAGGTCCTCTATTCTTCAGTTCGGCGACAAATGGCAAGAACACTTGCCCCTGATGCAGTTTGCCTACAACAACAGCTATCACTCGAGTATTGGCATGTCGCCATTCGAGGCGCTGTATGGGAAACCCTGCCGTACTCCTTTGTGCTGGTCAGAAGTTGGAGAGAGAGCTCTTGTTGGCCCTGAGATCGTGGACGAGACGACAAAGAACATTCAGGTGATCAAGGGAAACTTGAAGATTGCACAGGATCGACAGAAGAGCATTGTAGACAGACATTCTACCGATCGCGTTTATGCCGTTGGTGATTGGGTTTTTCTCAAACTATCACCGTGGAAAGGCGTTGTTCGCTTCGGGAAGAAGGGGAAGTTAAGTCCCCGTTTCATCGGACCCTACCAGATCATCGAGCGAGTAGGAGCTGTTGCCTACCGACTCGACCTACCTTCCGAGCTTGCCAGAGTTCATAATGTCTTCCATGTATCTATGCTGCGTAGATCTGTGTCCGATCCTTCCCATGTCATTCAGACCCAGCCTTTGGAGGTCAATGACGACTTGACGTACGATGAGAAACCAGTCACGATCCTCGACTGGAAGGAGAAGGTCCTACGGAACAAAACGATTACTCTAGTCAAAGTCCTTTGGAGGAACCACTCTGTGGAGGAGGCTACGTGGGAGACGGAGGATAGCATGCGCGAGCAGTATCCGTATCTTTTCTTTAACAGTTGAGTTGTAATTTGTAAATTTCGAGGACGAAATTTCTATTAGGGGGGAAGACTGTTACATCCCGTCTCTAATTTTATTGTATTTTATTCCCCGACGGTGTGAAATGACGAAAATGCCCCTAGTGGCTTATTCAGTCCTACGTGGACAATTATTTCCTATTCACTTATTCTCGTACTTTCGACGTATTTTTCGTATTGTACGTTTCGATACGAACCCGTAGACGCGAACGGGACCTGATTCGGACTTGTAATGAACAAATACCGATTAGGGGCAAAACGGTAATTTTACTTGAGCAGTATTTTGAAACTGTGGACTTAGCCCATGGTTTCTGCAAGGCACGAGGCCTGCATTTGTTTCAGACTGAATCACTCAGCCTTTCTTGCATGTGTATTCACATGAAGTGGGCAACTCCATTTTAGCAAAACCAATGTTTGACTGACTTGGTTTTTAAATCCATGCACCCTGTATGCATTGTTTCACACCTCACCATCCTGCTACCCTTCCTCGAGTTACACACACGCTCACACGTTGCTGCCTCACATGCAATCTGCAACCTCACCGCAGAAACCAAACTCAGAAAAATCTCTCTGGACACCCAGGCTTAACCTAGCCACCTTTGATTCCCTTGCAACCAGCCTCGTGCTAGTGAGTTTCCCCACTTTCAAACCCAAACAGACTCAACCTTGTTGAACCAGAGATCCAGGCTAACCAGAAATTTCAGAAACTCAAACCCAAAACTACTTTACACACCCATAGTTTCTGTCGTGCAAACCCGTGACTTATCTTCGACTCGAATCGACTCCAAGACACCACCATCATCATCTTCTTCAGACCTGGGTCACCCTCGAACCCAAAAACTTCAAAAACTGTGGAGCTTTGGATCGGCCATTTTTCCGGCGAGACCTCTCTCGGCCAAACTCGGCCTCCTCGGCCTCGATCCAGCCTGAAATCACCATCATTGAGCTTCTGGGAGTCCTGCGATTCAAACCCAGGCTCTGCATGTGAACTCCTGGCCTGAGATCGACGAACACCATTGTTGGTCGAGCCTTTCGAGGCAATTTCCGGCCGTCTCCGGCCATAGTTGGCCCAACTCTTGGTAAATTCGAATTCCTTATAACACCAGCTTCATTTTGACATAAGATTCATGAAATTAGGTGAAGATTTGAAGGTTCTGTGATTTTTCCAGAATTTCGGCCATATTCTCCAGATTCTGGCACCGGCGAGCGGCGGACGGCGGCGGCGATCGGCGGCCGGAGTTGCAGCGGCGTGACGTCAGCGACCGGTCCGTGACGTCAGCAGGACCCGGTCCAACCCGGTCCGAACCGGGGAATATACCAGAGGTATATTCCGTCACCTTTAAACGGCGTCAGGGAATATTCTCTAACGGTAACGGAATATTCCGTAACGCCATTAGAGAATATTTCGTTAACAGAATGGATTATTCCGTTAAAGTTAAAGGCACGCCGTTAACTTTAACGGCGCATGTGGGCGCGTGCGGGCGCGTGACGGCGCGTGGGCGCGCGTGACGGCGCGTGACGGCGCGTGTCGCCTTGTGGCGGCACTTGGCGGCTCATGGAGCCCCGCAGCGGCGCATGGAGCCCCGCGGCGGCGCGTGGCAGCGCGTGAACCCATTTTTCGACTATTTCAAGTTTCGAATCGAGCAAAAAAGGCGATTTCAAGTCTTTTTCATTACTTTTAATTGGAATAGACTTGTAAAATGATTAGTTTAGTAAACTCTCATATAGGTGAAACCTATCCGGAGGAGCAGCGAGCTCAGGCACACTACAGGGGCTACAATCCGACCACCTACCAGTGAGTGGGCCTAGTACTTACCCTTTTTATATTATTATATTATGTTTTTGGTGTTTTATGAAATATATGTGTGGCATGCCTACTTTATGAAATTAGAATATTTTGTGATAACTCTTATTAAATGTTTATTGATTTATGATTTGGGTTTTATGATGAAACTTGGCATGCATACACATGATTTTAATTGTATTACTTATCACACATAATGCACGGTGTTAGCACTGTCCGGGCTAGGACCAGCTTCACGTGTATGTTCACACGCACCGATACGCTCACCTTGGATCCATTGTAGGTGCCAGCCTGTCTATGTCACCTCAGTGACTAGACTCGTTGTGACGCACATTCTGTGCCAGCTTCACGTGCATGTAGTGTTAGAGCGTATTATTTTAACACCCAGCCTGTCATGTAGCTACTTTCTGCATGACTCGTGTGCATATTCTATGCGATAAGTAATGATTGATTTTCACTGTGATAAATGTTTTATACCCGTATCCTTGTGGGCGTTGGCCCGTTTACTTGTGCTCAGTACTTATTTTAGTTGTAAATATTTTGGTAAATCTACGGGTTTTACAGTGAGGGGTTATACTCAAGGTTTTGGAAACGTTTTATTAAAACTCGTTATTGGCCCACTCACCCTTGTTTTTCGCCCCTCCAGGACTTAGACTTTAGTTTGTGGTGACGATTCGGTGGTGGCAGCTGCTGGTAGCTTGATTTCTTTTCTTCAGTGTATGTTTGAGTACTCTTTACTGTTCTGTTAATTATCCATTCTATGGATGGGAATAATTTCCTTTACTGCACCTAGCTCTGACACTATGTAATAATGGGTTCTACCCACATTACACTTCCGTATTTTCGTTAAACTCTGATTAAATCTTGCTTATTATTTCTAATTCCTTATTTAATATTCTTATGACTTCGTCACTCCTACGAAGTGGTCGGTCAGCACGCCTCGATATCCGGTGTCCACATGGATATCCGGGTCGGGGTGTGTCACAAAAGTTTTGGTAACCAATACCAAATAAATACCTATTATTTGGTATGGGAATCCGGACCTCCTTGCCATATTTTCGGTAATCCCAAATTGAACTGAACCGAAAATATATATATTGACATGTGATAAATGTGATTGTGTAAATCCTAGGTAAATATGGATTGAGATATTCTCATCATCCTAAAATCCTTGTTCCATTATGATTGTACTTGTTTCACTATAAATAAAGGCATCAATATGAGGGAAATAACACACCACAATTTCCCTCATCCCTATTTCTCTCTATTTCTCTCTGTGCCGCCGGCCATCCTTCTCCCTGTTCTTAACCCTTTAATAAAATAGGCCACAACACGTTATCAGCACGCTCCTGACCCTGCACTACAGAATCTGAAGGGCGTTCCTTTGCAAACAAATTGTTCCACCATCATCATCAGCAATCCAAGTACTTTTAAAACACAGTCTCAATGTCGATATTTTTTCAGCCTTGATTGCATGAACCTTCACAAATTATAATCTTCTGCAAATATTATGTTCGCATTAATTTAATATATTTGCTATATATTAAGTGAATTGATGGTTACGTGAACGAAGGAAAAATTAGGGTTTTTTTTTTTTTGTCTTTCTGGTTTTTCTTTTTTTTTTTAATGAAATTTTTTTCGTATTTTTGAAAAAAAAAAACCCTGAAGCTGTGCCGAGCCGACATCGGTTTGCAACCGAGCTGAGCCATACCCGGCTCCAGTTGAACTACCCTACCCGAGGCCTATTTAGGCCTCTTTCCCTTCTTGGCCCGCTTCTTATCAGGCCCTTGCATGGGCCTGCCTTTCCTTTCTTATTTTTTAGCCCATGTGGGCTTAGCCCACTGCCATTCACCTGCAGCCACTTGGGCCTCCTGCCCAAGCCTGGCAACTGGCCTGCAGCCCAACTTTCTCCTTGTTTGGGCCTGCAGCTCCAAACTTAGTCCACCCAAATTCTTTGGGCGGTGATTTTCACACCCTGTAGGCCCCGTAGACCTACGTTCATCTATTTGTTTATGCTATATATGATTATTTTTGTTCTATATATTGCGTTTGTTTGCAGGTACCCATGAACTTGAAGTTCATAAATTCGAACTCGAAGTTTCGAATAAGTGTCATGAAATCCGAAGTTTCCTTAAAAATTAAATACCCATGAAACTTGTAGTTTTCATGAAAATTTAAACCAAAACATGCCTAATAGAACCTGAATGTTCTATTCCATATCTATGAACCGTTTTTCATAGTACTGACCACAATCTTGTTCCCTTCATTACAGCGACATGTCGAATTTGAACAAACTCGACTTTACCGCTCTGGAAGTCTCTGGAAGGAACTACCTCAAGTGGGCACAAGACGTGAAGCTCTACCTCACTGCAAAGAGTCTTAGGGCTACCATTGAAGCTGAGATGGATAACCTGGTTGGCAAAGCTGACAAAGCAACTGCCATGTTTTTCATCCGAAGACATATGCACGACACACTACATACCGAGTACCTCGCTGAAGAGGATCCAAGAGCTTTATGGCTTTATCTAAAAGAGCGCTTTGATCATCAAAGAGATATTTTCTTGCCTGAAGCAAGACACGATTGACAACATTTACTCTTCCAAGACTTTAAGTCTGTGAATGAGTACAACTTAGAAGTTTGTCGAATCCGATCACTTCTCAAGTTTTACAAACAAGACTTGACTGAACAAAATCTCCTGGATAAGACCTATTCAACTTTTCATACCACCAATATTGTCTTGCAGCAACAATATAGGGCACCGAAATTCACCAAATTCTCGAATTTGATCTCTATCTTATTACTTGTTGAAAAGCAAAACCAGTTGTTGATGAAAAATCATCAAGCTAGACCAAGCGGCTCGACCACTGTGCCTGAAGCACACTCTAGCTCGAATCGAGGCCAAAACCAACGCCAGACGCATGGTGGGAAAGAAAAGGGTTCTAACCTTAAGCCACAAGCTCAAGGTCGACAGAGCGTAGACCCATCCTACGGAGGAAATAAAGTCCCGAAGCATACTAATTTAGCTCTCAAAGTCTCAAACTTCAAGACTAAGAGCAAGGTAACCAAAGAGGCGAGTCTGTGTTACCGCTGTGGTTCTCAAGACCATTGGTCTCGCACTTGTCGAGCTTCAGCTAACGTTGTTGCTGAGTATCATTCAAGTCATAAAGTCGTAGAGACTAATCTTGCTCAAGTGGAGAATCCCAGAGATACTATCCTGGAGATTTCTGATTTTCAAGAAGCATCTACTCTGATGAAAAATTAAATTTTAGACATGGGCCTATATGTTGGCCTAAAATAACCACTAGTGGCTGAAAACCACTAAGTGGCCAAACCTCCTATCTTTGGTTTAAGTTTTGAACAATTTTTCCTTTTTGTTTGGATGATATGTTTGGTATTTGTTTTAAGTTTTTGGATATTATTTCTCGAATGATTAATTGAATGAATGATCTTTTAAATTCCTTATACATGTGACAAATTCAATTAATTTATTTTTAGGTATGTCTTGTGGGGAAGTTAGTTGTCTGGCAGATAGTGCAACTACGCTCATCCAACCTGATTGAAGGGTATGGCACTGCCCACTTAATGTTGTCCAATGGTACTAAATTAACCATTAAAGAGGCACTTTACTCACCCCGTTCCGGAAGAACGTTGTTGAGCTTTAAAGATATTCGAGATCATAATTACCACGTTGAAACTTTTGAAGAAAATGGAGTTGAATTGGCCAGAAGCGTATTCATGAGAGGATGGAGTGCCTTCCAAATGGCTTGTATATTACAACCATTTGCTCTGTTGACGTCCACCATGTGGCTGACCTTAGAAGTGGACTTGCAATTGAAAATTTGCTTTGGCATGACTGTTTGGGACACCCTGGACGAATTATGATGTGTTGTATCCTCAATACTTAACACGAGCATCCTCTTACCTACAATAAGGATTTTGTTCTTTGCACTTTTCCATGCCAAGCATGCTCCCTGGGTAAGCTAATCACTCACCCATCTATGCACAAGATCCAAACGGATCCTCCCAAATTTCTTCAGAGGATTCTGGGGGACATTTGTAGACCTATTCAACCATCTTGCAGACCATTTAGATACTTTATGGTATTGGTTGATGCTCCCACATGTTGGTCACACGTGTGCCTTCTGTCCACTCGTAACGCTGCATTCTCCAAACTCCTAGCTCAAATTATTAAGCTAAGGGCTCACCACCCTGATTATCTGATTAAGTCGATTTGACTGGATAATGTTGGAGAATTTACATCGAACACTTTCGATGACTATTGCATGTCTATTGGGATTGGTGTTGAATATCTTGTACCCCATGTTCACACCCAAAACGGCCTAGCAGAAGCGTTCATTAAGTGCCTTCAAATGATCGCTCGGACTTTAGTAATGCAAACTAAACTTTCGATATTTGCTTAGGGCCATGCAATACTTCACACAGCAATGCTGGTCTGCTTGAGACCCGTCATAACCCAACCTTATTCTGCGCTACAATTGGTGACTGGATACGAGCTCGACATCTCACATTTGTGCATTTTTGGTTGTGCGGTCTATGTGCCAATTGCGCCGCCCTTACATACCAAAATGGGTCCTCAACGAAGATTGGGGATCTATGTCTGTTATGATTCTCCTTCGATCATTCGCTACTTAGAACCTTTGACATGCGATCTCTTTACCGTTCGCTTTGCGGATTGTCACTTTAATGAGACAGTCTTCTCGACGTTAGGGGAGATAAGAACATAGTTGTTCATAAAGAACGCCGCAAATTGTCGTGGTCTAATCCCACTATGTCTCATTTAGATCCCCGCACTGCTCAGACTGAAACTGAGGTGCAACGTATTTTAGATCTACAAAGCATTGCTCAAAGCATGCCGGATGCTTTTACTGATCTAGCGAAAGTGACGAGATCACACATACCAGCTGCAAACGTGTCTGCAAAGATAGATGTACCAAACGTAAGTCGAACCATCTCCCTGAAGGACGAAACGCCCTCGAAGGACTTGTGGTTGCACCTGTTGTGCGGCCCAGTACCCTGGAAGCTAGCCAATCATTTGCTCTTACCCTGAAGCGTGGCATACCTGTTGGTTCAAAGGATTCACAACCACGGAAGAGGAAACGCACGACACCAACTAGTAAGCCTAGTTCGAATCTTACCATCGCCAACTCTTTCTTTCCAATGCATGAGGTTATTCTAGATTGCGGTAGTGTTCTTGAAGAGACCAATCCGCCTCCCGAGAATCATGAGATTTCGGTCCATTATGCTAGCTTGGATATACTTTGGAATAGAAATGAGATGATAGTCGATGATGCATTTGCATATGCAGTAGCTACTGATATCATGCCGAGCGATGACATTGAACCACGTTCCGTTGATGAATGTCGACGTAGATCCGATTGGTCAAACTGAAAACAAGCAATCTAGGTCGAACTTGATTCACTTGAAAAACGTAAAGTGTTTGTGCCTGTAGTTCCTACACCTCCACATGTGAAGCCCATTGGCTACAAGTAGGTTTTCGTAAGGAAACGTAATGAGAAGAATGAAATAGTGCAATACAAAGCACGCATTATGGCACAAGGTTTCTTTCAAGGCCTTGTGATTGATTACGAGGAGACTTATTCCCCCGTAATGGACATTATAATGTTCTGCTACCTTATCAGTTTGGTAGTTTCCGAAAAACTGAATATGCAGCTTATGGACGTGGTAATCGCGTATCTCTATAGGGATCTTGGTATGAAAATATACATGAAAGCTCCCGAAGGACTTACATTGACTGGATCAAATAGTTTTAGACCACAGAACACCCACTCAATTAGATTGAGGCGTTCATTCTACGTAGATTAAAGCAATCTGGACGGATGTGGTATAACCGCCTGAGTGAGTATTTGATTAGTCAGAGATATGTGAATGATGAATTATGCTCATGTGTGTTTATTAAGAAGTCACATTCCGGATTTGTGATAGTTGCAGTTATGTTGATGACATGAATCTCATTGGGACTCCCAAATAGCTTGAGAAAACTGCCTAGCACCTGAAGTCGAAATTTGAGATGAAAGATCTTGGGAAAACTCAATATTGCCTCGGCCTGGAGCTTAAGCATTGTTCGGATGGTTTTCTAGTCCACCAATCGAACTTCACCCTGAAGGTGTTATGTCGTTTTAATGAGGATAAAGCGAAACCTTCAAGTACTCCTATGGTCGCCCGAACGCTAGATGCAAAACGAGACCCTTTCCGTCCTAAAGACGATGAGGAAGAGGTTTTGGAGCCTGAAGTTCCATATCTGAGTGCAATTGGCGCTTTATTGTACTTAACTAAGTGCATTAGACAAGACATCTCCTTCTCTGTTAATCTTCTTGCAAGATATAGCAATGCGCCCACACGCAGACACTGGAATGGTGTTAAAGACATCAATTGTTCACATTCTCAAACAGGTTATGTCTTTACCGTTGGAGACATCGCAATATCTTGGAGGTCAACCAAATAGACCTTAGTTGCCACCTCTTGGAAACATGCTGAGATTCTCACCCTCCACGAAGCTACTCGTGAGTGTTTTTGGCTGAGAGCTATTGTTGAGCATATTCGAAGCAACTGCAGACTTTCTTCTGTCGTTGATGTCCCAACAATGATCTTTGAAGATAATGCCGTTTGTATTGACCAAATCAAGAAAGGATATATCAAAGGAGATAACATCAAGCATATTGCACCGAAGTTCTTCTTCTCACATCATCAGCAAGAGCATCAGAAGATTGAAGTCAAGCAAATTTGTTCCCAAGATAACCTTGTCGACCTCTTCACCAAGTCACTGCTGAAGTCTACTTTTTAGAAGCTTGTTCAAGGAATTGGTATGCGTAAATTGTCTGATTTGCAACATTGTTAGTTTCTCATTCAGAATTTTGTCAAACTCAAGGGGAGTATCTAGAAGTATACTCGCTTGACCTTATGTACTCTTTTTCCCTACGATTAGAATTATTTTTTCCCATTGGGTTTTTGTTTCTTGGCTAGGTTTTAACGAGGCATCCATTCTGGGTTGGTTATACCCTTGTGTGCATCCTACTGACATTCAATAGATTTTAGTATTGACATTGCATTAACTCACTTTTCTCCTTAGACTATAGGTTTTGTCCCGCCTTGGGTTTTACCATAGCCAGGTTTTGTGAGATTTTACTTTTTTTTTTATGCAAGTTTCGTATTTGAGGCTAGCGTATTCTCAATTGTGCCTATGATACGACTTCATAAACTATCTCTACATCATCTTGAAGATCTGATGCGATATCTACTTGAGTATTTACACACTCAAGGGGGAGTGTTGTACATAATATTGACATATGATAAATGTGATTGTGTAAATCCTAGGTAGATATGGATTGGGATATTCTCATCATCCTAAAATCCTTGTTTCATTATGATTGTACTTGTTTCACTATAAATAAAGGCATCAGTATGAGGGAAATAACACACCACAATTTCTCTCATCCCTATTTCTCTTTGTGCCGCCGGCCATCCTTATCCCTGTTCTTAACCCTTCAATAAAATAGGCCATAACAATTTAAAATTTTATTTTATAATATATATAATTCTAAATAATAATAGTCGTCAGATTGGTTGAGATTAAATCTCAACCATTGGTTTGAATTGTAATCTTACAGTCTGAACATGAGTCCTCTCTCTCAAGTCTCTCATATTCTCGATGTGAAAGTCGAACTAGACCCAGATGATAACCAACCAGCCACCACCACTCCGTCGCCCTTTCTCCTTTCGTTCTAAACGACGGCCAGCCAACACCACTCCGTCTACTCCATTCTTAGATAGACCGCCATTGTAGCACCACCACCACACCTCTATTTTTCCCCCAATCTCCATCCTCTTCCTCCATCCCAAAACCAAACAAATATGGGTTTGGGAGGAACCTCACCTCAATTCCAATTTTTCCACCTTCAATTACTTCAAGGATTCAAGGTAAGTTTTAAAATTGTGAAATTTCAAATTAAGGTTTTTGATTGTCGAATTGGAGGTAAAAATTTGTCAAATTGCTGATCAAAATTTCTCCAAACCGAATTAATTTTCGGTATTACCAAATTTCGAGATCTAAAAAATTTTGGTTCAATATCTGTATACAATTGGCTTGAACCGAAAATTTCGGTTGGATTTTCGGGATAAGGGTTTCATCATGATTGGCTTGAACCGAACCCAGCCCTTTTAGACATTGAATATTGAGCTCCATCATGATTGGTAGGGTATAATAGTCACGTTTGAAAAAAGCTCTGGCAGCGCCAGTATGCTTGCTGACCCAATTTGCCAAAAGAAAACCCATCTAAATCGGGATGAAAAGGATCTTCCTATTTGTGCCATCGGGTTACAAATGTGGCAAGCCTGGAAGCTCGGCCTACATTTATCGAGGGCTCCACCACGTGAGTGCAACAGCTGGCCTCCAAACGGAGATAATGATCCAGCGCGACGCTGTGCAGTGCCTATGATGTACCAGCATGTATTCTAGAAATATCATTGAAGAGGCCTCTATCCAGGGGACGAAACATAGGTTGGGGCTACATGGGCTGTAGCCCATGTGCAGTTTTGTTTTGAAAAAACAAACTACTTGTAGTTTTTTGGGAGCCATACCCTAATATAAATCCAGCCCACCCATTAAAATTTACCTAAGAAAAAGACAGCATCAATGTTTAAAATTACTTGTCGGACAGTTAAAATTAGGGATTTTTCTCTTTCCTTCTCTGACTGGTTGCTATTCAATTGGAGATTTGTTAAATTAGGATTCGTTTCTCTCTGGATGCATTTGGAGGACTTGCATGGCACGAGTACATCACTATGTGGCATTCCGCACTAATAATACAAGAACATGTGTTAATTTTGTTTTCACATATCCTTGCGTTAATGGCACGGGCCACCATGGCAGTGTAACTATGTCATACAAGTTATTTTCTATTTTGAAGGGTAAGGCTCATTATAAATTGAATTTGAGGCACGTCAAATATGTATCATTTTTGTTATTAATAAAATTCATTCCTACTGTCGAGTTTTCTATGTGTTTAGAAAATTATTTCAAAAGATAAATCTAGCCCACCCAACCTTGAAATCCTGGCTTCGCCCCTGCCTCTATCATTGAATATCAAATGTAGGAGAAAGATTTATATGGAACTGGTTAACCACCACGTGATGTTCTTTGTCCAATGATGAGAGTTTTTTTTGCACAAGACAATGTATTATTAGATTAGGACACCATATGACGGTGAACTTGTTTCATGTAAGTTGCTTTCCAAATGTGGGTATTATCAACTTCTTCTCGTGGGGCCTGCCACGTGCACATCGAAAAATAAACATTTTTTTGTTCTGCTATGCACAAAGACTTGGAGCATCTCCAAAAGAGTTAGTAAGAAAATTTTTCCTTGCTAATTCATTTTGTACTTTTTTGCTACTTTAAAAATTTGTTACTTCAACACACTCTTCAACTAACTCTTCACCACCTAGGTTGTACCTCTATCCAAAACCATGGGCGGCAACCACTATGACGAGCAGCCACGGTGTGCTTTCTTCTCCCTCTGATCTGCCCACTTGCTCGAGAACAAGTCAAGTATATCTCAACACCCTCTTGAGCCAACCTTTATGACATCACCAAAAGCACTCGAGATGAACTTGAGGACTTGACTACGTTCTATCAACAAATTCAGGATACCATTCATGAAATAACTTGCAATTTTCATGAAATATCCAATCTAAAGAACAAATTATAAAAGAAATTTTTATTTAAATTATCGTGGTGATTGATCTGTTTTGTCGATGAGGGAGGAGGAGGAGATAGTGGATTATTAAAGTGGATGCTCGATAGGACTCCATAATTGTGCCGAGAGTGGCAATCAGCTCCCTCTTCACTGCTGTGTTAATGCTACCCATTGCTACTAACTAGCCATATGCCGCTGGCTCAGTAGTACTCCTGCCAAATGATATGGCCAGCGATCCCTTGAGTATAACAATCACATACTGTACAAGGGTAAGATTAATTTGTGAAATGCTAAAGGCAATCGAGAAATGCTAATGACAATTGTCCACGTGCAACAAGGCCGGCCCTGAGATTTCGGGGGCCCTGCACGAAAATTTAATCGAGACTCTTACTAAGAAAAAAAAAGTTATAAATTAAACTTACAGATTGATTTTTTAAATTTATATAAATTTAATTCCTGCAGAAACAAATATATTAAATATAATTAATTGAGTTGGAAATAAATTTTGACTTCTCCAAAAATGTCTTGAGTTCAAATAGTTTTGATGCTGTTTTGGATTTTTTTTTCTTTTTTTAAAATTTTGCAAAAAAAAGAAAAGCAAACCACTGGAGTTTGAACCCACAACCTCAAGTGAAAGTTGCATTGTGAAAACCACATCTGCTAAGCATAAATTCAATTAATTTACTGCACAAAAATATATATAATATAACCTATATATATTACATACACATTAAAAATTCGGGGGCCTATACGGGTGCACCACTTATGCCCCCACAGGGCCGGTCCTGACGCGCAAGTGGGCAGAAAGAAAGTGTGAGGGCCGGCCCACTTGCGCGTCAGTGGGCAGAAAGAAAGTCTTTACATCTCCATCAAAAGACGGCTTTGGTGGCTTCAGAAAATACGGAATCAGTGTTGAATTCATCAATGTTCACGTTGTTGGAGATGTAAAGGCAAGGCATCTTATGGTCTTTTGATCTCCTTCTTTTGGAGGTAATTTATAAGAATATAATATACATAATGCAGTAATTCCAGGGCAACGTACATGGTAAGAAACTAATAGACATAATGCAATAATTCCAATATTAATTAATACACATGATATAATAATTCCTATATTAATGTACATAATGCCACAATGACCTTTCCATATAGAGAGAAATATACATGGTCTTTACAAATTACACCACCTTTCCATATTAATTAGTATACATAATGCAATAATATTCCTTGCTTAGTTGGGCCTTAGTGATCGGGCTTTAGCCGTGGAAAAAAACTACAACGCGTTATAGGTAAGAAAATATGAGTTTGAAGGGGGAAATTTGTTATTTTGAGTATGAATTAAGACTCAATCACTAATGTTAAGGTCTAGTGATATTTTTCTGTAATCTTCATTTTAAGTGCAAGGTCTAAAGTTCAGAAATAAACTCATGTTTATTATGAAACAAATTTACTACGGCGCCTTTTAAAATTACAATCTAGTAATATTCTTTTTCACTTTTAAGTTAGAATATTGTGGATTGTGAGTTCAAAACTAATATTTATTTACCCCTCCTCCTCCTTATTTTATTTTTTTGTTTGGTACCATGGTACTGTAATAATAAGAGAAACTTATTCTTCTTTTATATGGTTGCCTCCCTCTCTAACTTGTATTTTCTTACTTTAAAGTTTTCAATAATAAAGAGTATGGATAGGTGACAATATCCATTGTTCTTCTTGGGCAATAGCCTCAATGAAATTATAAAATTATATGCTTCAACACAAAAGGAGTTTGAATGAGGCTGTTGTGCGTGCGCTAACTAAGGACTCATTTGGGCTTTTAAAATGACTGAAAACGTTTTTGATGAAAGTGTTTTTGGAACCAATTTTTAGTAAAAATGCAAGTAAATACTGGAAAACACTTATAGTACTTCATGCAAGAAACACATAACTAGTGCTTCTAGCAAGAATGCCAGAAGCACTTAAAGTGCTTTTGGAACCCAAAAATAATTTCATCAAAAGCGCTTTCAGTTATTTTAAAAGGATTTTCAAACGAGCCCTAAATGCGTTGGTTATGTGCGCTAGCTAAATCAACGGTCATAGATTGATGAGCTCACGAGTAGAAACAGGTAGACATAAAACCCACGTCTTTACAAAATACCTGAATCGAGGCTTGGATTTGCAAACTTCTGACTCGAAGAGTGAGAGAATCGAACGGTGACGGGTTTTTGACCGTAATTGTGTAGATGTTTTTGTCGCCTTTGGCGGTCATGGTTTGGTTGGTAGAGTGATGGAGATGCAGATGGGGTTGTGGTTTTGTATTCTTGGCCAAAAATTCTGTTTTTCAAATCTTATTTTTATTTGGGATTTGTTGTGACCTAAATTTAGAGAGAAGAAGAGTGGTGCAGCAAAGAGAGAAGAGCTTGAGGAATTCTAGAAACTTGCTCTCCAAGTAATACAAGTTGTACAAAGAAAGATCTTCTAGATCCCGAAGAATTCCTAATTTATCTCTACTTAGGATTTACACAATCACACTATGCCAATATTAATTGTAACACTCCCCTTTAAGTGTGTAAATACTTAAATAGTAGACACATCAGATTTTCATGTTGAAAGTTGAAGTAGTTGATGAAGTCATCTTGTAGGCACTGATGCAGAACACGCGAGTCTCATATAGGAATTTACTCACAAGAGTAAGTCTCACCAAAACCTGACTATGGTAAAACCCAATGGGACAAAACCCATAGTCTAAGGAGCAAAAAGTGAGTTAATGCAATGTTGATACTTAACATCTTCAACACGTAAGTAGTAAGAAAACACACAAGGGTATGACCATCCCGATGTGGGTGCCTTATCAAAACCTTGTCAAGTAACAAAAACCCAATGGGAAAAATGATCATGATCGTAGGGTAAAATAGTACATTAAGGTCAAGTGAGTATACTTTAGGATACTTCTCCAGAGTTCGACAAAACTCCCCCTTAGAACTACAAACGTTGTAAATGAGAAAATTTGCGCATACCAAATCCTTGAACAAGCTTATGAAAGGTTGACTTCTGTGGTGACTTCGTGAAGAGGTTGGGAAGGTTGTCTTCGGATTGGATCTGCTTGACTTCAATCTTCTGATGCTCATGCTGATGTGATATAGACCTAATATGCTTGGTGTTGACTTCTTAGATGTATCCTGTTATGGTTTGGTCAATACATGCAACATTATCTTCATAGATCGTTGTTGGGACTTAATGATGGATGAAAATCGTAGGTGTTTTGAATATGCTTCCTTGTACACGTGTGGTTTCGTATATGGCGATGAGCTCAAAGTCCTCGCAACTAAGGCCTATTTAGTGGACCTCCAAGATATTGAGGTGCTTCTACTGGTAAAGACATAATCCGTTTGGAAACATGTCTTGTGCTGACCAGACAAATAGTATGTGTCAGCATATCCCACAAGGTAGGCATCATTCCGATAACCAAGGGGTTGTGGTTCATTCTGAGATGCGTAGAGATAGAATAAGCCCAAATCCATAGTAACTGAAAATCGTCTTTAACACCTATTTGGTGATAGCGTGTAGGCACAATGTTGTATCTTGCCAAAAGATCAACAGCGAAATAGATGTCTTGCCTAATGCAATGGACTAAGTACAATAAAGCGGTAATTGAACTCAGATATGGGACTTCAGATTCCACAACCTTTTTAAGGGTCTCATTTGCATCTAGCGTATGGATGATCATGGGTCTACTTGAAGGTAACATCTTCTGGGTGTAGTTCGTCAGTGGACCAGAATACTATCTGAACTATGCTAGAAACTTCAGGTCGAGACGAACACGAGTTTTCCCAAGATCTTTCATCTCAAATTTTGACTTCAGGTGCAAGGCAGTTTTCTCAAGCTCTTTTTAGAGTCTAAGTGAGATTCATGTCATCGACATAGACTGCAACTCTAGAAAATTTGGTTTTGTACACGCAAGGTCATAAATTATTCACATATCCCTAACTGATCAAATATTCACTTAGACAGGTATACCACATCCACTCGGATTATTCCAATCTGTAAAGTGAACGCCTCAATTTAATGGACAGGGTGTTTTGTGGTCTAGAACTATTTGAATCAGTTCATGAAAGTCCTTCGGAAACTTCCATGTAGATTTACGTATCATTATCCCTATAAATACGTTACAACCATGTTTATAAGCTGCAATCAATCCAAGGCGTATGAGAGAAGCTTAACGCCATGAGGCGGCATTATATCAGATTGTTTCATTCATCTCATTATGCTTCATTTTGCGTTAGATGGCGTTGGAACTACTGGCTTAAACACTTTCTGCTTCGCCAAGGAATCTAATTTGACATGGATTGTTTCTAGTTGACCAATCAGTTATACGTCGACATTCATCAACGGAACGCTGTTTACTATCGTCGTTTTTCACTATTTTAAGTGGCTACCATATATGTGAATATCGTTGATGGTAATTTCATTCCAATTCCTTAACTCATCCATGCATGCATAATGGACCAAGACTACAAGTTTCGGGATAATCCGGATTAATTTCATGAGGTGGAATGGTTGAGATAGTGATCAAAGAAGGGATTCGTTTGTGCCATGTTTCTCCACTTTCCGGGCCGTCCAACAGTGGCGGCCAATCGCCCTCCAAAGGCGGCACTCCTTTCAGGGATGTTAACTAGACTTCATTATGTACGTTTATCCTTGCAGACATATTTGCAACTGGTATGTGTGATCTCGTCACTTTAGCTAGATCACAGAAAGCGTCTGGAGCAACACTCTGGAATCTAGAATACTGCGATCGAGATGAGACATAGTGGGACGTCCAAGATAATTCATGTCATTCTTTAAGAGCGTTGACATTCATATCTCCCCCTAACGGAGAGAAAACTGTCTCACCAAAGTGACAATCCCAAACTGGCGGTAAATAGATCGCGTGCAAGGGCTCTAAAGAGAGAATTCGAAGGAGAATCATAATTGACAAATATTCACATTCTTCGTTGAGAACCCATATTTGTACGTTGCGGCGGTGCAATATGGCATAATGTGCAATACCCAAAATGCGCAAGTATGAAACATCAATTTTGTACACACTAACCAACTATAACACTAAAATTTTTTGGGTAGCAATGGGCCTCAAGCGGACCAACACAGTTGTATACAAGATTGCATAGCCCTAGGCAGAAGCCTACAACTTGGTGCGTTCACCAAGATCCTGGCGATCAATTGATAATGCGCTTTATGACTGCTTCTACGAGGCTGTGTTGGGGTTGAACATGGAGAATCCGATGTTCAAAAGCTCAAAATACATGCAATACGTATCGAAAAATCTTCGATATAAACTCTCCGGTATTATCCAGTCTTCCAAACTTTATAGGATAATTAGGGTGGTGAGCCCTTAAGTAAGAAACTTCCAGGAATTTAACAGCAATGTATGTGTACAAACATGTGACCATTGTGTCGATATATCAACCAAAAACCATATTTACATGGTCCGTATTTTGGTTGGATTAGTCCACATTATTCCCTTTAATCCATTATGAAAAGAGGGTTATGTAATATCTTTGTTAGGTATGATATAGAAATTCAATTTTCCCAACGAGTAGGGTTGGCAAAGTGTGCTTGTAGGCACAAAATCTTTACTCCAGATAAACTACTCGAATCACCCGGCTCTAGGCCAGCCTATATATGGCATGTCCCAGTTGGGGAGGCAGCCCATTAGCCCTAAAACATAGATTCATGCTTCATATTTTAGAGGTGATGCAAAGATACTTCACTCTATTTTCTACAGTGGTTACATGATCATTATTCTCTCGAATATCCTTAAAACTCAATAAAATTGGTAGGGGCACAAACTAGTGCATAACCAATGATCTCTTTTATTAAAATAGAGGTAGATGTTGCACGGTTGAGGTTTGGGAATACTATCCCTTATTCTTGATGTTTTGAGTCTTAGGTGCCAAGGGATCATGTGTTTAGTCGGGATGCCACCCCTTGGTAAACTTTGATTCTATCACTATTCGATACTTTTTAGCCGAAGATGGATCAGCAGATTCAATAGGCGTCTATCGAAGCAGAGCCTTTTGTTCGGTACACCTGTGCCGAAGCAGAGTGTGACCTTCAGTACATCCTTGCTGAAACAGGGCATGCCGTTCGGTAGGATCCAACCGAGACTGAAGTTCAGCTTTGGTAAGTCCTTGCCGAAGCAGGGCTTGTACTTCGGAAGACTTCAGCAGAAGCTGGGTCACACCTTTCGATAGACTCCAGCAGAAGCTGGGTTTATACTGTGTGGTACCTCCAGCCGAATCACTGTGGTACCTCTTTATCACTGTTATGCTTTTTAGTGAGTAATGTATTAGTAATCAGATTTGAGAATTTAGTAAACCTCAGCTCTCTACAGTGCTACTTCAGGAGCATGTTAAGAAGCACGGAAGGACGAGAAAAATCTTCTCCAGTCAAAATTCGATCGGATTCTATAAATTTCGGAATTGTACCTATTCACATATGAGTTTCAATAATGTCTTGAGTCTGGCAGGATATGTCTTGCTTCGAGCAAGATCATCTTTTCATGATTAGAGCGGTTCGTAGAGCGAGTCAAAGAGCCATGAAATCCTCTTCATCAAGGTATTTCCATTTATAATGCTTCAGGCATAAGTCTTCGAATGAAGATCATGGCAGAGGCTTATTTAGCTCTATCCACGCCATTATTGGCTTCAATGTTTCTCAACTTCTCGGTAGTGAAGTGGAGCTTCACGAGTAGTTTTTGCTAGAAACTTCCATGTCAGTGAAATCGAATTTGTTATGGTCTGACCAATCCACTGGATGGAGGAAACAAGATTGTGGTTGGTGCTTATGGGAAATAAATTATCCATAAGCATCAAAGTTAGAACATTTGGGTTCTAAGACATGGTTTGGTTTAGTGGATTAATCACAGAGAACTTCGAGTCTCTACATGAGTGGTAAGTTTTAGGAAACATAAAAATGTTTCTATAGCACTTTTTCAAAACTACGAGTTCGAATTTTATGAACTACGGGTTCATAAGTACCTGCAAGAAAACGCAATATATAAAAAAATAATAATATATATAATACAACAAGTAGATGATCGTAGGTCTGCGAGGCCCACGGTGTGAGGTAAGTCACTGCTCAAAAATTGGGGCTGACTGGGTTTTGAGCCCAAATGGGTGCTATTGGACTGTAGGCCAACATAGGATAAAAAATTAGGTTGCAAAACCCAGGCCCAAAATTGGGCTAAGAAATAAATAGTAAAAAAACAAAGCCCACTAAATAGGTTTATTATTTCATGCGGGCCAAATTAAAACAGGCAAAAAAAAAAAACTGAGCAAAAAGGATCAAAGGCTGGATCCGTGAATGTGGGATGGTCTGCTGCAAGCCCAAAAGGTTGTAGTTGGTGTCTAATCATAAACCCATACATGTTGGGTGTGCAGATGTCGCTGGAGAATGGGGGGTCCACAATCTCTCAAACACCGTTGAGGGTGACATGCAGATAAGGCGTTAGGCGGTTGCGTTGGTTGTCCAAAACTGACGAGATTCATCTGGAATCTCTTAAATCCAATCATCGGTAATGATGAGAAATCACTGAAGGGGGACGACTGTAGGTCGTCAGAGGTGTTAGGTTCACCAAAAAATGGTGACGGAAGGTCAGAGCTCGACTGCAAACGAGTTGGCATCGGCGGGCAGATCGTAAGGAAGGAGGCGACGTAAAACGTCGTCGTTTCAGTCTGGAAGGGGTTTGGGCATGCGACTTAGCTCAGTGGCTCATCGGCTCAGCGACGCGGTTTACGCAGCTTCAACCTGCGGCTCGCACACTAGGGTTTGAACATAAACTTTTTTTTTTCTTCTCTTATTCACACATATTCAAATCACCATAATTATAATATAATGATAATAATAATTGCGAGTAATAATTTAAGCAGAAGATTATAATTCTTTTAAAAGGGTAAAATTAGGGTTCATGCATCATGGTGAAGGTTTCATGCAATCAAAGCTGAAAAAATGTCGAAATTGAAACCGTATTTTAGAAGATACTTGTATTGCTGATGAATATTGTGAACGGGTTTGTTGAAGAATCGCCTTCAATTCTGGATTTTCATATTCAATGCATTGAATCTCGTTCAACATAGAATAACAAAGAAAAAAAAAATTGAATCAATAGCAAATATATTAATTCAGTAAAATAAAAAGTAAATCAAATCAAGAATGATTGAAAATAATACTTCCCATGATTGAAGATGGCCAAAACTCCGGCATAATTCTCTTTAGCATAGCGTCAAGAGCGTGCTAATAACGTGTTGTGACCTAAATTTAGAGAGAGAAGAAGAGGAGTGTGGAAAAGAGAGAACAGCTTGAGGAATTCTAAGATGATATTCCTCATGCCTAGTGCCTTTATTTATAGTTATAAGAGAGAGAGCTCTCCAAGTAATATAAGTTGTACAAGAAAAGATCTTCTAGATCTCGAAGGATTTCTAATTTATCTCTATTTAAGATTTACACAATCACACTATGCCAATATTAACAGTAACATGATCTTTTTTCTTTTCTCTGTGTTTGTTTCTAGATGCTGCTACTTTCACTTAATGATACTAGTGCCTGCCACATTTGCGAAAATTCTTTTAGTTGTTGTGCCACATGTCTAATTTTACAATGTTTTATTCTTTCGCAACAAAAATATTCATATGATATTGCTTATTAATCAGAAAAATAATCTGAAAACGTTACCGAACTCCTCGCGGCTTTGCGCTCAATAATCAAATTCAAACGTTTAGTTATCACATTTTCGAGCTCCATGTATCCAACAAACCACTAACATAGGTTATGAAAGTGGAACTTGTGTTTTCGTTGGTTTGATGTTTTTCGTCGTGACCTAATTCGTTTTAATATATCCTGTAATTTACGCACTTCCAATGGATTGTAGGCAGTACGTGGAGTCCGTGGCAACTCTCAAATTATTTTTCTAATTTTTTATGATTTATAACAATTTTTACAACATATATTAATAAAATAAAGGGAATAAATACGTGGCAAATTTTAGTTGGCTCAACGACTAACAAATGACATGTGGTGGCTTCTTATTTGTTGCAGGCCTCCTAGCTGGCCAGCTGGGTCTTAATGTGGGAGAGCAACTTACATGGAACGGGTTCATCACCACATGACGTCCCGATTCAATAATATATTGTCATGTGGAGAAAAACTTGTACATGACAATGCGTTATTGGACGATGGATGCCACATGACGGTGAACCTATTCCATGTAAGTCATTCTCCTGATGTGGGCTATGGTTAGCAGTCTCTTATTTTAATAGTTTAGGGTTTAGGGTATTGTTGTGTTAGTATGTGAGTGGTCCTACAACACGATTTCTCATCCTAGAATAGAAGGCCGCCACATGTACAGGTGTTCTAAAGCCACTCGCACTCCTCTTACTTCTACAGTATCAGAGGACGAAACATCATACACTTTTAACCAAGAGCAAAGTGGCGGAAACCAGTTTCAAACAAAATTAATTAAACGCCAAGCAATGGACTCATATCTACTTATGATCTCGTATGCTCTTTCCATCATCTCTCCTCCCCATTGAGGAAAGTTGAGGTTTTATCATAAAACCAATTGGCAATATGGGAAGTAGCCCAACCGCTTATAAGCCCTTGCAAGATTTCTCTTTTCACTGATGTGAGACTCATTTAGCTTTACATCCTCACAGATCTCTCTCCTCCTTCGAAACCCATCAAACATGACAGAGAAGAGATGCAACTGAAATGGAATTTGGAAATTTGGAAATGTGTTTTTTGTCCATAATTTCTCCATACCCAAGAATTGGACGGTGGCAGTAATTTATCTTGAATTTTCTTATCAAACTAAAGTTGTATTCTTATAAAATAAAATAAAAAAAAAATCTTGGGTGGTACGTACCATTTAATGATCCGGCTATTGAATGGTCTCAGATTAATTTGCAGTGGGCCCCAAATAAATATTAAATCATTCAACAGTACGTACCATTGAAGTTTGACCCAAAAAAAAAATATTGTGCTCGTAATTTGACATTAAAATAAGAGTTTAGGAACTTTTCTTATCAAATTAATGTTGATCTGCAGCTTTGGTGTTTACAATTATGAAGCTGGAATAGTGAAGAAAGAGAAAAATATTCGTAATTCCCTTTTTTGAAGCTCAAGTAACGCACTAGGGCCTCGTTGGGTACGCCGTACAGCACACCGGATAGGACTATAATAATACGGAGCTTGGTGTTTGGTGCGCTTTGTACTAAAATAGTCACCTGACTAATTTAACCGGGTCCACTATTTAATACCCCTCACGTCCGACTAATTATACCCCCAAAAACCTAGGTATAATTTTAGTTGGGTCTGCTCCCTCTCGCTCTCTCAGTCTCGCTCTTGTTCTCTAGTCTTCTCCCCCTCTCTCTCTTTCGTTCCTCCTTCTTGCTTCCTCTCTCCCGCCACCAATCCAGCCCTCTCTCTCCTTCTCTCTCACCACAAACCCACAACCCATAACAATCGTAGAGGTCAACGAGAAACAGGTGGTTGTTGCATTGGGATGGGTTTGATCCCAGAACGATGATGAGAAACGAGTTTTGTTTCTATGGCGACAGATTTGAAGAGGGCAAGGGAAGCGAAGGTGGAGAAATGGGTTGTGGAGAGGGAGGTGGTGAGTTTGTTTTGTTCTTTGTTGTGGTTGCTGATGAGGAAAGAGCTACAGAAGTATAAGGAGAGGGGGAGCTAGAGGACCCATTTGGGAAAGGACTTATAATACAGTCGTTAGTCTGATACTGTACCAAACGTCCGATTAATTTAGTCGGTACTATTCGATGACTATTTATCTTATCCGACTAAAATAGTCAGTACATTCTGAGCTGTCAAACGAGGCCCAAATTTTGCGAAAGGAGTTTTGGCTGATTTTTGAAGAATGGACTAATTTGGGTCAAGTCAGACCGTTTACAAAAATGGGTCAAATGAGTGGAGTTGGTCCAACATAAAAGCAATTGGGCTTCACAATACTATTGCTCCTTAGGGTTAAGACTCAGAGTTGAGGTTGGTGTGTTATAACCTAGACCTGAGAAAGAGCTGAGTTATCTTCCAACTTCTAAGTTTGTTGAATTTAATTAGGTGTTTACGTATTTGAAATGAATATTGAAATGCATTTATTAACACAAGCAGAATCAAAAGGTATATGAATTACACATTACACTACAATTTGTAATTTAATAAGATTAATTTCTGACTTCCTCAGATTCATGTAAAGATGTCATTAGGATATATAGTGGAGGTGGACTCCACTCAAAGAAGGAAGAAAACCTACTTCTAGAAAGCAAAGAGTGTGTCGACTAGTCAATATATGAACGTATAGAGGAAGTATCTTACTCTTTAGTATAATTGAACAACATCTTTCCTACTTCCAAATGCATGATCCTTAATGGGCACGAGTGTGTATTGTGTAAAACCTTGTTGGCCAACACCTGCATGCCAAACCCCATTTTAGATGATAGTGCCTTCAAAAGTGGGATATTTAGTGAGCAAGTCAAACCCCTTTTTTAAAAAAACTTCACATTTAAACATAAAACAAAACGTGCATGAATTTTATGTGATAGTTCATAGTTGCCACAATTCTGCTCTCTCTTGCGTTTGGATTTCTTTGAGCATTGCCTTGTCAATGCTTGTACTTTACGTACACTTAATTTACAGTGACACTAATATTAGTCTTATCTTTAATTAAATTCTATATGAATCCCTGATATTTCAATTCTTCATCCTACCATTATTACATGTTCACTTGATATAGGGGTACTTATAAACTCGTTACAAATTTGTTAAGAATTTTGTCCTTAATTTGAGTTTTATTGGAATTTTGTCCTTGAACTATGATTATTGGTCTCCTGAATTTGTTACAATGTGGAGCCATGATCTTTTTGAGTAACATCGTTAGAATTTTCATACAAAATAAAGGATTTTAAATGGACAAATAAGGAACAAAAGCTCTAATAGAGTTATCCAAAAAGATTATTACTCTACTTTGTAACAAACTCAAAGACCACATACTTCTAATTTTAGAGATTAATGCTCTAACTTTCTCTCTTTCTTTACTTAAAGGTAAGGTGTTGTTTAACTTGCTCCAAGTCGGGAGAAGGATTTACATGGAACGAGTTCACTGCCACGTGGCGTCCTGTATTTAATAATACATTGTCAAGTATAAGTTTTTCTCCACATACCAATATATTATTGCATTAGAACGTCATGTAACCGTGAACCCATTCCATTTAAGTTTCTCTCTCAAGTCGGCATGCATGACCTCTTTTTTAAAGTGGAGTCCACCTAAAACCCACATTTCCTAATCTACAATCAGTGCGTACGGAACTAAAAGATCACAACCAAAGGCATGCAGACATCTTCATTGAATATTTCATATATAATGACATCTTCAACATGGAACTTATGCTTATTTCTGGTCCTCATTTTCTTTTTCTTTTTAACAAAACGAAGTCTTCAGATTTTAATAAAAGAATTGGACCGCTATACGAATTACGAAGTCTTCCGACTCGTGAGTTTGAGTCGGCAAAGAGAGAACGTACACTTAGGTTTATCTATTATAGGCTTGGCCATATTGAAGAGAAAGGGTAACCTTCATCCTTTTAAACTAATACTGCAAATAACTACAATTGGAAAGAAGCTCAATTATGAAACACAACTAATCAATGATTAATCCCGTGATTCATTTTCTTTCCTCTCAGTTAATTTGCATAGGCAGCTTTGTACCTTAGAGTGATTGCAAAGGGATTTTTCCACATCATGCATGATTTTAATTAATTTGTTCTTTCATTGGAGAAACTTCTGGTTGTCATCATCAAGCTAGCATATATATGGTGCAATATTAATTCACACAGAATATAACACTGCGGTGACTAGAGATGTAGAGGTGCAAAATTAGGGCCAACTTTGAGATTTTGAGGGCTCTTTGCGGAACTTAGAGTGAGGCCCCTCTCATACGATATCACATGAAAAATACTAATTGAAAAAATCTATCAGGAACCGATAGCATACAATAACATTCAAATGAATTTAGAATTTGTTAAAAATTCAATAATGTTGAATCAAAAAAGATATTTTTTTATATTTTATATTTGTATTATTGATTTTAATGCATTTATTAAAATATGGGTATGAGAATCATTTCATATATGAAATCATAAAAATGTAAATTTCTTTTTAAAATCCGTAATCAAATACCAAAATCAGAATTTATTTTGTGGCGAGTTAGGCCATTGTCATGCCAACTTTAAGCAGGCCAGGTTTGTGCTAGATTCATGCCGGAGTAGCCCATTGTGCGTCTCTAGTAATAAGCTAATGCTTTAGGGAAGTATAACATTAATAAATATGCAAGTAACATAACATAAGGTGAATTTACAAATATCACATTGAAAATTTAGTACTATCACATGCAATAGTTTCAATTCCTTGAAAAATATAGAGTACCTCAATAAATTGGTGAAGTCTATAACAAATTACAAGATTATTCTAGTGCAACAACAACACCATATATAATATATTATGTTCTAATAAAAGACGTGGAGACTAATACTATTCATAGGATTTTAAGGATTCAACTTGTGCCTTCCCACAAGGCCCCTTCATCCTAATGTAAAGCCGATACTCATCAAACGTCATAGGTGAGTAAAGGGCAGGTCGATCATTTGTGACAAGAGCCTTGACAGGTTCAATCATCAAATCACTCTTTGGGTTGTAAAACAAGGCCAGTGAAACTCTGTCTTTAACTGAATTAACAATCACTCTATGCTCTACACTTTTGTAAATTGCATTGCTCAACACCTGAATTTGATCTCCAACGTTCACGATGAAGGCATTAGGAACAGGCTTCACGGTTACCCAATTTTCACCTTTACGAACTTGAAGTCCAGCCACATTTTCATCAGGTAAGAGAAGGGTCAGGCCACCGGGGTCAGAGTGTTCTGAGAGACCAAGGGTTAGGTCTGGTTGAGGGCATTTCGGGTAGAAATTGACCCGTAAACATGCCCCAATATTCTCTTCTCCTCCGAAAGCATTGAGAAGTTGGTCTTCCCCAAGGCCAAGGTTTAGAGACAACACCTTCATCAGAATCCCACATAGTTTAATCGTTGCTTCACTGTATTCTTCAATTAAATTCCTACAACATAAGCTAATGTTTTAGGTACGTATAACATTAATAAATATACTACAACAATCACCATACTTATTTTCATATATATATATATATCTGTGCGTGTACGTATTAAAATTTTTTAAGATGCGTTTAAGAATTCATGAAGAATGCAAAAATTAGTCGCGCATACGCATGATGATCGGTTGGAATCAGTCGATGCATGTTTTCCTTATTTTATGTGTACCCAATATTGACTCTTTTAAAACCAAAAATGCAATTTGCATGTTGTAGCGCGAACCATGTGTAGTGGATCCATGACTAACATATTTTTCTATAAAAAGACTCAAATCACTAGGTGATAAATATCGGTACCGAAAGTTTGGAAATAAGAAATTATGTATCTAATAAAACCAAAATTTCTGTTTTACATGGTATTCGACATCACATATTAGGCAAGATATTGATATCGAAATAAAATCCGTAATAGAATATACAAGATTTGTTTAAGATTGACTCACAAACAAAAAACATCTGGAGGATTTATTATAATTATTGAAACCATAAATATATGTATTTTTGTGTTAAAATCGGGTCAAACTTTAATAGTACGTATCATTCAATGGTACGTACTTTGAATAGTTTAAGATTCATTTGGGGCCCACTGCAAATTAATATGGAACCTTTCAATGGCCGTACCATTGAATAGTACGTACTACCTAAGATTTTTTCGTTAAAATCAACTGTATTTAACTTTTGCTCCAACAATTTATCTAATTGTTCTACAAGTATATATAAATCTACCATCTGTCTGTTCACTTTTGAGATTTACTTTTTTGACAAAAAGATTTGATCAATTTCTGTTACTGCTGTTTATATATACTAAGATGTTACGTTTGATTAATATACACAAGAAGAGTTCTGCTAAACACAATTAATCAAAAGAAAGCACAACTTATATATGCTGTTAGTTCAAGTGGGCCTAATAACGAGATAAATAAAAGTCGTTCATGCAAAAGCACGACTAATATATGATACATTGATACTTTTACACCCGAAAAGAATGCTTTAACAAAACAAGCATATACAATGCTCCTTTCACCTAAAACTGACCAATTCTATTTTGGCATCAGTAATATGATTATATATATATATATACTTAGAAAAGGAAAAGTCATAAAAAGCACGTTTTCAATGATGAAAATTCCTTCATATCAGAAAATGAAAAATGAAAAGTACCTGCATGACGATGGGAGAGCCGGCCATTTGTTGTGGTTTCTGATCTGAGGAGGCATGTAATGAAGAAAGTAATAATCACTCCAATCCAGAGCAGCCCCCTTCTCAACTCCCAGCCGACTTCCGTACCCTTCGTACGTACTCGGCTTGTTGGAGTACTCCTGCTTCACCTCCAGCGGCAACCCGAAGAACTCGTGCCATGTGTTTCTCGCCCGCTTCATCAGCTCGTGACTCACCCCGTGGTTCACCACCTGAAAAAACCCCCACTCCCTGCAAGCGCTCGAGATCAAACGCATAGTCGCCTCGCGGAGGCTCCGCTTGTGGCTTAAAAGATCTTGGAGGTCAATGACCGGGATGTTGACGTCAGCATCACGGTGGTTGTTGGTATTTGGCGGTGATGGTCGTTTGGATGGTGGTTTGATGTAGAGTTCGGGGATTGCGGTTATGCCGCTTTCTGCTAAGGACTGGACTCTCACGATAGGCTCAGGCCAAGACTGCAAGCAACTCATTGTGGTTATGTTTCTAGTGAGATGGGTTTAAAATCTGCAATGCAAGAGTGAGACTGTAAGAGGAGGAGATAGGAGGTTTATATAAAGTAGTGGAGGGAGGGTGAGGGTGGGGGAACTAGCTATAGTTTCGGCGCCGTGAGCAACTTGATCTTCTCATCACCATAATTTTAAAAGAAAATAATACTTATGATATAATTTGATATACATATCAATTAAAAATAAAATTTCCAACAAAAATACAATTAAGAGGAGAAGAAAAGGAGAGAAATTATAGCTACTTTTTACGTAATGAGCTAGCTAGCTATGGCGAGCTGCAAATGGAGTGGTTTAATTTTGATGGAGATGACTTTGGAGGGTCATATATATATATTTTTTTTCTTATGGGCTTCAACTTGAAACTATACTTTCACTTTTGAGAAGTAGCAACTAGCAAGGCAGCATGTCCTAGCTTAGGCTAGCTACACAGCCTACACTACATGACTACTCGTGGCTGAGCTTTTATCGCTCCACCTGTCTTTATCCTTGTGTATCTCTCAGGGTCAAATATTTCACAATACATTTATTAATGGGTAAACTGTCGTTTGACTCCCTGAACTATTACTCCAGTTGAAATTGACCTCTTGAACTATTTTTTTGGTAAATTAACCTCTTAAACTATTTGAAATCAGCCAATTAACCTCTCACCGCCAGATTTAACGAAATTTCATCCACTTTGCTATCAAATACTAGCACGTGTCGTATTTTAATTGGTAGCTCTAGTTGACATTCTAACAAATTAACAGCAAATTTGATGAAATCTTGCGGTAAGGGGTAAATCTACTAATTTAGAAAAGTTTAAGGGGTTAATTTACCAAAAAAAATAGTTCAGGGGGTCAATTTCAACTAGGGTGATAGTTTAGAGGGTCAAACGGCAGTTTATCCTTTATCAATTTGTGCTGAGAGGTTCCTTTCCAAATAAAAAAAGTTATAACTACACTATTATTATTTTTTCCTTTACACATTTAATCTTCTATGTTGTTTTTGTTGATTTCTTCAATTTAATAGCTAGATATAAGTGAATGTATAAAAGGAGAGAAAATGCGTGTAATTACCATTTCTCTCAACAAATTCTACATTTCTTTCTTTCCTTTGTGTTCAACTAGTTGGTTGAATAATTTAATTGGTATATGCATGCACAAATTATCCATTCAGTTGCCGTTTGAATAACATCAAATGAATATCCTCCACATGTACACAATTTGTGGACCAATATTCTGCCCTAGATAAAACAAGTAGACAAGACATGTAGTTATCCAAATTCCTTTTTCTTTTTCCTTGCTCTCACATTGCTAAGATATATATGTATATAATTTTTTATGTTTCCATTAACTTTTTGGAAAAATCTTGAGTGGTACGTACTATTCAATGGTACGACTATTGAATGGTTCAGATTAATTTACAGTGGGCCCCAAATGAATCTTAGCCATTTAACAGTACGTACCATTCAATGGTACGTACTACTGAAGTTGGACCCTAACTTTTTGTGTAATGTAATTTCTACGTACTTCTAAAGTATATGTACATAAACCGTACTACATACTGCCTGGATTATGTTGGCTAGGTCACATGGACTGTCTTCCACATGTATAGTAAGTTATACAACTCATGTACATATTTCGCTCTCTACAGATGAGATGAGAAATGTCATCGAAACTTCGTTGCTCTCCAAAATTAGAAAATAGAAATAATATTGGGTTTTCCCTCAAAGGAAAAAAGAGATATCTGGGTGATATCCCACATCGACCAACGGAGAGGAGGTGATGTGCCTTATATGTACATGCCCACCTCCATTTAGCACAAGGCCTTTTGGGAGCTCACTGGCTTCGGATTCCATCGGAACTCCGAAGTTAAGCGAATTTGGGCTAGAGCAATCCCATGATGGGTGACCCACTGGGAAGTTGCTCGTGAGTTCCCAAAAACAAAACCGTGAGGGCGTGGCCCAAAGTGGACAATATCGTGCTACGGCAGAGCCGGTCCGGGATGTGACATAATAGTATCAGAACCACTCTGCCATTGGGTATGGATGTGCCGGCGAGGACGCCGGGTTTCTCTTAAGTGGGGTGGATTGTGACATCCCACATCGACCAACGGAGAGGGAGTGATGTGCCTTATATGTACATGCTCACCTCCATTTAACACGAGACCTTTTGGGAGCTCACTGGCTTTGGATTCCATCGGAACTCTGAAGTTAAGCGAGCTTGGGTTTTATCAATCCCAAGATGGGTGACCCACTGGGAAGTTGCTCGTGAGCTCCCAGAAACAAAATCGTGAGGGCGTGGCCCAAAGAGGACAATATTGTGCTACGGCGGAGTCGGTCCGGGATGTGACATCTCCTTCCTCTTTATTCCTTTTTTATTTTTAATTAAGACTATCTTCAAAACATGGGTCTAAAGCGTAAAATCTATATAATACAAAAATTAGGCTTTGGGTTGAAACAAAAAAAATTAGGCTTTAGGGTTTAGGATTTACTCCTAAAAATTTAAGATTTACACTGGAAAACCTCTCTTGACCTAAAACCTAAATTTTATGGTCGAATGTGGGATGTGATGTATTCATAATAGGGTCAAACTTTAATGGTACGTACCATTCAATAGTACACACTGTTGAATGGCCGTACCACCCAAAAAATTTCCCTAATTTTGTACTCCAAACCTTTTTTTTTAGCTAGATTTGTTAACCTACTTTGGATTAATTAACTAAAAGCCCTCCACATAACAAATCAACACTATGAGGAAGAAGTTTATAAATAAACCTTGCCTTAGTCATAATTAACCTCTCCACCCACTCCACCATTTACTACAATTATATAGGTTAAGGGTTTTTAATAACAATTTCATTTTTTGTTTTTATTTTTATTTTTATTTTTTATGTTAGTGATATAAGAAAAATGCATGAGGGAAATGAGGATGAAGAAGAGTGGATGAAAGATTCAAGATTTCACTTCACTCTTCTTCTTCCATTTTTTTTTTTGGTGAAGATGTAAAGATAAAAAAGACCCACATCCCATATATATGTATTTTCTTCATATCTGCAGCCACAGAAAATGATCACACAAAAAAAACGACTATAAAACGTGCCCTAATTAAGCTTTTCGCCTCCATATATCAATTTCTAGATGCAATACTTATGGTTTTTGAATAATTAACCTAATATGTAATTGTATTACTGGTTGTGCGCTTGGCGTGTGATATGCAATTGCGGCTGAAACACAACCATCGTTAGGGTTAATTATCAGTGATAGCATCAACGTCAATGACTCGATCTCTTTTTGTTAAGCGCTGCAAGCATCACCGTCGACCACAATGTTACCTTATAAATTATAATAATACATATATAATACAAAGTCCATATTAGATAATGTTTGGCCGACATCACTGGAGGGCTTAAGGTTTTCCATCACGTGGGAAACATTGGCCAAGAAAACATTAAGAAAATGTGACATAGTGGAGATGATATCAGCCCATATATTATATATATACCCTGGCCTTCCAGAATCGGATGTCCCCCGAAGACCTTATATTTCCAGGGAGACCTTTTCAGTTTTATTTGTTTATAAGTTTATGAATTATGGATAGAGATGGCATATAAGAAATTAGACCATTTCAACGTAATTACTTTTATTATTTATAAAAGAAATCTCGTAATTTTTATTTTTATTTTTAGGGAGGTAGGTATTATTTCACTGAAGGATATTAAAAAGAGTTAACAGCTCAATACTGCTGGGGATCTGTTCTCCTTCCTTTAAAAAATTAGAGGTGTAAAAGAAAGTTTCAAGCTAACCTAGTTTTTTACTTTTTCTATTGTTTTTTAAAGGACACGTGCAACTTAATGGAATTATAAAGTGGATTTTTGCATTAACTTTTAAAGGACACGTGAAGGGTTTCTAATGTTTAATATATGTAACGGCGATTATTCTAGCATAGATTGCACAACGATGTTGTTGTTAGACATGAAAAGTGGGATTTCTCTGCACTAATGATTCTAGCATATATGAACAATATCGATTCAAGGAGGTGAATCAGGTTAACTTGTTTCATTATAAGCTTCCAACAACTTGTGTGTGTGTGTATGTGTGTATGTGTGTATAGGGTTTATTATTTTTTAAGCAGTTGAATGGAAAAAGCATGAAGACGCTATTATTTTTGTATAAATTTATGGCTTAGCTACATTTTACATCCTTCAAAACTGAAGTGATTTTAATTTCCTTATTTTGCATCATAAGAGATTGAAATTGTTTTAATTTTTGCCTTTGGTCTGATTGATTGTTTGATATCTCATTAAAACTGATAACATGGTGACCCTTATATAGGCTAACGTGTAAGCCACATTTGCACTATATTGACAAAACAACTCATCAATTCAATAGAGGATTAGATGTTTAAAGAAACATAAGGTATAAATTGATACAATTTCAAAACCTTAGAGTATAATGTGAGAAAATTATAACCTTATGGCCCATTTTGAAAATCACTTTAAATTTGAAGAGTATAAAATGTAGTTAGACCTATATTTACATAGGGAACTGATATTGTCACTCCAAAAATCTCATTTTGCACTCCTCACAGGTGTATTTTTCTTTTTAAATATAGAAAATTCAAAGTACAAAATAAAAATTCCCTTTATATATACACTTTCTGCCATTTACGAAAATGGTAGTTTCCACTTTCTAGCCACTTGAGCAATAGTAGTTGAGAATTTCTTCACATAGACAAAAAAGGTAGGGTAGGTTTGAGTTTTAAATAAGAAAATAGATGGATTAGGGGAAAAAAAACACAAACTTGGCCATCTGGAGAGAAAAAAACCCTATCCGTTTTGGGGTTGCCAGCAATTCTTTTTTTCTCTCCTCTCCAATTTGTTTTTCTTATTTTTGATTTTGGTGTATAATGTTGGAGATGTTTGAGTAGTAATACCATTCCAAACTTTGTCCCACATTGATCACCACCAAAAAGTTCCTACCCATTATAAGGCTTTGTACCTCTTACAAAGTGATTGGAGTAATGGAACCATGGAGAGGAAAATTGGGCTCAACCTTGGGTTTGGGCTTTGGGGATGTGAAAATTAATTAATAATTAATATATATAATTAATATTAATTAATTGTCAAAAGATGGGCCTTGGGGCTCTTGGGCTCGGGCTCTAATAATTAAATCCGTTAATTAATTGTTATTTTTTAAAATTTCGGATTTAATATTTTATTCTTCCAACAGACTCATCTTTTCAGATGAAGTCTGGGTTGAAGAAGAAGCACCAGAGAGCAAAGCATCCTTTCCAACAGACACCTCCCAACAGTCACATCTCATTCTCATACCTGTTGCGAACAGGTATCCATACTCTATATATTCATCCATTTGCATGGCATTTTGCATTCAGAAATTCGCATTCAAATCTCCTGTATAAACCAAAACCATCCAACTGAGAGAACCACATTCTATATTCGTCAGAAGTCAATTTTCCGGTGCTGAAATTTTGACTTAGATCGTTGAATCCTGGTGAAGCAGACGTCCAACGAACTACAAGCACAGAGTAGGGACGAAATTCTGTTTCAACGACATTGCGGTACGCAAGCCTCAATCTTCGTTTTTCTTAAATTTATTTTGTATTGTTATATACTGCAATTGTTCTTTGTATTTAATTATTAGCATAAATAAAATTATCATTGATTGTTGTTCTATTACCAACAATCAACAATCTTGAAACAGAACATGGATCAACAATCTGTGAATGGCACTGGTCCTAAGTATTCTGAAAAGCCTGAGAAATTCAAAGGCCTGGATTTCCAGAGGTGGCAACAGAAGATGTTGTTCTTCCTGATGACCATGAATCTTGCTCATGTTGTCAAGGAAGAAGCTCCGAAGTCTAATGAGAATCCAATGATGAAGGAGACTGTCATGGCAATTGAAGCTTGGAATCATTCTGAGTTTTGTTGCCGGAACTATATTCTAAACAGTTTGGATGACAATCTCTACGACATTTATTCTTTGTGCAAGACTGCAAAGGAGTTGTGGGAATCCCTGGAGAAAAAGTATAAGATTCATGATGCCGGTTCAAAGAAATTTGTGATCGGTAAGTTTCTCAAATATACTATGTTGGATTCTAAATCTGTTGTCTCTCAAGTTGAAGAAATCCAAAAGTTGATCTATGAATTGCACTCTGAGGGATGTGAGATCAATGAACATTTTCAAGTTGGGGCTATAGTCGAGAAATTGCCAACTTCTTGGAATGACTTCAAAATTTATCTCAAGCACAAGAGTATATATACATACTGCAATTGTTTTTTGTATTTAATTATTAGCATAAATAAAATTATCATTGATTGTTGTTCTATTACCAACATATAATTGTCTTCAAAAACGTTGTAATCGTTCAAATAGTCGTTGTCTTTTGGCCCACACACACAA
This sequence comes from Gillenia trifoliata, assembly GCA_018257905.1. Classification (NCBI taxonomy): domain Eukaryota; kingdom Viridiplantae; phylum Streptophyta; class Magnoliopsida; order Rosales; family Rosaceae; genus Gillenia; species Gillenia trifoliata. Next base: position 8,243,046 of record CM031084.1, on the reverse strand, counting down.
CTAATACAAAATTTTAACTACAGTTGTCATCTTCAAGATTGATTTGGAGCTGCAAGGCGTGAAAGTTGTCAGATTACGTCGGGTTTAGGTTAGCGGGTAAGATACTATAAGTTTAGCCGATATGGTGCTATCGCTTTCTTCGGGATGTCAAGAGGTTGTAAAGCGGCAAAACTGTTTGATTTTCTAGATCTACTTCCCTTCATGTTTTAGGCTCATGGACAGTGATTAAGTGATGCAGTTAGACTTGTGCGCTTCACATGACACACCCCGACCCGGATATCCACGTGTCAATATATGTTGGCCGACATCCCAGAAGGGATGACGAAAGCCATAGTGTAAGTGTTGTGTACAAGTGCAAATAAATTAAAACTAAGGACTATGTCACATCCCGGACCTACTCCGCCGTAGCACGATATTGTCCGCTTTGGGCCACGCCCTCACAGTTTTGTTTATGGGAACTCACGAGCAACTTTCCAGTGGGTCACCCATCCTAGGATTGCTCTAGCCCAAACTCGCTTAACTTCGGAGTTCCAATGGAATCCGAAGCCAATGAGCTCCCAAAAGGCCTCGTGCTAAATGGAGGTGGACATATACATATAAGGCACATCACCCCCTCTCCGTTGGTCGATGTGGGATGTCACAATACAACCTTCCCAATATGTTGAGAGTTTTTGTTATTACATGATCTCCATATAATACGATATTTATTGAAATCTACTCTTTGTTTTGTGATTGATCATGTTTTATTGTAAATTTTAGATCAAGTTTGCAAGGACTCTTTTTTGGTTGAATTCTTCATGAATATGTATCTTTTTATTTATGTGTTAAGCTTGCCTTTGGGCTCACACGTGAATAGCCGTTGGCTAATTTAAATAAGTTTGGATCTCTCCTTTCTATTGCTAAGTGGTTTTGAAATAGATGCTCAGATTCTAATATGATATCAGAGTATGCTATTTATGTGTGAGCTTAATGACCACGTGTTTTCATGTCACCTAATATAATTTTGTCCATATGTTAAGCTTAAATAACAATATAAATATTTCCCTCCTATTTTCATTAATTTTAAGATAGAAACTCACATTCTAGGTGAAATAGTCTATAGGAAAAAAAATACCATATATGGCCACTTCGTGTGGAGGTGCACTTCTTAACAACAATCTTGGTACATCATGCATGTGAGTGAGCGAAAAGAGACTACCACTGGTTGATTTCCTTTAAAACTTAAAGCAGGGCAAATTAGAGATGTTAAAGTTCATGTGTTTGAATTACCTAACTCAAAAACTCATAATACCATTTAAGTCTAAGTACTTTTACTCTATTGTGAATGAGAAATGGATTCTTTTATCAAATACTCTTAAATGTTATGTTGTTTGATTCTAGTTCTGAGTTATTGATTATGTTTTCGTTAATTTAATGAGTTAATTGGAGTGATAATCCTAAAACTTTAATCTAATAGGAGCTTTGGTCCCTTAACTAAAAGTTCACGAGTATTGGTCGTCAAACTTATTACAATGTGTATCAATGGTCCTTTTGGATAACTCCATTAGAAGTTTTGTCTATTTTTTGCTCCTTTAAAGTCTTTATTTTGGATGAAACTTCTAATGGTGTTACTCAATATGACTATTTGCTCATTGTGATAAATTTATGGACCAATACTAATGGATTTTTAGTCCTCGACAAAAGCTTCAATTGAGCTAAAATTCAAAAACCAATGCTCATTTTTTGTCTATTTTAAAATATATAACACAAATTAACATTTTACACAACTAGTATAGAATACATTAGTATGAACATTAGAATACATTATTGTTTAATGACAGCAAGCCACACAAATCCAATAATAAAGCAATATCATAATGCACGTGATGCAATTCAATATCATAATGCAAACTTGCTAGCTACTATAGCTAGGCTTACTAATAATCAATCTACGCATCAAAATCAATCACTTTCCATCTTAACTACTCTTGAATATTATGAAGGTGTACAATATTCGTCATTTACCTTTTCAAACAGTTTAATCCATCTAGTTTCAAGTGACTTTAAAATTTAATTCTCTGTTGGTTGAGAAGGACATGCTTACAACTCTGTCCGTGTTCAATGCTTTTACAAATTAAGAGAAGATTTTTTAATGTTATTTTCAAGTTAAATTGAATGTGTCCTCTTTTCTTAATTGGTAGAGAGTATTGCCTGCCTAAATTCATAAAAACTACAAGATTTAGTCTTGGACAGGAAGATATTTCATACAATCAGATTTTTTTAAGACACGTGGGGATGAATCCCACGTAGATAGAAACAATGACCTTGCATGAATTTATAAGAAAATGGGCTTATGAGTGACCAAGGAAGTTGACGAACTGAAGATGTGGGATGCAAAGAACATGATGTGTGCAGCTGATCCAAGCCATGGATGGTATTTGACTGCTTCAGCCATGTTCCGTGGCAAGATGAGCACCAATGAAGTTTACAAACAAAAAATGTGAAATTCGTTCTTAATAAACATCACAACGTAGTGTTACTAAGAGTCTTTCTTGCATACCCCGGGGTACGGGGTACTCCGGGTTTTTAAATCGTTAGATTTTTGTTTTAAAATATAAAAATCAAGATCCAACGGTTAAAAAATCCGGAGTATCCCGTACTCCGGAATTTTTGGTGTTACTAATAGTCAATGTGAAAAAAAATATGGATGGATAATATGCCATGTTTTAGAATGTATTATTAAAAACAAAACACATATAACATAATTGAATTATAACATCACGTCCGGAGGCACGTAAGAGAATTTCTTAATTGAAACTGCTTTTGAACTTTTACCCTTTAAATAAGCATTGCCTTTTGGGGGTTACCAATACTTTTGTTGTATTTATCAAAAAATAGGGTGTGACTTCAATACTACGTAGCAGTACGAGTGTTTTGTCGTATTTTCAATCCCAGCCATTTCACTCAATACTATGTATTATTGAAGAAAAATCATTAAAAAAAAAAAAACTTCTATTTTTGATAAATGGTTGCATAGGGAAGGCCAACTTTTGGTGGTTTGACTGATAACTGAGGGCTAATTAAACAGATGGTTTGTGAGGGCTATACTGCACGTGCCAAAACCTCCAATCACATGGTAGGTTGCACTCTCTCTCGTGAAGTCCCATGCCCCATCCATGCTCGTGGTTCATGCCTCTGGTCCCGGTGTGAGGGCTCACACTAAACCACCATCCCTTTCGGATCAGTTGATTGGTCATAATGTCATTCACCTTTAATGAAGCAAAAGTAATAACAAATTAATGCATATTTATTTAGACAATTTGCACAACTTAGCTTTCCGTCGATTAGTGTTTCTCTTCTAAATACCTGATAATCGGGTCAAATACCAAGTTCGAATCTCTCTTATGTATTCTGGTTGTTAGGTTTCACTTGTGACTAGAAACCGAATTCTCTTTACGAACAATTGGAGCTTTCAGTTGAGGAAATGAAATATTTTCTGCCAGTGGATGCCATTGTAGGCTTGTAGCAATTGAGAACACAAGAACATGGCTACCCATTTTCCAGTACATGCAACATGTTTGACACAAAAATTTCCACCACATAAATAGATTCTTTTTAGGTATTGACCACCACACTAAAGTTTCACCAATGTTTTGTCTCACCCAACGTGGGAATCAAACTCAATGATTGAAATCTGTTTTGCCCAAGTTGATCTTAGAATGTGAATCGAATCCAACCAATTATATATATGGAGGGTGGAAAACTATAGCTTAGCTAGAATGTCGATCCTTATTAGTTGTTTCACAATCCCACATCAATACTTCTTAAATAAATAAAGTAGTATGTATCACCCCCCAAGCATTGCTTTATCGATTATATGTGTATAATAAGCTCATCATGGAAACCCTTTTAAGAACTTTTGGTAAGCATGAAGCTATGCCTGGTTCATATGGTGACAACAATTAGGGGGAATGCCCAACAAGCACTTTACAGAAAAGCCAGTGTGGGGGTGCATGTGCACTAAAATGTTGCAGGTAACATCAACAGTGATGCTGCACTTCGGACTACAAGATTTTCTACCAATTGGAAAAAGGCAATTTCATTTTGTCCCAATTTACAATTACAAGTGCTTTTGAGTGACCATTCAATGATGCAAACCAAACATGGAAAATAAGAAACTTATTCGTTTTGCTTGGTTTTTGCCGGTGCAATTTATTTGACCATTTAAAGTAGCAAGTTTTCATCTTTCTGAACGTGCAGAAACAAAATGATGAAAGCATGATAACTTGAAGATGCTATTATCTTATTGTCATGTTTCAAGTTTTATTTGTTTTTCGTAAGGTAATAGATATACAGTCAAGACGAAAACCTATTTCCTGTCTGGAGTTTAGGGCTGTGTCAGCGAGGTGTCTTCTCAGGAACAATAATCTTCACTTTCAAGATGATGGAGTTTGATTGAGTTGTCTACTGCAAAAAGCTAGTGTGAACTCAGAACAGAACAATAACCAATTATCAAAACATGATTTAAGAGGGGTTTTAAAACGTTGTAATACTTGGCCTTGGTCATGCTAGAAATTTCTGCACTTCTCTTAATTTTGTCCATTGATTTTCTAACCATTTATTCAATCCAAACGTGAAAAGAAAGTACAGAAGATGAAAAATGAATGTAGAAATAAATTCCCAAACATTAAATTAATGATCACTTCAGCCTAGAGCTCCTTTTCATATATGCTATTATCAATAATTCGTATGATAATTGATGACAATAGCTAGCCACATATTCTTACAAATGAGGAGTAAGTTGCCCTAGTAACCTTCTTGCTTCTCTTTTTTATTAAGCAATTGTCTTGTATTTCTAGGGTTAGCCTAATGGTGAGAATGAGTAGAATGACGAGTAAGAGTAGGCTAGAGATTCAGAGCTCAAAACCTTTTTTCAATTGTTTTATTTCTTTCTGACCAAAAAAAAAATGGTCTAGTATTTCAGTTAAATAGAAAAGCCTAATTAGGGTTAGCCAAAATGCTGAGGAAGAATAGTGTAATGAACAAATCGAGTTTGGTTCCATGTGACCTACCTTAGGGCTGCCTCTAAAAATTGGAGCCTAATTAAATAGTTAAACTGATATGTTTTCTAGTGGTTCAATTTATGAGTATGTTTTTTTTCTCTAGAAAAAGAAACATTGCATTAAAGAGAGAAACCTCGAGTATAATCAAAACCCGTTAAGTAAAAAAGAAAGGCTTGTCTAGCATTCTCAAGTAGAGTATGATCTCAGATATGAGTATCACTAATATTTAGCCGAATACTAGTAACTGCATCAACAAGAAAGTTGGCCTCCCGAAAGATATGTTTTCAAGATATATACTGAAAAGAAGAAGCCAGCCACTTGATGTCACACAACAAAGAATATCTTTAGGGGCACGTTTACTAATTCGTAATCAGAATGAGAGGAATTAGATTGAGGAGAATTGGATTGAAGATGAGTCAGAATCATATTCTTGTTAAAGTTGTTTACTAAACTATTTGGAATTGGAGTAGGAATGATGCTGCATATAAGTTGTTCACTAATTACTCTGAATTGGAATTAAAACTAGTATGATTACTAAAATGACTTTATACTAATTAAAGTATTTTATGTGCCAATTTTTAATTTCCATGGCCAACTTTCAATAAAAATAATCTAACAAGTTCTTTTTTGCTAGGCAATTATTTAGCAAGTTATGAATACACGGAAAAAAAAGAGTAAAGGGTAAAGACGAAAAATAGAGAAAGGAAAAAAGCTCTCTTCCCCACTAACAACCCCTCCACCACAGCCCTTCCCAACCCCATAGATCCTTGCCATTGCCATCTCTCTCTCTCTCTCTCTCTCTCTCTCACTTGTTGAGATTCGGCAAGTCGGCAACAACAAGACAAGGAGAACAGGTCGGGCCTCTGTTAAGTTATGACTGGAGCTGAAGCTCCTTCTAAGGGATTACTGGGATTGAGGAGGAGAGAGAGATATACTAAGAGAGGGCTGCAGAAGTTTCGTTTGCTTAATTTGGGAGGTAAGTTGCAAGGGTATTTTGGAATAAGCAAAATAATTTTAGGGTAATTTTGGTATAAATGTTGGATTCCGGATTGGCTCCATGTCCCGGAATTCAAATACTACCTATATCTAAGGAATCCCACTCCGAGAATATTAGGAATTCAGTTCTATTTTTCTGTGGGCCTTACATGTTTGTTGATTCCGAAATTTTTAGTTAACACTTGAATGTTTTGGAATAAGTGTCAATTCCATTCCTCCCCCTCTCATTCTCGTTTCATAAACATGCCATAGAAGTTCAAAATCAACTCTGTACCTGAAGTGAATTCAAGTGGATTAAAATCCTTTAAAAGTCCATGTCAAACCCTAAAACTTGGTTGCCATGTAAATACTAAATGGTGAACGCCTGACCTAAACATAAACATAAACACAAACGCAAACGCAAACATAAAAAATAAGGGAGCCTTCACCATGTGGGAATCCATCCAAGTCGCTTTCTATTTTATTTTATTTATTTACTTCTTGTTGGTGAGAATGATTATGTAAACAAAAAACACTCACATAGCAGCTGCAGCAGCTGCCAACCATAATTTGGGCATTGTCTGTGGAAGATAATGGAGCAAAATAAACTTTATATTATATTAAATCGTTTGGGAGATTGGGAGAAAAAGTGAATGTGATGAACATAGATACGTGCCTATTTGGCATCTTAATCTTGTGGCTTCCATGACAGAGACTGACTGTAGACCTGGCTGCGCCTAATAAGACACAGAAATTCATGGAGTTTTTGGAACAGAACTGTCAGATGAGTTGTCTCTCTTTTAGGGTTTTCGTAGTACGTCGGAAAAAGTGAGTGTGATATCAATATATTGAACTCGTAAATAAATCACCCTTTTACAATGACAAAAAAATTTGAGTATAATACCATTTTATTAAACTCATGAGTTCAATATATTAACTCATGAGAGTAGTGTTAGGCCTTCCATGATAGGCTGGAAAAAATAAGTGTGATACTAATATATTGAACTCATATAGAAATCGCACTTTTACAGTGAACAGGAAAATTTTGATTGTAATATCAATATATTGAACTCACACTAGTGTAGTAGTAGTGTTATAGATATCAAACTCAGGCTGCTTGATTCTTATATATAGGTATCATGCTGGTTTTTAAATTGGGGATTTTTAAAGCTTCAGTATCTGCTGCCTTCTCAACAGGTTTTTTCTTCTTCTAGAAATTCTGGGATTTTCGTGGGAATGGCTTCTAAAACTCAGGTCAGGCCTACCACTTTCTTCAATTTTCCGAAATCTTACTGAACTTATGATGAAAGAAATTTTTGATCAAAGAGAAATCTCCTTGTAACATTGGAAAAGTAGAGTATTCACACAGCCTTATTATGTTTGTCTTCTACTAGGGTATAGCAAGTTGAATTGGGTTTGGGTTTGAGTTTGCAATCAAAACACAATTCTTTATTAAAAGTATAGAATACTGGGCTATGTGAAGGAGTGCAACTTACATGAAACAGGTTTACCGTCATGTAGCGTCTCGAATCAATAAAATATTGTCATGTGGAGAAAAATTTGCACACGGCAATTCATTATTGGATAAAGGATGCCACGTAGCGGTCAACTCGTTCTATATAAGTCATTCTGACACATCCCGATCCTGACACGCCAGGTGTCGGGAAGTGCTGGCCGACACGTGTTAAGTGACGAAAGCCAATTATGCATGTATAAGTGAAAAAGTGAATAGATTTATAGTTGGAAGCGGAAGTCAGAATGCGGTGATGGGTAAAACCCATTATTACAGGTACATAACAGTCAAAGCATAGTAAATAGTGCAAGGAATATAAACATTCATATCCTCTTGAGGATGGATAAGTAGAAATTAACTAAAAGTAAGAGCGAATCCTACATAATCTGGAGAAAGTGTCAGAACCACCAATCACAACCGAAGCAAGCCCACACCTCACTGGAAATCGAATCCGCCACTAAGTCCTGGAGGGGCGCAAAACATAAAAAGGTGAGTGGGTCAAAAAGTAAAGTTTGATAAAACCTTTGTTTTCAAGAGCATACTATCCCCTCGTTGGAAAACATGTATAGTTTTTGAAAATACGTCATACTCCCCGGTATGATCCTCAAAATACTATAATCGTAATACGAGTACTCCCCGTTCATCAAACTGAATGCTCAAAACACGCGTACTCCCTGAAAATCAATGACTGACTGCTCATCCATATGTAAACACACAAGCCCAAGTAGATACGCTACAAGGAACAAGCTAGGTATATAAGTAATACACTGAGTAATACAATGACGCGAGTCTAACGCTAATCGCTGTGCACAAAGTGCATCACACAAGTTCGAGTTGCCTAGTGCAACCTAGAATAGGCTAGTACCTACAATGGATCCAAAGTTGCGTAGCAGTACTGGTAGTGACATCTCCAAACGTCAAGGCAGTCCTGGCCACAAGACTGAGTACACTCGAGGTGTTATACATCTACTGATGAGAAACAATATAGAAACATGTATGGCAATATAATACGAATGTTCTACCTCCAACATTCGCATATGATATGAGTCATGCTAACAAATTAAAGAAATCATTGAAAAACCATACGTAATAATACATTTATCAAAACAAAGACCCACTCACTCACCTGTAAGTAGCCGAGTAGTAGCCCCCCTAACCTGGGTAGCCCCGGTAGTCCTCTAGATAAGTCTCACCTATATGAGATATCATTATAGTAATGATTAAACTCATAAAGGTTATAATTAAACTAATTAATTAAACCTATCCCTTGTTTGCTCAACACGGAGGTCCGAAACACTTCGTAAAATATCATACGTACTACCCCTAGGTAGTACGCGTTGTCACGAGTCGCCTCGCATCGACGGAATTGAAAAATAAGGTTCCACACGCCCTCACATGCGGTGTCAGTTGACGGCGTTAGATCTAACGGAATATTCCAGCATCTCCGTTAGATCTAACGGAATATTCCTAACGCCGTTAAAAGAAATATTCCCTGGAATATTCACGGTCACTGACGTCACCTGGTCGGTCTGGACCGGTTGCTGACGTCAGCGTCGGTCGCCGCTGCAACAAGCTCTGGTCGCCGCCGTCGCCGTCGCCGAAATTTTGGCCAGTTTTCTGGGAAATTTTCAAATCTCCATAAATTCTTCATTTCTTGGCCAAATTTCACGTTCTTTATACCAAAATGAAGCTAAAGAGGAGTAGAATGACGGTGTACCTTTGGTTTGGCTGTACAAGCTTGGGAAATGGCCTGTATTTTCCTCGAAAGGTCGCGGGTACTGTAGCTTGGTCGATCTACGTCAAAACTCAACCAAATCAAGTAAACCACATATGAAAATTCATCTACTCAACGAGAGGAACCCAATGGTGGTAGTTAGAAACCTCACCTCGGTCTAGAATGGCGAGAAAATCACCGGGAAGGTCCGGTTCTTCCGTGAGCTTTTTCCATCAAACGGTTGGGAGTTTGGACGAACGATTTGCACCGTTGAGTCCAGGGCGTCAAGATGAAGATGGTGGTGATTTTAGCTCGCCTCGGTTCGATGGGTTTTCATCGACGTGCACTGTGCACATACTGTGAGAAAGAGAGAGAAATGAGAAAAAAAGAGAAGAAAAAGAAAATGAGGATAAGGGAGAAAGTGACGGGGAAGAAGAAGGAAACAGATATTTTGGGTTTTGAGGGTGTTGTGCACCCACCAAAACAATAAGATCACATGATCCCATGTACAAAATAATCACGCATGTGTCCAAAATATCCCCCGAAAATTATTTTATAACAAACTTTTTACGGAATGTTATACATTCTCTATGTGAAGACTCTAGCAAAGGGATATAGATCTTCACAAGTTTTTTCTTTCTTTTGATCAAATGTGAGGCTCTAGAAGCCTAACAACTATTAAAGAAAGCATTATGACATGTTTACTTATTCGTAATCAGAATCAAAATAAGGATTTGAATTTCAATTACGAACTAACCATACGAAAATGAAAACATAGGGGCCCAACACAATATGAGGAATTTAACTCCTAAAATCGAACACTTGAGCTGCGGGTGGTATTCTAATTACCGGAGAAATAACTCATCAAGGATCCATTTGTTTACCTATTATACCCCTCACACTATTTCTGAACTATCAAGCTTCATCATTATTAACTATTATATAAAATAATTTACTTAAAACACTGACAGTTTAGTAACCAAATTAGGTTCGATTCTCGTTTAGTACGTTCCAAGGATGGTCCGAGGGTCTCGAGGCTCGGGTTGTATCCACGACCGAACGTAAAAGTCAAGATTGGAGTGCGATGCACGCTTTATGACGTGACTAGAGTGGAATTGGCGAATGATATATTTCAAAATTTGGCTTGATTTTAATTTTAGATTTCCGTTGTTTGAAAATATAAAATTGATTATCAAACAAATTTTCAGTATTCCAAAAAGTGACCGAAGAATGAGAACTGATTCTGCTGAAAAATGAAAAAATGAAAAAATGAAAAATTGAAAAATTGAAAAATTGAAAAATTGAAAAATTGAAAAATTGAAAAATTGAAAAATTGAAAAATTGAAAAATTGAAAAACGAAATGGCAAGTCACCCGATTACGTATTAGTGGTCATAACTGAAAAGGAAATTCCAAGGCTAGGATAAGTTGAGTTGGGACTATATTCAGCAAGTCCTTGGGGAAATGGATTTAATTGGGAAAGCCTTGTAGCCAAACAATGAGGCACTGGTGTAGTCCAGAAAATGCAAACTACACAAGACCTTCATATATCATCGAAAAAAGTATAACACGGTAACGGCATAGTTCAATCCAATATGATCAACCAAAATACAGCTACAAAACGTTGGAGTGGACAAGATTAACAGAGAAAACCATACACACATGCCGTGCCGTAGCTACGAGGTACCATGTTTTTACACCATTAAACGATTGCAGGGACAAACGAACATACCCATCCGCCCTCCATGATCCAACTTGTATGGCACCCAAGCAAAAAGGAGGCCCGTCTAAATCAAGGGACCCTAACAATAATCACAAAAGAAAGCAAAGCAGCTGATGTGCCGGAAAAGACCGAATTACTTCTTTTGCATCAACAATCCAATGACCAAACTTGTCCATGCTTCTTCACTCATTCCCCAAATTTATGGAACCATCCTTCATGAGCTTTATGCTTAGACTGTTGAATCTCCCTCTTGAGTAATGCCGAGAAGCCTTTCTCCAATCTGTCCCGGTTTTCATCATGGCGACAAATTCTTCATAGCTGATACGCCCGTCCTGCATCAACAAAACAATAACATCAGTTTGTCATCACAAGTTGACTGATAAAAAGAAAGTTTGTCATCACAATATCATAGTAGGTGTAAGAAGCAATTGATCCTCAGGTCCTCACCTTGTCTGTGTCCACTTCTTGAAATATGTCATTTGCTACATCTGTACAATCATCTGCCCCATCTTCCATCAATGCATCCCGGAGCTCGTCTGGCTCAATATAGCCGTTGCTATTCTTGTCAAAGTAGGAAAATGCCTTGTGAAGATGTTCATCATTTGCCATTCTCTGTAGGTGGAGGGTAACGGCAATAAATTCTCCACAGTCCAGGGTACCCTTCCCATCAGTATCAACCTGTTACCAACAAACTAGCCAAAAATTAGAACCGGAAGAGACTGCTATACCAATGGAAATTATGTTTCTCATTCAGTACTTTCAAAAAAGTGACCACGTTGCCGGAACAAAGGTCATTGAGAATCAATGACACGAAGCCATAACTAATCTACCAAACAAGACATGAAAACAGAAAATCCATATAAATTACGACAAGATATGCATGCTTTATCATCACCTTCGCCCATTGTTCCTTTTCCCTACAACTACATTACCTTTTTCAAAACATAAAATGTGTTCAACATGAAAAAGTTTTGGGTTTAGAATTCTGGACCCATGTAGGTAGAATGTATTGAACAATCTAAGAATGCATCTGGTTACCAACCTCCATAAAGGAATAAGTTTATAATCTGTTGGACCTATGGATGACTTAGTATTATTCCTTAGAATACATCTTTACAGTATTGTTTCCTACTTTACACGGGACTAGAAGAAAAATTTGTATCCTACGACTGCCCTTGATCTTATAAAGTGCATAGGTTGAATTTGTTAAATACGTAATAAATGAATATCTAACACTAAAGTTTAAATCATTAGGTGCGGCGACTCATTTGATGCTTAACAAATGTTGTATCTAACTAATGTGTATTTGCTTTAACACCCCCACCTCGAATTAAAGTGGACAGGCAAGAACATGCCTAATTAATATAAGATTAATTCCTTTGAACAGAATGGATTGGAGAATAGGTCTTGTTCTATTAAAAAAAGCGGGAACCATGTAAAGATCAATATCAATATAACTTAATTGCTTGATGTTTAATAGATTATGTAATACTTCGTGTGATGCTAGAACTAATTTTTTAAAAGAGTTAACGATGAAGCAATACTCACTGCTTCAATAAGCAATTGAATGTCAGAATCGGCAAGCTGGGATCCAAAGTTCCGAAGTCCAGATTTTAACTCGTCAATTGAAACAATTCCATCATTATCAGTGTCTATCTTCTTAAACATCTCCTTACTGTCTTCAACTTCATCAACGGAAAAGAAATCCGCAATAACCTGTTTGAAGTTACGTAAATTAGTAATTGCATTGAAACATACTGATACTACAATACACCAAACATATTAGAGAGTTTGTAAGATCAGTCAACCAACCCTTAAGGCTTTTCTTTTGAATCTGTTCATCATTGAAAACTGCTTAAGCCTTGACTTGACAACATCCCCAAGGGGAATGTTCGGTGCTTTCTTAGCATTTTGGAGCCAAGGATGTTCTGCAAAAGGAGAGAGTATGACACATTAGGTACTAACTTAAAGCAAGCAAGAGACAACTACACGTTCCTTTTATACAGGGCAAAGAATACAAAATTCCTATAGTTCTTGAGCGGTAATCTAGGGGAAAACAAAAGCTTTCCTCCATTTGGAGACTGTCATATTTCCCATATAGACGTCATCCTTAAAGATCAGAAATGTAGCTATCCACATCATTGCATTGTTTACACATGTCAAAATTTCTTTCTCATGTACCAAGTTACCTATCTAGAGTTTTGTTAAACGCAGTACTTGATATATATTTCAAATCATATGAAGAATTCATTAACCTTTTTAACAGCATAATCTCTTCATAATATAAACAAGGGAGCTTGCTGAATTGCCACACTAAAAATGTGCAATGGATCCCTATCACAAAGTATATGAATATCACAAAAAGATGCAATACCAAGAACTTGCTTCGCAGTCAATCGTAGCTTTGGGTCTGGCTCCAACATTTGCCTAACTAAACTCTTGGCACTCTCTGAAATATTGGGCCATGGATCACGTTTGAAATCTATCAGCCCACGTAGAATTGCCTGTGCAACCCCTTGTTCAGACTCTGCATAGAAGTACACAAGGTAAAATGGAAAGCTCTTTACAGAGCAAACTCCCCTCCCTATGGGGGTGAGGAAGATATTAGAGAGAGAGAGAGAGTAAATGGGAGATATAATTACCAGCCCAAAAGGGGGGCACCCCACACAACAAAATATACAGTATAACTCCTGCACTCCATATATCTATTTCTGGCCCGTAATTCCTCTTGAGCACCTCAGGAGCCATGTAGTATGGACTTCCAACAATTTCTGAGAACCTCTCACCTAAATGTTTAAGAAGATAGCAACATTCATACATATGACAAGAAAATGTACCCCAATTAGCATAATTAGGAAAAACAGCAGAAATTCATGCTTGCAATGTTGTAGTTACCAATAACAGTAACAAGACTTCGGAATTTCCTGCTTACCACACACAATAGGTATTAAGAGAAATCTAGTTATTTTGGACTTCTTTCACAGTTAGATGTTATTGTTGTAACTCATAGCCTTTACACTTTATAAAGTCTTTATTTCATATCAGAAAAAGACAAATTTATTTCTTTAAACACCCATATTCTGGTTCTTGAGTATCCATTTCTTCAAACCCTCATGTTCTGCGTTTAACAAAAACTTATTTCATCCAATGTCTGTTTAGCGCTGTTAACCTGCTTACTCTGTCGGCAGCTAATTTGAAGAACTATCTCAAGTTTTGTCATTACTTGAACGAAGGAGCGATATCAGATTTTTTTCCTAACTCATTTCACAAGAGAACTTTAACTTCCAGCCTCAAGTACCTAAGGTTTCTTTAGCACTATTTGCTGACATACACAAGGAATCTACAAGATTGGAGCATCAAAGACAAAAACAATCTTTGGAAGGAATGTAAGTGTGTGACAAGTCCAGACACAAGTGTAAAATATAAGAGCGAGAATTGATTGCAACAACAACGCAACTCCTCTAATATGATCTTGGATAACAAGGTTACAAATTTCTAATTATAATCTCATTATGTTAATCATCAAAGTCATTCATCTCTTACACTCCCATACTTTGTTTTAACTTGGTGTCATTCCCTTAATTCCCTGGTGCATTACAACAAACTCAGCCAAACATTTTTCCACGCATCAACCCTTTAACTTGTACCAAGCTTAAATGAATGCTTTTGCTACACATTCAAACCTGCGATTGCAACAATGTCAATTTTGAAATATGACTCTTTTAACAAGAGCCGAATAGGCAGTCGCTTGTGCAAAGTATTGGACAACAGAATAAACAACAAAAATTCAAGTACTCTACAGTCTAACTACTATAAATTATGGTCAACCTCAGTCCAAGCCTTACGAATCACAGTACATTCTACATAACAAACAATTCGCTGAAGATAAATAATCCATATTACCCAATTATAGTAAGTCAACTAAGTATCAAGAGTAGTCACAATCAAAACATTCGAAGATACTATATATATCAGCAAATGCTTCAATTTGAAGCTTAGCATCGCAATTTCAAAAACCCTAAATTCGAAATTCAAATCGTACCTGGCTTGAAGAATATTGACAAGCCAAAATCAATGGCCTTGAGAGGCGAATTCTCCTTCTTGTTCGCGAACAGAAAGTTCTCCGGCTTCAAGTCCCTATGAATCACTCCGTGCTTGTGACAGAGCTGCACAACCTCGACAATCGTCCTGGTTACCGCCGCCGCCGCCCGCTCCGTATAATGTCCCCTGGCCACAATCCGATCGAAGAGCTCACCGCCCTCGCACAACTCCATCACCAAATGCACGGCGTTCTCGTCCTCGCAAGCCTCCTTCAAGCTCACAATGCTCGAATTCTTCGGCAAGTGCTTCATTATCGCCACCTCGCGCCGCACATCCTCGACGTCCACAGCGGTCCTGAGCTTCCGCTTCGAAATGCTCTTGCAGGCCAAAAGCTCACGACTATGGCGGTCAATACAGAGGTAGGTGACGCCGAACTCCCCCCGGCCGAGCTCCCGATCCACCAAGTACTTCTCCTCTATATTCTCCTTCGGCACGCCGGTCAACACCGTCGTCGGAGCCTTCTTCCCGGCGCTGGAGTCCCTCCGGCCGTGATCGTGTCCGGAAAAGTTCGATTTCACGTCCTCTCTGGCGACGGCAGCCGGAGATCTGCAGCAATTGCCCATTGCAACGCCCACGGTCGGTCGCTCTGTACGGATCTAGCCAAAACCCTAACTAGCCCTGGGCGAGCTAGGGTTTCACATGATAATGCCGAAACCCTAAGCCTCGAGGTAGAGAGAAAAAGTAGCAGAGAACTCCTGAACTGTGAAATCAAAGTGAGTTTTAGAGAGAGAAAGAGGGAAAAATTGGTCTGCAAAAAGTGTGAGTGAGGGTGTACGGTGGACCGTTGCTGTAGAGTGAGAAGAAGTGAGGAGGGTGATGGTTTTTTTGGAGATTTAATTATTTTATGAATTTAATTTTGAAAAAAATATTAAACATTTGGAGAATATTTTATGTTCTTCTTTGGTTCTGCGATTTTTGTCGGCTAATCGAGCATGAGGGTTTAAACGGTCGGGAACGGGACGGAGAGACTAGGAAAAACGGAAAGGATGAATGATGGGTTGGCGCTAACGTTCGAGAATGACTTACGTGTTCTACATTCGTCATCGAATGATATTTCAGTCGAGTAATATATTGTAGTGTTTGAAAAAAAAAATTTATATGATAATGTATTATTAGAATGTAACACTGCATAATTGAACTTGTTCTTTAGAGCACCTCCATCGGTTGCCCAATTGCAAGGACAAGGCAGCCCAATTGTCCTCCAACCCAAAAAAGTTGCTCCACCGGTTCCAATTGCTAAGGGCAAGAGGTGGGCCCAAGCAAGCCCAAGCAATTTGTGCTCGAACTTGCGCCAACAGGCGAGCTGACGTCAGCCAAGTTAATTTTTTTTTTTTTTGAATCAGGCGCGTGCACAACACGTGCGGCCTAGGGAGAGTGGGGCGACAGTTTCTGTCACGTGAGACCCACGTCTATCGGCTAACGCAGGCAGAGCCAAAGGCTCTATGATGTGGCGGCTTTGTAGTCGTTGGATTTCCAACGGCTAATTAATCTGGACCGTTGGATTTCCAACGGAAAAAAAAAAAAGTTACCGTTGTGTCACATGACACAATCTGATGCGTTTGATTAAAATTTGAAAAAAAAAACAAACGGTCAGGATTAATCCTACCGTTAAAAACGAAAAAAAAATGAACTTTTTTTTTTATATAAATACCCTCAATCATCTTCTTCATTCCTCATATCGCAACTCAATATTTGATTGGTTGAGAATTTCATCAAAAATCTGCTTTGAGATTTTTAATAGATAATGATATGTGTGACTACATAATTGGTCGAGAATCTCATAAAAAATCTGCTCTAAGATTTTTAATACATAATGACACGTGTCGTGACGAGAGTGGTTGAAAATCTCATCGAAAATCTAAGGGGATAATGACAAGTCCCGGATAAGGCCAACAAAGCATAACAAAAAATTAAAAAATAATATTTTTCCTTGCCCTTGCTTAATGGATGAAGTTGCACAAAGGCAAATACTGTTTTTGAAGGGCAATCAGTTGCCCTTGCCCTGCTCTTGCCTTTGCCCTCCCCCTCCTCTATCGAATAGAAGTGCTCTTATAAACCTGTCTCTTAACGTTAGACGTTAGGGATTGTTTATAATTGGAAATTAATTAATTTATAGTGTTATTGTTGGCCTAGGGTTTGCAATTGAATTAATTTTTGTTATATTTTATCTCAACACCTAAAGATAGAAGGCAAAGAGGCCAGAGGGTAGAGCCAGAACAGACAGAATGATAGGGGTGAATTAAATAATCAACTTTATTTTCGTGCCCCTAAACTTTTGGCTATTAATTATTCTGCCTTATATAATTTGACAATTTTCATTTCTGTCTCAGTTCTCAAATCTGTTCTTTTTTGTGTCATTTTTAGACCCTATTCCCTTCGCCCTGGTACTCTGTTTGTAAAAACAAGAGAGATCTTTTGGGCTTCTTATGTTTGTCTGTAGAGTAGAATATGAAAGAATTTCAGCGTAGATATTACGTTTCTTGTTACATGTTGCATGTTGATAACGTGATCAGTTATTGTGAGAAAGACGTTATATACACTCATTGTATACAAGAGTTTAATTTGATGTAAGAGTCTAAATAAGATTTCAAAGTTCCTTCTTTGATATGATAATTGGGAGCTTTAACCAGCTGCTTACCACCTAGCTAGGAGATAATGCAAATAATTGGAAAAAAGAAAGGAAAAAGAAAACACAAGAACTCAAGGAAACAAGGAAATATGCTAAGAAAGGTAGCGTGCAAAAATGGAAACAAATTGAGAGCTCGCAACAAAGAAGAGACAAACAAAATGGTTTTAATGTAAAGTTTCTTCCCAAATTGACTAGCTATATAGCATTTCATATGGCACTCATTACACTCTAAATCTTTAATAAATTAATGAAAATTCTATTACCTTTTCTTATGTTTTGATTGTATAATATTTTTTTTATTGACGTTAGATAGAATTGAATCGTAGACCTTTCTTAATTGTAACTCATTATTTCAACTTTTCATAGTGAGCTAACCTCAAGTGCTTCGTAGGGGTTTCGTTCTCTCACCATGTACAACATAGGTTTTTTGTTTTGATACAAACTATAGTAGGAAAAAGGAGAATCGAATATATATAGGACCTCAAATTGAATCGTAGATATTTTTAACCATTTGAGATACAAGTGTGTTGTGAGTTTTATTGTAAAGATAATAGAAGTATGTTGGGTTTATATTATAATAACTAAGTTATGAGTGTTTAAAGGAGATTAAGGAGAATAATTGGAGCACCATGAGAAAAGCCAAACACAAAAGAAAGTGAGTGCGAGAATTAAGAAGAGAAGATGCTGCTTGTTGTCTGTAAATTAGAGATTAAAGGGACCTTGTTGTCTCTCTCCCTTTGAGTGGGTCTCATTTGACACTCTAACAACCGGCTTTCAACTCTCTCTTTTTTTTCTTTTTCTTTTTTTTTTTCTGATTTTTCTTCGAATTTGCTTTTGCTTATTATTGCTTATTGCTTCCCCAGAAGAACTTGATTTGTGGGGGCTTAAATCAATAATATTCAATGACTTGTTTGAATGTTAGGGCTTTATGTGAATTGCTGGGTCCGATATGTTGTATAAAACAAGGTTACATTTCCAATTTGGATTTTCATTCGAATGGATTGTAATTATTTGTTCAAAGATAATTATAACCAAACGGAAAGCTTCTTGAGTGTGGTGTTGCCAAAATGTTGAGTGAGGAGGAAAAGCGATTATGGCATAAGTGCTTCTGTAAAGTTGGAACAAAAGCAACATGCAAATGTCACAAAAAGTACATTATGTAGCTGACAAACCAGATGACATTGACATATGGAAAATACTCATTCAGCTCTGATTAATTACTTAGCAGCAGTGAAGAACATCACATTACCATTCAATATTTATGAAATTAATTAGTTCAATAGGAGTGGAAGAAAAACTAGTTGTCTCGGTTGCATGCACCGTCCCTCCTTATGTGAATTTTACCTCATGCACAACGTTTCACTTAAATTTTAAATGAAATGTGCATAAGGCATGAACGTACATCGTGTCCACCAAAATTGATAACTTTCATGCAGTCGGTGTTTATATACCATGTCGGCCATCGCTTTTCTTATCTGTCTCCTCACATGATGTATGGTGATCACAACACCCACTTCATGTCATTTTTCAGTTACGCGAAAAAAGCATAGGTAAGAAAGAAAAGAAAAGGCTAGCTATCACATAACAAGTCCCTACTCCCTACCTAAATATTGTTGTGTAAGTATGCAGCAACATAGTGTTTGGTATGTGGTTTAGTAGGTCAGTTCACCATGGCCATTCCTTTTAAGTTTACAGGAGAATTCATGGAAAAATTTTGAGTAGCACGTACTATTCAATGATACGACCATTGAATGGTCTCAAATTAATTTGCGGTGGACTTCAAATAAATCTTAAATCATTCAACAGATAATAATACGTACCATTAGAGTTTAATCCGAAAATTCTCCCGTAGAAAACTCGATATTTCTGCAATTGCCCTAATGACTTAAGACTTAGAGCAAGTCCAGTGGGGTGGATTGCTTGGGCAGCGTGGATCCAATTGCTGGGGGGGGGGGGGGGTTTGTTTGGGCTGGAGAAGGAAATCCATCGGGGGGGGCGTGGAGCTCAGGGGCCAGCCCAGTCAAAAATCGACAGCCCAAGCCACCGAGGTGGCTGACGTCAGCCACGCTGATTAAAAAATTTTGCGTCAGGCGCGTGCAACACACGCGCGCGTACAGCGCGTCCCGACAACCGACTGCAGGGTGGGGCCCAGCTGTCGGCCACTATAATTCTAACCGTTGGGGGAAGCTACGTGGCTTCCCCTGGACCGTGTGATCTCAACGGCTCTTTAATTTGAGCCGTTGGATCTGCAACGGTAATAAAAAATAAAAAAAAAGGATTTAATCTCAACCGTTGGATCTCAGATCAACGATTGAGATTAATTCCTTTAAAATAAAAAAAAATGTTTTAAAAATCAGAAAAGTTACCGTTGTGACACGTGGCACAATCTGGAGCGTTGAAATTCAAATTTTTTTAAATCCAACGGCAGTGATTAATTAAGGGAATAAAAAATTAAAAAAATATTGTAAAAAATCTGTAAAAATCGGGAAATTTTTTTTAAAAAATTTGTAAATTTTTTTTTATTACTTTTCTATAAATACCTTGGCAATATCATCTACCTTACACCACAATTCCATAATTTCTCAACATCTTTCAAGCTTTCTCCTATCTTTCTCTCAAAGTTTCAATCCATTTTTTTTCAAACAAAATGACTACTGGTGCAGGTACGAATTGGACGCTTCTTGAAGATGTTGCGTTGTGTGCTAGCTGGGTTCAAATCACTCATGATTCGATTTCGGGTAATGAGATGCAGTTGCAAGAAATGTGGAGTCTTATTCATTCTGCATATCTTGAGAAAATGGGTGGGCAAAGAACCAAAGATTCATTGTCCAGTCGTTGGAAATTACTTAGCCAATCGTTTAGTACGTGGAGAGACGCCTTGACACAAGCTAGTGCTAATCTTCGAAGTGGAGAAAATTTAGCGGATCAGATAATACTATATTTATTTCTTTCTTTGTATTATTTAATTGTTACCTATTTTCATTATAATTATTTGTTTGTATTATTTATTTGTTACCTATTTTTAATATATTTATTTATTTCTTTGTATTATTTAATTGTTAGGTACTTTCATTATAATTAATTGTTACCTATTTATTTATTCTCCCACATTGTATAGGAACTTCAAGCACAAGCTTGGTATGGTGCTCAAACCAAAAGTAAAAATAAAACATTCACCCGCCATGAATGTTGGAATGTTGTCAAAGATTGTCCAAAATTCAAAGTTGTGCCTGTCGGTCCAGAAGTTTTCATGAACAGCACCCCTCTACACTCTACACTCGGTGAAGATGAAGATGATGCAGAAGATGTGCCAGAAACGCCTCCCGTTGAACAAGCTTCGGGGTCGACCCGTTTTCCAATAGGCCCCAAGGTAAGAAAGCTTCAAAGAGAAAAGGTAATGCTTCCAAGAGTGATTATGCAAAGTATATGGTAGACATTGCCCGTCAAGGTGAATTGTCTTTGGCCCGGGAATTGGCTAAATTTGAGGTTGATAAGGCTAGAGAGGATGCAAGGTCTGCAATGATTATGCAAAAATTTGAAGCTGATCAGAGAGAAAGAGAACTACTTCGGCAAGAAAGAGAGCAAGGCAGACAAGAAAGAATGGCTCAACAAGATCGTGAGATTATGAAAGAGCCTTTAGAAGGGAAGTCTCCAAACTCTAAATATTTTTGGCAATCAGAGAAAGCGGACGTGGTGCGCAGGAGGCGTGCAAGAGAAGCGAGAGCAAGAGGAGATGGTCCTAGCACCACAACACAGGATCATCCTAGCAACACAGATTGGTTAGGTGGAGAGTAGCCAATCACTTTGTTATAACCGGAGCCCATAATTTTCCAATCAATTTGGGTTGTAATTTCTTATTCATTTAATAGAGTGTTGTATGTTGTTTCCAATTTATTTATTTAAAGGTGGAGAATTGTTATTCAAAACACATTTTTATTCAAAACAACAAATAAAAATTACATCAACACACCAAACACACCAAATAAAATTAACCGTTGTATGCACGATATTTTATAAATAAATAAATAAATACAAATATTTTATTGTTATTGGTTTTTCGGATAATGACACGTGGCGCAATGAGAACGATTAAAAATCTTATCCGAAATTACAAATAAAATTATTATGTATTATTTTATAAATATAAAAAATACTAATATTTTATTGTCAATTGCCAGGGCAATTTAATTGTAGGGGTGGAGATGTAAAAAGCAATTGACAGGGGAATACACTGTTCATTAGGGCAATTACTGTTCATTGGGGTGGATTGAATAGTGATTGCCTGGGGGGAGGTGGGCAACAGTGAAACTGCTCTTACAATAGAAAACTCGATCTACTTTGTGGTGTTGCCAAAATTCTGTGTGGACTGTTGAGTAAAAGCAATTACGGCACGAGTGCTTGTGTAAAGTTGGACAAAGGCAACATGCAATGTCACGAAGGACGTGCACAATGCATTGCAGCTAAAAAAACAAATGACAAGACAAAGATTTAGGAGAAAAAGAAAAATTCAACTCGGTTAATTGCTTTCGAAGCCTTGTCATTTGAAGCATTTTTTATATATATAAAAAAAAACATTATCTATCACATGTACGCTATTCAATTATAAACGCAAATGATACTCTAAAAAACTCCAAGGAAACTCATAATATATCTATGTAATGTGATCAGAAATGGAGGAAATCCTATATCAAAATATCAATATTTATGCAATTAACTTGTCACGTGAAGATAGATGCATGCACAACGTTTTTAACTAAGTTTTTATCGAAGAGTGGAGAGGTAACTACTGTTCGCGCAGCCTTTTGCGGAGGTGTAGGCTCGGAATATATCGAGTCGGCCCGGTCGCTGGTCCCAAACCTTTCTATTTGGCACCTGATCCAACAGGCCCAGCTCCTATCCCTTCGGAGGGATGTTCGCGAGGCCTTGTGTTGTCTTTGGTGTTTGTCAGGCGTGCCACTATTGGCTCTGCCAATAGAAAGATGTGTTGTTTATTAGATACTTGCGCCACAAGTAATATGACTTCCGTTCGTCGGATTGGCGCCTTATATATATATATATATATATATGAACTGTTAGGTTCGTTATTTGCCTTGCTCGTTAAGGACTTTTATTCTCTCTTGATGTTATACCAGAGATAGTTTGAGATGGGACTTAGGTATAACTTGTTATAGCCAAGAACCTCCCACGCTCAAACATACATAAAAGTAAAGACAGATAAGTAAAAGCTGTATGTAAATACTGTAAGTAAAAACTGTATGTAAATACTGTAAGTAAAAACTGTATGTAAATACTGAAAGTAAAGGACTGAATGTAAAAGACTTTTAATTAAAGCAGTTAATCAGAACTGAATGTAAATGACATCAAATAAAGATAAGATCCATTTTATTACATTTCAAGTTCATTAGAGCCTGAGTGACAGCCTGTCGGGATGGGTTTAGTTCCATCGGGATGGTCTATTGTCTATCGGGAAGGGTTTAGGATACTGGTTCTTAAGGAAAAGCAAATCAAAGACCCTCTGGTCCAAGATTCAAATCAATACTATCGCCAAGTAGGTTGGATAGCAGAGCAAAACACTACTCCTCGTGGGGAGTTTTGGATGTATGATCCTGGTAACTGGCCTTTGAACTTCTCAGAGTCGCGAGCTACACAAGTAGTGCGAACGAGAGTTTCAGATAAAGATAAAGATCTTTTATCTGTGAAAGAGCTTGAGGGGTTTCCTCAGAGGTTTCTTCCTGTTGGTTTGAACGTGTGAGTTCTGTTTTTGTTTGGTTTGAGTGTTCATATTTCTGGATCTTCCCCTTGTTTATATAGGCCGGCAAGAGGTCCACGTCATTGCTGGTGCTGCCCTCTGCTCCTAAAGACTTTAACGAAGGAGAACATCCTCTGGTCTGATCAGCCTACTCCCACTGAGAAAGGGTTCTTTATTCGTAGTCTGTTTCCCTCCAATTTGCCCAGTGATTTGCATTAAATGCTGTTCAGACTCCTTTCTGTTTTGTTTTTACTAGTTTGGGCTAGGCCTTTGGGTTAGGCCCAATCCAATACTCAGTTATAAGTCATGGCTCAAAAGATATATGGACAGCTGGATGCCCCACATGGCTGCTGTCACCTCAATTGGTCATTGTCATCTGGATTCAGCCATCCTCTGAATGCCTTTTCCCATGCCGCCAATATCTTTGCATTGAATGTTTTTTATCAAGGTAGGCATAGGTACTTGAGCACTCTAGCAGATATTTCCTTTCTTCTTTCTTCAGTTTCTTCAGATTTAGGCTGGGCCTTTCACTTTAGGCTCAGCCCACTAATTGGTAATCCCAACTAAGTCTTTCAAATCCAAAGGGTATTTTTCAGTGTAAACAGTTGCCCCCTTAAACTTACTGAAGCCGTTTGTATTCTCGGCTTTAGTCAAGTTTAACTCCTCGAGAACTCTGTTTTCAGATTTCGAATCTGTGATCCTTATCCAAATCTTGGAAATGACCATCAAATAAAGGCGCCATAACTGGCTTTGGTCAAATCCAAAATCCCTTGGTAATCCCCCAAATCTTCGAGACTCTTCAGAATACCCTCTATTTATACTTGCACCTTCTGAGTTACAGAACCAATACTAGCAACACCATTCTTGGTATCATCTAATATCCAGTCCTTTCCTCCTCATCCTTCATCCTTAGTGATGAAAGGGAATCCTCCATCCATGTCATTAGTCTTGCACAATCCTTACAAAAATGAGAACATGCCCTTAAGGCTTGTTCTAATCTTCGACTGTTTTTCATATCCTCATACACCTTTGTTACCAATGACTGGTTTACTAATGGGGATTCCACCATGCCCCGTCCTTGCCATAAGTCTGGAGTCTGTGCGTAATCTCTTGGGGATCCGTTGTAAACTCCTCTCGGATCCCCTCATCGATCTCTCCCCTGGCTTCCCCTCCTTTCTCATCTCACTTTCCTTGATCTCAGGAATGAGATGAGTCGGGATGGGATTCTCCAGTACTCCAGCCCTTCCGCTTCCATTCCTCTGTCTGGCGTACAAGAGCGATGCGCAGCAGCACTGGAAACAGAACATCCCCAGTCTGCTGCCTATCCTCTCCTACACTCTCCAGAGTTGTGAGAGCGAGATGGCATCCATCATTCCAGGTCCTTCATATGAGTAAATAGGATCAATATTCTTTGTGGATCCTATTTACTTTACCTTTCTTCATCGAGGAGGAAGATGATGAAGAAATCAAGACCCAGAAGTCTGCACCTAGCTGATGATGTAAAAAGTTTCCCTGGAAGCTTCTACTCTTTGTTGTAATTAGGGCTAAATACTTATCAATGAACTTTCTCCTTCTTAGTTTATTGTCGGGTTGTAAGAACAATTTCTATCCTATAATAAAACAAGTTTATTTTTCTATCCTATTTGTTCAAACAAGATTTCCCAAAAATAATCTAACTGTTTTACTAATTCACTGATTTCGACCAACATCCCTAACACACCATCGGGTTGAAAATACCAGATCTACCCTTTTTTAACTTACACTAGCCGTTTTAAGGTCGGCTCGCCTAAATTACAACTGTTCGCATTTTTCTCGGATTTCGTGCATTTATGTCAAGCGCCATTTCTTGGCGCACTAACATTGATTAAATATTAAAACGTTTCTTCTTCCCACGATCTCCGAGAAAAGTAACGGGGACCCACAACTGCCTTAACTGTGCCCAATACAAATTGCACCCCTTTTTCCATTTCTAGACATCTATTTCCTCCTTCAAACTCAGAAAAATATCAAAACTCCAGCAACCAAACCGAACTCCTTCCTTCAAAATCCACTTCTCTCCCAAATTCTACTCACTCGAAAACTCAACCATGGCCCCTTCTAAGGAACCCCAGTATGTTACCGGCGAACGCTTGGCCGATCTCAAACAGAAATGGGTGGCGGCCCTTCAGGCCTGCCCCCCAAACACTTATACCCAATCAGTCCTTACTCCCCTTCACGATGCTTACACCATAGGCCCCTGTTGGTTATCTCCCAGTATTCCTCCAGCCATCGATCGGGTTGACATGAAGCCCTGGACGTGCCCCCACCCATTTATGCGTACCTTGGAGAACACCTCCTGGAAAATGGTGGAAAGGGGTTTTCCATCCCCATACGTGCACGGAGCTGAATCCGATCGACGGAATATGGGCCTCACATGGTCCGATTGGGTCGACAAGTTGGCACCTCGCTTCGGGGATCAATGGCGCAGCAACGGCATCTACTACCTGATCCAGATGACCAAGATTCCCCAGGCAGCCGATCTTGGCTTGGTTTTCTCCGCCGCCATGTATTGGAACACCACCACCAACACCTTTGATTTTAGGTGTGGCCCAATGTCTCCCACAGTCTTGGACATGGCCCAGTTATTTGGCCTTCGCCCATCGGGAAGGGTGGTGGATATCACAGGAGACTGGAGTGATGCTTACATCCAGACCGCCCAAGCTAAAGAAGCAACTCGCTCACAACTTTTCAAGGTTGAACCCGAATCCGACTTCAGCGATCATACTGCCTTTGGCAGTTATCCAAGGTATTATGCAGATCGGTTTGCACAAGACCCTGCTCGGGAACATGTCCATTTCCTGGTCTATTTCCTGAGCAGGTTCCTTGAAGGATTAGGAGCTGATCCGGCCTTTGCCCGCCACTTCTTTAGCTGTATTTACCCCCGAGACCTTTCTTGGGGAGTGGGTCGTGCATCCCGACACACCCACGGAGTTGAGGTCTATCATCCCAACTTCCTCTGCCGGCAGTTTGGTTTACTCCAAACCATTCCAGGACCACTGTTCGACAGCCTAAATGGGGCAACCTCCTTCCGAGTTAAGAAGCCATCCGATGCCCAAATAGTTGGAGCTAGGAAGAACCTGTTCATCATTCAGAAGGCTTGGGTCAAACCCTATACCTTTAACGTTCAATGCACCCAAGCCTTTGACACTTGGTGGGAAGCTCAATTCGCGGAAAGGTTTCCCGAACACCCCCTCCAAGCCAACCGTCGCCTTTTTCAACATTTCGACATCGGGGGTGAAATGAGTGCTGATTACCAGAGGAAGCTATCTCGGGAGTTGGTCATCAAGAACCGAAAGGTTCTTATTGGTAAGTTCTTGGTCTCGCCCATGATCAAGTTAGTTTCATCCCGTTACCGGGATGACCTTTTTCCTTGTCAACTGACCATCTTCTTTCATATTTTCAGTTGGCATTCCCCCTTATGATAGTAATAACACCGAAAACATCTTTGGAGATGATTATGAGGAGGAAGTCCAACAAGTGGTCCTGCCCCCAGTCGGCCCATCCCGACCTTCTAGAAAAGGCAAGGAAAAGATTGCAGAAGCAAGGACTAAGAGCCGTGAAGACCGGCCCTCGGCCCCAATCCGACAAAACATTCAGCAGGAATCCGAGGTCCTGCCTTCAACTCCTCCTCCTGCTCCTGCAAGTCCAATTGCCGAAGCAACTGTGGCATCTCCTCCCTCCAGTAAGTCTCTCCTCTCTAAACAAACCATCAATGGCTTCCTTAGTTTTTACTAACTTTTTGATCTTGCCTTTACAGATAGGCCCTCCAAACGGAAACGAATAACCATTGGAGAGGAGGATACATTAGAAGGATCAACTGCTGCCCCCAGGGGAGCAATTCCTCAGGTATTGGCCTAATCCTTTAAAGGATATACCAATCCGATTATTTTCCTTGTCTGACCAAACACTTAACCAGTTTAATTCTGATGTAGGATGATAGTCTTCCGGACCCATTTGTGGTTCCCGAAGCAATTCAGGCTCGAGATCCTCTCTTTCCTGAGCATTTCATGGGCATTGACACCAATGTCCCTACACCCTTGGCTGTAGAGAGGCCACCTGTTGAAGTCGCCCCTTCCTTTCCAGAAAAAACTTCTTCAAATGGAAAGACGCCTGGAAATCTACAATGCCCGCTTCGGGGAATCAACCGTTCCGGTTGTCATGGCTGAACCTTCCCAAACTGGCTTCTCTCCTCAAAGGAAAAAACATAAGAGTAGAAGCCATAGGGAAGCTAGCCCTCCTTTGCCAGAGGTAAACATTTAACCCGATCAATCTTCATTTGTTAGTATTCTTGTAGCTCAGGCTTCGGGTTGATAATTTATTTGTTCCTTTAGGTCCCTATTGAGTCAACCGGGGAAGGAGAACCAACCTCAGATACTGTAGGAACTTCTTCTCAGCCAGTACCTTCCCCGCCTGAAAATCTGGAGCTGGCCTTAGTCCTTGTGGAAGAATAACCTCCAGTCCTTCCCTCAAGTCCTCAAGTGTCTCCCGTTGATCGGGTTGCCACATCTCCCAGTCCAGTGGCTCAATCCGATGTTCAGGCAATAATCCCTGAAGAGACGGGAATGACTGTGCTCATCCCGACTATTAGTGGTTGGGATGTGTCAACCTCCTCAGAGCAGCAAATAGTTGAAGAGGTATGTTGAACTACTCCTCTTGATAATTTTCTATCTCGAGAAGCTTTCTAATGCTAATATATGTGGTCTCCCTTTGTCAGGTTGAACCTTCTCCAACTGCCTCAAGTGCTGCTGAGGTTCTAACGTCCTTCGGAGGAACTCAACCCGTTGAGGTTGTAGGGCCATCAGTGGCCGGTACTCAAGAAGGCCCCTCTTCTGGGTCTAGACCTTCAGTCCTCCTTCAGCTAGCCCGGTTAAAAAGGCTGAGCAGTGGACCTCCTCCCAAGACTCCCCAAAGAGATATTGAAGATGCCAAGAACACAGTGAAATCTTGGGTTGGTCAAAACTTTGACATGGATGCAGTGGCTGAGTCGGCCCAACAAATTCAAGATGCCATCAATTTATTGGCACAAGTTGGTTTGCTTCCTAAGTTCGATCATAGTTCCTTCCTTTCTTGCTTGACCATTATTGGTCAAGCACATCGAGACTTTGAGGAGGCAACCAATAAGGCACGGGCAGCTCAGTCCTTCATCAATGCTCACTCTGAGAGATCTTCCCAGCTTCATTCCTCAGTGGAAGAATGCTCTATAATTGGTGATGAGCTAGCCACTGTATCGGATAAGCTTGAGGCTCTGCTGGCCGAAGTCAATCTCTTGAAGGCCCAACAATCGGAATTGGAGGAACGTTTGAGGGTCAAACTTGAAGTCGTATCTCCTCTTCAAGTTCAAATTCAAGAGATGACTGCTCAGCTGAAGGAGAAAGGAAGTGAAGCCCATAGGCCAAAGATATTGGAAGCTAGAGTTAAGGCAGAGTTTGAACAATGTAAACTTTTAGCTCGCTCTCTAGATTTTGGCTTTCCTTCCTTATAGTTTGTTTGTAGATATCTAGAACAATTCTTGTTTTGTAATAAAAATAAGTTTATCTTCTTATCTTGACATTTGTTCAAACGAAACTATCACAAACCCGTTAGTCGGATTGCTCCAAATAAATATCTCTAACATCCCAGAGAGTTGGGAAATATTTCTTCAGGAACTTTCCATTTATGGAATGTTGCTGCTGAACTCCTTCCACCGATCTCAGCTTGTATGCCCCCTTCCCGATTACTTGATCAATCAAGAAAGGTCCTTCCCAGGTCGGGCTCCACTTTCCAAACCCTTTAACTTGGGTTCCGAATGGTAGGATGGCCTTCCATACCAACTCGTCGGGTTGGAAAGTCTTTCCTTTGACTTTTTTATTGTACGCTCTAGCTACGAACTGCTTGCCTGCTAGGATCTTGTTCAAAGCCTCCAGCCGATTCTCATCTAGATTCTCCACCTCCTGGCACATAGCCTGTAAATATTCATCCGAGTGTAAACCATATTGGTTTTGAACTCTCAGAGACATTACATTAATCTCCATCGGGAGCACTGCATCTTGGCCATAAGTTAGAGCAAACGGTGTAGTCCCTGTACCAGACCTTTTAGAGGTCCGATAGGCCCACAAAGTATCTCCCAACTTCTCATGCCATTTCCTTGGATTATCATCAGTCATTCTCTTGATGATGTTTACCAAGACTTTGTTGCTTGCTTCGGCCTGGCCATTAGATTGTGGATAGTAAGGGCTGGATTGTATGAGCTTAATTTTAAACTCTTCTGCAAATTCCATCGTTTCCTTAGATATAAAGGATGGACCTCTATCAGTTACAATAGTTTCTGGTATTCCATATCTGTGCAAGATTTTGCTCTTTATGAACTTAATGACCTCTGCAGAAGTGATCTTCTTGACAGCCACGGCCTCTACCCACTTGGTGAAATAATCCGTAGCTACTATAATGAAAGTATGTCCCTTGGACGAAGGAGGATAAATCTGTCCGATGAAGTCCATAGCCCAGCCCCTGAAGGGCCATGGCCTTACTACTGGGTTCATCGGGATGGCTGGGACATGCTGAAGAGGTCCATGCTTCTGGTACTCTTCGCATCCTTTGGCATAATCTTGGCAATCTTTTTCCATTCTTGGCCAAAAATAGCCATACCTTCGGATTAGCCAACGCATTTTGACTCCAGCCTGATGAGCACCACATACTCCCTCATGGACTTCAGCCATTATTTTCATGGACTCAATATTTCCCAAGCATCGTAGTAGAAACCCATCTGGTGTTTTTCTTACTAGAGCTTGGTCCCATATTGAATAGTTTGAAGCTTGAGTCATAAGCTTCCTTTCCGTCTGTACTGATGGATTGTTAAGATATTTCAACAGTGGAACCCTCCAATCTTCAACTTCGGGTTCGATAATCATAACATCCATTTCAAATTCTCTATCGAATACAGAAGGAAGTGACCTTGTTTGAACCTTAACCCATTCATTGGATTGGCCAAACTGAACTTGCATTCCAGAGGCAATTTGGGCCATATCATTGGCAGCCAAATTCTCCTCTCTAGGGATGTGTTCTGCTGTAATGCAATCTTCCCAGGTTTTTATCAAGAATCCATCTGTCAATTAAACTAATTAACATTCATCTTACTATAATTTAAAAACATTCATAGACTTTCATAACAATATAATTGACATTCACAGACCTTCATAACAATACATAAATATTCACAGACTTTCATAACAATACATAGACATTCACCAACCTTCATAACAATACATAAACATTTACAGACCTTAATAATAATATATAAACATTTGCAAACCTTCATAACAATACATAAACATTTACAGCCATTCATAACAATACATAAACACTGATTAACATTTCACACCTATGAGCTCTCAGTAATGTACGACTTGACCATCTCAAATGTAGGCTGCTTCTTTGAAGTCTTCCACCACAGAATTTGCAGCGTTGCTTTAGGAGCGACGTTGCTAATTGTTCAATTTTTTTTGTACACCCACACTTGCACATTTACTAAATTACTAACCAATTACATATATCTGATAATAATAACAAATACAAACTACTAAACAAACACACATTACCTAAAAAGTGTACGAGAAGCCCTTGCAGCCCCATCCAGCTTTATTTCCTCCCTTTGTTGCTTTGGTCCCTTCTTCCTCCTCATCTTCATCACCATCATCTTCCACTTCCACATCCCATCTTCCTTTCCCTTTCTTAGAAGCAGCAAAGACCAAATTCTCATGTAGGTTCTCAAACGATATCAAACCTCATGGATAGTTGTTGAATCTTTCTAAGTCATCAACAAGCTGGTGGTAGTCTAGATTGACGACCACGTTCCTCTTCGCGCGTATCAACACTGCCTCAACAAAGTACACTAGAACAAGTTTAAATGCATCATCTTCATCACTACATTCCTTGAAAGTTATTTCCAGTTCACCAAATTTGACTCCAACCTACTTGTCTTCTTCTTCGTCTCCTTCATTGTACCATTCCCTTTACCCTTCCTAGCTTTCCTCCCCTTGTTGCTCTCTACTAAGTCTTCAAGCTTGTCAGCAAAATATGCCCTTATCAACTTTATATCACTCGACTCAGCCTCAAGATCGTAAGGTTCATCACATCTCAGCTCTGTAATAAGGCAAAAGTCATTTTTAATGAACACTACCTTTTCACACCCTATTCATGGATTAACTAACCACTAACCGACAATTTATCTACATTCTCTAAATGACCAAAACAAGATGCCCTAAAATCATCCATCTGCTTCTCATTGAATTTGCTCCTAATTAGGCCTAGAGCAATATTAGCTTGTGACAAATTATTGACCCGCCTCCGTTATGATTCCTCTTGTTGGGTAGCTAGCTCCACACGGTTCACCATGTCCTGTACACATAACATTTTAAGCATTCAGTACATTTTAACAAGTTTTCACCAACACAAATCACCACAAGTCAACATTATCAACACAACTCAACCCAAACCAACTATATCAACCCTCAACACAACCTGTCAACAAGTCTTCGTAAACCAACATCAACTCTAAGTCTTCCATAATTTAACACAAAATTAAACAACTTTATTAACAACCTTTCATAATTAACCGCCAATACCAAATTAACTAAACAAATTTAACACATATAAACCTGTTACACAATCTGCCAACAATTATCCATAAACCTACATTGACCATAAATTTACATACATTTCAACATATTTCATCACCGATACTTCATCTTTAACCATGGACACTCACTTAATTAAACAAAACGAACACAAATAAACCATTAACACAACCTATCAACAAGTTTTCATATCCTTATATCAACCCCAAATTCCACAAATTTTCAACAATTTCAACAAATTTCATCATCATGCATGAATTATTACCTATGAACACTTCATTAATTTAAAATTTTGAACACAACCCATAACTTTACTTACAAGGGTTTGTGCTGTTCCTCAAGCGAATTCAACAACACCTAACTTCTCGTCACTTCCGTTCCTTCCTTAACCCTAAGTATGCAGACCGCCACTGTAGATTTAGACCAACCTTTCATGTCAGTGATGTTGTGTATAGTATCAGCCCGTGTTTCTTTTTGTTTCCTATTTTTCTGTGTAACCAAGTATACCTGCGCTGAAAACTTTGTGCAAATACTATGAAATCATTGTGGAAAGTCGTTTGTTACGTTTAAAAAGTTTGAATTTTTTGAGGGAGGTTTTGGCAGAGACACACGAACAGTTTTTGGTTTTTGTTGGTTTTTAATTTTTGTAATTGTTGTCTACTTTCTAACCACATTTATTAGTGAGTCTTCTAGGACCCGTTCCTACCCTAAGCTCATTTTGTCTCAATTTATTTTCAACCATTCAGATCAAATTAGACGGCTTTCATCAATCCGCATTTCTTGGTCCGCACAAGAGAAATTCCGAATGCTAAATAGGCTTGGTAAATGAATAGGGGAACAAAAGAACAAGAAAAATGGGATTTGGGGTTCAATAACTGTTTAGTCCAAAACTGAAAAATTGAGCCTATTTTTGTCACAAAAAAGTGAGCCTATAACTGAAAAGCCCAAAACCGAAACAACATCCTTTCATACCGAAATTATATGGTTTGGTATAAGTTCGGTACACACCATGAGAGCACTTCCACCCGCTCATGGAAGGCAAGGGCAAAGGCAAGGCAAGGGCAAGTTATTGCCCTTCGAAAACAATACTTGCCTTTGTGCAACTCCACCCGTTGAGCATGGGCAAGGAAAAATATTATTCTTTAATTATTTTTTTATGCTTTGTTGGCCTTATCCGGGGCTTGTGATTATCCCCAGATATTTTCGATGACATTTTCAACCACTCTCGTCACGACACGTGTCATTATCTTTTAAAAAATAATTGAATAGATTTTTGATGAGATTTTTAACCAATCATGTAGTGACATGTGTCATTATCTATTAAAAATATCAGAGCAGATTTTTTATGAGATTCTCAACCAATCATGTAGTGCCACGTGTCATTATCCGATCTCTTCAGTTCCTAAAATTTCTCCATAAAAACCCTTCAAACCCCCCACAACTACTCACACCAATCTTCTGCATACTCCCCACTCAGCTCAATTCATAGTTTTTTTACAGAGAAAAGTTATTTCATGTGGTATAGGTAAGAAAAGAAGAGATAACAAATGCAATCCATGCTCCCTACCTAATTGTTGTGTGAGTCTACAGCAACATAGTGCATATTGTGTATTTGTTGCTCAGTTCACGATGATCAAATTTCAACACTTTTGCCATTGAATCTAATGAATTATAGAAAAATCAATGGATATAGCTACTGTAGAAAAAAAAACGTGTGAATATCATTTTCGTTTCTCTAATGACTTTTAGACTTAACAATGTGAAAATAAAATCGGGTTGAGACTTACGGTTTACGATGGAACAACATCTCATATGTACAGAAAAGTTGAAAACCATATCTAGGGTTGTACTTGTACACAAAAATCCACTACTCCTTATTTGGTGGTGAAAAAGAAAAAGAATAATAATGATGTGCCAAATTCAAATAATACTAAGCTTCTGTTGTGGTTTGCATCTTTCCTACGTAGTACTAAGGCACTATTCTCTTTACATATATAAATTTTGGCTTAATTTATAAGCCTAGTGGACTTTTTGATTACTAGCCTTTCTGCACGCGCTCTTACACATGCAGAAGGCCTTTTTTTCTTTTTTAATCAAGGAGCGCTACATGTAACTTACAAATTTTTATAACATTCATGCATGCTATGCAACTTATTGATTTTGTTGTATTTATCTATGCAAAGCGTTTGCACAAATTTTTAAAAGGTATGTTTATTTGTACATGCATATTGTGATTTACTACTTTCCTTGACTGTGAACTCATTCGTTATATAGATAACTATCAAGTTTGCATACCCACCCACTTGGCCATATTTAGAAACAAAATGTTGAAAACTGCCATTAAAAACTGAGAATGTATAAAACCAAACTGAATTATTACATTTCGGATTTAGAAATTAAAAATAAAAAAGAACAAAAGCATAACCAATACCTATGGTTTCAAAATTCATCTGTCGATTACTATGTGGATACATCCCCATGCCTTTGCAAAAGTCCAGGAAATATTGAACCCATTCATACATAAAGGACTGGCGATTTCGTGAACGTGCAATTCTTTTTCTTTTTTTCTCTTTTTAAATTCTTAATTTCTATAAAAAAAAATATTCTAAATTTTTGTACGAAAGTCTTTTTGATAATTGTCTCTTCTGATTTTCTTATTTTGAATTTTATTTTTTAGTTTTTTTCTTTATATATATATATATATATACACCCTCTCTCTCTCTCTCTCTCTCTCCTCCCCCTCTCTTTCCCGCTCATTTTCCTTTTTTTACCATCTTATTTTTACTTTTTTTATTTTTTCATAAACTATAATCAAAGGGAGAATATAGATAGATGAGAGGTTGAACACGTAATTTCTGAAAATGATGAGACTATACCATCCATTTGTCAATTGAGCAAGCAACAAAGTCAAAAGTGTATAATTGATTAAGATCAAAGTATCGCGTATAATTGATTTAGATCAAAGTATCGCTATCAATCCAAGTAAAACTTTTAATGTTGTGCGTATGGTAATTCGTCATATTTTGTGTGTTCTTTCAAAGATGCAAAACATACTACAAGCTAACTTTGCTCCTAAGGTATTAGGATGATAGAAAGGGA
This sequence comes from Gillenia trifoliata, assembly GCA_018257905.1. NCBI lineage: Eukaryota > Viridiplantae > Streptophyta > Magnoliopsida > Rosales > Rosaceae > Gillenia > Gillenia trifoliata. The sequence continues at coordinate 8,207,851 of CM031084.1, read as the reverse complement.
TATTTTTTGCCAAATTTCTCTTAAGATATTTGTCCATTTGTCCCTTCATATGAAAAATTACAGAGTGTGGTTAATGTAGACAAATATATGTGTACGAACAAAACTAGCCTTGGAGGGCTTATCTATATATTATTAGAGAAACAAAGGGAAGGGCTAGTTGATGGAGACTTGGGTACATGTCGTCTCGTAACGTGTTTGTGCTGTGTGATTTATGCTAATTAAAATTAAAATTTGACCCGCTAACTTATTGTGCCTAAATATATAAATTATATTTATACTAAAATCCAGTTGAGAAACACTGTTTATTAACAGTGATTTGACTCAATTACCCTCCGTTTTCTATCTAATCATTGCATTTTTTTGGATGATGAACAGTAAAATGATGATTTTGCCCTTCAGTTTCTATAATGTTCTACTCTCTCCTTTTTTTTTTTTTTTTTTTCCTGTAATTGAATACCCAACTATGAAATGTTATCATATAATAAATTACAACATAATGAAAACACCTTGGATTTTGCTATTCTTCATAGTACTGAAAAACCCTAGCTGCTATCTAGAGAAAAAAACCTAATTAAAGGAAAAATCCCTCGGTCGCTGACTCTGGCCGTTGGTTTTGGGATCGGCGACAATTTCTTTGGTCTCTTCCTTCTATTTTCTTTCGTGTTTTTTTTTGTTGTGGTCCCTCTCTCACTTTGTTGAGGAGAGAGCATTTGTGATGGCTATAGCTTAGGGATCAAACTCAAATCTTTAAGCAGCGGCTATTGTTCAGAGTTAAGGTTGTTTTTTATTTTTTCTTTTGGTTTGTGTGCATGGCAAATGACTATGAGGAGGAAGCTCGACATTTGTTAGAGGTGACTCATAGCAGTGCTTCTTTGTTGACAATTGCAAGATCATCAGAGGTGGTGCAGTTTTTTCCTTGTGATGCTGTTACGGTGGTTCTACTACTCGCAATGTTGTTATCTTTCTTGTGGTTAGATATGGGTCTCCATGATGGTTGGAATATTGTATTGTATTCATTATGAGTTTGTAATTGTGAATTTGTGTAGTGTTTTTTTGGCGTGTGTGACTTTTTAGTTACTTTCGACATGCTTGTCTTATGTACGTTCTTGATGATTTCTTAATAAATTCTTATTACCTTTAAAAAAGAAAAACACCTTGGAATACCATAAAATTATTTCAAACACATTATATGTTCAATCATTTTACCAAAACATATACTTGCATAATTATAATTAATAAATATTTAAAATTGTAGGCTAAATGATTAATTTTGAAAAAGAATTGAAAATAAATATTAGGCTAAATATTGTTCAACCAGTTTACAGAAATAATGTATGATTACTGTGTTTTGCGAATAAGCATTGAGAACAACAGGTTATTATCCCATTAAACCCGCTATACGTTCCAATAAAATTTGACCTGAGCACTTAATTTGTTGTGGCTTATGGTATTCTTCTAAGTTAAGTTGATGCATGAGGTTCTCACAAATTTCGTAAGGTCTCATGTTTAAATGTGAAGGGTATTACTTGCATCACTCACCGTATAAATTTCATAACCATAATTTTTTAATTTTTTAATCTTTAATTGAGATCATTTTTACAAAAAAATTATTCTAATAAAAAATCGTTTAAGCATCTAAATGTATCAAATAAATGGATGGTTCATAATGCATATGTTATTTGATACACACACTGTTGACTTGTTCAATTCATTTGAATGACTAAACAACGATTTCAAACTCGAATAATCTTTCGTATGAATGATCTTCAAATAAAAATTAAAAAATAAAATAATTTTGATTATAAAATTTATACGATAAAAAAATACATTATTTACAGTGGTTGTGGTTAATGCATTCCCCTCGTAAGAAAATATTATCCAAATGTGAATGCCAACCAAAATTTTTCTTGGGAGTTTCCAAATTGGTCAACGTAATACTTTGGATTGGACTTTAGTTGCTTCACTTTGTACAGAAAACCAAATTAACGCCAATATCTTCGGTTAATTATTTACTGCGTGTTATGCATGCACACCTGCACAGCTTGACCAACGCTTAATTTGGTGGCCAATTTGAGGACACCAACTGAGGTACGCGCTCCCCATTTCAGATGATATATATGAATCGAAGCCAACCAGGGTTTCTTTCTGCACACCCATTGAAATTTGACTTCTTCACCACTTATAATATATTTTCAACCCAAGTCTTGGAATTTTTAATATAAAGCTTTGAATTTGAAAGAGTAAAATCATGCTTAGTCCGGTTTGCTTTAGTCAAAGTCATTTCAATTTCCAACTACAACTATTGACGATCGGTAAAAGAAAAAACTAAAAATATTGTCATTTTTTAGTTTATTTTCTTTACATTTTCAACTACTATATATTATGTAGTAGGTAAAGTGTGTTCAACAATTTATGGCAACAACATTTTTTATGGCACAATTCTTAAAGAGCACCACTTCTAGATTTGATAGTAAGTATGATAAAGTTATTGATATATTTGCGGGATTGTGAAATTGGTGGAATGTTTTTTTTTTTTTTTGGGAAACTTATGTGTCTAACCAATAATTAGATTGTCAAGCTGTAAATCTAGATCACACAATATCAATAATTTAGACTAAAAATGTAACTTGGGTTGGGTCATCTCGAATCCGCTCATGTCCAATCCGATTTCAAATTCGATCGGGCAGGTTAAAATGAAGTAAAAATCCGCTCAAACCCAACCCGACCTCAACCTAATTATTTATTGGGTTGATGCTATGCCCGCCCATGTCAACCTAAATCCAACCCGATTTCTATGGCTCGAATTGCTCATGCACATATTATCCATCCCACTTCATAACATATAAGCGAGGTTTGGGAGGGCTATACTTGAAGTTTGTTATTTAGTTTTCATTTGAACAATGAATGATATTGTTGCTTTTATATTTCTTTTGGTTAAAATTTTGGCATTGTCTTGTAATTTAATTATAACTTTGTATGGTTAAAACGTTAGAATTGCGTCCCAGACTATTTGGTTTATCTTTTGTATGGATGATGTGTAAAATTGAATTTTACATAATTTTGCCGTTATTTGGTTCAAAATTTGATATGTATCTTATAAAATAATGTGTTACAATATTGAACTTGGTAAAGTTGGGCAAACCCAAACCCAATTCGAGTAAACCTGAACCCAATTTAAGCTCGAACCCAAATAAACCTGCATGAACCCAAACCCAACCCAAACTCGAATTAGGAATGCTGGGTTAGGGTTAGGTTAACCATCTAACCCGTCCAACCCACCCGAGTTGCACTCTTAATTTAGATTATGTTTAACATAAATATTTTAGAGGGATGTTGCCGATCTTCTCAGTCAAACCTTGTCGTTCTATCTTTTATCAATTTTCAATATAGACAATGATTGAAACCTTTTTCTAGTCGACTCTTTAAGGATCAACTCTTTAAAAATCAACCAAATCATAATTCGTTTAATTGGCAGTTAACAATGTCAATTGTAAGTGTTTAATTGAAGAACATAGTTCGTCTATTTATTGGTGTTAGATGACTAACGATTTTAGATTTAGTATTTTTGGCAGAGTTAACTTTTAAAAGCTGACATTAAAAATAAAAGGTTCAAATCATTGTGCAACATTGTATTTTTTTTTGTTTTTTGGGGTCAAATTGTGCAACATTTTAGAATAAAAAGGACGATATAAGATTGAACGGAAAGGTTCTAACGTTCTTCTACATCTAATATGTTGCAAAACAATCTGACAAATGAACATTAGTTAGTTTTCTCATCCCATAAAATGAGAGTGCATAAGTGTAAAATTAGGCTTGATGACAAGTTAAACTTGATTAAGGTAGTGGTGCGGTCAATCACGGTATTCCCTTGTCCTCCCAATGAAAGCAACTTTGCTTTCAACCCTGGTCTCACCATAGATACACACAAATACAATTCAACAAACGACGTTTTACCACTTTTACCGCCCAATTCAAAGTTGTGAAATTCCACAAAATCCACATAAGTCGGTCCATCCCTCCATCCCTCCATCCCTCCATCCCTCTCTCTCCTTCCCTCCACTTCTCCGCCAAGTGTCCATGACCATTTTGGTAATCTTACCTAACAAGAATATGACGTGGCGTGCTTATATTATAACATTCTCGTGTCAAATAATTTTGGGTAAAGAACTTGAACGGGTCACACCAGCCACAAGTGTGAACCATGAGACTGGTGGGTCCAAGGCATTCTCGTTTATCATATCTGCATGTAGGCCACGTGGAAAGAGATGGTAGGCGTCCACACACGAGAAATTGCAGAATAACGCGTAGCTGATTAAAATAATAACGGCCCACAGACACAGAGAGATAGTAAAATTTTCTTTTGGAAAATGATGGTAAATTTTTTCCTAATTTTAACAATTTTATGCTATTATTATATAGTTGGAAAATGAAATCCTTTTTAGTTTTATATGATCAAAATTGTAGAAATATGTACAAAAAGAAAAACCCTCAAACAATTATAAAGTGATTTGAAAACTACTGGGAGTAGTTTACATAAATTGGATTTGTTACACTTATCAAAGAAAAATCCTAAAATATCAACGTTCATTCCAAAAAATATTTGGTACTAATTATATATCGAAAACTCACTCTTTGAAAAATGGATGCCAAATAATCGCAAAAAGACGTCGTGTATCTAAAAATGTGATATCGAGTAATAAGATAATTTTAAGTATTAACTATTCAATTATAAACTGAGTCTTCCTCATCATTCTATTGTCTTCTAGGTTTAATCTGTAATTTGGATAAATTTAGTATAAATTATCCTATCGTTTGTTCCCAAAAAAAAACTAAAAAGATAATTTTTACACATATTTTCAATTCTCATACACTCATGTTAATTTTTGGCTACTAGATAAGTAAATAAAAAAAAAAAGAACCGACGCATTTATGACTTAAGAAAAGTTAAAAATCGTGTGTATAAGTAACATAACAACAACAAATCCCATCAAGATATTCATAAAAGCCTTTTGCACCTTTAGATTTAAAAGTTCATGCAAAAGCTTGCAAATCAAGGCCCTTGCCGCCTCGCGACCCACGTAGAATCTGGAAGCCCCCCCCCTTATTTTTGTTGTCACCTTCGCACGCATCAAAAAGCAAATACCAGAAACTTGAAGAACTAAAAATAAAATAAATTAAAATAACTAAAAGGCTTGGAGTGCAAGATTCAATTAAAAACAGGGTGCAGAGAATAAGACTTTTCTCGTAAGCGTGACGACACGTAAACGCAATGGGAACAAATGGGAAATGAGTTTTAGAGAGCGAAACATAGAGAGCGAAAGTAGAGAGAGAAACAGAAAAGGGAAATGAGTTTCCGCGTAGACAGATGAGAAGCTAAACAGCAAGAAGCAATAGAGAAACAAAAAATAAAATAAAAGCTTCTCTTTTCCTTTCTTCCTTCTCTCTCTCTTTCTTCTTTGTTTTAATTCATTTTTTTGTCTGAAATCTATCAAATCTGAGCGAACAATAATTAAACTGCGCTTTCATTGAAGCGATTAAAAAAAGAGATGATCAAAATCTCTCTCTCTCTTTTTCGTCCTTATGGATTCACACCTTCCATTCACACCATCCTTCATATAATCGAAGCTTTATCCTTCTCTTTCTTTCTTTGAATCCCATCGGCTTTTCCAAACAAAAGCTTAATCTTCACGAAAGCACTTTTGTTTTTAAGATTGCGTTTTTGGTCATGGAACATCATCCTCATCATTACCAACATCATCAGCAGCTTCAGCTTCAGCTTCAACAACAGCAGCAGCAGCAGCTTCAGCAGCAACATCCTATTACTGCAACTGTACACGTGGACGCGAGTGATAGGTTTCCTCAATGGAGCGTTCAGGAGGCGAAGGACTTGCTTCTGATCAGAGCCGAGCTCGATCAGACTTTCATGGAGACGAAGAGAAACAAGCTTCTGTGGGAAGTGATTTCTACGAAGATGAAGGAAAAGGGTCACCAGCGCAGCGCAGAACAGTGCAAGTGCAAGTGGAAAAACCTCGTTACTCGTTACAAGGTACACATGTTATTAAACCCAAATAATTACTAGATTAATAAAGTTAAATCAATCTAATTAAACTAATTAATCGTCCATCTAATCAACACATACCCTTTGAAGATTACATTTGATTCATTTAAGGATTTGATTTTCCTTATTTCCTCAACCCAAATCTTCAAAACTTAGGTAGAATCGAAATGAAGACCTTGGGTGTAGGAGTGAATTCTTAATAAGCTGAGCTACCTTCATGTGTTTGATAAGTGTACCCTTGCAAGTCTTCAACCCTTCATGTGTTTGATAAGTATACAGTACTATTATGTATGTATTTATTTATTTCTTTATGATTATATTTAGGGTTGTGAGACAATGGAGCCGGAAGCTATGAGGCAGCAATTCCCGTTTTACAACGAGCTACAAGCGATTTTCGCCGCACGGATGCAGAGAATGCTGTGGGCGGAAGAAAGCGGAGCTGCAAGCGGGTCGAAGAAGAAAGCTCTTTCTTCGGACGACGAGGAAGATAACGAGGATAGCGAGGCGGAGAATAAGGGAAGCACGGTGAAGAACAAGAAGAAGAAGGTGAAGATGAGCAATATAGGAAGCAGCAGTACAAGTGGTAGTGCAAGTGGAAATAATGTAAGGGAGATATTGGAGGAGTTCATGAAGCAACAAATGCAAATGGAGATGCAATGGAGGGAGGAGTTTCAAGCGAGGGAGAACGAGAGGCGGTTGAAGGAGATGGAGTGGAGGCAGACCATGGAAGCGTTAGAGAACGAGAGGATAATGATGGAGACGAGATGGAGGGAGAGGGAGGAGCAAAGAAGGATGAGGGAGGAGGCTAGGGCAGAGAAAAGGGATGCTCTTATAACTGCTTTGCTAAACAAGCTTAGAAGAGAGGATATGTAGCAAGCATTTTGGACATGGTTTAGAGGTTTGTTAATCAATTCTCAATTAGCTAGAAACTGAACTAATCATTTTGGACATGTCCGTTATGATGGTACTGATCCACCTTCTGTTTTTCCCACTGAGTTTTTTCATTAATTTATTGCTAGTTAGTGAAAGAAAGGTTCATTATATTCATTCTTCCGTTTCCATAATTTATGTTTTACCCTAGTAATTTTTATCTTTAATGCACTGCTATTAATTACTTTCACCCCAAGCGTTTGAAACTTTCACTTAGAGAAATATAAAAATCTAAACAAATAAAATTCTAGGATTGTATTTGATTGCCATGTAAGTCTTAATATCTACATGCATGAAGATTGAAGAATGGTTGTCAACATTATTGGCTTCAAGAGGAAGCACGTAGAGTTGAAATTTCATTCATGTAAGTTATTGAGATTTGTATATATTCTACTACTTCTACTTGTAGTAAAGGTAGCATGCATGAAATATATACGGTTCTTATATATTTAAGGTGGTGAGGTGCATGTACATGTGTAAGTGGCTGAAGAAAAACGTGGAAAATCGAAACATCCCTGTTTTGAGATATAGTTTTGTTTCCTCCATCCCTGTTTTGTGATATCTCCAGAAGTAGTACTGCATACATATGCAGGTGGGGTGCTGTGGATGACTTAAGAAGATTTTAATATATAGATACATGATCTGTTGCAACTATGTATTAAAGTTCAAGTAGTAACATGCACATGAGAATGTTTTAGCTATTTTAAACAGTTTGACATATTATGTTGTTATATTGACATATTGTATCTGGTGCAACTCGATCGACACTCTAACATATCTAATCATTATCTCAATCCTGTTACCTAATCCTACTTCCAACCGGGAATGTACTTTGCTTCAATGAAACTTCTCGTGTGATATTAGTGGACCAATAATTTTGTATGATCTATATACAACGTGATAGCACTTTGAATTTGAAGGTGTTCATTTCATGTGGTATTATATGTACGGCGATACGGTTATCAGATATATATAGACTAAATACCTACATGTCTGAGAAAGCTTTACTACTCTTAGAAAGCATATACACAGACTGTGAAAGTGGAGTTAGTATAAAGCCGGACCAAGAGTCCCAGACACATTTTCAAGACCGTGTTTTGAGATTCTCAAGCTTTGGTTCTTTTTTGACATTCTAGCATTTTACACGGTTTACACCGCTCGGTTTCAAGCTAACAAATATATACATGCATATGTATATCACAATTTTAGCTACAAATTAAATATATACAAACATTTCGGTACAAACATTTAGGTATATTAATTTATTATAATATATTTCGGTACATACATTTAAGTACATTAATTTATTTTAATCTCATATTCGGTACACTTATGTATTTACATATTTTTCTTATGTGTCACTATTTTTTTTAATGTTCTCTCATTTAGGTATATTTATATGATATAATTGGAGGAAGTTAAATTCAAATATTTAATGGGAGACATTGAGTAAAATACATATTAAGTATTAAAACAAAAATAAAATATGAATTTCAATTAAAGTACAAAGGACTAGAATTAATATGTAATCTAACACTAGGTGTTAATTAAATTTCAATCATTTTCAATGATTACACTCTTTAAATATATATGGGGTTTAAGTTAAATGCGGCATGCATCAGATGGGCTGTTGATTCGAATTTGAGTATTTATAAATACCGAGTTTGACATCTTATTACATTCCATGAAAATGCCCCACTTTGTCTTGTAATTCAAATTCAACGGAAGCCAGCTATTCTAATTAATCATGTTTTTGATAACGAAACAGCCATTTCACTGCAATTTGGGAATCCCTACCTTTCTTTGTCACATTCCAAATATGAATTATAAGATAATCACCGCCATAAGTTAAACTGAGAATGCCAAAATCGTTACCCCAACAAATGAACTATCAAGAATTCTGGGAATAACGTTGTTTGCGAATGTAATTGATCCAAATATTCCTATTGCAATTCAAGGTCCAAGTTCCCATTGCAAATTTTACAGCAAATGCAAGAGTTAGTCATGTGCGAGGTGTCATACCCTAGCTTCTTCCATCTGCTATAGCAGCAAGCAAAAGCGTTAGTAAGAAGACTTCTTGGATTGTTGGTTTGGCGACATATCAAATAATGCTAAAAATAATCTTGGTCTCCAAGTTTCATTTTGAATCTTGATCCTGAGGTCCAGCTATTTTCAAACGTACGTTACCGTGTTTTTTCCTCTGTCTGTCTCTGCTTCTCCATCCCTAGCTGTCACATATAATTACAAGTCATGACTTTGTGTATTTTTCACCGACGCATATGTGTGTGTATATGTATGTATATATAGCCTTTTGTGCCAAATAGAAAAGTTGATATATACACAAATTTATCAGTGTATTTTAGAGACACCCAAATTTTTTTATATTTGAAATAAACCCTTTGACCTTAATTTCAGCTATGAAAACTTTCCATCTTTGATTAGGTCATGATTTTTCATTTTTTTTATACCAGTTTTACCCTCCATATGCATCTAATTCATTGTATTAATTGTTATTTAATTTCTGGATGAATTTAACATTACATTGTTGATTACTTCTTTTTTTTTTTTCTTTATTCAACTTTTTTTTTGTATACATTGAGGTTGTTAGAAAAAAAATTTAACGTTACATTGTTCGATTACTTCTTTTTTTGTCCTTTTTTTTCAACTTTTTTTTTTCTCTCTTTGTTTTATGTATCTTTTCTACAATTAGATAGTGATAGTTCCATACACACAATTGTTTCATGTCTCTTTTATAGGTAAATAAATATGTTAATTAAATATTTTCATGAGTAGAGAATATTTTATACTATTTCAAAATGCTACATGTAGATATTTGCATAGTTATATTAGGTAAAAAATTGTTTTTAGTATATTTGCTACATGTAGATAGTGATATTTGTATATGTGCAACTGTTTCATATCTCTTTTATAGGTAGATGAAGATGTCAAAAAAAATTCATAAATAAAGAATTGTATTATATATTATTTTAACAAAAAAAAGTGTTATATATATCATTGTCACAGGTAAATAATTGTGTAATCAGGTACAAAATATCATCTAATTCAATTTCAGTTTAACATATAATTTGAAATTTTCAATTTAATTACATATTTATTATTAAGGGCAAATTAATCACATAAAGAAGAAATAAATACAAGATTAGAGTTTGAATTGAATCACATAAATATTGAGTTAAATCCAAAAAGTTACTATGTTGACTGAGCCTAAATTGAAAGACCTCATAATTTGGTGGTCCATATATGCATGCATGTTTTCGCCGTGGAGAAACTTAATTTTGGTTGCAGATATTTGCAATATCGATCGGATAGAGACACCCAAAGATGTAATTTACATTTTTGTATCATTTCTTGTCATTTTTGTTGGTTGTGTAATGCATTCTGTTGGACCACTGATCTCAGCACCAGCCAATCGGAGCCTACTATTGCCTTTGATTTTGTCTTCCATTTTTGCTAGGAAAGTGCTCATCTCTTAACAACATTAAGCTTGTTGGAAAACAAATTATTTTTTTTTAACAAGTTTTAAGAGCATCTTCAACTGGAGAAGTTAAACTCGGCAAAGTTGGTTTTAGCTTCCTCTTTTACCTCCGGGTAGAAAAATGGCGACGTAAAGGAGGTTTTTTGCTCGAATCGGATGGCTAAATGGGTTTAATTTCAAGATGTAAAAAAAGATGTGTATATCTAAATCTCTACACATTTTTTGGCAACTATAACCTGATGTTGTGTATACACATACAATAACAAAAAGTGCTAAAAGATTCAAACTTTTATCGATATGGAACTTATCTAATTAATGTGTCGAGTTTGTCAATACTTATTTGGTGTAATGATATCAGTCTCTACTTCGTTTAATGAACTTTCGAGTTTGTGACTTTATGAGTGAGTGAAGTGTACAAAATTGGAGAAAATTAATTTTGGCCAAATTTTTTTCGTAGTCCATGTGGTGACACTATACTTTTAATGTGACCCTTGTGGTAAAAATGTTGTTAATTAAACACTTGTGGTGTACCATGTTTGCAATTACAATCCAAATCATAATGTCCATTCGTCTTTCCTTAAAAACAAAAAACTCATTTGAGCGTCATTGTTAATGTAATATTGGCAATTCCTAGCAAAACGCCTGAGTCTGTATATCAGTTGACCAAATGCGACGTCAAATGAATATTTGCTTCAAGTTCACTTCTCGCGCTTCCTCGATCACATGTGTTAATATCAAATATTTCGCATTCATTCTGTAAAGTTTTATCATGCATGTGCATTCATATATAGATTAGATCTCTTTTTAATTAATATTAGTTTTTGGTTTGATTTGCTATAGACTTATTCTTAAATAAACCAAAATGTTTTTGCATGGGCCTCAACAGCAATATTTAATGGCTAATATATGATAAGTCACTAATGCATTGTGACTTATTTGCTTAATAGTTATCACTTGGTACTTATCTTGTTACTTTGTTTTATAAGCTTTATCTATCACATTGGAAAAAGCCATGTTTTTACCTAATTATTATGCATGCTTATTTTGATATTTTTGTTTTTTTGTGAAAAAACAAAAACTCCAAAAGATAGCGATAGAAATAGTGTGGCTTTGGGGTTGTTCTGGGAAACCGCAATTACAAAGCGTTTTGAGGTGTGTTTTTGCTCACTGTTAGTTTGAGAAAACAAAAATGCATGTGTGAGTTTTTAAAAAAAGTAATCACAAATCATCTAATCTTGATTTTCCTATGGATTGCATGCTTTAACAAAGATCTTTTTTGTTTTGAGTTGCCATGCTAATTATTTTGGAACAAAAATCGCTTTCATTTATGGTTTTAAAAGATTAATCTTTATTGCTGATTTTTCATTGTGCACTGATTCAGAAATCACCAGAAATGCCTTGTGATTTTCAAGAATTGCTGATTTTCAAAATCATTTCATTTCATACATTCTCGCATGATCATAAGATTCTAAAAGTTCGAGGCGAAGGTGACGACGCCCTGCTAGTGTCGTGCCACTTCCACTCGAAGACCCAATATAGACCCAGGCAGCAAAGCGCTATATCAAACCGCTACTTAGCATGCAAGAGCCTAGTTGGATGAAGCTTGTGTCTTTCTCTGCATTTTTCTCTTAGTGTTTTCTCGGCTTGGGAGCCCGAGGATTTTCCTCAAAGGTGGGTTTTATTCTCAAGTAAACTTCTTGGCATCATGCATGTACTATTTTTATCATGTTTAATATCATCAGGTAGGACGTAGTTTGCTAAACTGCTTATCTAAATGTAGCTTTATTTAATTAGATTTTGTTGGGAACCTATTCACCCCCTCTAGGTTGGATTATTACCATCCTAGACCTTTCAATTGGCACTGAGAGCAGTCACTAAAAATACTTAGTAGATCCGTGGGTGCAGTAGGATGAATCGTGCATTAGGTTCTCGTTTTCCCATCCACCACACTTTGATGTGGTGACAACTATGCTTGCGTGAAGGCAAAGATGAAATCTTTTCAGTGGGCAGATGACAGTGTGGCTTGCCGTTGAATAAGGTCAGAACCTCCAACGATCGAAGAAAGCGAAGGAGAGTCATCCAAGCATTATATCTAAGCTTTAAGCCTAGGGAAAGATTGGAGCGAAATGAGCGTATTCAATATTTTTAACCAAAGGGCTCAATGCTTTATTCATACTGCCTACTCGAATAAATTCAATTATATGCTGTTGTACATCTTTGAAAGTTAAGCTGGGACATTCTTTGGTTACCATGCAGAGGGTAACTCAACCGTCAAAGAATCCAAGTTTTTAATCTCATCACAAAGTTCGAGAATATCAAAATGTTCCATGATGAGAGTTTTCCTTCCGATTTTTATGCTAATCTTAGCTTAATGAAAGCCAACGCCGGCCACAATCTTAAGATAGTATTCCGTATACGTAATTGTGAAAAATCTTAAGGTCACTCCCAAAAGGTTTCTATGCTAAGAGAATTTAATTGAAGAATCGAAAGATCTAAAATACCTATGTTCGAAAGCACTGGGATCGGCCTGCAAATGATGAGTCGACTTCATCAAGCAGAAAGGAATTGTCAAAGTCAACAACGAAGAAGTGAATGAGGAATCAATTGAAAATCAATTTCCAAGATGAATTTACTTTTCTATAAACAAGCAAGGAAATTTCCTCGGGTTCAGAGTTCCAGGACGTGGAGCACCGAACCAATTCGCCTCAAATTCAAAATTCCTTGACCAGATGTCCCACATGGAAAACCTTATAAGTCTTTCAAAATCGGGTGAGAAGAAAGTTCAAAATGATAGAGACAAATGCTTTGAGGCAGTGGGTATGGACATTATGCGATGAATGTGCAAATACCCTTTAAAAGATCAAGAATTATATTGAATGCTTTAAACACTACTGGGAGTTGATAAAGGACTGCAGGCACGTATCCGAAAGCATGATGAGGGTTGATTCGTTGGAACCGTAGATGGATATGAGACTCGATGACTCAACTCGTCAAGAACTTGATATCGTGGAAGTCTTGGAAAAAATACATCAAGGTTATGACATCACCATGGAAGAAGAAAGAGAATATTGAAAGGAAAAAGAAGCTTACAATCGCTGAGTGGAGAAGAAAGGTAGGACAGTATCAATCTCTAATCATAATGGAGAAAAACTTAAAGAATCATTTGCTGGAGGAATATATATGCTGCATCAGATGTTAGTAAGTCTTTTATTTAACCGATTGGGAGATGAAGTTAAGAAAGTGGAAGAGTTTGAGTATTGGCTCGTGAAAATCGACAAAATGTTTGAAAGCCAAGGAAAACTTTGGAGATGTGGCGGTTTAGGTTTTGAATCCAATGTGACTTCGAAGTTCGCCCTCTCTTGCCAAAAAGTTTGTCAAGGCTTCAAGGACCTAGGTACGAAAATGATATGATCAAAGTTTTGAAAAGCCTAAAACCACTATTCTCGAGTCAACTCTTTGTAAGAACTCTTTGGGCTTGATCCAAAGAAATTGATTAGGTCGTAAAATTGCCCTATCTGTCACTTTTGTGGAAATATATAGACACATGACCTGTGTAATCGCTTTAAAGAGGCAAGTAGTTTCGAACACCCAAGCCGATCTCTCGAAAAACAAGTCTTAAGGAAAGACTATGTTTTGTCTCAAGAAATGAATAGAATTTCAAACTCATGCCTATTCGAACTCATCGCTCCAAATTTGAAGCAAAGTGGAAACCAAAGAGACCCAAATCACACGACAAGATGTCATCATCATCCTAAGAAAAAATCCAACATGCTTGGTGGCATCTTTCACTGCGCTTCCTCTCACTCTTGTCGACATGGTATCTTGATAGGTGTTCAAGACACATGACTCTGGGAGAGACAAAGATGGTTCACAACATTCAATCGAGGATTGCAAATGGAGCAAATACCTTCTGAGACTAAAAGGCGTTGATAATTGGAAATAGACATCAAAAACTCAGAATTCTTGCTCAAGAATGTCATGCTCGGGTCGATGGCCCAAGGCCAATCTCTTATTAGTATTAGCCGGGCGGCATGTGATGATGATGATGTCAAGTGTTATTCAATAAGTTGAAATGTTGTGTGAATGTGCGCGGAGCAAACATTTTTGATAAGGTCAAAGACAATTGCTATTGTGTGAATGCAACGGTTTACATGAGACAAACACGGCAATAAAAGTTGAAGTGATTTATCTTTTGAATTTGTGGCACAAAAGATTAGGCCATATGAATTGTAAGGATATGCTGTTTTCCAAGAAAGAACACGTGAGAGGTCTACCAAAGTTGGACGGAGACTTGGAATTTTGCAGATGTTTGGCTGGGAAAACAATAAAGAGTTCTACAAATCAACGAACTGCTTCAACTTTGAACACCTGAGCCGATACATGGATTTGATTGGACCAGACAGTGTGTTCGAGTAGTATTGAGGCAAAAAATACATACTTGTATTGGTTGATGACTTTTCAATGCTTCACTGGGTCGCTTTAAGGCGAGAAATCGATGATTCAAAAGCTTTTGTGGATTGGTCACTGTAATCCAAAATGAAAGAGTATCTTCCTCGATCGTGTGATAAGACTTTAACCCATCATGGTACCTCCCTAGTTCAAAACACTCTTTATTGTGAATTTTGCGATGAAAAAGGAATTGATCACAATTTTTCATTTCCTCCGATCACCTCAACAAAACTGAGTCGTTGAAAGAAAGAATCGTGGTTTGCTTACATGAGCCGTGGTCATGCTGGGTCAAGTGCTAGTTTGGCTAAGACTTTCTGGGTCAAGTCACAACAACTTTGCTATCTGCAACAGTCTATCTCGTACTGTACAGTACAATTATATGAGATCCGGAAAGGCGTTAAGCCAAATGTCAAGCATTCGAGGTGTTTCTGCAAGATATGCTACATTTACAGAGATAGAGAAATGCTAGCTAAATTCGACCACGAGTGATATGCTGAATTTTTCTGGTTACTCTCTCACAAGTAGCACAGTGGTGTTCAACAAGAGGATCAATGACGCAAGGAAATAATTAATGTAGTGATTAACGACTCATCCATGACAATGAACAACCCTGGGTCGCAGATGAACATCTCTTTTCCAAAGGAAGCAATGATAAATCATCAACTCCTTTGGTTGATTTGAATCAAAGTGATGGCTACCTAAAGTTTTGAAAAAGGTTTCAACAAGTTGCTAAAAATGATCATTCAACTTCTGGACATTACTGGCAATTTAGCGACAAAATGGTGACAAGAAGCAAAACTACCGCCGTTTTCCGTAAATTTCACATGTTATGTCTCTAGAGTCAGCCAAAATGCTAAGGAAGCCTCTATTGATGATGACTTGGATAATTGCCATGTGTTATGAGTCAACCAATTTGTTCGAAATGATGTATGGTATCTGTCTCAATATTCCCGTGGATACAAATGTCAATGGGAACAAAGTCAGGTCTTTAGGAATAAGATCGAGGAACATGGCATTATCATTGCCAACAAAGCTCGTCTTTGTCGCACAAGGATACACTCAAAGTTGAAGGATTGATTTGATGAGACATTTGCCCCCGTCACGAGACTAGAATCAGTTCGGCTTGTTACTTGCTTTTCGCTTGTCATCTACGATTTAAGTCAGTATCAAAATGATGTCAAGAGTGCATTCTTAAATGGAATACTTCAAGAAGGAAGTATACGTGGAGTGCAGTGGTTCATTTAATTCAAAGCATCCCGATCATGTGCACGTTTGAAGAAAGCCTTTGTATGGATTGAAACAAGCTCCTCGAGCCGGTATGAAAGGCTATCGACTCATTTGTTGAAGAAGAAAGGAGTATACTGAAAGAGCCGCGGACAAAACATCGTTGTCAAAAGAATCAAGAAGCGATGTGATGATCGCCAAGTCTATGCGTGATGATATAAAGGGTTCTACATCCGATACACTTGTAAAAGTGAATCTCTCATCGAGGTCATGCAGTGAATTTGAAATGAGTATGTGTGGGGAGTTGACATTTTTGGGATTACAAGTAAAACAAGTACTGCATGGCATTTTTGTCTCCCAAACAAAATATGCAAATGCACTTGTTACAAAATTCCGACCTGAATCAAGAAAGCCTCGTTTCAAACCCATGGCAACAAATCCACAAAATTCACAAGGATCCAAAAGGAAAAAGTATTGATCAAACACCTTATGTATAGCATGATCGAAGTCTATTGTATCTCATACCTATCACCTGACATATCCTATACAGGTGTTTGTATGATATCGTCGAATTCAAAAGGAATTGTATTTGGAAGTCGTCAAAAGGATCATCGCATGTGGAGCTGCAGACTGCTGAATTTGGCTTCACACTATTCTTCGAAACCACCAAATCGCGGCTTTGACAGTTGATCAAGGGTGAACGCTGAGGATCAAAAAAAGTACATCCGAGGATGTTTTTATGTTGGAAATAATTTAGTTGCGCTTGGCATAGTAAGAAACAAATTGTGTTTTTATCCACCCGCCGGCTTCGAGCACATAAATGGTAGCCGCTTGTACTCAAACGCTGGATGGAAACAAATGCTTTAATGACATGGCATTGATCAAGGAACATTTTCTCGTGTTTTGCATGAATACTAATAACATAAACATTTCCAAGAATCCCGCCCAACACTCACTAACCAAGCATATCGACATTCGTCATCACTTCATTCGTGATTTGGTTGAAGAAAAGGCTCCAAATTGAGTTAGCACATTGTCCCAACATCAACTGCGCATTCTATTCACTGCTCAGACACTCAATGCTTCAAACTCTCCGAAGGCCCAGGACTATGTTTGTCTCTCTAAGTTTTTATTTTTATTATTTTTCTTTCCCCTTTCTTTTTCGTTTTCATTGCTGAGCTGAGTATAATATATTTTTAGGTTGGGCTGTTTTCATGGTTGCATTTTTTTGTTTTGTTCATTAAAATATATGCCCGAGCATGGCACATTACGTGTGTCCTCTTTTTGCTCAAATCCCTTTTGGGTGACTCATTCCCATATGAATGTGATTCAGTTGAACTATATCTACTTGATTGCAACTCCACATCCTCGTGAGTTGTTTCATAAGTTCTCAACATAACAGGTGGCGCATTTTCTATACACCTTAATTTTTTCGTGTGTGATCTTATGGATTTGCATCTCAGAACTTGCTTTGCGACTCTCTAGAGACTTGTATCACATGTTATCGTAATTTGGAGATGAAAGTAGGCATTAGGAAGCCAAATACCATTGCCATATCAACAGTCCTACATTTATTTTTTTCACTAGTTAGCCCTTTCGGAAATGCGACGTCTGCCTCAGGCTTATTTTTTTCTTTTTCTTCCTTGCCTAGCCCTTATTTAACCAAAAAAAACCTTCTCGCATGCTAGTGAAGAACGCTGCATCCCATGCATTCAAGTGTGTTGTTGAAATGACAAAACATGTTTCACAAGAAACTATCTATGTCGTTGTCACTAAAGAGCAAGACTTCACAGCTATCCATCAGGCAGCTTGTTCATGTCTCCGATGCCTTGTTCTTTTTCGTCCACTTCTCTAAGGTTCGCTTTCACCAACTCGTTAGTTTCTTAGAATTTTTTTCTCTTACCCTTCTTCTTTGTTAACCAAGTCCTCAAGCCCCCGTTACTTAATTCTTCACCAAACCTACTTCATCCATTCTAAGAAATTTGTCGATGTGTGGAGACGTAGATCAATCCGCAAAGCCTATGGCGCAGAGCATTCATGTAACGCATCTTTTCGAGTGTAAACATTTAACCCCAAACACTTCGAGTTGATTTTTTTGAGTGTCTATCCCGGAGCTAGGGTTTCCAATTGAGCTGTCTGTCAACAGACCATTTACATAGTCTCTATCTCGCCACATCTCACACACATATTATGTTTGACAAAAAAAAAAAAAAAAAAAAAAAAAAAAATTTGGGCATCCATTTCTCTCACTCGCATCCTTTGAGGAGTTTGTGTTTTTAACGACTTTTATGTTCTCTCACGATCTCCTCGGTACTTCATTTTTTTGTTTTTATTTTTTTAAAAATTCGTGTTTAAAGTCTTCCTCATCGATAATTTAAAGTTTCTTCATAATCCTTATCTTGTGAAGTGTCCGTGTTCACTTGTTTTTACTTGTTGGTAAATTTTTTTGCAGAGGACTCTCACCTTTATAGTATCTTGCTCTCTTTCCTCACGTTGCACCAAATATTTTTTACTTCATTGATTTCATGGCTCCCCTCCACGTAAGTCTCCGCACGTCTTCATGTTTCAAGGGCAAATCTCCGTTGTTCATTCCTCTTTCTCCTACTCCTGAATTGAAACGCAAATTGTTTTCTTCCTCCCCGCCCTTCCCTTTCTCAGCTTGGCTTTCATACCGCGAATCGCGAAAACAAACTCGACTCGAGCACCGTGATTTCGCTTAGATAATCACAAGATTTTTTCTAATGATCTACCATGTGGTTTCACTCCGAGCATCTTGTTCAATGATACCCAAAGGCCTTGCTCACTCCATATTACACTTTCGTCCTCCTCGAGATGACTCGATTCTCATGGTGATTTTGTTGTCCCGCATGATGACTAGCCCCGGATTATGACCTTGATGACTTACTTACTTAGCTTCCGTGTTTGCCAACTAAGAACACTCCGCACCGCCGTCGTCAGCCGACTCAAGAAGATCCCGGCAGATCCCGCTGTCTCTAATGACAAGAGTCTCCTCAAGGGCAAAGCTGCCTAGTGGCTCTGCCACTTTGGCTTTTCCTAAGACAAAAAGGGGAGAATTGTTTTAGAATTCCTAGGTCGCTTTTAGTAGCTTTCTGGGGTTGTTTCCAATTAAGAAGTTTTATAGTTCATTAGGTTTTGGACGTCAAGGATGTTTGTTTGATTATCTTGTTTCTTTGAATAAAGTCCTTTTATTTATTACTCTGTACGTCATGGTGTTTCTTGGTTGAATGTGCATTATACTTCGATGTTATGCATGATCTTCAATATTATTATTTGGTTGTAACATTTTATTCAGGTTTTGTCTAGAAATGCCAAAGTGGGGAGATTGTTAATGTAATATTGGCAATTCCTAGCAAAACGCCCGTAAACCGTAATATTGCTGACTAGCATGTTTTTCTACCGTAATTATTTAAGTCTGCCTTTGTCTTCGCCTCGATCACAAGCATTATCAATATTTTTAGACATCTATTCGGTAAGCTTTACCATGCATGTGCATTTATAGATTAGATCTCTTTAATTAATATTAGTTTTTGGTTTGGATTTGCTAGATTTATTCCTTAAATAAACTAAAATGTTTTTGCATGGGCTGTCATGGGTTATTGGGTTTATTTTTGCTTTTGGCTAACATGATAAGTCACTAATGCATTATATCTTATTTGCTTTTAATAGTTATCACTTGCACTTATCTTGTTACTTGTTTTATAAGTTTTTATCTATCACATTGAAAAAGCCTATGTTTTTATCCTAATTATTATGCATGCTTATCTGATATATTTTTGTTTTTTTGTGAAAACAAAAACTCCAGCATAAGATAGAGTAGGGGGTTTTGGGTTGTTTGGGAAACGGCAATTATAAAGCGTTTGAGGGTGTTTTTTTGCTCGGCTGTTTTTGGGTTTTGAGAAAATGTGCATGTGTGAGTTTTTAAAAAGAATCACAACTTCCACTTAATCTTGATTTTCCTCATGGATTGCATGCTTAACAAAGATCTTTTGTTTGAGTTGCCATAATTATTTTGGAACAAAAATCAGTTTTCATTTATGGTTTTAAAAGATTAATCTTTTATTGCTGATTTTTCATTGTGCATCAACTAGAAATCAATTATGAAAATGTACCGCGATTTTCGTGAATTTGGCCGATTTTCAAAAACGGCTTCATTTCATACATCTCCGCATGATCGCTGCTAGTATCTTGCAAAGTTCGAGGCGCAGCGGTGATCGACGCCCGCTGTGAGCAAATGGCCGTGCCACTCTCCACTGAAGATCAAGAGAGACGAGATAAAAGCTGAGGACAAAACCGCCCTACTAGTATGCGTGTCTAAATGATGAGTTTTGCAAGTCTTTCGTACTCTCTTTTCTCTTAGTGCTTCCTTTCAGCTTCTGGTTCGAGGATTTTCCTCAAAGTGGTGGGTTTTACTGCAAATCCTACATCATGTATGCATTTATTTTTATTTAAAGCATATCATTGTGTAGGATTTAGTTTTATAAACTGCTTAATTTAGTTGAGTTTTATTTTAATTAGATTTTAAGCTGGAACCTATTCACCCCCCCTCTAGGTTAGATTATTACCATCCTAGACCTTTCACATGTGCATGGTTAAAATCGTCATTTCACACACTCGACTTAACTCAAAATTGCAGAACATTTATCATATGAATTGGGATGGTCGTTCTCTGTCGCTCCTTCCCTCCAAGATCCAGCTGTTCAAATTTTCTTTCGACATGGTTTTTAATTTTCTACGATCTGCATCAATCAACTTGCATGGTGGTCTAGCACTATATCGGCAACAAGCCACTATTGGTTGTGAATCCCTAATCCAGTCATGCTACTCCATAATTCAATCAAACAAATCAAATACCACGCACCTCAAAAATCTGAGTAATGGAGACATTAGAACTAGATATATTTACCTTCATGAAATTCAACTTGGACTTTAAATCATATAAAATAATTTTCAAAACTTGTTACTGGTGAATGGATCATTCTCAATTGCCAAATCGATCATTCTCATCAGAACCTGAAGCTACTGGTGAATGGAAATTGATTGAACGAGTCACCTTGTATAGATGCAAAGATTATGAAGATGAAGAGGGTGTTGAGGTAGAAAGGATGAAGACGGAAGACCCAATACGATAAATATTTTAGGCTTATAATTATCTGTAATGACGACTTTGATCCCTTTTTAAAAAGAAATTTAACGGAATTTTGCATTTGGACTATAATTGCTAACAGAGTTCACCACACATGTTTAATTAACGACTTGTTCATCACAAATTAAAAGTGCACTACCACCACAGGAATGACAAAAAATATTTGGCCATTAATTTTATTTATTTATTATGGACGTCAACTTGGCAATCCATATGGTTATTATAGGTGTAGTCGGCAAGCTAAGTGACACACCCGACTCGGATATCCTGAAGGGTATCGAAATCAAGGCATGCTGGCCGACACCCAAGAGGGTGACGAAAGCCATGTCATGCGGATGATGTGGAAAATTTCGATTAAAATAAAACCATAGTCTAGAATTATTGATACCAAACGTAAGAGTGCGCAGAAGTACGGGTAGAACTCTTAATACATAACATGAAATATTCATAGCATAGTTATAGTGCAATAAAGAAAATACGAATTATTCTCATCCTGAGTAGGGTGGATGAAGCATACTAGCGGAAGAAGGAAATCCTACATTTATCTGGTATTGAAGTAGTAAATACCATAACCGTCTCGCATGCCACAAGTTCAGCTACTAAGTCTTAGAGGGGCGCAAAACAGAAAGTGTGAGTGGGCAAAAATAATCGTTTCTAAAACCTTTGTTTTTCATAACATAAGTAACCCCTCTCTGAAAAAATCTGTATAGTTTCCCAAAAGCATACTACGTATAGTATGAAACTTGTCAAAACAATATAAATGCACAACTGCCAAAGATACGGGTAAACACAATTATCTCAACATAATATAGTATACTCATCAACATATGCAAACACACAAGCCCATGCAAAAAGTAGCTACATAGAACAAGCTGGGTGTAATAGATATATGCTCAATACTACGATCACATAAAGTTGGTGTTAATCGCGTCACATATGATTCCTAGCTGCCTAATGCAAACTAGTACAGGCTGACACCTACAATAGATCCAAGGTAAGCATAACGGTGCAAATGTGGACATACACGTGAAGACTGATCCTGGCTTGAACGAGTACTAGACACCGGGTGAATGCATGTATGATGAGCAAATAAAAATACATATGATCATGCCATCACAATTTCACAAATCTCAACATAATATACTTTATACTTAAACTCGTAACTAAAAGCATGGCATGATAAAAAATAGTTCACAAAATCATAGTGGAAACTAATATAAATAATATAAGTTTCTCAAAACAAAGCCCACTCACTGATATGTAGTTGGGTCGTAGCCGCCTTGTCTTGCCTGACCCCTGCACTCTTCGTGGTAAGCCTCACCTATATGAGATATCATTATAGTAATGATTAGACTCATAAAAGTTACTAATTAAACTGATAAAAGATACATATCCCTTGTTTGCTCTATTCGGCGGTCTGAAACACTCCAAAAAATATCATACGTACTACCCCTAAGTAGTACGCATCGTCACGAGTCGCCTCGTGTCGGCGAAAGTCGAAAAAGTGGTCCCACGCGCCCCCACGTGCTGCTTACGCGCAGGCCTGCCTCGAGTCACGCGCGGTCAAACTAACTGCATTAGTTGACACCATTAGATTTAACGGAAGATTCCAGTATCTCCGTTAAATCTAACAAAATATTCCTAACGATGTTAAAGGAATATACCTGAGAATATTCCCGGTCTGGACCAGGTTTGAACCAGTTTGCTAACATCATGACCCGGTTTAGACCGGATTCAGGCTAGTCTGAACCGATTGCCATTGCAACTCAGGCCACTCGCCGGCGCCGCCATCTGCAACCATCTGCCACCGTCCGCCTTTATATCTTCTTCATTTCTCAACCAAATTTCACGTTCTTTATGTGAAAATGAAGCTAGAGACGAGTAGAATGATGATATACCTTTGGTTTGGCCGAAAAAGCTCGAAAAATGGCCTGTATTTTCCTCGAAAGTTTACAACTATTGTAGCTCTTCAATCTCATTGTTTTGACGTCGAACGAGCTGGTTTCTTCCTTGGCTTCGAGTCTAGGGACGTTGGGGAAGACAATAGAGGTGGTTTCGAGGCTTAAAACGTTGAGATCGCGCCGAAAAAATCCTCGACCCTCGCCGGTCTGTTTGTCTCCGCTTGAGTGGTCTCGGGCCGAGTTTCATGCAACCAAGGGCATGGTTGTGTGTGTGTCGTCGAGTAGAGCAAGGTGGGGATCTCCTATTGCCTTGGTTTGTCGATTTTCCGACGAAGTGTATTGTGCACTCACGGTTTGGGTGAGAGAGAGTAAGAGGAAAAATGAAGAAAAAGAGAAAAAGGGTGAGGGAAAAGTGACTAAAAAAATAAAAGAGAAGGGAGATATTTGTTTTGGGGTATTGTGTACCCACCAAAACAGTAAAAATTACAATGCACACTTAGTGAAAGTCTAGCATACACGTGTCCAAAATATTCCTAAGAGATTAAATTAAAAAAAAAAATCTGACTGGATGTTACACCAAGCTTTTGTATTGCATGTTTCAATGCCAAGGAATGTCTGCAACTGTGCGTGCAACTTCCAAGTTTGACCAGCTTCTATATATATGTTGAGGACTCAAAATAAAGAAATTTCAGTTTAACAAGCTCTACCTGACCTTGATTAATTAGTATAATTGACTGTAATCACATGGTTACTGTCCTCTTGTTCTATTTAATAATATTAAAAATAAAGAAAAAAATTGATATCGTATCATCATTGGACTTTCTACAAATCTAGACTAGTATATGTTATATGGAAAATGGGAATGGACTTTTCTTGACGTGCCACTACTTTTGTCAAACATAGGAAAAATTCGTCAATTTCTTGGGGATTATGTGCTTATTATTAATTAAAGGGAGATTTTATTCGAACACATCTTTTGCATTTTTACACTTAATATAAATTTTTGGTAGTGCTGCATGTACTAAATTTGTGCACCAAATGATGTGGCATATTCTACACCATATAAATTTTGTTTACAATTATTAATCAAATTCCAACTTGAAATAAAGTACAAATTTGATTGGCGCCACATAGTTTGGTGCACAAATTCTGTGCACGAATTTGATATACCTAGCATTGTGTATTGTATTTTTTTATCATATTATACAATTACCATTAAAGACTAGATGCACTTAGACCATCTCCAATGGTGGAGATAAAGTCTAAAATTTAGAACTTAAACCCCCCCAAACCTCTTCCAATAGCTGGGATAAATTTTGGGTTTGGGATAAATTCTAAAATTGGGTCAAATTTAGACCAGAATTCCCACTCGGGGACAAAATTCCCACCCCATTTGCGCGTGAACGCGCCTGATTTCTTCCACACCAGACTAATTTGACGCGCCTTGGAGCTTTGGGCAGCTAACCCACGCGGGTCTGCATGCCGTGGGCCCAGGCCTGTGCAGCTTGTTGGCCATGCTTTGCCACTTGCAAAGTAATGGCTCCTTTAATAAACGACCTAGATTGCTGGACCGTTGGATATCCAACGGTCTAGATGCAATCTTAAAAAAAAAATTATAATTTATAAATTCATTAAATCTAACGCCTGAGATCGAATGTGATCAAATCTAACGGTAAAAAAAAAGATCTAACGGCCCAAAATTAAATCCAACGGCTAAAACATTATTTAAAAATTATTTAAATCAAAATTCACCAAAAAAAAAGTCTATAAATACCTATGTATTTGTTCAATCATCCACACAAAATTCACTTTCCTCATACAATTCTTCAATTTTTTCTTTCTACCCATCTAATTTAGTGTCCTCATACAATTGTTCAATCATCCACATAAATACCTATGTGATCAAACCTAATTGTCACCTAATTTAGTGATTCTCATTATTTATCGGAATTAATTTTTTTTTAGGTTAAAATGTTCACAAAAATAAATTAGGATAATCTACATAAATTTTCTTTTAAAATAGTTACTGAAAAGAAAAAAATTAGGCTAAAATCATTCTTTAGTAATCTCGGGCTAAATTTTTAACCCAAAACCATTGGAGGAGAAAAACTGTTTCTGGGTTAAGTTCTAAATTTTCTGGCTAAAAATTTAGACTTTAACCCTCACTATTAGAGATGGTCTTAAAATAAAAAATTAAAGTATATCAATACACCCAACAAACAATGGTTTACCACTAGGTTCCACCATAAAACTAATAGAAAACTAATGAAAAACCCATATCCAAACAAAATATTAATTATAAACACTCAATAACAATTTATTAATAATAATGACAACACCAAACAATATATTAATCATAAACACTTAATAACAATTTATTAATAATAAAGACAACAAATAAACAAAAAAGAAAAAAAAAAAGCGGTGTCATTTTTGTAAATAAGTTAAACTTTGGTGGCACTGATTGTTTATACACAATTATGTCAACTATTTATATACAGGTACGACTGTTTATACACAATTAGATCAACTGTTTATACGTTTATACACAGGTGACCTGTGTATATACACTTGGTGCCACCAAAATTCAACTTATTTACAAAAATGTCATCGCCTCTTTTTTTTTTTGAACTTCAACTTAATTATGATACCGCCACTAAACTTCAACTTATTTACAAAATGCCTCTGTCTTTTTTTTTTATCCTTATTATTAATAAATTGTTATTGAGTATTTATGAATACTTTTTTTTAATCTCAAGGGATTTTCATTAAAGCTCCCTACAACCAATTGACAATATAGAAATAACCTAAGTTACTAAGCCATTCCAATGTCCTTTCTCCCATCAATGTGGGATTAATATTTATTCTCAACACGTCCCCTCCTATGTGACGAATATTCATGCCTAACATATGAACAACATAAAAGGGGTCACATGGACCACGTGTTGCTGTTGGCCTTTACACGTGGGACAACCTGCTCTGATACCATGAAGAAGTTGAGCTTCCACCATAAAACCATTGCAAGGTCCCGTCTCCCATCAATGTGAGATTCATTCTCAACGCTCTTCTTCAACCCCCGCTGGCCAGAGCCTTCCATCGTCTTCGTTGAGTAAATCCAATTTGGTTCAGAGTTACGTATTTTTCAACGTGGAATTTAACCCAAAAAGTTTGTGTGGCTCATGGGTTTTTCCCCTCGTAAATTCTGAAGAATCAAATTAATTAGTCTTGAAACAATTTTTTGTTGTTGTTTTCTTCTTTTTGTTGATTTTCATAGATGAGAGAGAGAGATGTTGATGCAGCTAGTATGTTCCTAATGTCAATAATGTAGATGACGATGGCGTACAATGGAAATACATGATAGCTAAAAGAGAAACGGCACAAGCAAAGTGCTAGGTTGATTCATATATTGCAACTAAAGGAGGGATCCAAAGGGAGCACATTGATCCCAGCTAGGGTTTCATATCATGAACTGGTTGTCAGTCTATGTTTGCTTCGATTTTACTTCAGGGATTTGTTTTTTATTTTCCAAAAATTAATAATTGGGTGCAAAGAGACGTTTAGATAATTCATTTGAGTTTTTTTACAAGTCAGGGTAGTTTTGGAACTAATGTTGGGTGTTAAGAGATAATGATAGATAAAATTCAGATGCAATTCGGGCGGGTTGGATAGTCAACCCTAACCCAATTTTCACAATTTGGGTTTGGGTTGGGTTCGGGTTTATGCGGGTTTAGTCGGGTTCAGGTTTTAAATGGGTTCGGGTTCGCCCAACTTTATTGAGTTCAATCTTATAACACCTTATTTTGCATGATTTTTTAAATTTTGAACCCAACAACGTCAATATTAGTTAAAATTTCATTTACACATCAGCATCCACACAAAAGTGAAAGCAAACAACTTGGAGACTATTTCTAATGTTTCAACTAGGGGTGGGCGCGGTTTGGGTTGGTTCGATTTTGGTTCCAAACCACGAACCAAACTGCACGCTTCGGTTTGCCTAAATTTCAAACCACAACCGAACCACAATGGCTTAAAACCGATGTAATCGATTCACCAATGTTACGGTTTGGTTTGATTCGGTTTGGTTTGGTTTGCGGTTTAACAAGCATCTATTACCAAATGAAAAATTCAAAGCTATGTCGAAGTAAATATTAGAAAAAATTTGTAAACCTATCAATTTATAAAAAAATTTGTCATCAAACTATCAACATCGTAACTTAAATTTACAATCAAAACTGCATACTAAACCCTAAACTTCAAAATACTTAATCTTATATTACAACTAAAAGTCTCAAACTTCTAATCTCATAACTTCAAGATATTTAGTAAAATACTAAAGTATATAATATTATATATGTGTGTGTGTTATGTATATACTATTATGTATAATATGCAATGTCTTATATATTTTATAAGTAGTTTGGTTTGGTTAATTCACAGTTTGTAAAATTCAAAACCGCATACTAAACCAATTCTTTCGGTTTAGTTTGGTTTTATAAACCGAATGAACAAAAAATCAAAAAAACCCAAACCACAACCCAAACGGTTTGGTTCGGTTGGTTCTTTAGGTTACTGGTTTGTTTGCCCACCCCTATTTTCAATCATGCAAAGTTTAAATTAAATTACAAGACGTATGAAAACTAACATCATTATCCATATGAAAAATGACAATCAACTTCAAGTATAGTCATTACAAAATTTATATATAATTTATATAATATGAAGTGGGATGGGTAATATGTGCATGGGGGAATTCAGGCTCAAAATCGGGGTAGGTTTGGGTTGACATGGGTAATGCATCAACCAAACCCAACCCAATAAATGATCCGGTTGAGGTCGGGTTGGGTATGGGCAAATTTTTTCTTCATTCTAACCAGCCTGGTCGGGTTTGAAATCGGGTTAGATATGGGCAGATTCGGGTTGACCAAACCTAAGTTGCACCCCTAAGATAAATCAAATGGGAGCTTTAATGAAAAAGACATTTTTTAACTTTTTTTTAACCAAAAACACCCTAATAACTTTTTTTAATGAAAAGGGCAAAAACTTTAATCAAAATGACAAAGTTTACCACTACAGGACAAAAAATAAAAGACCCATGTGCTGAAAGCAAAGCCCAACACACAAGCTACAATTTTTTTTTCCCAATCTGCCCCTGACAGAACCCCAAACTTTGTTAGCCCAAATCAGCCACATTTTAATTGAACTTTCATTATTTACAAATATGTTATTAACTCATTAAAGTCCAAAGACCACAACCAAAAAAATTATAATTAATTTTTTTTATAATCAGCCTAATGCCTCTAATTAGAACATTTTTTTATTGAGTTGTAACAAGCTATAATTATCACTATTATTCATGTATCAAATAATACATCATAATAATAAGGCGACATGAATAAAATGCAAAATTTGAAAAATCTAACAATTCGACAACAAAACAAAAATTGCGTATCAGCATTGGGATGGATTTTTGTTTTGTTTTGGGTCTAATTTCATACCAAATTCTATAAAAAAAAAAATCAACAAATACATAGTGTTTTAGCTAACTCCTCGGCAACTTCTTTGCGTTTTCGAAGTAGAGGTACATATGTGTGGATTGCATTTGAAAACCTCAGCATGTTGCACTTGAATGACATGTAGCCTCCAACATTCGTATTTTTTTCAACAGTTTTATTGTCTTTTTTTTGTTGTTTCTCTTAGTTTCCTTTTCGCACACATTTTGTATCTCACTTTCTTTTCTGTGATTTCTAGATTCTGTTGATTTTGATATTGTCCTTGCATATCCACTAATAAACATAGTTTAAAAATTAGTGGCAATCTAAAGTTATAGAAATAGTGGCAATATGAAAGTTCTATAAATTGTGGCAGTGGTGTAGTTGTATAATTAGTGACAATGGTTGTGTGGAATTCTAGAAATAGTGGCAGTATAAGTGTAAGTTCTATAAATAGTTAATGTATGAAGCTCTAGAAATAGTGTGAAATTCTATAAATTGTGGCAATGTGCAGTTTTATAAATAGTGACAGTAGTTCTGTGAAGTTCTAGAAATAGTGGCAGTATAAGTGTAAGTTCTAGACATAGTTGATGTATGAAGTTCTAGAAATAGTGTGAAGTTCTAGAAATTGTGGCAATGTACAATTTTATAAATAGTGACAGTGGTTGTGTAAAGTTCTACAAATAGTGGCAGTATAAGTATAAGTTCTAAAAATAGTTTGTGTATGAAGTTCTAGAAATAATTTATGTGTGAAGTTATAAAAATAGTGTGAAGTTCTAAAAATTGTGGCAATGTGCAGTTTTATAAATAGTGACAGTGGTCGTGTGAAGTTCTAGAAATAATGGTTGTATAATTGTAAGTTCTAGAAATAGTTAATGTATGAAGTTCTAGAAATAGTGTGAAGTTCTAGAAGTTGTGGCAATGTGCAGTTTTATAAATAGTGACAAGGGTTATGTGAAGTTCTAGAAATAGTGGTAATATAAATAGTGACAGTGGTTGTGTGAAGTTCTAGAAGTTGTGGCAATGTGCAGTTTTATAAATAGTGACAATAGTTGTGTGAAGTTCTACAAATAGTGGCAGTATAAATGTAAGTTCTAGAAATAGTTGATGTATAAAGTTCTAGAAATAATTGATGTATGAAGTTCTAGAAGTTGTGGCAATATGCAGTTTTATAAATAGTGACAGTGGTTGTGTGAAGTTCTAGAAATAGTGGTTGTATAATTATAAGTTCTAGAAATAGTTGACTGTTTCCAAAAGTATTTGCCGACTGTTTCTACAATCTTCATATCCAAATCACAAATGTAAATAATTGTGTATTAGCACTGGGGTGAACTTTGATTTTGTTTTTGGTCTAATTTCATACCAAATTCTAAAAATAAAAAAATTCAACAAATACACAACTATTTATATATATATGCCAACTATTTATAAAAGTATATGCCGATTGTTTCTAAAATCTTCATATCCAAACTACAAATACAAATGATTGTGTATTAGCATTGGGGTGTATTTTTGTTTTATTTTGGATCTAATTCTATAACAAATTCCAAAAATAAATTAATGAGACCCAAGACATCACAAATTCCAAATGAAAATTATTTTTGTTTTATTTTGGGTCTAATTGCATACCAAATTCCAAATCCAAATGATTGTGTAAATTGTCTTGTTCTACTATATCCTATATATACCGTTTGGGACAAGAAGCATTTAAAATCAAAAATAAAAATTAATCAAATATGAGTCTGGGTTTCCTTGGTAGAAGCATATGACGGTGCTAGAGTTGCACAGGGAGAAGACAACCTGGGTTTAACGAAAAGCATACTCAAAAAGGTTACTTTTTCTCTTGGCTTTGCGAATGGGCGTGCAATAAGAAATCCAAAAGATGTTTCATTTTTGTTACCAACTCACCATTGGTACTACTATTCTGTTATGGCCTATTCCTGCCAAGAATGTATGATGGAGCTCTTGAGTGGAACTCCCACATTTATAACTAGAAAAACACGTGGAAAAGATCAAGAAAATTGCAAACTACATAAAACACATTTCCAACAACCTGAATGGAATTTTGTCGTTCTCAAAAGGAATTTTTCTCTGGGCAAATGACAAAGTAGCTTTGAGATCATGGTATTTTTCGCATCCACTGATGTTATGCCATGAACGGGCATTGACCGGTGCCGGTACAAAGATGCAGAACTTGCAACTCTTACAATGGCACATAGTAATGAATCCGAAAGCTTACCTTCAAACACATTGAAACTACACTTATCATTTATTTTAGAATCAAAATCATCAAGGATGATTACTTTACAGAATACGAAACAATTCTAAACACAAATTTGAACACAAAATGTGAGCTAGTATTGGATTGTATACCCACCATGTCCCTCCAATTTCTCAAGAACATTAGCACACACTTCGATCAAATGCCCGCAATCCCGCTGAGAAATCGAGCTCCCAACCAACAAAATCTCGTCTTTCGGAGACAGAAAGACCTTGCAACGAACGGAAGACAACAAAACGGCAACAATTGTCTTCACCAAATACTCAATCCCCGAATCGAAAACCTAAACAACACAATACAAATGCACAAATATAAATTCCCAAAATTCAACATTTTATTTGTCTATGAAAGATAGATGACCTGGGGAGCTTTGAAGCACATCAGAGAGATGACCATGTTCATTAGTTTTCCTTAGGTGTAAGGAACCGGAACCACCATTGTTGAGTAACGGAGCTCTCGAGTGTGGTGGAAACTAGACGAGAAGAGAGATTGAGACTATTTCTGCTTATTATTCAAGAAGTCAATGTACCTCAACTTGGACTTGCTCGGCTTCAAGCAAGCACTCCAATTTCACATGCGAAACGGACCGAGAAACGGACCGCGAAACCGGCTGCAAAACAAAAATTAGAAAACCAAATTTCAATAGAAGTTGAAGATTAAGAGCAAATTTGAAGTGAACGACGAACAAAATTTAATAGAAATTGAAAATTTATGGAGAAAGAACCCTAGAAGTGGAGGTAGAAAAGACGACCTCAATGGTCCAGTCGAGGACGTCCCAGCTGCCAGTGGCCTCCATCTTCTCGGACTCGGAAGAGTCCCTGAGAGGCATTAAGGAACCACCATTATTGCAGAGGTGAGCTCGAGAAGCGGCGGAGGCAAGCGAGAGTTGCAGAAAGCTCTCGGAAGATCGGAGATTTCAAAAATGGAGGAAATGGAATTGAATTGGAAACAAAAACGAAAACAGAGATAAATATCAAGAAAGGGAGATAAAATAAACGGTGAAAGGTCGTCAGGGTAAAATGGGAAACTAGACTTATTATTTTGGTTGGGCCAGCTTTATTTGGGTTGGTTTGATGTTGGGCTTGTCTTAACCATTAAATAAAAGTTATTAGGGTGCTTTTGGTTAAAATTGAAAGTTTTTATATCATTTTCTTTAGTTTTCCTTAATTAAAATGGGCCATGGTAATTCGGGAACTCCCACAGTTTATTTAACGAAAGTATTTTACTTATATATATATATATATATTTAGGTGAAACGATAGAGTTTTATTGATAATTGACGGATACAATCTTGAAGTCGAACGTCACGGATGATATCCTGAGTAGCAAATGTTGTTGTGAGATTTGTATTTAAAACCTCTTTTGACAAAGTAAAAATCCTAGAGTAACGACGGAGCATTATTCCTTTGGTTTAGGGGTGTTTTTCTAAAGGATCAGATCGGAAACATCGTTTCTATTTCCATTTCAAAGTTTCGGAATCGGATCGGATAGGATCACAATTTTCCAATTTGAAACTTTTGACACATTTGAAAATTTCGGAATCAGAATAAATCTCGAAAATTTCATAACATAATTCGAAAATTCATATATTTTATAAGTTTTTCAATCTCTAACCTTTTTTTTTAATGAGAAAAACAATTAAATAGAAAAGCCTATAGGGCAACCAGTACAGGAATTGTCTAAGTGCAGAGCACTCATCGCACAAGGGGGAAGGGAAGAAAACCAAATATGATCCCACAAAAGAGATCTACCAAAATTAGCTAGAGAGACTTCACGATGCACATGAACAAAGTGGATGTCTTCAAATTTTGTCTCAAGGTGAAAAATGTCTTTCAGTTGAGAAGGCCGAGTCCAGGGAGTAGTAGCCTGCTTGAAGATGCAATCAATACACTTTAGAATCCCCTTCAACCTTAATGTTTTTGCAACCAGCCGCCAGAGCTTGATGAAGACCCCAACAAAGAGCAGCAGACTCAGCAGCTAAAATACCAGAATTTCCCAAAGGTTTGCCCCCGCAACAATAGAGCACGCCCAGCATCATTTTGAATCACAAAACCTGCAGCTGTAGAATTGTTATGCAGAAAACCATTAAAATTCAGCTTGACAAAATTAAGAGGAGGATGGGACCAAGTAAACCACCGGTAATCATGGGGATTAGAGAAACGACGGTTTAGGTTCAAAGAAGCAACTAAATTGGAGACCATTCTGAAAGTTTTAAGAAGATGGGGAATAATATTTCTGAAAAATCAAATGGTTTCTGGCTCCCCAAATTTTTCAGCAAAAAATGAGGATCTTTGCATTAGTAGTTTCAATGAGGTTCAACGGAAAATTCCAAATACTATGATTGCTTAACCAATCAACAAAAGGCAGATTAGATGAGGAAGGGATAATAGGGTTCCAACTTCCAACGGTGCCAACACTCTCTGGCAAAAGAGCAGCTCACAAAAAGTTGGTTTATGGTTTCCTGATCAATAGAGCAAAACGGACAAGTAGCGGTAATATTTGGGTTGTGCTGAGCAAGAAAAGACCTAGTTTTTAAACGGTTTCTAAGTAAAAGCCACGAGATGGACCCTTACAATTTTTATTTCCTAGACAAAAACCCACATATATATATTTAAACATCCAATTAAAACTCAAAATTCAAATCCATTGACATGTAGACAAAGAAATAACCTATTATTGCAAACTATTTACAACCTATGCCACAACATCCTAATCATGTAAATAAACTTTAATACCTACGATAATGATGAAATCCTAAATTTCATCTAGTTTCTTTCCTTTTTTTTTTTTGGCAAGCATTTAAAATTCAACTCATAGGTGCATTATACTTTATAATTGTTTTAGTTAACACTTGTTCAAAATTTCAGTTTTATAGGCTACAATTGAAACAATATACATATATATTCTCCTTATAACAAATATATTAATGTATAAATATATTTCAAGTAGTTACACTTTAATCTTTGTAAAAATAATTTACCTATGTTTTTTTTTTAACAAATGACATATGACATCCTTTCTCTTGAACCAAATGACATCCTTTATCTTCAAGTAGATACTTTAATCTACATAAAATAATTTACCCATTTCTATATTAGAATATAGGTAAATTAAATCTTGAACCAAATTACATCCTTTATGTTGTAGGTAAATTATTTTGCATATATTATTACATACATTAGGCACATTTTGTTGTTGTTATATATGTGTGGTAAAATAATTTACCTATATTGTTTACAAAAATATAATTTACCTTTATTTATATATAACATATAGGTAAGTTAATTTTGAAAAAAAATAACATTTTGTTAATGCTCACATATTTTGAAAATGGAAAAACTAAATCGAAAAATTCCTAATTTATGCAAATTTGAAAAGCAACTAAGTAATTCAAAAAGGAAAAAAATAAAACGAATTAAAACCCTAATACCATATAATTTTGTTATTAATATGCAATGAAACCGTGACATTAAATTTTTTTTTTTTAATAATTAATCCAAAAGAAGTTATTAGTGGTATTTTAGGTATTTAAAAATATAAAATTGTGTAAAGTCAAACTTAATTAAGAAAATTGCTGAGTTGGAGCCTAGTCATTGAGTTTTTGTTAGAAAAATATACTGTGGTGGGTTTTAGTTAAAGAAAACTGAATTTCAAGGGGTAAAGTCACATTTTCAGAAAATTCTAACTTTAGGAGGAATATTCAAGGACCAAACTTTGTTGATAGCCC
Source organism: Gillenia trifoliata (assembly GCA_018257905.1). NCBI lineage: Eukaryota > Viridiplantae > Streptophyta > Magnoliopsida > Rosales > Rosaceae > Gillenia > Gillenia trifoliata. The sequence goes on along the minus strand of CM031084.1, from coordinate 8,173,132 downwards.
GAGCATTAGGATGACATAAATTTTGATCCATTTGTAACCAAGTGGCCGATTTAGTGGTAAAAAGACCGTAAGGGGAAAGACCCCAAACAAACTCATCCTCTTCAGCATTCAGGGGCAAAGGTATTGCCAAAATTTTGCCAACAAGCTCAGAAGGAAGCATTTCTTGTAATTTAGACAAATTTCAAAAATTATCAGTTATGAAATCATCAACGTAAGATTCCAGTTAATATTAGAACAAAGAGAATCATCGATAATATGAAAAAGAGGGTAGGATAGAACCCAATTGTGAACCCAAAAAAAACATTTCTACCGTAATCCACCACATTTCTTTGTGATCTTGCATCAAGAACACCTTTCCAAGCCATAGAAGCATTAATTTTTTTCCTGGCCAAATGGAAATTGTTACAGCAAGTATTCTCTAACTTTTTCGTACATGCAATTTATTGTGCTTTCTTAATAGTGGTATATGCTTATGTGTACATTCAATTAATTTTGTGGTATACAATATGCTTATCCTTTTTAATATATAAGTGTATGTTTAATATAAAATAATTAGCAAAATGTATCCAAAATTAACAATAAAATACAAAATTTGATTACAAAATATATAATTTGAGTAAATAACAATATAAAATAGAAACATTTTGGAAGTTTTTTTATCGGAATAAGTTTGGAACACTTCAAAAAAATTCGGATTCTGATTCAAAAGTTTTACTGTTGGAATCAAAAACACCATTCCAACTTGCACGCCTACTTTGGTTTCATATCTGTAAACAGTTATTCACCTCGAAAGGCAAATTATTTCAAATGAAAATTACTACACAAGTTATTTTGTAGTCCCTGGATCATGCTGGTCATTTGGTCCAACTATATTGCAGATTGTAGGCTAGAATGTGAGATTTGAAATAATGAACGACTTCCTCTCAAATCCGCTTTTTAGTGCATGTGTGTGTCCAAAACCTGGCTGCTCTCATATATGATCCTTACTATGTTCACTGCCGACGTGAAGAGCAAAAATCCGTTATACGTACTTTGATCTTTCCGAATGCAGTGTACAAGAAGAAGATGAAATTTTTTTCAGTAGACAAGTATCCGGTGCTCAAAGTATGCGGCAGAAGCAGGATCTCTTTGAGTTTCCACCCTTGTTATGGAGCCACATCTAACGTAGAACCTCTTGTGTGGTTAGGACCTATAATGATCTTGTTTGTTGCGGTGCAACTTGGTTCTATCAATGTAAGTACTACATCTGCAATCCGTACACCAAGCAATGGGTTGCTCTTCCTCTCCCCCCTTGGAGTTTTAAGAAAGTACGAGTGGGATTTATATGCAGTCCCTACAATAGGTACTATAAAGAAGATGGTGCTCTAAAACAAGAAAGTAGTAGTAATGCTCAGTACTACTACAGGTACAAGATTCTGCAGATAATAATCCCGAAAAATTCAGGAGATGCTAATTCCTTTCAGTTCAACGTGCAAATCTTTTCCTCCGAGAGTGGTAAATGGACGGAATCAGTTGTATTAAGCCCACGAAGCTTTAGTTTGAATCATTTGTGTCGAGATGCCGGTGTTGCTCACAATGGGATGTTGTATTGGTGGGGAAATAAGTTTATTATTGGGTTGGATCCCTACTCCAACAATAACACTAGTACTAGTACTAGTACTACCACTGCTACATATTGTTGTCGTTTCATTGATAAGCCAATTGAACAGTGGCCGCGGCCGACTGGAGATTACTTAGGAGGGGTTGATTTCTTAGGTGTGTGCCGAGGCTGCCTGCGGATGTGCCAATTCTTCTCTTATCCACTTCAGAAGGATGGTAGTTACTCCATTGATGTTAGTATCTGGGAGTTGAAAGATGACCAATGGTGTTTGGTAGACAGATTTTACATGGACCAAATGATTTCGAAATGTTGAGAGTATGAATCTCACATCAAGAAAAGGAGGAACTTTGCATATGTTTATAAGTAATTAGGCTACTCTCCATATTGTCAATTGGTTTTATGGTGAAACCTCAATTTTATGAAGGGAAATTATGAGATTTGTATGGGATTTCTAATGACTAGCATGCATATACAATTCACAATTTATATGCATAAGCAACGGAAGCAATTTATCAAAGCAATTAGTCATGCAAATCCCCTTCAAGAAGCATAGGTTTCTATTTGATGCATCAAAACAAAATAAGAACAAAGTGGAGGTTAAGTTTCATTACCTCTTGATCTACTCTTTAGACCAAGGATGGACCACCTCCAAGCCCTTTGTTCTTGGAACTCCTTGAGCCTAGCTTCCCTCCTTGATTCCTCCACCTTGATTGGTTGCCTTCAATAGGTTTCTCCTAGAGCCTCCAAGGTAGAAGGCCTCTAAAGATCCACACCTACACTAGTAGTGGAATGGATGATGGATCATCAAAAGAAAGGGAGATGAGTAGCTATCCCTTTTCTTTTGGAAAATGGCCGGCTGTTTTGAGAGAAAAAGGGGAGAGTTTTGTTTTCCTTTTGGTTGACTAACTCACACAAAAACCATAATGAAAAGTTTCATTAAACTTTGCATATAAAGGTGAGAGAAGTGAGTCAACTTTTGACTCAACACTCACTCTCTTTCTTTCTCTCTTTAGGCCGGCCTTAGGAGTGTTATTTGGGCTTTGGGCTTTTAATATTTCAAGTCATCTTATGCTTGAATAAAAGCCCAATGGGTTTGGGCCCAATGGGCCCGAATAAACCCGAACATTTCGGTAAGCCCAAAAACGATCTTTCATCGCCTTTATGATTTCATTAGACTTTCTAATTAATCATAACACTTAATTAATCCAATTAATTATTTCCATCATTCATATGTTGTTCCACCACAAGAGTGTATTCGGTGTACAATCATTTTAGGTTCTAATTAGCAAGGCAGTGAGGTGATTGGTATCAATCCAATTGATTAGTTTTAATCCAATCATCTAGTGAATTAAAACTTACTTTTAATTCTCTTTCTTCTTTGATGACTACATATTTAATCATCTAGAAGAACCCACAAGCCATGAGTGACATCTAAACATATATCATGGCTACCCAAGCTAATGTAGAAGTTTGTTCGGAGAACCTATTCAATTGGAATTACAATGTAATTCGATCCTTCTCTAATACAATACTCTCAATCACATTATTAGGGTATGGATACATAATGTCAAACCCCTAATGTGATTATACTATGTTATATGATTCAATTGAGTCGTAAAGGAACACTTTCCATTACTACACTCACTACTTCGGCCGAAGATTCCCGAATCATATCTTAGAGTATTCTTCCTCTCGTAACGAGGATTAGAGATCCCTTGTTGACCATTCACTTGCCTCCATGGCTAAGTAGCTTAACCCCAACTATGCCGTGGACACCCTCCATATTGGGGTGACTTTGACATAATCAAAGATTAAGGACTTAACCACAAGACAACTATGATGTCTCAGGTCAAAGGATTACTTACATATTCCAATCAATGGAGTTACTTGCTTGACATGTGAGTAGACCTCCATGCAAGTACTCCCTTTCGATTGTATTCAGTGAACTCATTCCCTCAATGAGCACCTACATACTTGTCATAGTGTCACTACACGAATGGCTGAGACTTTCCATCCTTCCAATTTGAAGCTGACATAGTACGTACTGGTCTATGGATTGTCAGTATCCCTCCGACAATCCCATGACCAGGAACATTTTGAACATCATGGTTATGGGAAGAAGGTCTCTGCAGTCTAACTTCATTAGATTACTTCTTCCATCAATCCATTGTCCATGGATTCACTATTTGGACATTTATCAACTATTGAGATTGTCCTAATAAGTGACTTTGCCCTTTTGCTGTATTTAGGGTTATCCAAATATACAGTCAATGTCCTGAAAAGTTTCTTCCAAAGATTGACTTTCAGGGCATATTTCCAACATTTTATTCATAATATCAGAGCAGGTTGTCTCGTGTGTGAAGCCCAACGGTCACACGTGTTCCACGTTACCCGATTTGTATTGTCCACGTGTGTTAGGCTTGAAAATTTCGCCATACGTGAGGGGGTGTGTTGAGAGTATGAATCTCACATCTAGGAAATGAGGGACCATGTTGTTAGAAGTATGCCCTTAAAGCCACTCATTTGATGGAATAGATGTTTAGAATACATGTAATGTCAAACTCATATTATATTTAATAGGAGGGCAAGTTTATTGTTATTCACTATTTAATGTATTAAGTGTATATTCAATAATAGAATCCAAGTAATGTATTTAACCTAAGAGATAAGTGATCTAAGAGTGATAGATCATTGAGACCTTTTTCTTAGGTCATTCCCAAAATGTTCCTAGCCATAGGATTATCAATTGGGCATTGACAATCCACTAAGGCTAGTATGTGTTATGACTACTCAAGTAGGAGTATGACTTGTCTCAAGTCATTAGTATGTGACACTAAGGCAAACACATAAGTGCTCAAAAGAGTTGTTGAGTACACTGACACGATCAACAGAAAGTTCTTATTTACATGTCATTAAAGAACTCATATGTTACAATAATACAAAGTAGTCATTTGACCTGAGACATCACAGTTGTATTGTGGATAGGTCCTTAATCTTTGATTGTGTTAAAGGCACTCCAGTGTAAGAGGGTGTCTACTGGATAGTTAGGATTAAGTTACCTAGTCATGAAGACTGGTGAGCGTACAAGAAAGGATCTCTAACCTTTGATAGTGGAAGGAGAATACTCTGATATATGATTCAAGAGTCTTTGGCCAAAGCAGAAAACATGATTTTAGGAAATATGTTCTAAATCATATACAAAAGAATTACATTGGATAATAGACATGAAATAAACTATCATCCAAACAATATAGTAAATAGTATTGATATAGAGAAAGACCGTATTGCATTGTAATTGTAACTGAATAAGTTCTCCAACCAATCTTGGGTAGCCATGACATACTGCTAAGTGTCGCTCATAGTTTATAGAAGCCCTAATGATTAACAATCACTAATCTTCATCATAGGGATAATTAAAAGTAAGTTTAATTCACAATCCATTTGAAAGAGTAACAACCGCCCACTGCTTTGCTAATTAGAATCTAATGAATCATACACCGAATAAAAATGAATGTGAAGAAATATAAACGAGATCTATATGAACATTGTGGAATAAGAAATAAATATGTCTATGTGGCATAAATATATTTAATATAGGTTTAAATATATAATCTTATTCCCTAAACTTTGGCCCTTAGCAACCTGATGATATTTAATATAGACATAAAATGTCATCATGTTGCTGATGTGGATATGTGAGTTTTTTCTATAATTTATAGAGTTGATTCCGTCTAAATCAAAAAACCCCAAAAAAATAAAGCAATATATATATGATCAATCATAATCTTCATTCCAATAAAACAAGAAACAATTTAAAGTTTTTTCATATAATAGATCGGATCAAATTTCAATACATTCATTTGGTCCATACATCATTCTTATTTTTATTTTTGTGGTAACTTTTATTCTAGAAAAGGTATAATTTTCTTTACTAACAAGTACATGAGCAATATCCATTGTCACATTCGTTAGCGTTGCATCCAGATGGGCATGTTGCCATGTACTTGCACTGCCAGTCCCAATAACAGAAGTGGTGAGGTTCATCATGTCGACGTCGGCGTTCAACTCCAGGACGAGAACCTGATAAAAATTAAGAAAAAATATTAATATCATCAAATAAGCAAGATAGTCTAATTAAGTACTCTTAATTAATTACTATTAAGAATTTATGAAAAAATTAATATTTTACTGCTTCATGAATCATACCAGTGATGGCTTCTGCAATGGACTTCTTGTTTGCACAGCCGCAAACACATCGGCCAGTTGTGCACTTGTTGACTGTGCACCCATGACACAAGCTTATACAATCACCAGGACGTTCACATTGCACTGGTGTTTCCTCCTTTATTGTGTCTCTAGCCTCAATTTCTTTTGAAAAACCTGCAATAATAACTAACATTTTCATAATTAAATTATTCATACAGTATCTAACTGTTATGAGTTCAAACTTTGTGGAAGACAGTTATTGATAAAGTAAATAAATAAAAACTAAACTATAGAAAATGAATAAGGCAAGTGATGGTTTGCCCTGGTGGATGGGCATTCCTCCTCTATCTACTGTATCCCAGATTCAAACTCTCTCTCATCCTCATAGTTTAGATAAATTTACTTTAGATTTTCCAGTGTTTCAAAGAATGCTATGTGAAAAAGAAAGTGGCTTACAAGAGACAAAAACTAGAAGCGCGACCAAGAAAATCAACTTGGCTCTCTCCATTTGTTTTCCTAAGACTCAAAATGTAATCTTTAGATAGAATGTGAGAGTGTGGGATGTAAATTTGGGGATTGATGTACCATATTTATAGCATTGCGAGGAGCAGATTTAATCGTGAGAACTTGCTGAGGAGGTTAAAGGGGAAGAAGATATTATTCTTAAGGAACTCTAAGCCTCAATCGATGGCAGTCATGCATGTTGCATGCTTCAGTGCCCCAAACAAATTACACTCTAGATCACTCCACATTTTTTTTTGCCTGTGAGTTTTCCACAAGCATACTTGTCTATGATCTCTACTCTCTGGGAAGTATGGGCATGCATTACGTTTCAATAACTTAGGTCTTTGAAGTATTGGATATTGTTAAATTTAATAAATGGATTTTCTGATTTTATTGACAAAAGCTATATTACTTTGAATATGTCTAATATATAGAAAAAACTTTATGGAATGATGTGAAACTTTAGACAGTTAATCGTATGTGGTTGCGTAACTTGACACGACCATGAATTAATTAGACAATTATAAAAAAAAAAAATACGTTGACACTTGCATATAAAAGTGCAAAAGCACTTAAAGAACGGGTTCTTTCCTTTCAGCATAATCTTCTTCTTGCCTTACAAACTCGCTTGTGTGATCAATCAAAGCCCTTTTAACTCCACCTTGGTTGATGGCTTTAACAAAACAGCTGCCAAGTCCTTTAACTCCATGATGCAAACTTTGTGGCAAAAACAAAGTAGTGATTATAATCAGCCGCAGCAATCTCAGCTTCAGCAGCAGCAGAAGCAAAGGCCTGAAATTGGTTACAATATGTTAAATGATATCAGGCAGAGTACATTTAAGTTTAATTTTAACAGAAATCTTAGGGTTTTGAATTTGGAAAACTTAAAAGCACAATGGGAAAGAACAGACTTTGATATTTTTTTTTTTATATGAGAAGATAAATTCTTCTACTGAGAATAGAGAGATTAGATGAGAAGGGAGCAGGTGAAATCCATATTTTTCGGTCTCCCCTACTTCCTTACCTTTCATCCTTCACTATGGTGCTTCCACCTGAGGGAAATCCAACCATTGTTCTAATTACAAAGCAACGGCTAGTTACAATTGTAGAGTTTCTAAAAATAGAAATAAAACTAGCCATTGGTCATTTGAGTTTAACCGCTACTTTCCTAAAATGGATAGTTCTTGAGTTCTTCAATTTCTTCTGTAGGCTATGCATTTGCGGGCTAATCAAACTAGTTGGCAGCTTAATTCTCAACAGCCTCTCCTAAGCTACTTACTGGCTTTACTCCAAGCTTCATTCTCAAATAGTTGAACCTTTCTTTAGGTAATGCTTTGGTGAAGATATCTGTAAATTGTTCCTCACTTCTGCAAAACTTCATATCAATGACTTCCTCCTGCAGTGCCTCTTTGATGAAGTGGAATTTTCGATTGATGTGCCTTGTCCTTTGGTGAAACACAAGATTTTTAGCCATTGAAATGGCTAACATATGTCACAACACAAGGGGGTTGCATCAGCTTGCATTTCTCCAAAATCTTCAAGCACAAATCTTAACCAAATTAATTGTGCTATTGCTTCTGCAGGTGAGACATACTCAGCTTCTACAGTTGATAAAGCAAATGTGTTTTGTTTCACAGATGCCCATGAGAACACTCCACTTCCAAAAGAAAATGCACATCCAGATGTACTTCTACTATCATCTTCACTTCCTGCCCAACTTGCATCACAGAATCCAACAAGAATAGTTGCTTTACCCTTCATATATTCGATGCCATAACTCAAAGTTCCCTGCACATATCTCAGTACTCTTCTTGCAACTTCTATATGTTTCTTTGTAGGGGAATTCATAAACTTTGATAACAGACTTGCTGCATACATCAAATCAGGTCTTGTTGCAGTCAAGTATAGCAAACTGCCTACAATTTTTCTGTAGACACTCTTATCTGCCAATTCACTTCCATCTACCTTCTTGAGTTTTTCACCTGTGGGTAGAGGAATAGGAACTAGCTTGCAATCATCTAGACCAAATTTTTCAAGCAAGGACTTTGCATACATACTCTGATGTATGAAAATACCTTTATTAGATTGAAATATTCCCATACCTAAGAATAGGTGAAGTAAGCCTAAATCAGTCATCTCATATCTGAGCATCATTTGCGTTTTGAACTCACTGAGTAAACTTACATTGTTGCCAGTGTACACAATATCATCTACATAAATTGACACAATGAGCATTCCATCATCTTCATCTGCTTTGGTGTACAGTGTGGCTTCACTGATGCTTCTCTTAAATTTGCAGCTAGTGAAGAAGGAGTCAATCTCACTGTACTAGGCTCTAAAAGCCTGTTTTAGACCATATAAGGCCTTTCTTAGTTTGTAAACCTTGTGAGAAGCATTTTCCTCAACAAATCCCTCTGGTTGGTCAATGTATACTTCTTCTTCAAACACTCCATTCAAGAAGGCAGATTTGACATCTAGCTGATACAGTTTCCAATCCTTTTGAGCTGGAAGTGCAATGAGAGTTCGAATTGTATCTAACCTTGCCACTGGAGCAATGGTTTCATTGTAATCTATGTCAGATTTTTGTGCATATCCCTTTGCCACTAATCTGGTCTTGTTCTTCTGAACCGTTCCATCCAGGTTTAGCTTGACTTTGAACACTCATTTTACTTCTATGACAGGCTTATCTGGATGCCTTTCAACCAATTCCCAAGTATCATCCTTTTTTATCATATCAATTTATGCATTCATAGACTCTTGCCAAGCTTGATCTTTTGCAGCTTTCTGATAATTTTCAAGTTCAATGATACACATATGACATCTTGCATATATTTCTTCCAAACTTCTCAGTTTCACAGGAGTAGAGATTGGAGTTGATTGATGACTCTGATGTCCTGCAGAATTTTCACTTGACTGACAAGGTGATTCATCAACTAATCCCTCTTGTGTCTCATCATTAGTCAAGTTAAGATTGAGAGGTATGGTGACTATCTCCACTTGCTTTCTTTTTTTTTTTCAATTCCACACTTCATTCTCACTGAATACAACATTCTTGGAAATAACAATTTTCTTGGTCTGTAAGTCATAGATTCTGTAGCCTTTCTCACAACTACCATATCCCATGAAAACACCCTTGCTAGCCTTGTTATCAAGTTTCTATCTTAGCTGGGGTAGAATAAAAGTATAACAGACACAACCAAACACTTTTAGGTGCTTTATACCAGGTTTTTTACTTGTAAAGGCCTCAAATGATGTTTTATCCATCACTGCAGATGTGACATATATATTCTGTATATATACAGAAGTATTGAAGGCTTTTGCCCAAAACTTCAATGGTATCTTCTTCTCTATCATCATGGATCTTACCATTTCACCTATGGTTCTATTTATTCTCTCAGCAACTCTATTTTGCTGAGAAGAGTAGGCAATAGTTAGTTGCCTCTCCATTCCCATCTCAGTACATAATTCAAGGAGTTCATTTGAGGTGTATTCTCCTCCTCTGTCACTTCTCAAACTTTTTCAATTTGTAACCACTATGCAGCTCCACAAAGGCTTTAAACTTCTTGAACACATGGAATACATCAAACTTGTTTTCGAGAAAATACACCCAACACATTCTTGAAAATTCATCAATGAATGTGAGGAAGTATTTATTTCCACCAATGGACTTATTTTGCATAGGAACACATACATATGTATGGACAAGTTCAAGTGGACAACTAGCTCTCCACACTTTCTCTTTGTCGAATGATTCTCTGTGATGCTTTCGTGCTACGCAACCTTCACAAACATTTTTTGTTTCTGCAATTTTAGGTAAGCCAAGTACCATTTCTTTCTGTTGCATCTTCTTCATACTAGTGAAGTTCAAGTGGCCAAGTTTTCTATGCCACACCCAAGAATCTTCACATATGCTTGCTCTTCTTACCATAGGGTTCACAGAATCAAGTGATAAAGGAAAACATCTATTCCCTGTCATCATCACCTTAACCACAATATTTTCAAGGTTGATGTCATCAAAGATTACTGCCATATTTCCTCCAAATAGAACATAGTAACCATGCTTCATCATTTGACCAACACTTAGCAAATTCTCATCTAAGCCAGGGACTAACAACACTTCATTTATGTACCTCTTTCCATGTTTGCTACTTGCTTGTTGGTGTTGCAGTCTTTTGTTGCATGACCAAAACGATTGCCCTTGCCACACCTTGATTTTCCCTTGTACCTACAGATGCCAAAGTGATAGTTATCACACACTTGACACTGTGATTTTGTATTCCCTTGGCTACTACTACCTTGCCTATTTTGATAATTAGGCTTGTTATTCCAATTTTCTCCATTGTTAATCCAATTTCTACCAGTAGATTTATTCCAGTTCTTTCATTTCTTTGACTGAGTCCATTTCTGCTAAGCTTTGTTCTGTGGCCATCTCTGATTTGTACTCAAGGTATTGCTTGAGCTAATATGAAGACTGCTAAATGCTCTCTCAGTGTTTGTAATCTTATCTCTCTCATCATGTAGATTTTCTCTCTGATCATATACTTTAACTGAGGCTAGTACTTTTTCAAATTTGATAGTGTCAAGGTCACTGGTTTGTTTTATGATAGATACTATATACTTGTATTTTCTACTTAAACTCATCAAAATTTTCTGCACAAATCTTTTCTCAAACAGATTTCAAATTATTCACAATCTCAAGAAATTAAGCTAAGTAATCATCTAAATATTCAACATCAGACATTCTCACATATTCAAATTCAGCTATAACAGCTTGAAGCTTCACTGAACATACCTTTTTATCTCCTCTGAATTCTCATTTCAGAATGTCCCAAGCCTCATTTGTTGTCTTCTCATTCCTTATGCGAGGGAATAACTCATCTGAAATCGCCACTTGAATGAGACTCAGCGCTTTGGCGTTCTTTATTCGATCTTCTCTTAAGATAGTTGGCAGCCCAACTTGTATTCTCCCAGTTTATTCTTCTTCATCATATAGATCTCCATCTCTGAGATTCAGTTGTCCTTTAGCACCATGCTCGACCATATCCCATAGATCGTACGCTATGAGAACGGTCTCCATCTTAACAGCCTAGAAATCATAGTTGGTGCTTTTAAATTGTGAGGTTAGTAACTCTCCACCGGTCGAGCTTGGTCCGACCATCTTCTCAGGTAGTTTTTAAGAACTTACCCAGAAAGTTTGAAACTTTTCTTCAAAAACTCACTCACAGACTCACGCCTTTATCTGGAATCTGATTCGAAGCTCTGATACCATGTTAAATGAAATCTTAGGGTTTTGAATTTGGGAAAACTTCAAAGCACAAAGGGGATAGACTTTGATTTTTTTTTTATATGAGAAGATAAAATTCTTCTACTAAGAATAGACAGATTAAATGAGAAAGGAGCAAGTGAGATCCATTCTTTTCGGTCTCCCTTACATCTTACCATTCATCCTTCACTATGGTACTTCCACCTGAGGGAAGTCCAACCATTGTTCTAATTACAAAGCAACAGCTAGTTACAGCTATAGAGTTTCTAAAAATAGAAATAAAACTAGCCATTGGTCATTTGAGTTTAACGGCTACTTTCCTAAAATGAAAAGTTCCTGAGTTCTTCAATTTCTTGTGCAGGCTATGCATCTGCAGGCTAATCAAGCTAGTTGGCAGCTTAATTCTCAACACAATATCGCACCAAAGTCCTTCTCCATAGTCGTTTTGTGGTTTCCATTTATGCTAGCAGTGATCCTGGTTATTCGGGAGCTTTGATGGAGTTGGTGGGGTAAAAGAAAAAGTTGCCACAACCATGGGCGAATTTGTCAAAGGGTAAGGGGGCACATGCCCCCCCCCCCCCCCCCCTCTTTCTCAATTTTTTGGATAAAAAAAATAGTGTTTTTTAAGCTAATTTGATGATGACAACATGTTTAGAATGTTTAATATGATGTGTTTTAATTGGTTTGGGAGAGGGAATCGACCTACATTGTGATTTTAGGGATTTAGAAACTCAAAAAGTGAAAGAAAAAAAAAACTCAAGAAAATTTCTGCATAATTTTTCCAAATTTTTTATCATAAAAGCTATCTTTTGTGACGATCGTCAAAGAAATTTCTGTCGGTAAATGATGTTCATATTTTTAGCGACTGTTTATAGGTAAATTTTTTGGTCAATAAAGGTTAATTTTTGTAGATCATTATGCCAACTTGCATGCTATTCCGTCCAAAAAAATTTGTGCGCTGAGTGAGCTATTCGTACTAATCCCCCAATAATTTTCTGAATCCGCCACTGTTAATGTCACTCTCTGTATGATTTCTTGGCTTCGCCCATGACCACAACCAACCTCCACAGTGAAAATGGACTGATTAGAAACCCTAATTATTCTTCAATCACACGTCATGGCTGGTTGAAGATGATCAGCCTTCTGGGTTTGTAGTGGAACAACCCAACTTATCGGATCACCAATTATTAGTTGGCCGAATATGCATGCATACGTAACAATAACTGTAAAATTTTTACAATGTTCATTTACTGATCGCACTCGATCCCAAATAATCCAATTACATAAATTTTTACCCTTTTAATAATTTTCAAGTACCAATGCCATTTGCATTTGAAGAAGGTTGGTGAATATTAGGAGCCGACGGTGCTTTCTATTTCAATGAATGTTCTTTTTCTTGGTTGATTATTTTCTTTTCCATTTCTCTTTCATGTTCGTGGTTGTGTTCTAGGGTTTCTTGGAAAGTGGATGCACTCTGTTCTATAAGATAAAGATGTCACACGAATTAACATTATGATCCATATGATCCTCCTCATGGTTTTTAGGGTCTCTTTATAGAATCCTCAATTCTCATTTACTATGGAGCACATCGCATGCATGATGTGATGTCAATTTCGCCGAACACATGTGGAGACAGGTTCGTCGTGTCTAGATGGAAAGATTGCAGGTGTTTTTAGGGAGAGAAATTTGATTGGGGGCAAGCCTAAGCACTTTCATAAGAAAAGGGTTTAATGTAGAAGAGATTCTCTCTTGCAACTAAAACATCAACCAAAACATAATTTTAGTGGTGTCATCTGTCTAATAAATATTTGACATGTGTTTAAAATGTAAATCATTCGTCTAGTAGCCACTCATCACGGAAGTACAACCTTCAATACTCGCTTTCCTACCCATTTGTACGTGAGAATGGGTAGTGAAGCTGCTATACGGAAAATTTTTCTTGTGATATAGGTTTACCAAAGTGCTTAATTAGGTGGCTTCCAAATAGGGCTTCATCTTCCAATAATCCCTTCGCGCGATGTGAGAAATAGAGAGAATGTATATATTTTCGAGGACAACCAAGAATTTCACTCTTTTCATTCCACATATATCTTGTAAAGGAATGCTACCATCAGTCATCTACGGTTATAACTCACGTATGAGAGATTCTCTTTTGTTATCAAGACATAGTTTTATGAGTGGGTTTATTGTCCAATGGATGTTTGACACATATTCAAAAAAGTAAATCACTCATCCCCAATGACTACTTGTCACGTGGTGAATTGGTGAAACGAAAGTATTTTTCCTCACGTAAGTACAACCTTCGATACTCGTGGTCCCACCCGTTTGCAAGAGTGACTAGTCAAGTTGTTATACCAAAAATTTTCTTGTTATTAGGATTACCAAGGTGCTTAGATAGGTTCCAGATAGTGCTTTAGCCTCCGGTAATCCCTTCACGCAATGCGGGAAATAGATAAAATGTATATATATTTTTAAAGACAACCAAGAATCTCAATCCTTCTGTTCTACATAATCTCTCGATTTCTACAATCAGTCGTCTACGACTATAATTCGCAGTCTCAACCGTAGACGACTGATGCTATCATAATAAGGCTCTCATTACGAGTGACGATTGGCTGTTAGCTTTCATAATCTCATGATGGAGTTTGCAATAAATGTACAAATTACTCACATGGAAGGCGGCTAAGGTTTCTCTAGGATTGTTGACTTCTTGGCCCTATGAAGTACGCACATAATCATCAAAGTTTTCACAAAATAAATGAAGATTCTTCTTATGCAGAAAGCTTTGTTTTTATTTGGGTGATTATAATAGTTAGCTGTGATTTACTAGTGTAGATGTGACATAATATTGTAGCATTAACATTCTCCACCTACCACCTTGTTGGGGGGGTGTTCATACGTATGATGGGTTAAATTTCAAAAGACTAAATCATATTCAATGCTGATCAGTTTATAAGTTTCTAATTAATTCAACCTATGATTATAATTACATTCTAATTGACTTCAATTAAGTTGGATGATCAACATTTTCACAAGACAAGTATATAAAATTATTGATATTAGATTAGATTTTCGTGGAAAAATACTACAAAATCCTGCCATTTTTTTTATGGAGGCAGGAGGTGTAAGGAAGCACATTCTCCAATTACTTTCGTTGTTGATATACTTGCAGGCAATGCCTCAGTTGTCGCTAAAAGTCTCAAACTCTTTTCACACCAAAATGGATGAGTTCAAGCTTCAACTAAAACTCACTTTGAAGAATATTTACAACATATCAAAAGAGCTCATTTGTTCTTCAAGCAGCAGCATTGCAAGTCCACAGATTTCCCCACATATTTTCATAAGAAATCTCAATAAATTCATCAATGGCCTGGTGCAATAGCGTGTCGAGAATCCGCCCTTCAAATTCCACGCAGATTTCTTCGAAACCTTCGAACCCGACCGCATTCTTGGCCACCCAATTTGATTCTTTCATATCCTCCTGTGTCCATTTTTGGACTTTGGAAGCCAGCAGCTCTGCGTAGTCTCTGGTTTCCTCTTCCTTCATCGGCTCAAAATCTTTCCTTTTTGCTGCGTTCACTTCTGAGCTGTCACTAAAAGGAGCTTTTGGCGACGGTTTCACCTTAGAGTTCAAATCCATGGGAATTGAATATCCTATAAGAAATATTAATCCACGAGAATGAATTTAGAATTAATTGGTTACACAATGTGCTAAATGAACTTTGCATTTTGCAATCAAAACTGAGGAAACAAAAACAGACATGCGCTTAGCCGAGTTGATCAGCAATATGCTCATTCTACACTCAGTTTCGAATCCTTTTTTTCGTAATTTAGATTAAAGTGATTAGAATATTTGTAATCACAAAATAAAAATTTGAGGGAAACAGAACAAACCTGATAACCAAGCTTCATGCTCGATCAAAATGTCATCAATGTCAAGAACAGAAACAGGGCTTGTATCATTCTCTGAGAAGCCATGAAAATCTGCAGCCACTTTTTCCTTTTCAGCTTCAATTTTCTGCTTTCCCTTCTTGATTCTTGGTTCCACCACAACTTTCTTCTTCTGGGTTGCTTTCTTCAACGCAAGATTTCCACTCTCCCCCTTCAAATTTGCACCAACATTTTTGTAACCTTTAGTAGATTTTGCGCCAAAATCCCTTCTGGGCTCATCTTTTAACCTAGAAATCTTCTTGTTTTGCTTTATCATCACTATTTTCTCCTTCTTCTTCTCCTTCAGAATCTCACTACTGTCTCTGTTCTTCTCCTTGTTCTTCTTGTTCCTCTGTTCCTTCTTCCCCTGCCTCAATTCCCCAAAACCCACCTCGGATTTCTTCACCTTCGACCCAACTTCCTTCGATTTTTCACCCACATTGTCCAAATACACAACCAGAAAATCATGGCTGTTCTTCTGACGGCTCATCACCTCCGGTACTTCGCGAAAAGAGACCGAGGTTCGAACCCTTCGATGCTGATGATCCTGATGATCATTCGAATCGAAATCCATCAAGTAATCTGCAAAACTCACCGACCTACTTCGACTGACCAACTCCGGGGCTCTTGAAACCCAATTTGTCTCCGGCAACGAGTCCAAACCCATCAGCCTTGCCACGATTCCTGGCGTGACAGAAGCTGAAGATTGAATTTTGGGATCGGGGTTTTGTTTTCTGGGGGAGTTTGCGAGTTGGGTTGTGTTAGAATCTGAAATTTGATCAGATGGGTGAGTCGGAACGCTTCCGTTACATAAAAGCCTGCGCAGGATGCCATTGAAACAGCCAGAGGTCTGATGAACTGAGTTGTTATTCATGACTGTAATTTTAGAGCGAGAGAGAGAGAGAGAGAGAGAGAGATTTGAAGTTGTGTTTTAGGAGTGAGAGAGAGGGGGGTTTTTGTGTGATTTGAATGGTGGTGTTGGTGGCTTATCAAGGAAGGATTGAAGACTTTGGTCGTTGAGTTCACATTAGGAACTAGAAGTTTAGAAAAATATGGGAAAATTGGTGGTCAGACGCGCACTTTGGTCGCGTAAAGAATGTATTAGTTTAACAAAAATTGGTGTGTCAACGTGTTGCTGTCAGCGATGGCGATTATTGGATTATTTAAGAACACTACTTGGCCTATACTATAGGATATGGTCTATGAAATATCAATTCTATTTATACCACATCAACTACTAATACCATGCAGCGGTGAGATCGTTACATTTCAAACTTAAATTTCAAATAAAATAGGTTGTTCGTCTTTTATCTACAAGTTACAACTTGATTCATATGAAAAAAAAAAAAAAATTAACGTTAAAACATCACAAAAGAAAGACGTATTCAAATTGTGACTCTTTTATTTTTAACCAAAAACATTTCGACTTATTTATCGATGGGTGTCACACCGTAATTTATCTGCCAAAAATTTTACTTTATTTGATTGGTTTATTACGTGCCTTTATAATAGGAGAAACTTATATACAAATTGTGATGCTAAGGCATTGTATCTCAAGCGTTTCATGCAAAAGTACATATTTTTTTCACATAACACGTTTATAACTAAAGAGAAAAATTTTACTAGAATAATCCATCACTTACGAAGTATTGCTATCTTGACCTCCAATTGCATGCAAGAAATTCACCTTAGTATTAACTAGCTAGCAAGCATGAAGAAGAATTAAAAGATGGAGTTGAAAAATGTACGAAACGCGTGGATCGCATCTGCGTCCTTCATCTTATTTGTTTTGCCATTTCGGGGATATTCTTTTCTCCTTTTTTCCACGAGGAGGAGAAAAGACGCCGAAGTTGTTGACCTCTAAACTCTGAAATTTGAGACACCGTGGTACGAATTCCAACTCACCGACTTTGCTGACTCTTAATTTGGGAGCTTATTGGGCTCAATTGGTTCGAAGCTCGGATGGGCCTATACAGTGAGTGTAGTGGTGACCCACATTGGGCCAAAAGTTGGGTTTGATTCCTTAATCATCAGTCATAGGTTAATTATATTTTGAACACCTGCTGATTGTGCTATGTAACAATTTGATCCTTATTATTTTTCTAACATAGGCAAATATAATCTTTAAAAGTTATTGTCACAGAGAATAATTTATATGGAATTGGTTCACCATCATATGACGCTGCAATCCAATAATATAATATCATGTATTGAAAAATTTACACGTGTAATTGTTTTATTGGAACAAGACATCACGATGGCGTAAACTTATTCCATATAAGTCTATCCCTACATAAGGAGCCATGCAGTTAAGTTGACAAAAAAATAACAACTGTTAAGTTAATCTTAGTTGGTCCTTTTGTTTTTTACATGAATCATGAATGCACATGAAGATTAACAGATTCTCTATAAACATAAATAAGAATGTTTATAATAAAATTCTTTTTAACCTTCTTGATACAGAGAGATGAAAAATAACATGCGTAGCATTCATGCAAAAAAATAGGTCTATTGAGTGCCGCGTAAATAAAAGTAGCAACTCACTTAACAGTTGATAACTTGATAGATGGAAGGATCAATAGTGTAGGAATATGTAACTTTTAATATTGCTTTTGCAAACTTTTAAAGACAAAACCAAAGTATTATAGACTCTAGACTAGAGAGGTGTAAAATGTGACTGACATTAGTCACAATTTGGTCGATGAAAGGTGTTGATTAATCTGTCATTAGCAACTTTATAGTCGACAAAAGGAGAGCAACTTACATGTAATGGGTTCACCGTCACGTGGCGTTTTAATTCAATTATATATTGTCATATGAAGAAAAACTTAAACATAACAATATGTTATTGGACGAGAAATATTATATGACGGTTAATCCATTTCATGTAAATTTTTATCCGATAAAAGCGACAAAGTCTTCTATGCATATAAGACTCGGATGTTGTTTGAGACAATGACTCGGGCATTTGTCCACAGTTAGTGATTTGATTAGTCAAATAACGTTTTCGTCGTTTGACTAAATATATGGAGAATGATTTGGACCTACCGACGACGAAAGTAGTGATGGGCAAAATTTGACGTAAAAAACTTAGTGGTCCATTAACACAAAAAAGAAAGATCAGTGCCCAACTGAATCCACTAATTTCTATCAAAAGCAAATGATTGTTACTTTCACCTACTATTTATTCCGAAAAATATTAACTACACATAATTTTTTTTCCTATGTACATGTTGTTTAATTGTGTTCATTATTTTTATTTGATTTCAATCAGATGACAAGCAAGTGTATGAAGAGATTTGATCATAGTTTCCCTTTATTTTTCCCACAACTTTCTTCATATTTGGAATGAGAGTATACAATGCATGATAGCAGATTTGCAGAAAGAGAGAATATTCCAAAAAAAAACTACATCTTTAATAGGAGTCAAACTTCAATGGTAATGGTACGTAAACGGTTTAAGATTCATTTGGAGCCCACCGCAAATGAATCTGGACCATTCAATAACGGTGTCATTGAGTGGTACGTACCACCCAAGATTTTTCCCTTTAATAGTATACTTTCACATAAATTTTTTCTCTACACACATGTTTAATAGTATACTTTCACCTACTATTTTTCTCAAAAAATGATAACTGCACGTCATTTTTCTCTTCCTACACACCTTTGTTAAATCTTGTTCATTATTCCGTTTGATTTATTCAACTGGGTTAAGTTTATATAACTACCCAACATTTATGGGTGATTTCAAATTAGTTATAACATTTTAAAACATTCCAAATAACTGCATAACGTTTTGAAACATATACATCTATTAAGTTCACTAGCGTTAAGTGATGACATGGATAAATATTAAAGCGTGTTTTAACTCTGAAGTCAGCTATGGAGCTTTGAATCTCCAAATCGACGCATTTTAGCCAAGCAAATTTACGGTTTAACCTAGCTAAAAGGAGACGATTTGGGGTGTTAGAGCTCCAAAGACGGCGATTTGTGAAAACCAACTTTAGTATTTGTCCACCACATTATTTAATGCTAGTAATGTCATCACTTCATGTTAGTAAAATCATCACTTAACGCCGGTGACCTAATACATATCCAATTTTCAAAATGTTCAATAGTTATTTGAAATGTTTTAAAATGTTAGGACCAATTTAGAATAACCCATAAAAGTAAGTGTTATTTGGACTTAAC
This sequence comes from Gillenia trifoliata, assembly GCA_018257905.1. NCBI lineage: Eukaryota > Viridiplantae > Streptophyta > Magnoliopsida > Rosales > Rosaceae > Gillenia > Gillenia trifoliata. The sequence goes on along the minus strand of CM031084.1, from coordinate 8,153,438 downwards.
CCGACCATAAATAATGTGGTCATAATTTCCCTTATTATCCCACAATTTTCTTCATATTTGAAATGGGAGTATACAATGCAAGATAACAAATTTGCAGAAAGAGCTCTTTTCTTTCTCTCCATAAAGAATAAAGTACATTTTTTTGTGTTCTTTTTTAACTATTACACTACTCCTTTTGAACCATAAAATTCTCTGTCAAGAACCAGTTGAAAACGCAGAGGCCAATGCAGAGAGATTGAAAAAATTTCTTGTGGTCCAAGAAACTAAGAATTAAAGCTTTAATTTGATGGAGGAAAGCCACCAAAGTTAGGGTCAGTTTGGTAGTACACAACATCCCCATTGTCACTCACATAGTGGTCTTTTTTCAAGCTTCGTATAAAACTTCCAAGCAAGTGAAATGGTAGAGGTCCTGATTTCTTTGGCTCCCTGTAGTATTTCCCGAACACCGGCTTCGCTGCCTCAGTCTGCAAGTTGAAGAAGAAGAAGAAGAACATTAAAGCACTGCCATAAGGGTTTTTTGGTTATTTGAAATCGTTCTAATTGTTCTAAAGGTTATCCCAAACATGCCCTTCTATTGATATTGAGTTGGTACTTACTGCTTCAACCAAGTGGTAGTGGGGGATTTGGGGAAACAGATGATGAACCACATGGGTTCCAATATCGTGGTGAATGTTATTGATCACTCCATAGTCACGATCCAGTGTCGTAAGCCCTCCTCTCAGATAACTCCATTCCTGTCAAAGTTTCGAGGAAGAAAGTTTTTAATATTTTGCAAGAACCTTAGCCACAAACTAAAACCATACATGATAAGACGTTGATTTCAGTGGAATTCTTGGTTGTGGCATCATAAGGAAATAATGCCTATCATGATTTGAAATCCACACACCTTTCCTCGATACCAGGGTAACTTGTCTTGGTGACCATGGTGATGCAAGTAAGTTACCAAATCCAGCCACATGACAAAAACCTAACAATAAAAGCAGAGTCAAATGTGGATTCTTGTTCGATTTAGATGCAAACCTATAGGAAGATTAAAGATGCAAAATTTACCCAGTAGGGAATGCCATAGAGCTTAAGCACTTGAACAGGCCCCATTACAAAGGATAATCCCACAAGTAAGGCAGCCATTGCTGTCCAACATACAGTGGAAGTGATCACATCTTTCCTCTCATTTGGGACAAACAGATCGCTGTTCGGGTGAAAGTGGGAACCAGTCTTTCCCGGACTTCTATTCCACTATAGGAAACAAATCACAATCAATTATCATTTTCATAGTTTCATGAATTATGTGGTTAAAATTATCAATCAATCAAGGCACAACAAACTTACAAGGTAGAAGGGGTAAGCAAGCATGGGAAAGGGCACGGTGAAGCGCAAAATTCGTGTCATGTTATCCAATTTCTTGTAGATTTTCTCAGACAACTGCAAGCATATAAATTTATCACCCTCAAACAATCAGAAAAACCAATGATGCAAGAAAATGAAGAACAGAGAAGCAATACAACGGAAGGAATAAAAACTAACCGGGTGCCAAGATTCGTCATTCTCAACATGGCCATGGTTTTGATGATGAGTCCTGTGGCTAATTCTCCTGAAAAGTTCAATCACCATTTTAGTCCATGCTTTCGAACGTTCGACTACATACTAACAATGTCGATTATCAGAACTCACGAAACCAATACTCAAATCAAAATGCATCATATTATACCAATCTATCATCAAGAACATACCATCCATGATAGGGTACAAGAATTGAAGAATGCAAGAGATGCCCCACCACACTGTTTAGCTTGGGATTATTCGAAAAGCTTCCATGGCCACTGCACAATCACAAACCATATAAACAATTCACACCAGCAAACACAAACTGACATAGAAGACGTGAGCATAGCTCCTCTTATGCACCCGAGTTTGAATCCCCCTCGCATTTAAATTAGTCTAGTACAATATCGCTTGTATAAAAAGAAACATAAGGGAATATAGGAATGATTAGTAATTACCAATCATGGCCAAGAACAAATAGAGCCCAAAACATTGTCCCCTGAGCAGCCCAATACAGAGGCCAAACGAACCACTTGTTCACATAAACCGCCGCCGCAGCCAACCCGAAAACCACCGCCACATCCCTCACCACATAGCTCATTGACCTCCACGGGTCCTTAACCCAACAATGCTTCGGAATGGCAGCTTTGACGTCCGCCAATTTAAACGGCGGCGGCGCACCCGGATCAAATCCCACCTCCTCTTCTCCATCTCCGCCGCCATTAACGCCGTTAACCCTCTCCTCCTCCTCAACAGAAGCAACTCTGAGCGGAGCGCTCACGTTAAGACCCCATCTTCTCTCTCTAAAGAACCCACCTGGGATTTTGGTCGAATCCAATCTCAGATCCGTCGAGCTCTGGTTCGACCGAAAAATTCGAACTTTTGATGGGTGGCTAGAGCAAATTGCGGTTCTGGGTCGGTGCCAAACCTGAGGGAAAGGCTTTAGGCCGCATTCTGAGAGGACCCAACTCGTCATTGGAGACCCAGATGGAGCAGAAACACCAGCACCAGGGTTTTAGTTCTGGGCCTCCCTCGGGCTTCGAGAGAGAGAGAGAGAGTATTTGAAGCTGGAGCAAAACCCAAAAAACAGAACGTTCTGATGCAAAAATATCTGGGATTTTAAAATTGAGAACAAATTGGTCTTTGATTTCTTTTCCTTTAACAACAACCACACAAATACAATTTATATTTTTCTTGTCTCACAGTTTTTGGCTCTGTGTTTGTTTCTGGGTTTAAAAGGTTAAAAATCTGTATTATACTATTATTTTACAGTTTCTCTCTCTCTCTCTCTCTCTCTCTCTCTCAAACTAAAAGTATGAAGATTGAATATTTCTGATCCCTTCTGACGAGGAGGAATATGGGCATATGAGTCGGTTAAATATAGGACCAAAGACTCTGTGAGAGAGTCCGAAGCTTCGGCCATGGCCACTTGGTTTGGTTAGTGGACTTCAACTTTTTCTGTTAGTTTTGGGAGATCCACTATGTTTTACGCGTGTTCTATGCACCGAAATTTTTCACCATTTATTGAGGACATTTTTTTATTATCGTGGATATATTCTTTTAATTTAAAATTCATGCTCATGAAATGTGACTTTCTTTTTGGTTTTTGTTCTTATAATATAAACAATATCCTTCATAATAAGTAAAATTTTCTAAGTATTTTTCGATAAAAAACAAATTTTGTGAGATACTTTTTATTAGTTCTCCTCTAGTGATTGTTACAGACACATAGCTATATTGCAATGGAATTAAACATTGTGAAAATAAAATACAATTTTGATTATAATGATTTTCAAGTTTCACCACTGCACTTGACTTTTCAGTCGATATGTGTGAATGATATTTGTGATGTCATGTAACTTTTTAGACGATGTGTAAATGATATTTGTGAAAATAGGAATATGCTAAACTTTGCCGGTAGTGGATTTGTTCTGGTTCTTAAAAGTTTAGGGAGAGGGGAGCTTATCTCATCTTAGGGTCAGGGTCAGGGCATACCATAAGCCTTTTTGAAGACTTACAGAGGGGGTTTTAGCCCATTTTTTTTATTTTTACAGATCACCCACCAAGAGAGATTGCCGGCAGCAAGATTCGAACCTACACCTAGTCGTGGTTTTGTTGGTTTGACCTAACGAGGGAATTTGATTGGTGGGCTCATGTCACACATGATTTAATTTCTGTTTTCATTCGTCATATGGCTTACTGATCATTGGAAGGTTGACAAGAAAAGGCCTATAAATAAGAAAGAAAGGTGCACTGCATGAAAAGCAGCCCATGAGAATTTCATTCTTCATGTTCTTGCCATTTAAGTAATTGCTCACCAATGCCGCCGTCCAAGTAATTTTGGGACTGATTTCTACAATTTGACACTCAACACAAAATTTGGTATGTGTCTCAATCTTTCTGGCCAAAATGTTTATTAAAAAAAATCATCTTTTGCGGCTCGACTTTATACTTTTTATTTTTTTACTGAAAAATTGAAAGAGATTTTGAATTTAAATTTTCTTAACTGTTGATCATAAAAGAATATTCTTATCTTTTCTAGCCAATACTCATTTTTGACATTCTCGTATTCTATGCCCATAATACAAATAACATTTATGATAAGTTATGTTTTAGAGTATGAATAACGCTCCATTTATTATTTTTATTGCCTTACGATAGGGCCTAATCAGCCTAAACTCACAAGTATATGCCTCTTCCTTCTATTATACTAAATTAATCTTAATTATAAAGAAAAAAAATCAAACTCGGATGCAAAAAGAGAAGCACATAATTTTAGCCAACTTAAAATTAAAAAAAAAAAAAAACAAAATCATGAAACTTTTATGTCCACTCATGCATTTGATTGGGCCAAAACCCTAGTTGGTCTCAGCATGAAGAAGAAGAAGATCCTACAAATCTGCATGCTTCTAATACAAGGCACGTGTCACTCAGAATGAATCCGAAGCCTTGTGAACTAATTAGTTTCACATTTTTGTAAATAAAAAATTAAAACCAATTATATCGCCCATTAAAAGATGATCACTTTCTTCTCCAATGAATCGAGCTCAGTTAGTTCTGGTAGGGTTACCGATCTTTCTGTTCTGCACAGATATTTTTAACCTTTTCACGCCCAAAACTCCCAAAACGACCACCCATTATGCTCTTCAAGATGCCGATGATCCTCACCGTCCAGACCCCCAGCAACAGCAAGAACAGCTTCTCCAAGAGCCCCTCAAATTCCCCACCCCGCAGGTCTCACAATTCATTTCCAATGTTTATATGCATATATTACACAAAAACTCTATGTACAAGATGTCTGTTCTTTTACGTGCATAGATATTGCATCGATATTGTTTAAAATGTATCGATAACATAAATAACGGACGTCTGTTTGATATTTTGGACTATACATTACATACAGTGATAGATGATCGTTATATGCTGAAATTCTCATTTGTTTGTTCAGCTGCAGAAATCTAATGGCTTTGGGGGAGTTGGCATTGGAAGCACCATCAATATTGATTTTTGTACATCTTGTTCTTACAGGTTTCTATATATATCCCATTTCTTAGACGACATTTTTCCATTCTTTGATTGTTATTTTTTATTTTTTAAAAGTTCTTTGTTTAATTGGTATGAGCCCCAAAAAGTCAGTCTACACGCGTCATTCGTGAAAAATATTCGGAGAAATTGCACTGAATTTGTTTAAAATTATTCGTGGTGATTATTTTGGAGCATCAATAATAGTTTTTTAATTTAATCATGTATCCCACTTCCCAGTTAGATAATCTTGTGTGTTGGATTCTTAAACCTACATGTATATATTTTACATGTCTGTGGCAGAGGAACTGCAATAACAATGAAAAACATGCTGGTAACGTCATTTCCCGGGATCGATGTAATACTGGCAAACCACCCTCCTCCCCTTCCACGACGCCTGCTGAGCAAACTGGTACCGGTTGTTCAAGTAGGAATCATCGGGACGATAATGGCCGGCCAACATGTTTTCTCGAGGCTGGGGATAACGACGGCACCTCCTTGGTACCAGGCCTTGCAAGCAAATAGATTTGGAAGCATGGCAAGCACTTGGCTTTTGGGAAACTTCATCCAATCCTTCCTTCAAAGCACAGGAGCTTTTGAAGTATATTGTAATGGTGAATTGGTATAACTCTACCCTCTTCTTCTTGATTGAGTTAAACATCGAAATTTCTCCATTTCTGTCTCTGCTAGGTGCTCATCGTTGTGAATCGTGTCGGACGTAGGTCTTCTCGAAGCTGAAGGAGCAGAGGTTCCCCAGTGAAATTGAGTTGAGGGATCTCGTCGGGAAGAAGCTTGGAGGAGGGGTATGGTCTTAGTGCCCTGGAGGAGGTGACGGTTTTACCTCTACACGATCGACATTTACCTGATCTTTTGTTTGATATGAACGCAAGATTGCCTTGCTGTTTATATTCTTTACATAAGATATTAACATGCATGAATTGCCACACGATTGAATAACCACAGTTGTTCATAACATTTTCTTTTTCTTCTTAATATTTTGGTACAATCAAATCATGAACGTAAAGAAAAATGCGGCCAGCAATGTTTCTCAAGCCTAGCAGCATAAATTACTTCATATCAAGGATTACAATGACATGAAGTGGCAATTCTATACATTGTACAAGAACGACAACGTACGACCTCTTGGATATCTTCTGCACATGCTGCGGGTGGCGTTCTTAATTGAATGACATCGCCTTTCGGGTATTGCAGAAGGATTCTCACTCCAGGACATGGAAATTCAAATCTAATGCATAAAGCTGAACCTTTTTTTAAATATGCCACCATTTTCGACCTTCCAATGTCTTGACAAGCTCGTTTGCCAATGATGCGAAGTCTTCAGCCCCGTTCTGCAGATCTTCAGTACGCCGGCTAATTTTCTGATAAAATTTTAGACAGAGAAAAGGAAACTAGTAAGTTTAAGAGTCATTTAAGCATTTGCTAGTTGAAGGTATGCAACCTAGAAGAACAAACTGAGATTAGAAATGAAATATTGCTCGCATAATTGGCATTGATCATGATAGCGATATTTTATCACTAAACATATGAACTCATTTTCGGACCCAAAAAAATAAACACAAACAAAGACAGAAAAATTAGCTTGTGAGGTTCTGCTACAATCATATATGCAAGCAAATAGTGCATCCGAAGGTAATAGTTTGTGAACCCGCCCAATGAATCTTCGCAGCGGGGGGGGGGGTTGTGTGTGTGTGGAAAGAAGAAAATTCTTCAGTGAACTAACATAGTAGATATCCTACCTCAAGTTTTTCCTGCCTCTCCATGAGCTTATTTCGTGCTTGAGAAGCCGCAGAAGAAGCACCCTGAAATGAGTTCTTACCGGATCAGAGAAGACATCATTTATAGAGGAAGTTCTCTATCATTTAAACTATCATCATCATTTGAAAATACCTCAGCCTTTCTATATTTAGCTCTAATTTCTTCGGCTGTTCTAACTCTGGGCTTTGTATCAACAGTACCGCCTTGAAATAACTTTTCCCTTTCCGATTCCCCTTCTACAGTACAACAATTAAATGACACTATTATTGCATTTACTAATTTTTACAGAAAAATAAAAACACAGGTCGAATATTACAAAAGGTTTACCTCTCTTTTTATCTTTGACATCATGTGGTGACGAAGTAGATGCTACAGATAGAGGTTCATCTATTTCAATGTCATCTATATCAAAAGCATGAACTGAGTTAACAACCAACAAGGACAAAGATGCAGAAAGGATTGAATACGTGGAGATAGGATAGCACAAAACCTATGTTAAGCTCCAAAACTTCTTGATGATCTACAGGCGGGGATGGTTCTAACAGTTGGGACTTCGAAAATGTGCCCTCTAAACGATCGAAAGTTGATTTAGGAGTTGCTGTAGGATCTACACTCTGGACCATTTTGCCCCCTTTAAATCCCTTGACAATACCACCTAAAATCCCTGGCGCAGTACCCTGTTGCCAAATGACACGTTATTGGTGGTAAATAATCCCTTCTTCACCAAAACTTAAACCTAATGGAACTACATTTTGTTTTTCTGAACCTGTTTTTTCTTCTGATTCAAAGAGACACTGAGTGCAGCATCTGCAGCAGCTGCAACAACTTTATCATGGAGACAGGGCAAAGACTCTGGAATCCTACAAACAGATAAAAAAATTCTGAAATTATCTAACAGAAAGTTCATGACCAAACCGTAATGCTCAACTATCATATTTCCCTCACAGTGCTTTAGTTAACTGAATATAAACAATACCTGAAATCATTCTCAATAGCTAACATAGAGATGAATGCCAATTCATACCCATTTGCCTATAAAAATCCACAGCATAGAGTCTTTACATTAATGAATTAACATGCTATCTTTCAAGAGATTAAGTGCAAATCCAACATTCTTGAAAACTTCAAGGCAACAATACCAGTGTAATATGTGCTTCATCGGCACTCATCGTCTTATCCATGTTTGCCTTACAATTCCACCTTAGAATTGAGATCAAGGAGCTTTCTTTCACCAATTCTAAATCAGGAATCGATCTGCCAAAGAAAAGGTATGAACAACCCATCAGACAATCAATAATGCACATATATCAACAGCGTCAATCAATAAACAAGCAGTAGTGGCAGCTTGATATGCTATCATTTCATGTTTTAATCCCCACTAGAAACATTGATAAGGTACTTGCTGCTACATAAGCTGTATCATTTTCTTGATTATTGGGGAAAAGAATGGAAGGAAACTTCACCTGATCTCAATTTCTCCAGTCTGAAACAGCAAAACCAATCCTGAAACCTTTTCAACTTTCTTAAAAGTTGCTGTCCAAATGCAAGGTCTTGTATGTTTCACTTTTCGGATGGGTTTATTGTTTCCCTAACAAGATGAAACAGTATCAGCATGCTTTCCGAATAAATGAAATAGCAAACAAGAAGTAAAGAAGGCAAAATCCACCTGAATCACAGATTTTGTTGAGTACAAGCGCAGTGAATCCTTACAACAAAGCAAAATGAATGAATTCAACAATCTCTCTTCAGAGTATGTATTTTCTGAATAGGAGTCATGTTCTGTGTCAGGTGAATTTATAACAACTGAAAGACTGCCTGGCATAGGCTCGTTCTTGGTTGAAGAATCCTTGGAGGCCTCTTCGGGCAGATTATCACCAGATACTTTGGAGGCAGATATTCGGCCATCTGGAGTACCAAAAAGAAAAGCTTAGAATTCTCTAATCATTAAGTGAAAAAGAAAACTAGAAGTACTGCATTCTCCGCTAGATGATATCTGTACTTGCCTATAACATACATTGAAATTGCAATTGACTCCTTTTTCAAGTGCCATGGCTGAGGGATGATCAGGTTACCGGTAGTTCCATCAATTACACGTATAGTTGCATCCTTGGTTAAGACAAACATTACTTCCTCTACAGGGTTAACTGTTGATTTTGTTTCAGAAACCTTTGGGCTCTTCAAGAGGCCTTGAGAATTTGAAAGTTCTTTCCAAGTCATTGAAATGACTGGGAAGCTAGAGAAAGATATATCTTTTATAAAGAACAATACAGAAAAGGAACTTGTGTCCAGCACCGCGACCTGAAATGGATGCATTAAATTGATAAGTCCTTCTAAATATAACAGCTTAAATTTATGGGTCAATATTGAAACTATTGAAAACAATGAACATGTGTTATAAATTCAGAAATAGAAAAGTAATACTTACATGACCACACTCAAATCCCACAGCAAGTTTACCTCCATGCTTTACAAACTGAAGTGCTTGAACTGGGGAATTTGTAAGACTAAATACAGCTCTGCATCGCGGTCCTTTTGCTTGAGGCGAATCATGAGCTAATTAAAAAAGTTATAAAATTGTTAGCTTCATAAACAAATGTTCCAGAAATACTACTCATGATAAATTTAACAGCACGAATTGATGATTTTGCATCTGATGGACTGTGTGCAGAAAAAAGAGAGCAACCTTTTTATAAAGCCAAGGAGATTGACACTTAAAAAACCTACCTTCACATTTGGTTTCTGTGACAAAGATGAACTTGACCCCATCTGAACAGCCTTTCAGGTTATAAATTCGAACCTATACACGCTAGTAGAAAGATAATCAGCACAGTAAAAGTTAGAAGTGAAAAATGGTATCCAATAGAGAAAGATATCTGACCAGACCACATTCATTGCCAACAGCCAGATTTAAACTGAAGGTGCAGAAATCCAGTCGTGATACAGGAGCACTTGAACCAGCAACTTTTATACCTTGCACCTGCCAGTTATAAGGTATCATGCCATGCACATGTCTCCTTTATAAAGACAAGGTTTATAAGGTTTAAGTGATGAACTCTAACCTCGCCTTCTACAAGGCAGATAACAGATAAGAGTGGATATGTGGCATTCCATATCCGAACAGATCCATCTGAATATCCTGCTAGGTACAGTCTCTCTATACCATTATTTTCAGAAATAGACAGTTGACTGGGAACACCCCCAGTCAAGGGCCATTTTGTACCAGCTGATGGGGTTTGTGCTGAGCCAAGGTTCACAACTGAGGATATCTAAGATATACAAAAAGTAATAATTATGTGATGTAGAAACAGTAAACGAAGATGTTTCTATAAAAAAAAAGTATCCAATACCTCCTATACAACCTTAATGGAATCTAGAAACAGGAAAAGTATAAGAAAAGATATATCCACTCATACATCGATGAAGTACAATACCTCTGATAGAACTTTTAATAAGTTCTCCCCAGTGGGTACCCTAATAAGTTTGGCAACAGTCATAGTTGGATTAGTTGTAGGTATCACTGCCGGAAACTCCAAAGCAGAGACAGATGGATTCCTTTCTTTCTGGGACATTAAGGCAGAAAGGCTAGCATCATCATAAAGATGCAGTTGCCCAGGGTTGGTTAATACAAAAACATCAGCTTTGTGATTACCCACGGTTGTCCCAGAACTTGGTAACAAAATCATGTCTGCAAAAGAGCCAGTAAGGGTAAGGTCTGTACGACCAACACATCTTAAATTCCCCATTCCAGGTGACCATTCAAGAGTTAAAACCTGAAACATGGAGAATCTTGTCAGCTCCTATCTCTTGTGGCAGTAAATAAACAAGAAAAGCACCAAATCAATTGTTGTACAAAAAGTGCATTGTTTCTAGCCATGTTACTGTTTTCAAAAAGTGAAGCATTTATCTCTTTAAAATGAAGTCTTTACTATTTCTAGGCATGTTTATACTGTTTTCAAAAAGTGGACTGTTTTGATAAATATTAACCATTTTTTCGAAATAGCCATGGAACTTTTCAGTAACTACAGCTATCCAACTAAAAGCATAAATGAAATGTCAAACTACAAATGGACAACACACCGTCAAAACTTCCTCTGATCCAATTTCATCGCCACCATAGATAAATAGTTGGCCATCGCAACCATTATGGGATTTATAATCTGTGGACCACTGTAAAACTATGACAGGAATTCTCCTTTCTGCTGATGATAATCGTAACTTCACAACATTATTAGATGGCGATAATGCTTTTTGACCCTTGACAGAAGCAGGAGATGACGTGTTCCAGAATAAAATGTCTCCATCTATGTATCCCACAGCCAGAATGGACCCATTAGAAGATGCCCAACAAAGAGCACTTATCTCTTTGTCTCCCAGTTGATGTTCCAATGTATCTTCTGAAGAATCTACATCGACTTCATTTGTAGGTTTAACAACTCCATCCTTTAGTTGGAGATCCTTACCACCTCCAATAAAAACTATTTTAGCTTCAGATACATCCCAAAGAATAACCAGCCCGTTCTGATATGCGATCAATACTCTGCCAAAAGAAAAACCTTCATCATTCAGTGAGCTGAATAGATAAACTACACTCTTCCTCATAATTTTTACTTGGTCTTGAATATGACAATGCAACCTCAATAAAAAGTCTAATGCTATCAGAAAAACAGAAATATAACACGCTGAATGGAGCTAACAACTGGATTTATTCATTGTAAAGCAATGGACTTTATATAGAGACTCAAGAACAGCAGGGAGATACCCCTCATATATAGCTACGTCAGTCCAAATTCCTAACTGTAACGGTCTTATCTAAATCTTCCACTGTGTCCAAGTTTTTTGAGATCGTGACTATAGGAAAGTTAAATTTGTGTTCTCCTTATGGAGAAAATATGACGCTACTCTTTATGGGTAAGAGTAGTTGTGGGTATGAAATAACTTTATTACTTCATTGTTAAGCAACTCTAAGAGAAAAAGAAAGCGATCTTTTAGCTGCTAAAACTCAATCAATACATGGTGGGTAATCCCAAAACAAAGAAAGGAAAGAATATCAAAACAAAAGTAACCGTGGGTTAGCGATAATTAAACACTACTACTTATTAACTTTTAACTGATATACAACCTTAATTTAACAACAATTCCTGCAAAGTTATAATACTGGAAGGAGACAATAAAAGAATAATAAATTAGGCCCATTCTTGTTCAACACTAAAAGCAGATATGAAAATTGAGAAACTTCAAGTTTATAACTCGCCTATTTCCAGATGAACAGGGTTGGGGAAGAATTCCAACTATAGGTTGGTCAGTTGGAAATGGAAACTCAGCAGCTTCTGTAGAATATAGAAAAAGCACGGTTGCATTAGGTTATTACATAAGCAAATAAAAATCGCACATTCCATAATTAAATTATAATGATGTTGACTTCACCATGGAAAGAAGACATTTAATCATACAATTCATCATGGAAGATATAAATATCAGAACTATCTTTCAAATTGTACCCTACAACTTCTGAAACCAAAGTCCAAGTCTTCTCAGAACAGATTTAACAGAAAAGAGAGAGAAACAATTCTGTGGCATAAATCATAGATAGAAATAGCATCATCATTAACACTATTATAGGATCCTTGGGTCGCATGAAACATACTTCTGATCAGATAAATGTTGGGGAAACGTTCTTTTATTTTATTTTTTAAAAAAAAAACCCTCCTCTATGGATGAAGCCCATGCATCTATATATTTAGTTTCTTCTGCGACGAGAGTTGCAACATTAACTAGGAAAATCATAAACTATAGAAGCAAAGAAACGATAAAATTTATCAACTGCCAAACTGAAGAAACTATTCTTCATATATTACCATTTAAAGAATCTACAGAAATATGATATGGCAATTGCAATAATTTTCCCTCGTTTGCATCATACTTCACCACAGCAACTAGAGCATACTCATCGCCAACATACCTGCAAGTTTTAATACAGCAAACAAGTTATGAACTGAGCCTCTCCAGCCAATCAGTAGCTGACTGAAAATAGTTGTAACAATTTTTTTCAGTCAGTAGTGTACATTAAATTGGAGCCATGGATAACAGAAAACGCGGTTATATTTGTTTCCCACTCTAGACAATAAACTAGGGACCTGCTCTCGAGATTCCAAACCTGCCAAAAATGAGAAGTTATTGATCATTTGTCTTAATAAAGTATAGACTCATGTTTAAGCACTTCATAAAATTTCAATTCTGGCACTCGATTATCAACTCCAATTTCCAAGTCAACAGCAATGCTACCAACTAACATCTGCTTCTATGTGCATTCCCTCCTTATTCAGGTGTTCGTATGTTACATTTTTGTCGTAATGGTAAACTTATTGAATCCAAAAGTGACCACTAATGCCTATGCTGAATATTTAAAATTATAAAGACACTGATGTTGATAATCACCTATAAGTTAATGAAGATGCATCATGCATATGATGCAGAAGTTATATGGAGTTCTCATGTTTCGCAAGGATGGAGTTGAGTTTTACAAGAGAAACAAAAACTGCAAAGTGGATAAAGAATCAATACCTGAATATTATTATCATTTAAGATGCTCACCAAATAACCCTGGTTTTGTAGAAACTGCCAAATACAGTAAGAAGAATTAGTTGCTGACTCACTTAACAATACATAAGACAGGAGAACAGTATTCAAGGACATTTTGGAGAGTTTAACCACAAAACTTGTATAAATATAACATTCAAACATATGTTATTTTTGTTTTAATAACTTACTGCACATGAAGGGACAAGATGCGTTTGATATTTTATTATTATAACTAAATAAGAGGAGTTAAAAATAATTTCGCTGGGAAACTTTAGAACTAATGGTGAACACTGCACATAGATACCTCAATGTATTTGTAAGGCAGTTGCTTCGGGGATATAAAAAGTCCTTCAATACCATCACCACCGATTACTTTAATCCTCCCGTCCCTACCGAGAAAAACAATCAAAACAATGATGTGTTTTCTGTCATGCAATAATCTCATATGCCATAATAGATGTATGCCGAGTCCGTTATCAAAGAGCACAAGGAAGATTATGTGCACTAAAAAAGGCTAGTCTATCCGGCTGTGAGTTGTGCACGGGAATCGCATGCCTTCTTTGCAATATCTACAAGCATGCTTCACCAAATATATATACATGTGCATTTTGCCAACCAAAATGTTTGGTACCACAGAAAAAAGTAGGCATTCCGAGAAATTTGGAACTGCGATGCTTAGTAGGAACTATCTTATAACCACACTACCATGCACAATTCTAAGTAGATTAGTCTTCTATCAATTCACACACTGAAAACAGCAGAAACAAGAAACCACAAAGAAGGTGCATTTTAACTCACAATGTTCCAATGGCCAAAAGGCGCTGAATCGGGTCGAAAGCAAGAATGGATGCCGTCGATGGGATTCCATAGTGAACTGCAACTCGCAGGTCCAACTCTTCCGGCGTCAAACTTCCGTGTGGCAAATTATGCTGAAATCAACAATTTCCACAACACAAAATCCAAATTTAAAGAAATAAAAATAAAAATCGCAAGTATCAGTCCAAATGTCGATACTACGAGTATCCAAAATTAATTTAATCCAAGTATTTGAGCATAAAAACACACAGAAATGAATAAAAAAATCATTAAAAAAAAACCTATTAATGCAATTTCCAATTTTCCAGGAAAGTAACAAGATAAAGCATCGGAATTCAATCCAACCCAACAAAAAAGAGAGTAAATGTTTTAGTGCAAATTAGGAGCAAAAAGTGGCGGCGATCGATTGCTTGGGAATCCAATTACCTGAGAATTGTTTATGGCTTTCTGTAAAAGCCGCTTGGCGAACATGGCGGCGAATTGGAATTAGGAGCTGAAAGATTTGAGCTTCGGAGAATTTTCGAAGTTTGAGAGTTTGAAGTTTTCGTCGGCTGCTCGATTCGACTGACTATCGGAGGAGACTTTCTGTATTTGTTTCAGTGATCATACCGATGGCGTTCCTAGTCTTTAGAGCTGTAAATTTTTCGAATCAGTCAATGACAAAAATTATAAATTAAAAGATAAAAATAAAAAGGAGCTTAGCGGTTGTTTATGGGGTTTATATCCTCTGCGGTCTGGGCTCTTTTAGATTGGGTACGCAATAGGCAATCCCTCCGTTGGAAACAAAGGCAAAACGCAGTCGTTTGGGCATGTTTGCTTGCTATCCACTTATACTCATTAGAGCAAATTTTATAAAAAAAAAACCAAACCGAACTAATTTGGTCCGAATCACCTATATTTTACCCACTTTTAGAAGAATGATTTACATAAAACGAGTTCACCATTATGTGGCGTCCCATATCCAATAATGCATCGTCATATGCAAGTTTTTTTTCCACATCACAATGTATTATTGGATCAAGAAGTTACGTGACAATAAACCCGTTTCACATAAGTTGCTCTTCACTTTTAGAGCTAACCTTGACGTAAAGGTGGTAGTGGGTCATGTTGAGGCACTAATTAGTGGGACACTATTTGGTCCTTCTAAGAATGTAATCATTTCTTATTTTTGCAAATTATATTTTTGACATTTATACAGAAACAATTGTTTTTTTCATAACAAACAATATTTTACTCTACACTAATCTATACTAAAGGGAGGGAGAGAGTTTGAACAGGTGTCATTTTTTTTTATTGATGGTCAGTAAAATTAGGTACTAACTAGTTAGTACTCAAGTATTGTCTCAATGGTTATGTAGCGACCAATTAATTAGTAATAAATTTGTATTCAACTCGTTATTTATGAGAGTCAAACGTAAAATTTTTATTTACAAGTAAAAAAGTTATAGTAAAGAATAATATTACTGATATATACTGCTTAGGAATACGATCCACATGAACGATAATCTTTAACTCAATTTCATCAGTTAAGTGCAAACTTTGTTATTTTATGAATTTGATATATCTAAAGCGGAATTAAGACATTACCGGTTCACAATGATATTGTATGGAGGAATAGGATTTACCAAGTGCATGTGTTGTGATGGAGATTGTTTCCTCTTACTTGAATGTACGAATTGATTTGGTTTAAGAAAGACAACCCTACCCTATAAGGGTATTTAGGTTATTTTAAAATAAGCTACAATCTATGCAGAAAAATAAACAAATTCACATGCTAGAATGAACTCATGGATTATAACTTTTCGACTTTTTAGTTTAGAAATGAAGCTAGGGAGTGAAGTATCAAATTAACTTCAATATCTAGCTGACTATAGAGAGGAAATAATTAAATAGAAAATTAGATTTTAATTCATAAATAAGATGAAGTTTAAATTAATGTCTGGTACAAGGATAAACACAATTTTAAATTACAAAGTACAATGGACAAATGCATGAAACGAATTACAGTAAGAGAGATAATCAGGAAGTCAAAGCATCCGGAGCAAGCAATTCACCGCAGGTTATCATACGTAATGGCTTCGACAAATGCAGCTTCTTAGTTGAGAGGAGTTGAGAAACTTGTTTCATTGTTGGACCAGATTGCGGACTTATGATTTCCTCATACATTGACTTTCCACCAAAATTTGAAATGGAAAACGGTACTTCGTCTTCTTTCTTTCTTTCCACTACGAAGATAATTGTAAAGAAAGCAGAAATATTATTAGAGAAGAGAACGAGACGAGTAAGGTTTGTGAGATTTTCTCTGAATCTCGACACAGACAATGTATTGGCATTGTTTTGCCAATTGCCTTGAATGAAAGGGAAGGAACTTTTTGCAAAGGTTTGCAGTTATTTATTTATTTATACAAGTCTAAGTCTTTGTTTCTTATCTTTGAAGACGAAATTTGAACTTTTGTTTTTTTTTCGTTGTATTTATTTGGACAAGTCTAAGTCTTTGTGGCAACGATTAAAGACGAAAAAAAAAGACAACGGATACACTCAAGGTCCATGCCACTGAATTAAGTCTCATTCTTTCGTACATTGGAAAATTGCAAAAGTTGTTACTAATCATAGTTGATGTTAATTATTTCTATATAATCCAATTCATAAACTGCATTTAAACTCTTTACAAACTTCAAATTCCATCTCCTGCATACAATCACATCCCAAAACCCAAAAAATGTCAGCTTTGCAACAAAATCATCACCAATCAACAAACAGAACCACAACCCAACATCCAAAAATCAAAACCGACTTCAAATTCTAACTCCTACATTCATTCCCAACAGCAAGAACAAAAACACTGAAATTCACTTCCAAATTTGCAAAATTTGTACCTCCAGAGGATAAGCTCGAATGTGGGTAGTAAACATCTGGTTATGATTTGGAGAGAGGTTGGAGGGTCGAGGAAGCAGGGAGGGGGTTAAGCCTGTTGTGAATTGATCGTGAAACCGCCGTCTACTTCTTTGTCCTAGTCCTTGAAGTCCAAATAGTTCAATGCATCTCTGACATCCAAAGCTCCTCCTCCTCCTCGTCATCTTTTTTGCATTTTACTATGTTCACGTCACCAATTAATGTTTGAGACTGAAACATATAAATGTTCTAAAAATTAAGAAATAAAAGCACCAGCGACATCCTACATGATTATGGAACCTATATCTAAGATTTTCTGT
The DNA here is from genome assembly GCA_018257905.1 of Gillenia trifoliata. Taxonomy (NCBI): domain Eukaryota; kingdom Viridiplantae; phylum Streptophyta; class Magnoliopsida; order Rosales; family Rosaceae; genus Gillenia; species Gillenia trifoliata. The sequence continues at coordinate 8,135,991 of CM031084.1, read as the reverse complement.
ATGAGGTGGTATAGCATGAATGATCTCCCTTAATTAGCTATGTTCTTTCAATGGATGTATACCCTAAAGTTACACTTCCTAAAACCAAGGTTATACCCTCAAACATGATGGATTGTGCTTCATATTAAATGCGGTGTTCTCGAAATTCATACACCATCTTAATAAATCTGAAGTAAAAAAACTGCATACCAGCAATGACAACGATAGTAAGAACATGGCCAAATCTTTTAACATGCGCCACGCCCTTCTTATGTAATATAAACCGCTTTAAAGACGGATCCGGAGCCAACAGCTGCAAAGTTCAAAAATTCAGTCCAGCACAAATGCACTACTCAACCAGTAAAATCGAATCACACATTTACCCTGCTGTAAGTAGTGTTACAATTACCCAATGAGAAATGATGAATAACCACTCTTAAAAGAAAAATCTTGAGTGGTACATATCATTAAATGGTTCAGTCATTCAATAGTCCCAAATTAATTTACGGTAGGCCCCAAATGAATTTTGAATCATTCAATGGTCTGTGTAAGTTTGACCTACTCTTAAAAGTCAAAGCAAATTGTTTGAAAATCAACTGCCTGTGCTATTTCAGCAAAAATTAATTTGTTATTGAACTATAAGAGCACCTCCACCCGTTGCCTTTGAAACACAAAACACCTCTCCACCTCTCCTAAGTTGCCATACTCATCTTCCACAATCATGTTGTGCAAGATGATGCATGTCATCATGATGCTACGAAGCACCCTATCATCAAACAAGCGATCAGCCCCTCTAATAATAGCCCAACGAGCTTGGAGGATACCAAAACACCTCTCCACATCCTTCATATACCCCCTCTTGCATTGCTGCAAAGTATTTTTCCTTCTCTGTGTGTGGATTTGGTGTTGTTTTGATAAATGTGTTCCAACTCGGATAAATTCCATCAGCTAGATAGTAAGCTCTAGAGTACACTCTGCCGTTGATTTTATACGTGGTTTGTGGCGACTCTCCTCTTAACAAGTAGTTGAAAATAAGAGATTGACCAAGAACATTTAGGTCATTTTGAGCTCCTGGTACACAAAAGAAGGCATGCCAAATCCATGTATTAAATGATGCCACCACCTCCAAAATGATACTTTTTGTACCTTTTCGATTTTCGTAATCTCCTTGCCATGCACTTGGGCAATTTTTCCACTACCAATGCATACAGTCAATGCTTCTAATCATGCCAGGAAAACCTTGTCTCTTAGCTTTCTGAAGAAGTCTTTTGAGGTCAGTTGTGGTGGGTTGACAAATGTATTCTGCGGTGTATAAATCATCGATTGCTTTGCAGAACCTATCAAGGGCCTCGAGCACAGTGGATTTCCCCATCCTGTAGATCTCATCAACCGAGTCTGTAGATGCACCATAAGCAAGCATCCGCAAGACAGCCGTCATTTTTTGCTTAGGAATAAGACCTAAAACATTGGCAACATCCTTCTTTTAAACAAAGTAATTATCATGTTTGCAAATAGCAACCATGATTTTGTTTAACAATTGTGATTGCATCCTAAATTTTGTTCGAAAATAACCTTCCGGGTACAAAGAATTTGGGATAAAGTAATCTTCCATGAGATTCTCACCTCGGACTCCTCTCTTTCGATTGATGTTGGGCTCACGACCGGTTCTTGAACCACCTGCTTGTTGGTAATTTGCATCGATTGTTGCCACCGCTTGCACCACTTTACCGGTTGATGCGTTTCTCCGTCTTCAGTGTTAGGCTTGTTGGATTCTTCATGCTTTATATTCTCGCTCCATTTCTTCATCTTGACTCTCTTGCAACCTCCTCAGGTTAGACATTGTTGAAAGAACTTTCTTTTCTAAAAATCTATGAATTGAAATGAGTAGGGATGATGAAAGAGATTGGCGTGAGTAGATGTAGTGGTATAAAAGGTTTTTATGGAAAAATACGAGGAATGCAAGAGATTTGATAATGACACGTGTCACCACGCGATTGGTTGAGAATCTTATAAAAAATTTGATCTAATATTTTTAATAAATAATGACACGTGTCGTGAGTAGAGTGGTTAAAAATTTCATAAAAAGTCTAAGGGAATAATGACATGTCGCAGATAAGGCCAACAAAAACATAAAATATATATATATATATATATATATATATATTTTCTTGCCCTTGCCCAAGCAAGTATTGTTTTAGAAAGGCAATCACTTGCCCTTGGCCTTGCCTTGCCTTTCCCTTCTCTATCGGGTGAAAATGCTCTAAAGACCAATTTCTTTGACAAAAATAAGGATAATATAAAGGATAAACTGTCGTTTGACCCTCTGAACTATCACTCTAATTGAAATTAACCCTTTAAACTATTTTTTTGGTAAATTAACCCCTTAAACTTTTCTAAATTAGTAGATTTACCCCCTACCGCTAGATTCCATCTAATTTGCTGTTAATTCGTTAGAATGTCAACTAGAGCTACCAATTAAAATACGACATGTGCTAGTATTTGACAACAAAGTGGATGGAATTTTGTTGAATCTGACGGTGAGGGGTTAATTAGCTGATTTCAAATAGTTTAAGGGGTTAATTTACTAAAAAAATAGTTCAAGAGGTCAATTTTAACTGGAGTAATAGTTCAGGGGCTAAAAAAGGAAAAGAAGAAAATATAGTCTTTGCCTGGAGTTGCGTGCCAAGTCGTCTGTCTCGTCGCTGATCCGCCATAACCATTACGTATTCCAACTTTAACACTATCCAAAATCCTTCCCTCCTTCTCATCCAACGAAGAAAGGAAAAACAAAAAACGGAACACGAACACGAACACTTCGAGCTCTGAGCTTCTAATTTCCCTCCTCACCACCATGACAATTCCTTCGAATCAAGGTAAAAAATTCAGCCCAATCGCATTTCCAGCTATTTTCTCGAATTTTATTGGCTTTTAATTTATTTTATTTTTTGGAATTTGACCGATCAGAAATGATGGATTAAACAATTCTGTATTTATATTTATATGGGAGCTCTTAGAAATGTGAAAGATCATTACTTTGATGGAAATTATACTTAAATTCCGATTTTTTCTTTGTGGGTTAATATGAAATTTTGAGTTAGCATTAGGAATGAAGTTATTGGATTGAACCTGAAGCTTCTGGTTGATGATTTGGGTATTCTGCAATTGTTATAAGCTGACTATGTGGCTGTGATTTCGAATTTTCGATTCGGTTTAACGGTTTGCTATTGTTTTGCTGATGTCCTGCAGATGATGTTAAGAAGAATGAGAGGACGAATTACTTCAATTCCCCTGCATTGGATGTCTCACTTGCTTTTCCCCAAGCGACACCGGCATCCACATTTCCTCCCTGCAGTAAGAACATTAACCATCATTATATATACATATTGTATAAACAAACTTGTATATGTGTGCATGGAGAAGTTCTTTTTTGTAAACCAGTTTAGGATTTTCTCGTGTTATGTGAATCCAGACTATTGATAAAATGGAATTGCTTGGATTCGCATATTCATGATATCTCATTTCTTGCATGTTTTGTACACTGCAGGGCGTTAGTTGGTTGTGAGTTCAATTTGTTGTTTGATGTCAACTGGGTAAACTTCAAATATTAACTTGCATGTTGTTATTCTTGGCCTTAAAAATTTACAGCTTCGGATTATTACCAGTTTGATGATCTATTGACGCCTGAGGAGCAGGCTATGAGATTGAGAGTAAGAGAGTGTATGGAGAAAGACGTTGCTCCAATTATGGCAGAGGTATCCCTCTTACTCTAACCATTTGTGCATTTCATATTAATGCTTAAACAGTCAGTTTGTAATGATATAATGTACATTTATAACCAATGAGATGATCTGGGAATTTGTTTTTTCAGTACTGGGAGAAGGCAGAGTTTCCATTTCAAATTATTCCAAAGTTTGGTGCATTGCGCGTTGCTGGTGGTACAATCAAGGTACTTGATACACATCGTAATATGTTATTTTTTAATCTTGAGTTTGATAATTTGGTGGATGGGTTGGTAAACTAGCTTTTGGCCTTCTTTCTGTCAGGGTTATGGGTGTCCTGGTCTTTCTATTACGGCAAGTGCTTTTGCTACTGCTGAAATTGCCAGAGTTGATGCAAGCTGTTCTACTTTCGTCCTAGTTCATTCCTCACTAGCAATGCTTACTATTGGTTAGAATTTGGATAACTTTACTTTTGAGTTTTTGTTTTTTAAATAACCAAACCTTCACTGAAAAATGATGCTGTTAACAAGTCATGACTCATAACTAGTGTAACTTTTCTGAACTGTCAAGAATAGCATTCTGTGGTTCGGAGGATCAAAAGCAGAAATATTTACCTTCTTTGGCTGAATTTAAGACTGTAGCCTGCTGGGTAAGATGCTTTTTTATGATATTTGTATCTGATATCTTTTTATGCGAATGTCAAGATACTCAAATCTATTCATCTGCACATTAAAGGGTTTGACTGAACCTGACTACGGAAGTGATGCGAGTGCCTTGAGAACAACAGCAACAAAGGTCAAGGATTTGAGCCTTACTATTCGCTTCTTTATCTTTGTTAAATGGTATTATCATGCTCTTTTGGTTTTTGGGTATCATGGCTCTGATCTCATGCTATATCACGTATTTTTGTGTCGTTGGGATCATCAGGTGGAAGGAGGTTGGATACTTGAGGGACAAAAGCGCTGGATAGGAAACAGTACCTTTGCTGATGTATTGGTTATTTTTGCTAGGAATATGACTACAAATCAGATTAATGGGTATGTAAAACATAAACATGTGAACAACCTCTTCGAAACATGTTTGTTAAGCTTCAAAGTTATGCAGAATTTATGAATATTTATTTCTGATTATTTTTCCCCTTACCTCCGCATTGCGTTGGTGTTTAGATGCTCTAGATTCATCCAAAACTTAGCATGATGGTTTTCCGTAGCAGCACTCTCATGTTGAATGCTTTTTTTCTCATTCTATTTCAGATTTATAGTAAAGAAGAATGCCCCCGGACTGACAGCTACAAAAATAGAAAATAAAATTGGTCTGCGCATTGTTCAAAATGGAGATATTCTCTTAAATAAAGTATTTGTTCCTGATGAGGAAAGGCTACCTGGTGTTAATTCTTTTCAGGATACTAGCAAGGTAAGCTGCAAAGCCGCGTTAGGGCAATTTGTTTAATCTTCTCCCTTTAGAGTAATTTAGGCATAAATTCAACTTCTTATTCGACCTTATGTTTTATAAACAAGACATGAAAGGTATTATTTTCTGTGCTGCACAATACGGAGATCATGTTTAAGCTTGACTAGAGATTCATCTTTGTTATTGCATAGCTCTTTCTTCCCCTTTTGAGAGATAAGGCTTGATACCGCGATGACACTATCCCAAAGTTATAACTCTGAATCTTCTCTCTACGGAGCATAGAGCAAAATTTTTCGTTCTGTTGCCCTAACATAAAGCAGATGTGGATCAATTGATTCATTTTTTAGCGGATCTTCAAATAGTTTACATTGCTATGGTCTCTCATTTCTCAAACATGTTAGAATGACGTGTTATGTTGTCTTGACGAATGTTTATTGATTTAATGTTGCTTTAAACTACTGAAAATAGGTTCTTGCTGTTTCGCGTGTCATGGTCGCCTGGCAACCGATCGGTTTATCTATGGGAGTCTATGATATGTGTCACAGGTATGAAAAAATGCTTAAGCCTCTCGCTCTCTCTCTCTCTCTCATGCACACATACACACACATCTTCAATTAAGTGTATTTTCAAGTTTCCTTGGTACCGAGTCTGAATTGTAAGGAATTGAAAGGTATCTGAAGGAGAGGAAACAATTTGGAGCTCCCCTTGCAGCTTTCCAAATCAACCAAGAGAAACTTGTCCGTATGCTTGGTAATGTTCAAGCTATGATTCTTGTAGGTTGGCGCCTCTGCAAGCTGTATGAGGCGGGTAAAATGACTCCAGGTCATGCTAGCATGGGGAAGGTAAGAAAAAATGACGTCCTGATGCGTTTAGTTATCCTATTGGTTGTCCATTCAAAATATTCCAACTAATAAATGTGTGCAATTTTCAGGCATGGATCACTCTGAGGGCAAGGGAAACGGTTGCTCTAGGGAGGGAATTACTAGGTGGCAATGGAATCTTATCTGATTTTCTTGTCGCAAAGGTACTTTTGTGCTTATCTGTGGATTTAAAATTTTACATTTAGAATCTATTGAAGGATTGGAACATATTGCTAGGGTTTGATTAGATGAATTTTCAAGCTATGACTCGAAAGCAATGATAGGATTGAGTTTGAATTTTCCTTTGCCCTACCTTTGTCGGCGGTTAAGGAATATGCAACGTTTGCTATGTGCATCTTTAATTACGAATCTGATTGCATCAGTTCTTAAACGTGCGATTGAGAGGCTGTTTCTTTTGCCACGGGTGTTTGTTATATAAGTACACTTTTAGTTATTTCTGTCACCTTTGGAGTGCTTTTCATTTTGGAGTCACCTTGCAGGCTTTCGGTGATCTGGAACCCATCTACACGTTCGAAGGCACGTATGACATCAACACCTTGGTCACCGGTAGGGAAGTCACTGGCATTGCCAGCTTCAGGCCAGCTGCATCAAACCAACGAAGCCGCCTGTAGCGGTGTAACTTCTCTGAATCCCAACTCCCTCCGCTAGTTTGTTTCATTAGTACCAAGGTTGTCTGAGGTCAAATGGGATGAAGTAAATTTATCCGTTGAAAACCAGAAATAAGGACGCCGTATACATTATTGTTTTTGAACATTGTATCGGTATACTGCTAAAAGACAAATAAATGATCCGAGCAGACCGCCACATTAAACTTTTCGGTGAGTAGTAAACTAAATTATTCGCCAAACCTGCGCTTGTGCGCCGGCGGCAAAACTCCACGTACAGACAAGTTTATGTCCAATTGCAAATCCAATTTATGATCCGATTTTCCACCAAAGATTGCTAAATCTTGGTAGTTGGGTGCTAAACCGTTAGATTTCTAGCTTCCAATCCAAGCCGTCCGATTTTCCACATTATCTTTACCACAACAGAAGCAAATTCCCACCAAAAGTCGTTGAGTTTTATGAGATAAGATTTTAACGGGTAGCTAAACGTCATAAGCAGTTACATCTTTGATTGTAACTTGTAGGCTTGTAACCTTCCAAAATGTCGTCTTCTACCCCTCAAGGCCAAGGGAGCCGTTATACACCCATACATTTCAAACCCATACATTTCGAAAACATATTTTTAATCAACTGTTGTCCATGAGATAAATAACTGCTCCTAAGTGCTTGGAGTTTGGTCTAATTGGCCTCCAAGTGGGCGAAAAGCTTGAGTAGAAGTGTCTCTGATCAAGTCTCGTTTTCTTGATCACCTGGTGACCATACATTCCAAAGACCATTTACAAGTATTTCTGCCACCTCGGAATCTCTTGAATTGGCATACGCTGAAGTTGAATCGGCATCTTAAGAGCATAGCCTTGCGCAGCCGGGCGAGCTTTCTTATTTCTCGGTGAAAGCACTTAGTAATTTGCAGCATTAGATTATGCTCGATCATCTCTGCCTTTTCTTAAGCGATTGGAATTTGGTCTCCAAGTGCGAGAAAAGTTTGAGTAGAAGTCTGATCAAGTCTCGCTCTCTTGACCATACGGGCCATACTTTCTTAGTAATATTTCTGGTGTCTAACCACGTTTAACGAATTAGAATAAGATATTTCGATTCGATAAGTGTCATTTGACAAATGACCAATATTCAAAGATACTTGGACTTCATAATTTTAATCAAGCAATTAGGTTTTGAACTTTGTAACTAAACAAATTACAGAATTCCTCTCCAATCCACTGCGTTCCAAATTTAAATTCACTGTGTCCCGAGTTTAAATATTTTCCCCTTATCCTATAAGGCCTCGTTTGTTATAGCGGACTAGCTCGGACTGGACTAACTTCAGGGACTAAGCTAGATTGGCTTAGCATAGACTAATCAGTATAAAAAGAGTGAAGCGTTTGGTGCAGGGCCAGATCAAGTCACAAACTAAAATATTTTTGGGACCTAAAATTTTTTATACCAATTTTTAGTTCACTTTTACCTTTAAATGAAATAATTTTAAAAATAAAAACTAAAAATTTAACCTCATCACTGCCTCTTACTCTCTCTCTTCCTTGCTGATCACTCCCTTCAGATGCCACTCTCTACAAAATTACAAATCCCAAATTCCCAATCCCCATCTCTATCTTTCTAAAATCCATTGTAAAGGGAATCAAAATCCCAGTCTACAAATTCATTTTTTACAAATTTGCTGCTCGCTCATGGCTTCCATCGGAAATCCAAATTCACCACTGCTGCAACGACTTCAGCCATTCACCATGCATAAATGATTTAAACTACAGTGGGTAAGAGAGATCAAGCTTCAAGAAGCTGAACGATGCCGAAATTTCATAGGTGGAGGGGTGTTTAATCACTCTACCAACTGGGCTATATCCCCCCGAGCCAAGTGGAGTAAAACCCGTGTTGGAACTTAAGATTAGTAATACGGTGTTAGTGAGGCGCGAATGGATGTTTAGTAATACCTTCCTAAAGAGGTATAACAAACATGAGACTCTAATTCCTATTAAGTCAATCCCTTCCTAAAGAGGTAATAGTTTGGAATAAAAATATCACTTGGTATTAAAAAACATTTTCATCATCCAAGCACCACTGCAAAATATAATCATATTATACATCTCAAAATTACCATACCATAATCAAAATTATTAGTCCACCATACATTTTCCTACAAAATAAAACACTCATAATTCTACCACCTACTACCAATTGGACTCCCACCGCCACCGCCACCGCTCAATTCCCTCTCCAACCCCAAACTCCTAATCTTCAGCTGAAACTGCGCCGCCGCCGTCAAAAACCTCACCGCCTGCCTCGAGCTCAGCATCTCCACCAGCTTCGTCGCCATCGTCGTCCTCAGGAAGTTGGCATTCTCCAGCACGGACTCCAATGCCGACTTCAGCGACTCGATCACCGCGTCGTCCTCCACGATCTCCCCGTTCCTGGCCCTCCCGTACCGCCGCACCGCATCCACTAACGGCGGCGCCGCCACGCTCTCGTGAATCTTGGCGAGCTTGTCGTTGAGCGCGCGCTCCTCGACCCGGGTCTCCTCCCTCAGCTGGGCCATCCTGACCCGCTGCCGGTCGCTCAAATCGGGCACCGACTCCGTCACTAGCCGGAATACGAGACCCGGTTTGTACCCAGCCATCCAAAGCAGGGTCTTTTCGTAGGAAGTAAACCACGTGGGCGAGAAAGCCAGGAAAACGTCCCGCTGGCCAAGTCGCGATTTCTCGTCGTAATACTGCTGGTAATGGAAGAGAACCCGAGATATCAAATCTCGGAGGTCTTCATCTCGGGCCTCGTCGATCGTCTGCTGGGCCGATAGGAGCTCGTCGAGGAAGTGTTCTTGCCGGACCAGCCAGCCCTCGAAGAATGCCTCGAATGTGTTCGATATATTGCCGCTGTGAGAGCCGATTGTCATAACCAAAACAAAAACAGAGAAGATTTCTGGGATTTGAGTGGGGACGAAAAACAGAGAGATGGGTGTGATTAAATAGGAGATGGGATTTGAAAGGTGGGATTTTTTTTGGGTGGTTTTGATTTCGTTCTGTGGGCAAGTAATGGTAATGGGTGGGGATACTTCGAGAGCAAGGTTCATGCATTTTGTTTTTAAGAGAGAGAGAGAGGAGAGAGAGAGAGAGGAGGATTATAGGACTCCGTGAGACAGGTGAAATAGTGGGATAATACTTAAACGGTGGCTCCAATTTCTGTCACTAAAAAAGACACCGACCGATATAACTGAAAGGTCTCGGTGGGTTTTGTCGCGTAGTGAAGCCAGGGGAGTATGAAGGTGTTCAAAGTGGTGGGAGAGAGGAAGGAAGAGAGGGGAAAAGATTCACTCACAGGAGGGTTTTTTTGGTGATTCGACTATTTCGATTATTTCGATTATTTCGATTATTTCGATTATTTCGATTAAAAATGAAACTAATGTGCTAGTTGTTGTAATTTAGGGCATGTTTACGTTTCAGATATGAGAATGATATGGAAGTGATGCCTAATTGTTCAGATACAGGATAAACAAGTCTCCCTTGGTTTGAAATTATATATGGAGTACATATGTTTAAAAAGGGATTCTCTTACTTTTTCATTCCTTGCATTTTAGTAAACGCATGATGTCAAGAGTGAAAATTATATCCATACCTTGTATTCTCGTTCTTAGTAAGTAAACAGATCACTATTGAAAGTTATATCCATACCTTGTATTCTCGTTCTTAATGGAATGCACCTGTTATGTTATCATGAAACAATCACACATTGTTATGTGTCTTATCTCTTCTACATGATAATACACTATTAATTTGAGGTAGCATTTTCGTTGCATGAAAGACTTTTTTTTTTATACAACGATATTCTACATCTAAGTGGAGCAGATAATCTACTACAAGGGGAGAGAGGTTGAAAAACCTTCTTTTTCGTGCTACAAAATTCTACATCCAAGCAGTAGGGATAATCTACTCTAAGAGGAGGAGGTTGGACTAGGCCACACAATATGTCAATCACTTATTAAGTATCAAACTCAATACAAATATAATACGCCATCACTAAATCGTAATACTAATTAGACTAACTTGAATTCGATCTCAATCTTTTCCCGGTCTTAGTCACTAAACTAGCCACTAGCGTGTGTGATGATGGGACAAAATAATAAAGTGGGGGGCAGTTCCAAGTGATTGCTGATTGCAGTGAAGTTGAAGGGTAAATGAAAAATTTGGCTTGACTTTTACTGATGAGAGAATTTGGTTGCCATGAGAAATATTCAGCAACGAGCTGCTGCTGAATTGATATTTTTTTTATAAAAATGGTTCATGGTGTACCAATTGCTGGAAGTGATGATCTTTTAGGAGATGCTGGTGTTGCCAATTGGCATTTTTGACCAGCCAATGATTGTTGTGGTGGCTGCTACGTGGCATGGGAGATCAATTTAGTTGTTCTTATCACCTCAAAACTCAACAAGTTTTTCAATTTTTTTATACTTGAAGTGGGAAACCCAATGAGGTTTGAACTTATTTCAGGACCAACAATAAAACTATTTGTTAATTATTTATCCTCGTTAGTAAATTCGCGTGCTTCCGGTTTGTCGTACTCGTACACGTCAAAATGATTCGTTGAAATATAAATACGTTTATATTGAAATATACGTTTTTTTTCAATAATCTTGCTCACACAAATGATTTTATTCCTATGAAGAGACGTGAATAATATCATTTGTAAATTCAAACTAATAGACTCTTCACGTTCGATAGAGCTTGATCGAAATCTGAATGCCTGGATCATCTAACAAAGGTGTTCATCTATAGAGCATAAGTTTTGAATCACATTGTATACCGGGGTTTTTTCTACGGAAAGGGGATCGAATTCTGGAGCAAAGGGTCGGACAGGACATACTATCTTGGCCAAAATCACTAAGCGGAGCGTATTCAATTGAGATTTTGAAGAATTTTGAAAGAGAATAGCATCGACACACTGAACCATGAACCAACAAGCGATCTTTAGCAGACTCTTCAGTAGATGATAAAAAGGAAATGCCAAGTTCATCTATTGAATATAAAATCGCATATATGAAATTGGATTAACAAAGCTCCGAGTACACTGAGGAGTTCAAACATCCATAGATGCATGTCACTGACTAACTACGAAGATTACGAGTGAAAATTACTAAAGCCATAAATTACTTAACTAGACTAGCCACGGAATGAGAGTAGGTTGGAAACATATCGAACGAGAAAATACAACAGTCAAACATACAAGCAGTAACAAGCAAATTTCCTCAGAAAAACACCTGATTGTAATATAGCCTAAGCCTCATTGATGAACACAACAAAATGATTTCCGGAAGCCAAGCGAAACTTGACCTGCTAAAGATCATCTTTTCTTGAAGCCATATTTTTTCCGTTCGTAGAACAGATCTGTTTTGGCACTTCCCAGATTCACAATTTTCGGGCATCCATCTCTATCTTTCTCCTGCTGAGTACACTCTTTGCAGTAATAAGCATCAGAGATTCCAACCCCTCCGCAAATAACACACCTTCCCTGGAAAGATCCATAGTTGCACTCATCGCAAACCCGAACAAGTGTGCACGGACGCACATAAGAGTCACAAATTACACACTTACCGTCACACTTCTCACACAGCCTGCCAATAGCTATTCCAGGTTGCTTCCGGCACATAATCAGGTCAGGATGATGCTTCGCCATGTTCCTGCAACAACAGGGTAAAATAAGCTGCTGTCCAACAGATAGAATAGGGCCAAACGCAGTAGAAACGGAATCCAAACAATAAACAACACAATAAAGAGATATAAGAGCAATATAATCTGAAGTTGGAACGAAGATAATTGAGTCCTATGGCAAGAAACCCAAGAGGAAACTCTGACTTAAGGAAATATATTGATAAAAACTGAATACAAAAGTCTCCTAATAGCTTATTCATATTAGCGTACAACAGCCTAGAATTCCTAATTCTCGTGTATAACGAAATCCTAATTCTACTAGTACTTACTTAATTAATCCTATTTCTACTGCTTCATAAACCCTAATCCTAATAGGACTACACAAAACATAAAGGAAAATATGAAAAGCAAGAAAATAACTAAAATTCCCAAATTAACTAGAATCCTAGCCTAGCTCACTAGCAGGCCGACTTAGCTCTCGAGAGCTCTTAGATGCTCCTGCATCAACTGATATTCAAAAATTTCAAGACCAACCCAATTTGCAAATCTGCATAATATCAACAATTTCATACCAAATTGCAGGGTGTTTATATTCACAATCATGCAACTTACGGCAAATCGATCAGCTACGAAGATTTGCAAACTCTATTACAACAATGCACAAAAATAATAAAAGTGGTTTACTTTTGTAACACCAATTCATCAGAGTAAGAACTAACAAGGAATGTAATTTCGAGAAAATGTTCCATTCATCATTAAAGAAAATCACTTCATTGCCCCATCATTACAAAGGCAGAAAACCCCCAAAAAATCCTAATTTTTTCCTTTCTAATTTCTAATTACTCTTTCAACTTCTGGGTGCTTGCGATGTTTGCCTAATTCCCATCACAGAAACCAAATTGTGGGATTTAAACATGCCGTGTAAAGAGATGAAACGATTCGAAAATTGTACAGAACAGAAACCCTAAAACAGGTAATCGAATGCGCATTCGGCTAGAAATTTGAATTTTAGATGGAAACAATCAAAATTCAGCAGCAGTTTTCTACACACGCGAAAACTAGAGAGGGAGAAGGAGTAGCTAAAGGACCAATGCTTACCGACGATAGATGGAGAGGACTCGGATGCAGGGCTGCTAGTGTAAGAGAGATGAGAGCACAAATGGGAGATTGGCACGATTGGGGGAGCGGGGCTCGGCTGACTCTGAGAGAATCGAATAGGGCTAATCTTTTTTTTTTTTTACTTTTTTTAAGTGTCGGAATTTTCAATTCCACCAAAAAAAAAATACAACAATTTCAATTTTTGAATTTATTTTTCTTATTTATCAATTTTAGGCCGAGATAATTGAATGAATGATCCCTGAATTTTGGTTCAATTGAAGTTTTATTCCTTGAAATAAAAATCTGTGAGTATTAATTCTTGAACTTATTATAATGTGGAGCAATGGTCATTTTAGCTAACTGCGTTGGATTATCTATCCAAAATAAAGGGTTTAAAGGGCCAAAAAATGGATGGAAGTTCTAACAGAGTTAGCCAAAAAAATCATTGCTCCACATTATAACAAGTTCAATGACCAATGCTCACGAATTTTTAGTTCAGAGACCAAAACTCTAATTGAGATAAAGTTCAGGAATTATTGTTCCAATTTTCTCTTTTAGGCCTTATTCCAACTTGTCCTAAAACTTTAAATTTGGTTCAGAAACGGGGCACGTTTTGTGGGTTGGATGAGATGGGTTATTTCTAGTTAAATTGGACTTGTAACCCAACCCATGTTTGATGAGAAAAATTGTAACATGGACTGGATTGGTTACAAATCCAAAATAGGGAAAATAGGATGGGTTATGTAACCCAACCTCACACATGGGTTACAAGTCCTGTCTTCGTGATCCGCAAGTTCTTCTTCGTTCCTCGATCATTTTCTTCGATTTGGCCTTGATCTTCTTTTCGATTTGCCATTGATCTGCTTCTTCGATTTTGCCGGCAATCTTCTTCTTCGATTTTTCGACCGTCTTCTTCTTCGTTTTGCTTGACATTCTTCTTCGTTTCAACTTTCAACTACCATTTTCCGACTGTCATCTTCTTCGTTTTGCACGGCGTTCTTCGTTTCAGTGACCATTTTCCAGCAAGCTTTTCTTCCCCTCATCTCACTTAATTTGCTTCTATGGTTCGTCTTTTCATTTGGGTTTTGTTTGTTCGAGACGAGAAATGCAGAATTTGGGTTTATTTTTTGGGTTTCTTTCCTTCGATTTTTATCATTTGAGTTTTGTTTTTTTCTTCATATCCATGTTTTTGTTTTCATTTGGGTTTACAATTTTCTGGATTGTGTTGTAAATGTGATTTGATTGTTGAATTGGGGCTTGTTTTCATATTGATTTTTTTTGTCAACAATCGAATTTTTCATATGCGTTTTTTAATTTTCTGGAATTTCTTGCAGCTGGGTTTTGCAAACCCCTTGCAAATACGATGATTTGATTGCAGCTACGTTTTCAATTTTTTTGGACATTTTCAAGGATTTGATTGCAACTGCGTTTTCAATTTTTTGGACATTTTTGCAGTTGAGTTGCAGGGGTTGTACAACCCATGGTAGTTGTCTGCACCAAACACCTTACAAAACTCCCATCCTACTGAAGGAAAAAAGTGGATTAACCGAGTTCATTAAGCAACATCATTAAGCATGCATTTAACAATTAAAGGCGGAAACATGCTTCTATGCACTTAAAACGAAACTTTACCCAAGAAAATTCAAAGCCTAGTAGATATGGTGAACCAAGACTCAAATCAAAACAAAATTTGAGTTGAGAAATCAAATACCTTTGTTGATTCCTCTTTGCATAAGCAAAGGCTAATCACCCATGGAGAGGGTCTTCATTCCAAGCTTCTTTGCTCCATGAACATTTTCGAAGGATGATCAAAGAATTGGTTTCTCCAAGTTCCCAAAGTAGGGAACCTCTAAGTCTCTTCACCAAGGAGAGTCTTGATGAGAAGATGAGTGCCCTAAAGTAAGGAGAATGCTAGCTCTCCTCCTCTAGGGTAGCCGGCCTCTTTGAGAGAAGGGAGCATTTTCATGCTCACCAATTCCCCCAAAAGAAAACCTCCATATATGAAATGTTATAAACTTGTTTTATATCATTTCACAATGTAGTGGCAAACTTGCAATTAAAGCAAGTTCACTACATTGCCCTAAATGGCCGGCCATGTTGGGTTCATTGGGCTATTGGGCCCTAATCTATTATTAGTCATTAAGTTGTCATACAACTTAAGTCAATGGGCTTGACGTTCGAAGCCCATTGGGCCTTGAAGCCCAAAACCAACCCGAGGTCTTTAACGAACTTATTCGTTTGATTAATTAACATATTAATTAATCCTTGCCATAAATAATTAAACCATTTAATTATTTCTTACTCATCTCCATTCTGCGCATCAAACTCTACCTTACATGGTGTGCGATCCATTAGGTTCCTTTTAGCGAGGCAGTGGAGGATTAGAACTCTTTCAAACCATTTGTGAATTGAAACTTACTTTCAATTCTCCCTTTAGTGATCATACACCTTTAGGGCTACCACAAACCATGAGTGACACCTAGCAGTATGTCATGGCTACCCAAGCTAATCAGAAGAGGTGGAGAAACCTATTCAGTTAGGATTGCAATGCAATACGGTCCTTCTCTAATACAATACTCTCGACCACATTGTTTGGTTTGATAGTTTATTCATGTCTACTATCCAATGTGATTCCTTTACTTATATGATTACCTTGAATATGATTTGGAACGACTTCCTAAATCTCATTCATACTCTGGCCAGAGATTCTTAATCATATCATAGAGTATTCTCCCTCAAACCGTTTGAAGGTTAGAGATCCCTTGTTGCGCATTCACTTGCCTCCATGGCTAAGTAGCTTAACCCCAACGATGCCGTGGACACCCTCGGATGGGGTGCCTTTGACATAATCAAAGATTAAGGACCTCACCACAAGACAACTGTGATGCCTCAGGTCAAAGGACTAATTTGCATTATCCCAACTATGAGTTCTCATGTGACATGAACATGAAAACTCATCGTTGATCGCGTTCAGTGAACTCATTCCATATTGAGCACCTACATGCTTGTCTTGGTGTCAGTTACACCAATGACTCGAGACTAGTCACTCTCCCTGAGAGAAGACATAACATGTACTGATCTTAACGGACTGTCAATGCCCAATTGGCAATCCTATTCATCAGGAACGTTTAGGATATGTCTATGATCGAGAATGGTCTCATGAACCTAACTTGTTTAGATTACATTCTACTAAGCACATATTCCTTGGACTTATTGTTTAAGCATATAACATTTATATGAGACTACTATAAACAATAATCTATGCCTTTTATATTAAACCAAATTAGTTTAACATGTGAAATGTCCGTAAAGTATCATCATATGATTGCTTTTAGGGCACATTTCCAACACCTACCCTATCCTATCCAATCCTAGCCTAACCTATCCGAGATATAAAATCCAATCCCGTCCGGTTCACCAAACGTCCCCAATCTTTTGAAACATGTTAATCTGTCTGGTATACTGTATATGTACCAAAATCTTGAAAACTATAGGAAATTTGAATTATGTTATGAAAATTTCAAGATAAAACCAATTCAAGATCCAAAAGGTTTATAGATCCCAGGGGGTGCAGATCCATAATAGACATATAGAAATTATTGTACGTCAAATAACATCAAAAGTGTTAGTTTCAGAAGATGGAATGTCTAATGTTTTTTCACCTGGAGAACTAATTGGATTGCTGCTAGCTGTACGAAAGGGGCATGCTTTGGAAGAAGCGATTTGTTATTGAGCCATATTATTAGGAATAACAAAAGCATCTCTAAATACTCAAAGTTTCATATCCGAAGTGAGTTATCTGAAAATTCTAACAATTCCAATATTTCGAAATTAGAACAAAAATTTGATTCTGAAATTTTTTAGATTGCCATTGGAATGCTTGTTTCCGATCTGATCCAACCAAAAATCATCCCTAGTCAAATTTGTCGATTTTTTCATCAAATTTAAAGTTGTTTTCAACCATTTCAGTGAAAAATTTAATAAAAAGTGTGATGACTTTTGTGGTGAGAGGGTAAATTGGCACGTTTTGATAGGACTCAAGAACTAGTATGAATTTATGAAAGTCGAAACAGATATAGAAAGAAGGTCAACAGTAAAAGGACAATGCTAAATATTTTGAGAGGTGTTGTTGACACATATTATAAGAAATTTTTAGCAATTTTCATATGTGAAATATCTTTTTTATCTTTTTACACATGAATAGTGCAAAATAGCTTTTTCAAAACGATAAGATGGAGATAAAAAATGTAACTAGCAATGTTGTTATTTGTTACTCGTCCACTTCTCTCTCACCATTTGCAATTAAAGCTGCTAGCAGTTTATGACTACTTTGCAGGGTTAGTCATTCAACAAAGAAAATATATATTTTCTTTTTCCAACAAAAACCACTCATCATAAAAATTCTAAAAAGCACCACACAAATTAAGAATTCGAAAGCTTCAAGTCATAAAATTAAAACAAACCACAAACATCAACGAAACAAAATGTGATCATGTCCTTTCTCCTTTGAGCAGCATGCTTTGACCTTCTCACGTCTCCTTAAACTTTGAGGTACGAGTCTCTGATTGAGCTCATTTTTCCGACAACCACATCCATCAGCATCCGCTCCCTTGGCGATATTGCACAGCAAGAGAGTCCTATCTGCATCACTGAAACCAAGCATTCTTTTAATTTCTTTGCTTTCACCGGGCCGCGACTGTTACGTCTGGATGGAGTTTGTTCTCGTACCATGTCATCGTTAACATCACCTTCTGCTTCGAGGTCGAGGACCAACGAAGGGTCAACGACGTCCATCACAAGGTCAGGCAAAGCCATGGCTACGAATTGGTAAATGCTAAGACCATCTTTGAACATGTCATCGGTAGGTCTCTTTCCCGTGAACATTTCTAGCAACAGTATCCCATAGCTGTAAACATCTCCCTGTATGGAAACTTGGCCTCCCATGCCAT
Organism: Gillenia trifoliata; assembly: GCA_018257905.1. Lineage (NCBI taxonomy): Eukaryota > Viridiplantae > Streptophyta > Magnoliopsida > Rosales > Rosaceae > Gillenia > Gillenia trifoliata. The sequence goes on along the minus strand of CM031084.1, from coordinate 8,117,705 downwards.
ACTCTGCCATGACATGCAAGCAACAAGATGTCATATGCAAGCAATAAGATTTTTATGATAATTCTTTTGATAAATAGACAATCCAAATTTTTGTAAAACGTTATTAGAAAATAAAAATGGGAATGAATCAGGATAAAGACTCATACCTGGAGGAATGTAGCCTACAGAACCCTTTAGCTGAGCAGACATGGTTTGACTGAAGGAGGGACCGTTTGATGCGTCCAAGAGGAACCTTGCTAAACCAAAGTCCCCAACATGGGCTACCATATCTTCATCAAGAAGTACATTGCTCGGCTTTAGATCACAATGAACAATGGCCGTTTCACAACGGTGATGGAGATAATCTAACGCAGAAGCAACACCAATGGCAATATCCAATCTTCGGATAACGCTCAATCTCATACTTGGAGATTGCTCCTCATCCCTTGGATACAACCATGAGTCTAGACTTCCATTTTCCATGAACTCGAAAACTAGACTTTTGAAGTCTTTACCCTGATTATCAATGCTTGAGCATGCAGTTATGATCTTAAGAAGATTACGGTGCCTTATACTCCTTAAGGCTTTGCATTCATCAATGAAACTCTTGGAAGCTCCTTGTTGTTGAAGGTTTAATACCTTAACAGCAACTACCGTTCCATCACTAGGAATTAACCCTTTATAAACAGAACCAAAACTTCCCGATCCAATCAGATTATCCACAGAGAACCCATTAGTCGATTCAACGAGTTCAGAGTATGAAACACCTGATTTCGAATCCTTAAAAGAACGCGAAGTTGCTTGTCCATCTCTCGACCTTTTCACCATTGAACAAGCAACACAGAAGCATGATACAACAATTATGAACGCAAGTGCACAAGCTATGGGGATAACTACTTTTGTGGAAATTAGTCCTCGAGATGAATGGTGCTTTTTTCTGGGGCATGCAGGTAGATTTAATTGTGGGATGCCACCACAGAGCCTATGATTTCCAAGAACAGAGACACCGCTAACATTTGAAAAAATACCTTCTTTTGGCAACTCACCCTCAAAATCATTATACGAAAGATTGAGATACTTCAGTGCTCCAAGCTTGCCTATGAATTCAGGAATCTGCCCAGACAAGTTATTGCTTGAAATGTCAAGTTCTTCCAAGCCTCTTAATTCTTTAAGAGACTGAGGAATTGTTCCTTCAAATTTATTGCCGTACAAGTGCAGGCGCTCCAAACTAGTACAACTGCCGAGGGTGCTGGGGATTTCACCTGATAACTTGTTTCTTGATACATTTAGCTCCGTGAGATGCACTAAATTACCCACCTCAAAGGGCAGCGGGCCTGTCAAATAATTGGCGGACAGGTCTAAAGAAATTGAAAGGGTTGAAAGCTGCATAAGCTTTTTAGGTATGGTGCCCGTTAGATTGTTACTTGAAAGTCTAAGATCTAATAGGTTTTGGTAGTTTCCAAGACTTGGAGGTATACTGCCCTCAAACATGTTTAACTCCATGTAGAGCTCTGTCAATGAAGTGATGTTACCAAGGGATGACGGGATCGGCCCAGAAAATTTGTTACCATCCAAATACATCACCTCTAACTTTTGAAGCTTCCCAATTTCATCGGGGACACTACCACCCAAATAGTTATGATCCACTCCTAAAATAGTCGAGTTTATAAGATTTCCGATGTTAGGGATGCTTCCATGTATCAAGTTTCCCCCCGAAGTAAGATATATTAGTTGGGTTGAAAGGTTGGATATGGATATTGGGATTCCTCCTCCAAAATGATTATACCCAAGACCCAAAATCTGCAAACTACTGCAATTAGCCAAGAAACTGATAAAATTCAAGTCACCAGTTTTTCCATTCCCCAGTTGATTGCCTTCATAGTTGAGAGAAACTAAGCTTTGCAAACTTGCGAGATTTTCACCAGGGACTGTCCCGGTGAGACCATTTGCAGGAAAATCAAGCACCTGAAGTCTAGAAACATTTGACAAAAATTCAGGAATATTTCCTGTGAATTTGTTTGCACCACAGTAAAATAATAGGAGATTAGGAAGCATAATGCCAAGATTTGGTGGTAGCTCCCCATGCAACTGGTTCTTAGCAACATTAAAAATGTTTATAGAGGAAATATTGTAAATCGAAGAAGGGACTATACCAGACAAATTATTCTGCTCAAGTATGAATGTCTCCAGGCCTGTTATATGCCCCAGCTCATTGGGTATGCTTCCTTGCAAATTGTTGCTGCCAAGATAAAGACTCCTCAAAGAAGAAAAGTTTCCTATCCAACCTGGGATGGTTCCACTGAGATTGTTACTTCTAAGTCGTAGAATAGTTAAACTCAACCATGAACTGAGTTGGTGTGGAATCAATTAAGTCAACCTCCGTAAAGTTTTTCCTAGCTTGCACTACCTGGATTCCAAAATCATAACATAGCACGAAGTTATTATCGCAAGAGCCCTCCATGATCAAATCTTATTCACAAGTGTAAGATATCACTAACTACATACCCTAACCCTAGTCAGATAACTTGGGATTGCTAATTTAAATTTCAACAATACTCAGTTCAACTCAGTTCAAATGTCATTTTGGTTCATCGTAATTGATATTATAAAGCAACGTGGTTATAAGAAAAAGGAACATTTGAAAGAATAAGGTCTTTGATAAATAACTCTAGAAAATAATATGTTAACTAAGAAAATCTGAATAGCTTAGTTATAAAGATGTAAAAGAATAGATAGCTTGGACCAGTTCCAGTAAACAAAACTCTTGCCCTTCAAACGAATTGGTCCGATTGGTATTTATATAATCCTAGTGAAGAAAATGTGTATATTAAAATATACACATGCACTAATTACCAACATTTTTTTTTTTTTTGTATATCGTTAAAGCAATATATAGAGCACTTATATATGTATATGTATATAGTCTGACGATATAGGTGAAAACTAGCTGCATACAATACAAGAGAGTGCATATATATATAAAATCAGCTGCATATATTTTCTCCTGATATATATGTATATAGTAGTTTACAAACAAACCAACAATCTCACTGAGTTGGATTTGTCAAACTATTTTGTAAAGTAAGTATCACAAATTCACAATACACAATTGATAAATTAACCAAATTACTTCAGTTGTGAAACATCTGCAAAAAACCAGTTTTGATAACAGTGGTTGTGTTACCGCAAAAACTTAAAAGGAATAAGAAAGATTGATATAGAATAGCTATGGGAAGAATATAGAAGATCTTTACCCAGGTTTTGCATGTGAACAGATTGACAAAATGAACTAGCTAGCTAGTTTCCCAATCCCTTCCTTCTCCTCGTTGCCTTACTTTCTTTTTCTCTCTTCTCCTGGTCTTACATAGGGGTGGGTTCAAAAAACCAAAAAACGAACCGAACACCGAACTGAGATTGAAAAAAACCGAACTGAATTGAAAAAAACCGAACCGAACCGAATTCTATTGGTTCGGTTTCGGTTTTAGGGGTTCAAAAACCGAACCGAACCGAACCTAAAGATCCCCCAAAACGACGTCGTTTTATGCTGTATGCTTGACCCTAACTAACACCCTAAAACCCGACGCCACTTTGGGACTTGCAGGGTAAATTCATGAATTAAACCCCACTTTGGGAACTGAACATGAATTGAAGCAAAATTGGGTAAATTCAATTGTCCCTTTTATTTAATTTCGGGCCCAGATGCCCAGTTTCAATTTTTTTTTCTTTTGAATTTTGAAAAATAAAAACGAAAAGTTGCAAGGAAGTTGACGAAGCAGAGGAAGAGGGATTGAGGAGAGACATGGAGTGGGGGAAGGAATTCTTGGCGATGCATTTTAAGGCTGCCAAAGGGCTTGGTGAGAAAGCTCAAGGGACGGCGAGGGTGGTCGAATTTGGGTTTCCGATCGAGAAGGGAAGAGAGAAGATCGGGTCAAGAGTTGCAGATTGAGGAGACTGGAAAAGTTGGAGGGAGGAAGCCGGACTCGATGGCTAACTTTGCGTGGTTCTTATATAGCGACGTCCTCGAGCACATCACTGCATAAGACAAATTAGTGAAAGATTTCAAAAACACGGGGAGTCCCATCTCACCCTAAACGCAGGTTATAAGACTTATTTAAGATGGTCCAGTCCAAGGACTCTTAAGAAGGTGTACCAAACATGCCCTAAGGCGTGTTTATTAACTAAGAATCCGAGTAAGCAAGAACCAGAGTAAGCAAAAATCAGAGTAAGCAGGAATCATGGTAAATAAGAATCGGAATCAAGCATTCCCATTAAACTATTTACTAACTGTCAAAAATCATAATGAAAATAAAGTTGATTCTCATTACAACTGTTTACTATCTTTCAGAATCGAAATCAAAACAAGTTTGATTACCAAAAAGCCATTGTGCAAAATAAATTTTATTTTGTTCAACCACTTACACAACTTTTCAAATGATAGTTATAAAACCAGGTTTTTTATGTCAAGAATATGGCTTAAATTGGCCAAAGAAAAAAAGACCACATTGATTTATTCGAATTTTCTGTCTGCATTTTATGAAGAAAATGAGACTAATCAAAGTTTTTAAAGATGGATTAATGAGGTAATGATAATTTGATAAATACAATATAAATTAGTGAAAGTAAGTGGGCTAGTGGTACACTTTTTTCCAAAGAAAACAAAAAGGGGAAAACGATGAATCGTCTCAAGAATCTCATCGATGAAGCCACAACACAAGCCCAGACCTGATCCGCACAAGATCTAGCGGCCGACAAATCAGCCGGTGAAAGAGATCGGTTTTGAGAATGTTGATTTGTATTATTAGCTAAAGTGGGAGGGTGAATTTGGTATGAGAGTGTTGATTCCGATTCACCATTTCTCAATCCAACCCCGCCCCTTCGGAGTCTGATTCCACCAATTTCAGAAATCACATTCCTGATTATTGGTGGGTCCCGCACCATTTTTGATTCCCCAGCTTTGGTGAACAAAGGAATGATGCGGAATGGGAATCACTCTCATTCCTTCTATTTCCATTCCAGTTATGTAAACGTGCCCTAAGTGTTTTATCCGGTTTAAATCATATTAGAACAGAAGAGTTTAGAGGAATTTAGAATTATTAACCAGAGAAGTAAGTTTTTGATGGTTTAAGACTTAAGTCCCGCTTGCATTGGCTTCTAATTTTTCCGGAAGTAAAGAGCTGCTTAATTTGTACTACTTGAAAAAGTTAGAGAAATTTCTGGAAGAGAAAAGTTAGAGATGACATGCTTTGACTGAGGGAGGGATCGTTTGATGTTTCCACGAGGAACCTTGCTAAACCAAAGTCGCCAACATGGGCTACCATATCTTTATCAAGAAGTACATTGCTCGGCTTTAGATCACAATGAACAATAGACGTTTCACAATGGTGATGGAGATAATCTAATGCGGAAGCAACACCAATGGCGATACTCAATCTTTGGACAATATTCAACCTCTCACTCGGAGATCGCTCCTCATCTCTTGGATACAACCATGAGTCAAGACTTCCATTTTCCATGAACTCAAAAACTAGACTTTTGAATTCTTTACCCTGATTACCAATGCTCGAGCATGCAGTTATGATCTTGAGAAGATTACGGTGCCTTACACTTCTTAAAGCATTGCATTCATCAATGAAACTTTTGGAAGCTCCTTGTTGTTGAAGGTTTAATACCTTAACAGCGACTATTGTTCCATCCCTAGGAATTACCCCTTTATAAACAGAACCAAAACTTCCCGAACCGATCAGATTATCCACAGAGAACCCATCAGTCGATTCAATGAGTTCTGAGTAGGAAACACCAAATTTCCAATCCTTATAAGAAGGTGAAGTTACAAGTCTATCTCTTGACTTTTTCAGCATTAAACAAGCACCAAAGGAGCATGATAGAGCAATTATGAATGCAAGTGCATAAGCTATAGGGATGACTACTTTTGGGGAAAGTAGTCCTCGAGATGAATGGTGTTTCTTTTTGGGGCATGCATGTAGATGTAATTGTGGGATGCCACCACAGAGCCTATGATTTCCAAGAACTGAGACACTACTGACATTTGAAAAAATTCCTTCTTTAGGCAACTCGCCCTCAAAATCATTATACGAAAGATTGAGATACCTAAGAACTCCTAGCTTCCCTATGAATTCAGGAACCTGCCCAGATAAGTTATTGCTTGAAATGTCTATTTCTTCCAAGCCTCTTAAATTTTTAAGAGATTGAGGAATTTTTCCTTCAAATTTATTACCTTGCAGATACAAGCGCTCCAAACTAGTACAACTTCCGAGAGTGTAGGGGATTTCACCTGATAAAGTGTTTCTTGATGCATTTAGCATTGTGAGATGCACCAAATCACCCACTTCAAATGGTAGAGGACCAGTCAAATAATTTTCAGACAGGTCCAAAGAAATTGAGAGGGATGAAATCCTCATAAGCTCTCTGGGTATGGTGCCCGTTAGATTGTTTCTAAAAAGTTTAAGTAGTAATAGATTTCGGCAGGTTCCAAGACTTGGAGGTATACTTCCCTCAAACCTGTTTTCCTGCATGAAGAGCATTGTCAATGAAGTGATGTTGCCAAGGGATGACGGGATTGCCCCAGAAAATTTGTTACCTCCCAAATACAGTTCCACTAACTTCTGAAGCTTCCCAATTTCATTAGGAACACTATCACCTAAATAGTTAAGTTCCGCGGATAGAACGGTCAAGTTTATAAGATTTCCAATGCCGTTAGCAAGGCTTCCATGTATTAAATTTCCCCCCAGACTAAGATAAGTAAGTTCGGTCGTTAGGTTGCCTATGGATCCCGGGATTTCTCCTCCAAAATTATTGTAGTTAAGACCAAATTTCTGAAGACTCGTACAATTAGTTAAGAAATTGAGAAAACTCAGGTCACCTGCTTTTCCATTTCCCAGTTGATTGCCTTCAAAGTTTAGCCAAACTAAGCTTTGCAAGCTTCCGAGATTTTCACCAGGGACTGTCCCAGTAAGACCATTTTCAGGAAGATCAAGCACCCGAAGTCTAGAAGCATTTGACAATGATACTGGAATATTTCCTCTGAATTTGTTGTCACCACCAAAGAAAATCTTGAGATTAGGAAGAATCATGCCGAGATTTGGTGGTAGCTCCCCGATTAACTGGTTCTGAGTAACAGCAAAAACTTGTAGAGAAGAAATATTATAGATTGAAGAAGGGACTACACCTGACAGATTATTCTGCCCGAGTGCGAACAGCTTCAAGCCTGTTACACGTCCAAGCTCATTGGGTATGCTGCCTTGCAAATTGTTGCTGCCAAGATAAAGACTCCTCAAAGAAGAAAAGTTTCCTATCCAACTTGGGATGGTACCACTGAGCTTGCTACCAAACATCCATAGATGATTTAAATTCAACAATGAACTGAGTTGGTTCGGAATGGACCCAGTAATGTGATTGCCTTCAAGATTAAGAAATTTTAGTTGCATGCAGTGCGACATATTAGTTGGAATTTTCCCACGGAAGGAATTATGAGAAAGGTTGAGATATTGCAGGCTTCGTAAACGACCCATTTCTGGAGGAATCTCACCATGAAAGTTGTTCCTCATCAGGTTGAGTACAGAAAGATAAGTAAGATTTCCAATAGAAGGTGGCATGGAGCCTACCAACTTTTGAGCTTCCAGGTTCAGAATCAAGACTCTTTCGGTGGAAAGGTGGCATGCAACGCCAACCCAACTGCAGAAATGGATGGAATGGTTCCACGAGCTCATTACATCGAGAGGATCTTCAGTTATTCTTTTCTTCAAGTCGAGCAAGGCCAGGCGATCAGACTCGTTTCCAAGCAGAGTAGGGCTGGGAAATGCTGCAGATTCCGGACATGGGCTCATCATGCATAAAAGAATGAAGCCATGCATGAACTTCAACAAAACCATCTTGCCATTGGTACGTGAATGCTCCATATCCTTGTTCTAAGACACGCAGCAAATCAGAAAACCATAGTTTAATTTGCACAAAAGCATACAGGAGAAGAAATCTTATCACATGTAAGAAGAAAAAACACTTGAGATTGGATGGCCACATAAATTGAGATGGACCTACTCAGTCCACAGCTTAGAAGGAATGGAAGAGTCAGACCAACTTGTCCGTTGGGTCAAGCCACCTAACAGTCTGACCCTTGTCATCACCCTAGTATAGAACTAGGTATCACGTGACGAGAGAGATAGACTCATGGGTGTATACAACTGGATATTGGGCAGATTTTCTCATACTGCATATATATAATGCAGGGTTTTCAAAGTTAACCGATCGATAGATGAGTTAACCTTAACCTGCATCGGTAAATACAATTAAAGGGCAATATAAGTGTTTCGTGCAGTTGAAATCATGTTAGATTTGGAGTAAATTCAATGAAATTTCGATTTGTTTGGATTGCATAAGATTATTAAAAGATGGAAAGAATAAAAAAGATGGGGGAATATGAACAACAGGTACATGTCATAATCAAGAGAAATTACTTTCTAATTAAACCTAGTCCCATGCCTTCTACCTTTGGCGTCCAAGTCCTACTTCCGTTCTCAAACATTAATTGGAACGGACCTTCTCTTGCAATGCTGCTTCTCCGCCCACTAACCTCCCCGCAATACCGTGGCACGGTAGACCTGCATCGTTCCTGCATGAAAGAGATTTCTTTGGCTCTGTCCTACCTCTGCGAGTTCAACCAACGAGTAATGTTTCCCGGCCCCGATTCAGATCGAAGAAGACCATATATCGAATCGGTTATCTTTTTTTACTGAAAGAAACATCAACGATGGCCAAAGGTCCGTTCCAATTAATCAAGTGAAGAACACGACCTTCGTAGTTTGGCAAGTTGGGAGGATGATGAGTCCATCCGAACGCTTCCTTTCGGAAGACAAAAGAAAGGATGAAGTTTATGTATGCATTTCCATGTTCGGAAGAGAAACCAATCAGCCAATGCACGTTATGCACATACACAACACAACTCTTACTCAAGTGACAAGGAGGAAATGAGGGTATATGTCTCCATGTTGACCCCAACGCATAAACTTGCGTCACCAGGCGGTCCGGTTCTGGTTCAGATACTGATTCCGATTTGGATCTCCATCGAGAAACACATACAATCTTGTGGGTGCTTCGACCCCATACCATACCACTCATGCTTGAGCTCTTCGTCATCTACTTTACATGGCGGCGGAGCTGGAATAGTTAGAGAGTACCATGTTTATCATGTTTCAATGCTGGCAAGGTAATCAATCTAAAGAGATCTTTAGACTGGGTAAGAAGTTAAGAACCACAACTTGAGGCTCTTCAATGATGGTAATAGCACCATTTTGGGCATACATGGTAGCAAAAGACGGGCACTGGACTAGGTCACACAAGGTCTTAGAGACACTCGACGCACTGAATAGTGATATTGTGGGTACTCTCGAAAGGATTTCGAGGAGGCATTCGGCAGGGAGGTCCATCAACTGCTTTGTGCTCTTGTTGCGCGCTGCTGCTGCTGCACTGCCTCATTCTCTTGATCCTCCCCGGCATCTCCATAGAGTCCTATGTATGTACCTAGTCCGACTCTGAAGTCGTCAATATATATCAATCATAGGAAACCCTAAACCCAATAAGGGTTTTCCTTTTCTAATTAGTGGGGATACAATCGTCTACGGTCATCGTTTGCGCGGATCCTAACAAACACTGTTTTAATCCGTTAGATCAAAACAGACCCGTACGATCGTAAACAACATGGCTCCTTGAATTAGTGATGTCACACACATAATCTCCAAAAGAGTGTACCATATCTGATTGTACTGCCATTTGAGCTACAAGCCTAAAACTCGTGGCCAAATGTACAATCGGAAACAGCACTAAACAAATTAGCAAGTAAAACTAATTAACCATTTTAACCATAAATCGCTTGTAAATATTATCCATCTCAGAAATTACAGAAACGTCATAGTAACACATTTTGCACAGTTTTTCAAAACTACCGTTTGAACGGATTCAGAATAGTGTTACACAAGTCTGCACAAGCGAGGTCTCGAACAGAATTGCCTTCCGTTAGCTTTCACGGCTGCCGCTACTCCAGCAGTCACTCCAGCCATAAGAACAGAAGACATATATTGCTGGGCATTTCGACCCGCTGCAAGTAGGATTTAAAATTTCTCACGTCTTATTCACATCTGACAACAAAGTTCCGTGTACTAAGATTTCAGGCAAAAACAAAATAACAGTAATACCTTGTTGAAGTGTGACGGATGTCAGTGTCAACCCTCCGATTAGCAAAGCTGATGCCACCGGTAGATACTGCAGTGTTTGTTCTCACATTTAAAACTTGACTATAGATTCAGAGAAGTCATTTTAAAAGTGACTTAAGTTTCATTCACGCCCACCTAACAACAACTGCATGCCAAGCAGGCCAACCAAGCAGCAAGTTGGCCAGAATTGAATTTTACTTTTTATTCGGTTACCACAAGATTATCCATTTAATAGCGCTCATATTTGCTAAAGTACGCCAGATTTCTTACTAAATTTACTTTCAAGCGATGCAATCGAACCATTAGCCTACGCCTCAAACCATCATAAACTAAAAATAGATGTTTTGATCACTGTAAACTGTCACCATTTTCTTGCCTACCAACTGTAACAGGATCTGAATAACTGATAACAAAGAGATAAAAGCACATGGAATTCAAGCACTTCAATTTCTCAGAAAGATTCATTGTACTTACAGAAAAAGATTCAGCCCGGAATGGTGAAACATCCCTTCTAACTGTATAGCGGCCACTGATAAGATCCATAGCATCCTGAACAAATTTGAGACTTATTTTAAGCAACTATAAATAACTAGAAGTCACTCGCCTTCATGCAGATGAACAATACTCAATATTTCAGAAAGAGAGGCAGATTACCTGCCGAATGCCATCCTGAAAGTTATTCAAATAATATCTTGAAAGGGCACTCATCCCGTCTTTGATTATTCCTCCAAATGTCTGCTTCCCATATCTGAGGTAATGTGGATCAAGAATACCATAAGCGAAGTATATATAGTTATATACATATTGGGCATGATTCAAGTCTAGATTGAATTTACCTAACCAGGTCCCCTTTCAGGGCATAAGTCCCAGCATACTCGAGGCTTATCTCGTCACCTTGCTCCGCCCACACTAAAGCAACAGAATTGAGAATAAGGATAACATTTTATTATAGACATCGTCTGATCATCTATGAAAGATAGGGTACATGACACAAAGAATTCCATACATGCTCTAAATATTTGATAATCTTCAGCAAACATAGAAATGCTTTCAGAAGAATCCAGCACTCCAGTCCTCTGCAACTGTGCATCTAGAGACTTCTGAGCCAAGTAACTCTACAGAATAGGGAAGCAGTAAAGGATTTATGTTAAATTCATTTTACTCATGCTTTGACGTATGGTATCTAATATCAGCACGTCACTAAGATCAATCACACTAGATAATTCTCTTGCAAACCTGAGTAACATTTGTTCTATCAAGGCAATCAATGCAGTTTGATCTGACAATCCCTTTCTGCTCCTCCAGTATATTGCCTTTTGCATCTACGAGGAAGTATCTGCTCAGCTGGAACAGTTTTGATTAAAAACAGTATTACATATAGCCAGAATACCTGGATTTCGGCATATACTTTATTCAATCAGATATTACGCTTTCATTACCCTTGCTTTTCAAATTGCTCTGAGATCTGCTCGTATAGAAGCTTTAGGTTTTCAAAGTTTGAGTTACCACATACATGATGAAAGTCAAAAGAAACATATCTGCAAGAAAAACACAAAGTTGTAAGTTGAGAACAAAATCTCATTTCTGACATTGTTCCCAATGCCAACCAATAGAACTGACACATGATAAGCAACCTAACATAATTGCATACATAATTATGCAAATTGTCACCTCACGTTTGGTAGATTTTGCATTTCAGCAGAAAATGCCGCACTTAGTTGACCTTCATCACCATGCTACAAATAACAATAAATGGAAAAGTTATATCAACTGGAAATATATGAAACAACATATATTTTCATACAAATTAAATTTTAAAAAAAACAGTAAAACTTGTGTAGTACAAGCAATCAGCTGGGAAGAATTATAAATATCATTGCTTATTTAGCGAATCCCAGAGCCACAATGGTGAGTGTGTCGTAGAAACACAATTTGAAGGAAAAAAATTGCAAACTTTTCAGTGTGCAAGGATTATTAAATTCAAAGAAAAATGTAAAAGAGAAGAAACCCTTACTTTATCAGTTAGGTCTACTGCCATTGTCTCTCCATATCTTTGGGAAAGATCAAAAAAATGGCGCTCCACAACATTTGACTGTAAGTAGATGGGAAAATTCAGAACACAACTCTAACAGAGGGGCTGTACCATGAAGCCAAGAAAAGAGTAAAAGGGATGGATTTGCATCGCTGGCAACAAATTACCGTCTGCTCATGATCAATAATTCTAAGTTGTGGTTTATAGCTCAAGTCAACAATTTGCTCCCAAAGAAGCGGAATTGAACCTCGAATCTGAAAAATGTATCAAAAGTATTATGGAGGGTTTTTATTCAGAAAAAAGGAATAGGTAAATAAATCTTCTTGTATTAAATTATGACAAAACTTCCAATATACTATCAGTCTTAAGGGTTAATAGTGAAACAGTGTGTACATGTTTAGAAAGTATTGTATCAAAAAAGTTCTCTAAATGTATAAAAGTAGGCAAAACCAATCTATCCTTGTTAAACTGTACAAAAGTTTCATTTATGTGAGGGGCAGTCCATAAACCTCAAAAAAGAATGAAAAAGCTCTACAATTATGATATTTCTCACTCCAACCAGAAGCGCAGAATACACTTTTCTCACATGTTTAATCCTCGGCCAACTTAGTTGATCATGTGTACAATGACACCAAGATATAAGCTAATGTCCTATTTAGGCAAAGAAACATAATAGTAACTAAATCTATTCCGATACCATAACACCTCAGCACACATTTCTTTTCTGAACTTTCATATGTGAATTACCTGCAATAATGAGGACTGGAAACCTTCAATCTCCACCAACTGTTCAGTTTCAATAAAATTAGCCACATCTCCATCAAGGTTCGCTCCTCTTCTCCACATTCTTGTCCCTAAGTGACCACATTACAGTGTTTCATGTTTAGGTCCTTCAAAACATGCCAATACAGACACAAAAGTGATTACAAGAATCAATCATCTCTATAAGATTGTACCTAGACGTCGGGTACACCTCCTTGAGACTATTGTAAGTGTGGCAGGTGAGCCTTTTAGCTTTAGCTGTGCAGTCTGGAAGCTTAAATGTAGGTTAAGGAACACCATAAAATTCCCCAATTGAATCTATTACTCACCTAATTTCAGAATCTCCATCTTCCTTACATGTGCACGCACATACATGCCCACACACACACACACACACACACACACACACAGATGTTAAGTAATAGACATAAGGAATCAGTAAATTCAGGATATTTCCTTGTAGTAGAGGAATAATGAACCCATCAAGCTGCCAGTAGAAAATTAATGTGAATTAGCAATAAAAAATTTGTGCATGAAGAACTGAAAACTTTTGGAAATGTTTTTCTTCCTTCTTAAAGATATACATGAAGTGGCTTATGCAAGAAGATGGAAAGTCTAACCTTATACTCAATAAGTTCATCCAAAAGATTTCTGTTCCAAACAAATCGAGGGTCAGCCTGAAAACACAAATAAAATTAAAAACTCAAAATCCTGACCAAGCAATTACTGGTACTATATCATGTTGTAAATGAGTAAAAAGTAGCATTTGATAAGGGCTAAATTGGCATTAAAAAAAGACTGGTAAACATCCATATGATCTGGTGGGTCAGTTGACTCGATACTTGTTCTTACTAGTCCCAACATCCTTTGGAAAAAGGGGAAGGGAGGATCACTTGACAACAAAAAAATTGCACAAAGGATGACGATACGAACTGGGAAGATACCTAATAAGCTTAACATCTGGTCAATAAGCGTATATGCACCTCATATATATCTTACATGGATTACTTCCGATCCAAGAACTAATCGGTTCCCAATAAACCCAATATTCCAAGTTTCCAACTAACCTGCTTCCATATTGGTTTGACCATCCATCCTTCCACTAACTTACATCTTCTTTGAAAGCTGGTAGAAATGATCAAATATAATTAGAATAAACTAACACAGCACTTAACCAAATAGAAACATAAATTGACATGATACGATTCTGAACCCTAACAGATACAAAACTTTTCAACTGTGGCTGAGTTCTAGGTATAAGAATTTACTTTAGTGTTATATCAGTCTCATACGAGAAGTACAATCCCGGAGTTGACTGGACTGTTTTCAACAGAGTCATGAAGTAAGCCTCATCTTTTTTCTGCACAAACACATCACAATCTTTCAGGCAAGACTCAAACTTTAAAAATCCCAACTCACTCCTCACATTCGCTTCGTACACAAATCAAATGAACCAAAAACCTTACCTCCTCAGCAGTTGAATTCTTCAAACCCTCATTGCAAGACAGAAACCTCATAGATGTTACTCGATAAACAGGGAAGCCGAGATAAGTCCCAACTTCCGTCCGCGAAGTTATCACAAGTACATAATTTCCTGCACAAAATACAAGAAATTCAACAAAGAAACACCATTTCCTGGAAATTTAGCAATTCAATCCACAGATTTATACAACATAACCAAAAAAAGTTACACATTTTCGTTTCGAAATACTCGAAAGCGAGTAAAAGCAAGCAATTGACTTACCTGCAAGCAATCTGATCGTTCCCGCCACTCCGTATATCGTCGAGGTTTTCGACGGACTTGCAGAAGAAGAAGAAGAAGAATCGCCTAGCAATCAGAAACTAGCATCAATTGAGCTACAAAAATTTAGCAGCAAAAAAAAAATGAAATTCGATCAAAAGAGATGAACAATTTATACCGTTGAGCGGCTCAATGGTGCCGTCGCGGCGGTCGATTGAGAAGCCTCGATCCGGAGCCGCGACGGATTTGATGACAAACTTGTCCTGAAACTCCTGCAATTCCAGCTCCTCGTAGAGCTTAAAATTGCCGCCGGAGCAAGATCCACCGCCGTCCATTTCCGCCGGATTTGATCGGAGAAGAAAATGGTGGTTTATCAAATTAGAAATGTCCAAACGACTCCTCCCTTTGTTTTCAGGCTTTCAGCTGATAACCGATGACGAAGACGATGGATTTGTTAAATGACGTTATTACCCCTCTAATTATTTTCTGCGGGCGGCGAAGCAGGGTGGCAGATGTGAATGATGATTTTGGTCTTTGTGGTTGTGCCAGGAGCAATGATTCCGTAATGCTACTGTACCGTAATAAGTTACAGCCGCAATGTTCGACGAGGTGACGGGAGTGAACGACGTGGCGACGTTTGGATACCGTCGAGAGTCAGTGTGCTGAAAAGGAAAAACGGACACTTGGACTGTGTCAACAAGAAACAGTTGGAATTGCGTACACGTATTTGGGCTCAGTAACTAACTTTTAAACTTTTCTGTTAGTTGGAACTTGGAAGTAGATGGACTATGCTAAAAGTAGTAAACCGTTGGATTTGTGTGATAATTTGGCTAATTATTTGGTTCTGACAAGTTTTTGGATCAGTCGCGCACGGATAAATTAATCGCAGATGGTCAAGATCAACTTACCAGTGCGCGACTAGTCGTATCATTATTCATTTTCTTTAGTTTGGCTTAACATGAAAAATATAGCAAATGTGGGTTAAACCAATTAGTTAGGGCAGCGTGCCTTTGCACTCGAATTCAAATCTCCTTCCCGATAAATTAAAATAGTAAGAATTGAATATCACATTGCAAAAAGAAGGAAAAACCAATGAAGATGACATACAGCTTGTCATTCCCACTCAATCAAATTTTCCTTCACCCAACTATATTTGCTCAAAGTTTAAGAATTACAAGCCTAAATCTAAAGCATGACAACCTAAACTTTTGATACAAGCGATACTAAGAGAGCGGAGGAAATCAAAGACATGACACACGACTGCCCAATAATCATTTATATGAATACGACCTCGATTGCCTGGTACAGTTTCAATATCACATATCTCTGTTCAACTCTGCCAATCTACATAGATAGACCAAAATTTGAACACTCACTTTTTAAACAAGCTGGCGAGCTCACCTTTCTCCTGCATGGAACTTAGAATATCACAGCCCCCAAGCAGTTCTCCATTCACAAATATCTGCGGGAATGTCGGCCAGTTACTATACTTCTTCAGAGTCTCCCTCAATCCACTATTATACTCTTCGTCGAGCACATCAACGCTCTCATAATCCACCCCCTGGTTTTCAAGAATTCCGACAACCTTCTGCGAGAAACCACACAATGGGGCACTTCTCGAGCCCTTGATGAAGGCCACGACTTTGTTCTCCTTCACCAACCGGTCAATGAGTTCCTCCAACGGCACTGTCAGCTGCACTTTAGGACCAGGTGTTAGCCGGAGATCAGGCTTCTTCTTCCTCGGTGGTGGCTTTCTGACCCATGTGGCATTGCCTGATTCATTTCCCGGAGGGACCTTCCCAGTTGCTTTTATGTGTTCTTCCATCCATGACTTCCAAGCTTCCGTTAGAACCGCCCTATCTGGTTCATCTACTACCCCAACCTATACAATATCATCACCGTTAGCGGAGCAATATCGCGTAGTTCCTTATACATTTATACTAGTTTTGTAGTAAAATCAACACCGATTTTACCAGTTGTCTCCTTTCTTTCTAGACATAGAGCCAAAATGCCTTCTTAATCTTTAAACTTTGAATGTAAAGTTTAATCATTTCGATTCGATCCAATAAACTTCTATCCTATACGTAAAATGCATTACCCACACAAATAAGTAACAATGTGGATTATGGGTTAATTTTTAAATTTTAAGGGTGCATCATTTATATTCGTAAAAAACAAAGTGGTTTGTAGCTCAGTTGGTTGAGCATTCCCGAGTTAGAATTCTCCTTCCCCAATATCGCTTGTATTAAAAAAAGGAAATTTAATTTAATTGATTTTTTTTTTTACAATAATTGAATTCTTCAGCTCACTACAAATTGAATTTAACCCTTTCAATCTATAGATGTTCAATTTCACAAAAAATTAACTTTAGTAGCAAATAAAGGTCCCAGAAAAAGTCCGTACCTTGACGGAGTAGCAAAGCTCCGGCACCGACTTCTGGTGAGAGAGAACACTCGCCGCTATGTTCCTCGATAACCCGACGAACTGCAGCTCGCCGTTCTGGTCAAAAACGGCGTAGACTCCGGTCTCCGCCGGCAATTTTCCGGCGATTTCTATCTCCTCCGGCACGGCGACTAGCTCGGTCTCCGCGAGGGTCTTAACAGCCGAAGTGATGACCAAAGCTCGAGGCTTGGCTGCGGTGTAGGGTTTGAGAGAAATGGAGGGAAAGGTGAGGACTTTGGCGGGTAAATTGCATGAGGAGTTGGGGGTATTTTGGGAAGAGTGAGAAGAGAATAAACGGATAGAGGAAGACGAAGTGTAGATTGGAGAGAGGTGGATGATTGTCGCCATTTGACATTCAGTAAGAAAGAAGGTCGGGAACGAAGGTTCTGGTTAGAGACTTCAACAGATATTGTTGAGGAAACGGATTCGGTTTTTGACCCGACCAGGCTGTTTGCGAGTAGCAAGTGGGTTTGAATATTTGATCCAATGGAGTTGGGCCTAGGAGTCAAGGACCGAAAGAAATAGATAACATAGTGAAAGCCTCCATAGCATTGAGCCCGTCTTACGAGGATGTCATTGTGTCGGTCAAGAAAATCGACAATTGTTATGTAGGGAAGTTAAAATGCGTGTCAATATGTAATTGACTTAGAATACTAACATCTTATTAAGATTTGATGGTTTGGAATATTGTTATAGTTGCATCTCTGGTGTAAGCTTCTTTTGATAATAGGACAAAAACTTGAATGCATCATTGATGTCCTGTAGTGGTATCATCATCCAATCAAATTAGAGGATGCTAGCCAGTGGCGAAGCCAGAATTTCTCGGAGGGAGGGGTGAACTTAAAAGAATGCAAGGTTAAAGAAAAATGGCAACAACTAAATCTTTTTATATGGTAATGTCTTCCATAATACAAACAAATTACAATTGTTGTCGGCGAGGTTTCATGTCATGAAAACGTCGCATAATAGGCTCATTATCAATACAAGCAAATACATCTTTCTCAATGTAAACAAGCATGCTATCACTTAACCATTGATCTCCCATTTTGTTACGCAATGGAAAAGGCTGATAGGGTCACCACTCCCGTCCCAAACCTTTCGGTGGTACGGAGTCAAATGCTAAAAAATTCTCTTTTTCCAGGGGTTTTTCATAATTGGACATCAAAATATATGAAAAAATTTTCCTTTTGCCTTTTATTTTGAATCTGAATCCCTTTCATTCCGAATTAAAGAATTCGGAATGAATCAAAACCTACCGTTTATTTTTTAGGGTCAATATCAGCAATGCAGTTCATCCAACGATAAACTCTTTAAACCGTTTTGCGATACTGCTTGTCTTTCTCTTTATTGAAGTACCGTTCGGCTAAGCTATCGAGCAATCTACTTCCTATCCCTCTGACGGTGAGCCAAGTACAAGTCCCTCTGCCTCTAGCTCCGCATATAGTTTCCCATCTCCCAGTGGAGCCGAGCCATCTACTTCTCTAAGACCTGTTTCCAGGGATCCAGCATCCATTTCATCTTTCCTACATCTGCGGGCTAAGCGCTTACGGTTAGAAAGAGTACTTTCTCCGTACTCCTCTGTCCTATCCATTAGACAATGGACGCTTTTCATTCCAGTTTTCTACCGAATCCACTGCTGAGAACCGAATTGCCTTCTTTCTCATCCCGTTCCGAATTAGTCCTAATTTCATATCTAACCTACAAATTCACTGCGAGAGAAATAGTAAAATTTCTTGAAACTCCATACTTTGCATACCCAATTCGGTCAGATTAGTCAAAATCGGCAACAGTTGCTCCAGGGATTCTCAATGGACAGTCTTGGTCCTTTTGAAAATACCAGTGTAAATGAAGATCCAATTATAAATGATTGAATAAGAATCAATTAGAATCAAGTGGAATAAAATTCTAATGTAAATGTAACTCGTTGTTCAAACAACTATTCAGAGTTCCTAGAGCTCCTTGTAAGGCTTGCTGAAAAAACCATATAATACATTCCCTTCGGTACTTAGCTATTCTAACCTTCAAAAGAGAAACTACAACCTCATTCTGTCCTTAGCTCTTATTACCTTCAAGGAAGACAACAGGCCAGAAATTGTACAGGCTTTCCCTCTGTAGAAGACTTCTTCCGAATGGCTTCCTCTAATAGTTAGATGGGTCTTCCCTTCTCCCATTCCTTCCTCAAGTTAAGCCGATGATCGTAAGCTATGTCCTCCATCACGATTCGGTGTTTTCACAATCTTTATAGCAGAAAAAGCTCTCTCCACCGAAGCGGTTACAACTGGTAACACCAAAGACAATGTAAGAAGCTTATACACTAACATATAGCTTTCACACCTCCCAGTCTTCACTAACTCTTTTGCAAGATCACTAATTCCAATCAATGATGAAAACTCACTATGCATCTTCATATCATGAATGTAATTGTCAAGTTGAATTGGAAGATTCATGAGGTCCATACGATCAAAATCTTGAGGAGAAAGTTGGGCTAAACGAACAATTTTTGCTTTGTCAAAAGATGCAAAATTATTCACCGGACTCAAACATGCCATACATAGAAGTAACTCGGTGTTTATCTCATTGAAGCAATCATTCAATTCATTTAGTTGCATATCAATGACTCATTAATACAAAGAAGTAACTCGGTGTTTACCTCATTGTACACCAAATTTCGTCTCTGAACACTCATTAATTTTATCTAATAGAAAACAACTCTTATACTCATATATAAAATTATCATAAAAGGCTTAGTGATTTTTTAAAGAAAACATTTTTTTTTGTACACTCATAGTATTTTGAAACAAACAATTTATTAATCAATGATATGACGCCAAGTGGAGAATAAAAACTATTTTTCGTAGGATCCTTTGTATGTTTTTTACCTTACAATATTATGGAAGGCTTTTAATCAAAGTCGTTCAAATAAATCTAATGGTAATAAATAGTGCCACATCTGATTCTCTTTACTTTTAATCCTCATTCCTTCTGTCTTATTCCTCCTCACACCGCCGAAGTGCCCGAACAGTCAGCCAAAGGCTTGTATCTCCAGGCTCCCAGCCGTCCCTTTTTCCCCCTCTTCTTCCTCCCTCCTCTTCACCTACACCCTCTTTAATTAAACTTTTATTGGGAAATTATGATCCTGATCCAAAAAATATATGATCGCCGACTCGACAATTGGAGACCATACAACAACAACCAAAGACAATCGCCGACTCGACAATCGCTGCTTCCCAGTTTCCGGCCGAACCAGGGGGTTCAAGCGTCGCTCCTGCCTTTGTTTTC
Source organism: Gillenia trifoliata (assembly GCA_018257905.1). Taxonomy (NCBI): domain Eukaryota; kingdom Viridiplantae; phylum Streptophyta; class Magnoliopsida; order Rosales; family Rosaceae; genus Gillenia; species Gillenia trifoliata. Next base: position 8,097,247 of record CM031084.1, on the reverse strand, counting down.
TGGCGAGAGGAGGGGCGGCCTCCTCCCTTCGCTCCTACGTAGCTTCGCCTCTGATGCTAGCAACCTTCTCACTTCTACTCATGCCACATGTATTTCACTAGCACGCAAAACTAAAAATTTAATTACTTTTTGATTGACATTAAAATTTTAAGGTAAATGTTAGGGAAAGCATCTTGTAAACCATATTTTATAGACCACGTAATGTGTCAGTTGATGGTTGGTTTTCTTCTTTAATAATTGAAAAATGAAATTCAACAATCAACCGCCACATCATGTGGTTTATAAATTTAGGTAGATAGTCTCTCTAGTATCACCCAAATTTTAATTATACTAACAAATAAAGAAAAATAGTGAGATTTTAATATAATTAAAATTTTAATTTTGAGTGCTAGTGGAGTATACGTGGCATGAGGAGAAGAAAGAATGTTGAAATGAGAAGGTAAATAAGAAGGTTGATAGCATTTCTCATCAAATTAATGTGAAAGATGAAAAATATGAACCCTATGTGGTCTACATATACTTTACCTGTCACATGCACACCAAAAATATATTTAAAACAGAGTAATGTTCTCTTGTCATACAGTTTAATAGGATTGTCTAAGAAGAAACATTAAAATGTGTACGGAAAGATTCCACAAAATCAAGATTTTTTTTTTGACAAAAAGCGATAGCGATTTCATTACTAACCAAGAACAGGAACGATTACTACGGGTGCCAGTTGGGTATATTTCTCCAGTGACCAATACATTGATCTGGACGTAATTTGCACAAGCAATCAAAATGATTGAACCCATATATAGCTACCACAAGCACAAGATCACTAGTACAAGTTTGTTGCAAAGACGATAGACGCAACAAATGTATACCGAGTCACACATAAAGTGATCGCTGCAAGCGAGACTACATAAGCCATCGCTGACAGGTGATGCCACATCACTCGCTAGGTGAGACAAACAACGCATAACAAACAAAATCTACACTAATCCGAGAAGTAATCCACTGTTGGTGCATCTCCACAGCGAAGGATTAAAGACCCAACCAAGACAACTCGTAGTCGTATCGCTTCTAATAAGATCTGCAACTGCCAATAACCAAGAAAGGCAGAGCCGCCATATATACAGCCAAGTAAAGCAGCACTGCTACAGATCTGATCAAGAAGAGCAAATCCACCATGGAAACAAAGTCATAAGATGTCGATTCGAGTCATCCAACCCACTAACAACCACATACCTAACACAAATTCACAAATTTAGCCCTAAATCAAGGAAAAAAAAATCCTTGGAAAGAGAGCAAAACCCAAGTTTGGAAGGGAGGCCTCCATCGAAGCCATGAAAATAGGTTGCCCACAAAATGGTGGGGGGGGGAGAAGGCACTAAACAACACCTGTGAGGGAGAGAACAGAAAAAGGATAAAAGGAAAGAGAGTAGTTGAGGGGAAATGAGGTGGAGAGGATGGGAAGAGGTGTGGAGAATATGGAAGGAGTGGGGGAGAAGCCGCCATCGGCCCCAAGCAGGAGAAGGGGCCAACTGTTGGGGTGGGTTGTAGATCTAGGGTTTTTCTTTAGGGAAGCTTCGAGAGAGAAAAAAAAGAACAATACTTGGCTGCTGCCAATTTAGCAGCCAATGCTGCATACAACCAATCCCGTGTGGACACGTGTTCAAGTTTTGATTAAAAAAATTAAAAGAATGAAACACTTGGACACGTGTCCACACGAGATTGGTTGTATGCAGCACTAGCTGCTGAATTGGCAGCAGCCAAGTATTGTTCGAAAAAAAATCAAGATTTGATACATGGAAGTAAGGATGAGATAAATTAACGGGGGTGTATTCTATTGGGATTTTGAGAAATTTTAATTCTTTAATAAATCTAGGGGTATTCAATCAGGATTTTAAGTTATTCTCTGAAAGTTTAGGTGTATTCGATCAAGATTTGATTTTAAAGAAGTTTATAACATTTCAGGTGTATTCAATTAAGAATTGATTTTAAATCATTTTAAAAAGTTAAGGAATTTGAGGGAATTGGAGAGATTTCATTGTGTATTTTAAGCATTCACAAATCTCACCTCTCCCCCTGAGATTTCGAGGGAATTGAATCAAAATTTTACATGAAATTTCTACAAATCAATTAAACTCCACTAGAATTTATAAATTTATAAATCCATTAAAATTTCTCAAAATCTCAATTGAATGCACCCCTAAAATTTTATTAAGAGAGAAAAAAGTTCGTAAAGCCTTTCCCAATGGCACACTATGTACGGTTGTACCCAAGAAAGATGACCAAGACCAAACGTTGTCACTTCACAACTATAATAAATTGCATAAATATGATGTTCTGTTAATCATAACATATGAAATATTTTAGTGTACGAAGGTGCTTTGTTGCTGTCATTTTGTTTCATTAGCATAATAATGAAAGTAGTAAATGTTGCTTAGGTTTTTTATCATAAATGATCATTTATATTTTACCAACTCATCAATTTGATTTTTTATGTTTTAAACTCATTAATTTTGTTTTTTATCTTTGGACTTGGTCATCAATTTCGTCATTGCCATTAGATTTAATTAAAAACTCTGTTAATAGGCTGACATGGCATGATAATGGGGCCAAGAAATCAATCACATGGTCTAAATTGTCTCATGTTTTTAGCTCTCCGTTAACATAGATTGGTAATTTCATGATCTTAATGAGTATCCAAAATAAAAGAATGATCGGCAAAGGCATCTAAAGTGTGACGACTTCTGTTTGATTTCTTTTTACCCAATGTTGCTTGTATACAAGGAGAAATTTTTATGGATATTAAGAACACAACTCACTTAGTGTATTATTTTAAGTGTTATAATAATAGTGTACGACATGATTGATATGTTCCACCTCTAAAGTATATTAACAAAAAAATAAATACACGTGTTATAATTTAAGTAGAATAATAACGTCATATGACCGTATTTCAAATACATTGAAAAATTCATAAATCTGCCCTTGCACAAGACCCTCTATACCTAAGTAGGGACCAAACAAAGCTGATCATATCAGTGAGTGCCCACCAGAGCATATTTTGTATGATGGACTTTACAAGTTTATCATGTTTTGATATTAAATGCTTAATTATATGAAAGATTTGGAGTAAAATTGCAGCTTAATTCAAACCCTAAATTAATGCTACGCAATCATAGACATGGAAGGACTATTGTCGCACTTGAACATGATGTCAATGTTAGGTTGGATTAATTGTCCACGCCAATAGCATCATAACATTTACAAGTTGCCACCACCCCAAATTTCATGTACATGTTCATGCCAGATTTGCCAATTCGGACTTTTCCGTAAATCGTTCAAAATCTGAGAAATTTCTGTTCATATTTTAAAATTTGCAAATTTTTTATTTTGTGGGTTCAGACAGGATCTTCAGGTTGGCCTATCAGTTCTCCAGAATCATACAGTTCAATTTCTGTTCATTTGGTTCCGGATTGCATCATGTGGAGGTTACCATGTCTATATCAACTACATAAAGCATTTCCTCCCGATGTCTATGACAGTATTCCAAATCAATCACACACGACTATGCGAGAAGTTAAAACGCTTTCACAATACATGATTGACTTAGAATACTGCTATTGTGACATCCTAAATATAAGTAAACTTTTCGAGTCTTGTCATAGTAGCAGTATTACAAGTCAATCACACACTACTATATAGAAAAGTTAAAATACACTTACAATGCGTAATTGACTGAAAATACTGATACTATGACATCATAAATATAGATAAACTTCTCGAATCTCGTCTTTGAGAGAAAAAGTTCGAGTGGCTTTCATTGACAATAATGATGATGTACACAAGCACATATGTGGTACTGATAAACAGCTGCTACATCGAAAATTCAGTACAATACTCTACCTCAACATGTTCTCTCATCATTCAATCAATAAAAACCTTTAACAACCTGAAAAAGAAATATTCTAAAAGTAAACAAAAAAAAAACAAAAACAAAAGGGCATTTGTTGTTTTGGCTGCTGATTACTAGAACCAACAGAGAGACATGCACTTTATACAATTCAAGCTAAGTAGTTAGTCTACTAGTGAGATTCTAACATGTAGCCGAGTGTATATTATCATATTATTATTATTTTTTATTGAGTTTCACGTGATGAGTATTAATAAAATGATATACACTCGGTTGAACCAGTAGTAGAACCACGTGTAAAGTAGAGGTTGTCATGATCCTCTCAACTTTCATGTGGCTTCATATAATCGGCTTACGAAAATTTGGACTTTCATGTAATTATACTAGAAAATGGTTAACAAATGTGTTTTTGACCCTCTCAGATTTTTAAGTGACCTCCGCCATTGGGTTGAACCCCTAGATTCTCTTCTTAACAAGTATCTACGTGTGTGTAGGGTTTGTTCCTTTAATCGGATTTTACCCAGTAAAGCATATACTTATAATCCGACTATGAAACAGACATTTGTCTATTCAAATACGTACACACATATATACATATATATATAATGGATGAACCTACCAGATAGCCAAAGTAGTCAAAAGAGAGAGAGAGAGAGAGAGAGAGAGCCTCTCTTCTTTGTTACTCTTTGTATAAAAATAGAAGAAGCTTTTCCCACCTAATGAAAGATTCTGAAGTATTTATGCATATGAAAGCAATAACACAGTTGTTGGATGATCATCATTTATGCTATGGCTAGCTCCCCACTATATCCATTTGCAGAGGACAGAAAAGGAACCCAAGATGTTAGCCTTGCAACTGCTCCATTAAATAATTTAACAAAAAAAGCTAAAATTTCCCACCCAACCAATACATTCCTTTAGCTTTACTCCTACTCAAAAACCCCATAAAATGTTTCCCCAAAAATAAAACACCTCTCTCGCTAAGTCCTCATCATTCTGTTTGCACACACCATTTCATATAATCCTCCCTTTTCTTTCTTCTGCCACAATCAAAAAGCTTTCCCTAGCACTCCACTGTCTCCGCAGCCATGAGCTTCCCTCCATCTACTGCATCCGGCGCAATGAAAGCGTTTCGCGGAAAGCTACACTTTCCTATCATCATGGTCTGCGCTATCGCCTTCATCAGTCTCCTCTACACCGAACGAATTAGCATCATTCTTTCCTCCAACCCTTTTTTAAAAGTTAAATCATGTTCCAAAACCGATGCCATTACGAAAAATAGTAAGTGTAATTAACTATTGGTTTTTTTTTTTTCTGTTGAATTTTTTTCCAACAAAGATTTCCTAATTGATGTTTTGTGGTCACTAATCACTACCTAACAGAAAACAGAAATGATACAGAGGATAAGTTAAGGGATTCCATATTGGATGACAGGTTTGCTTTTGACCCGGAGGAGTGCAGTGTTGAGAATGGAAAGTGGGTGTTCAACCGTTCGATCAAGCCTCTTTACTCGGATAGAAGTTGCCCGTATCTTGATAGGCAAGTTTCGTGTGTCAAGAATGGACGTCCGGATTCTGGCTATCGCTACTGGCAATGGCAGATCGAAGATTGCACCTTGCCAAGGTTGACAACTTACAATGCATGTCGAAGCACATCTATATATGCAGTTTATGCAGACGCGAATGTTGATATATTTATTGGGAGATATTATTTACACTCCGAAAAAATCATCTTACATCTTTCCGAGTTCTAAAATTAAAGGAATGATGAGTGCAGGATGACTATTTCGGAGCGGTGCTAATATGCAAGTTTATGCAGAAGCATACGTAATCTAGGGGTTTATATATACTTCATTACTGCATGAACTTCTGTTTCTCTAACAGGTATTTGTTTCCAACTTTATATGTAGATTTGATCCAGAAGTTGCACTTACGAAACTCAGGGGAAAGAGGTTACTTTTTGTTGGGGATTCTTTGCAAAGAGGTCAATGGCAATCTCTAGTCTGTATGGTTGAATCCATCATACCAGAGGACCAAAAGTCCATTCGACGCGGGCGCTCTCACACAGTCTTCAGAGCCAAGGTACGTATAGTTCTTAGTTTTCGCTCATTTGAAACAGCGATTAAAGGAAACAATTGAAGCTAATCACAATCTTTCCGTCTTCAGGAGTACAATGCTACTATTGAATTCTACTGGGCGCCATTTCTGGTTGAGTCCAATTCTGATGAACATATAATAGGAAATCCAAAGGAAAGAATACTAAAAGTGGATTCAGTTGCCAAGCATGCCAAATACTGGACAGGAGTTGATATCCTTGTGTTCAACACTTACGTTTGGTGGATGAGTGGCTACACGATCAAATCATAGTAAGTTTCTCGCGAAACCTAAGAGAATTTTGGAAAATATGCATAAATAGAGCCGGTTATAAACTTCTAATAAAAAATAGAACTGGAGAGACACTAAAACAATGAAGGGGCACTTAATATTGTTTTATATACGGCTTATTGTCTATTTAGTGTTCCCGTTTCTGTTTTGATTAAAAGATCATAACCCGTTCTATTTGTGCATATTTTCCAAGAAATTAACTATACCAATGAAGCCTTTCCTTTTTCGGTTTAAGATTGATCAATCTGAGGAACAATGTGTAACTGATCACAGCTGGGGATCGTTTCCAAACGGCGAAGAAGGGTACGAAGAATTGGAAGCATCGGTTGCCTACAGAATAGCATTGAAGACATGGGCTAACTGGGTCGACTCAAATGTCAATCCGAACAAGACCCGTGTTTTTTTCACTACCATGTCCCCTACACACATGAGGTATCTCTCCCATACACAACTTGTTATGATTAAACACAAGATAAAAATTATGTAGAGTATGTTTTTACTAATGACTTGAGTAACAAGTTAAATCTCTAATTCTGCAGAAGTGCAGACTGGGAAAATCCAGATGGGATGAAATGCTTCAACGAAACAAAGCCGTACATGAAAAAGGGATTCTGGGGAACTGGTTCGGACAAGAGGGTCATGCGCGTGGTGTCCGAAGTAATGAGCAAAATGAAAGTTCCGGTTTCAGTACTTAATGTAACGCAGATGTCAAATCACAGAGTTGATGCTCACACAAAAGTTTACACCGAAACCGGAGGCAAACTACTAACTGATGAACAAAAGGCTGATGTGCTGCACAATTCAGATTGTATACATTGGTGCCTTCCTGGAGTTCCAGACACATGGAATCAAATTTTTTTTGCGCATTTGTAGCGCTGCAAATCACGCGTAAATCTTCATTGCTATCGAACAACAAGAGGCAGAATAATCAAAAGTAACACGTTTTCTTCTTTCTGTTCCAGATTCTTGTTTCAATTTTTTTCAATTGTATTGAATTGAATTTGTACAGCAAAAGCTGCTGAAGCAACTTGTTAGTTTCCTCAGTGTTCTTAGTTCTGTTTTGGTAACATAATGCTGCAATGTAGAAAATTCTAATTCATCCAAGAAACTAGTGGATGTTATGCAAGTAGAACCAAAAGTTGAAGACTGGTGGGTTTCATTGTTGAACTATCTCAACAATCCATCAGTACAGACGGAAAGGAAGTTAAGGACTCAGGCATCAAATTATTCAATATGGGATAAAGATCTAGTAAGAAAAACACCCGATGGGTTTCTACTAAGATGCTTAGGGACTATTGAATCTATGAGGATAATGGCTGAGGTGCACGCAGGAGTTTGTGGTGCTCATCAAGTTGGGATTAAAATGCGCTGGCTAATAAGAAGATATGGTTATTTTTGGCCAAAAATGGAAAAAGATTGTCAGGAGTATGCTAAAGGATGTGAAGAGTGCCAGAAACATGGTCCTCTTCAGCATGTTCCAGCCATCCCAATGAATCCTGTGGTCAGGCCATGGCCCTTTAGGGGCTAGGCCATGGATTTCATTGGACAGATATATCCTCCTTCCTCTAAAGGACACACGTTTATCATTGTAGCCACAGACTATTTTACCAAATGGGTGGAGACCGTGGCTGTCAAAAAGATCACTTCTGCAGAGGTCATTAAGTTCATAAGAAGCAAGATATTGCACAGATATGGGATACCAGAAACTATCGTAACTGATAGAGGACCATCCTTTATATCTAAAGAAACAATGGAGTTTGCAGAAGAATTCAAGATCAAGTTGGTACAGTCAAGTCCGTATTATCCACAGTCTAATGGGCAGGCTGAGGCCAGTAACAAGGTCTTGGTGAACATTATCAAGAAGATGACTGATGATAATCCAAGAAAATGGCATGAGAAGTTGGGAGACACTTTGTGGGCCTATAGGACCTCTAAAAGGTCTGGAACAGGGACCACACCGTTTGCTCTAACTTATGGCCAGGATGCGGTGCTTCCCATGGAAATTAATGTGATGTCTATAAGAGTTCAGAACCAATATGGTTTGCACTCTGATGAGTACTTACAAGCCATGTGTCAGGAGGTAGAAAATGTGGACGAAGTCCGGCTCAATGCCTTGAATAAAATTCTGGCAAGCAAACAATCAGTGGCTAGAACATATAACAAGAAGGTAAAAGGGAAAGTTTTCCAACCCGATGAGTTGGTATGGAAAGCTGTCCTACCGTTTGGAACCCAAGTCAAAAGATTTGGAAAATGGAGTCCAACTTGGGAGGTACCTTTTTTGATCGATCAGGTGATCGGGAAAGGGGCATATAAGTTGAGATCGGTGGAAGGAGTTCAACAACAACATTGCATCAATGGGAAATTCTTGAAAAAGTATTTCCCAACTCTCTGGGATGTTAGAGATATCTATTTGGAGTAGTCGGATTAGTAAAAACAAAGTGAGTTTTTAGGAATCGTGTTTGGACAATATTAGATAGAAAAATAAACTTATTTTATTATAGGATAGGAATTGTTCAGACAACCTGGAAACATACTACAAAGAATGAAATCCGAAATCTAAAGAACGAGCCAAAAGTTTACATTACTCAAATTCTGCTCTAATCCTAGCCTCCAGCAGCCCTGGCCTATTCGCCTCGCTCCCCTTCTCCTTTGGTTGTGCGGTCATCTCTTGAGTTTGAATTTGGAGAAGAGCTACAACTTCAAGCTTGATCCTCAACAGGTCCTCCAAGTCAGATTGTTCGACCTTTAGGAGCTTGACTTCTGCTAGCAGAGCTTCAAGCCGGTCGGATACACTAGAGAGTTTATCACCAATCAAGGAACATTCCTCCACCGAGGATTGAAGTAAGGAAGAACTCTCAGAGTGTGAGCTGATAAAAGCTTAGGCTTCTCTTGCTCTGGGAGTTGCTTTCTTAAGATCCTGATGTGCTTGACCAATGATGGTCAAGCAAGTGAGGAAAGTGCTATGATTGGATTGAGAAAGCAGCCCAACTTTAGCCAACAGACCAATGGCATCATGAATTTTTTCAGCTGGCTCCGCCACTGCATCCAGATTGAAGTCCTGACCAACTAGGTCATGGTAATTAGTCTGTAGGACTTACCAGTTACCCCTTGATTGGACAGGGGATTTTCACTGTTGTAACAGAAGAATGTAAATTTCTAGCTGATTTACCATGATAGATTGCCCTGCAAATTATGTTTCACGGCATTAAACAGAGCAAATCGGTAAACTAAATAATCCAACCATCCAAATACATACCATCAAACATGTGAGCTGCAAGAAAAATTATTGTATGCAACCATGATAATACAATCACCTCACTCTTCGCGTGCTGATCACATGACCAAATGTTGTGAAAGGACGGTTGTATACAATATGAGGATGTGAAGGCAAAAGAGTTCCACATTGGTAAAAGGAGAAACCTTGCAAAGACTTATAAGATGTTGAGCTCTACCCTCCATATTGTCAATTGGTTTTATGGTGGAACCCCAACGCTTTTCATGGTATCAGAGCAGGTTGGCCCATGTGTGAAGCCCAACAGCCACACGTGCTTCACGTCACCCAATCTGTGTCGTCCACGTGTTTGGCTTGAAAATTCACCACACGTGAAGGGGCGTGTGAGGATGTGAAGATAAAAGAGTCACACATCGATGAAAGGAGAAACCTTGCAAGGGCTTATCAGCGGTTGGGCAACCCCCCCTATATTCCCAATTGGTTTTATGGTGGAATCTCAACTTTCTTCATACAACAGTTACATGTTAACTATTTGGCTTCAAATTGAATGTTTCTGGTATTTGTGTCTTGAGCTATCTTTTATAGAAACTTGATGCTTATTCTATGATATTTCAATATCAAGATTTAATTTTTGACAAACGATAGATAATCTACACTAAATTCATCTAAATTAGAGAGAGTTGGAAGAGTTTGAACCCGGAATGCAGTGGGTTGAAGAGAAAGACCCTATACACAAGACAATTCACCACTCGCCTAGCTCAAAATTTTGACAGAAAGGGTACCGTGAGTGTCAACTTGCCACAGCTGTTTTCAGCCTAGTATTTTGTGGCTTCTTCAACACGCTACTGGAGAAGTGTGTAATATACACTTCATTCGGCTTTATTTGTTTCACCAAGATGATTGAGAAAGAGAGAGAGGGCTGCTACATATTTGGGTTTGGAAGTCATTGATCCTCCTACCGATTGACCAAGAAAAAGAGTTCTTATCTTCTTTGGTGTGGAGTGAGATATTGAATGTATTTGGGATTTAGGGTTCTTGAGTGATAAACAGTTGTAAGTGCTCTCTTTCATTATAAGGAAAACTAATAAAAAGGACATAAAAACTTTGAAACTTAACCAAAAATACCTTAATAACTTTTATTTAATGGTTAAGGTAAGCCCAACATCAAACCAGCCCAAATAAAGCTGGCCCAAGCAAAGTAGCTTACGGAGTTTTCGATTTTATCCCTAACGGAAACCTTGCTCTGTTTATTTGGCATGTTTTCTTCTTCTCTCTGCATTGACGTCGTCTTCCAAATTGTCATTCTCTCCTTAACCTCCCACGCCGCTTCTCCGGCTTCGATACCCATCTCCAGCTGTCTCTCACCTACCTTACCCACGCTTGGTCATCACTCGACTCCCTCCCTCACTCCATCCACATTGCCTTGAAGAGCATCGTCGCCGACCTCGCTTCTGCAGTCGAAAGGCTATAGTTTTACAGAACCAAAAGCAAGATCTTCATCCTTATCAACTGCCTCAACCTCTGTGCCTCCCTCTGTGACCGCACAGCTGCCATCTCCTGCTGGCTTGCCCTCCTCGACATCGCGATTCAGTACCTCAACCTCCCCGATCTTCGCAAGAAGATCACCAATCTCTCCAGAACGAAGCAAGCTGACTTCATAGTAAGTAGTAACATCACTCCAGCTCATCTTCGAGCTTTCCATTTGATTTTTTAAATTCAATTTTTGAAATTGGCGATTTGAATCGGATTAGATGCCAACTATTTTCAAAAGTATATGCCGACTATTTCTAAAATCTTCATATCCAAACCACAAATGCAAACTAACCGATCAGAGACTCACCAATCAAAGGAAGAACAATGAGTTGGTAAGGAAGAGGACACGAGTAACAGAACCGAATGCAAATGAATATTTATATATATATATGCTAACTATTTCTAAAAATATATGCTGACTGTTTCTAAAATTTTCATATCCAAATTACAAATGCAAATGATTGTGTATTAGCAGTGGGTGGATTTTGATTTTGTTTAGGTCTAATCTCATACCAAATTCCAAAAATAAAAAAAATTCAACAAACACACAACTATTTATATATATATATATATATATATATATATATATGCCAACTAAGTTTATGCCGACTGTTTCCAAAAGTATTTGCCGACTGTTTCTAAAATCTTCATATCCAAATCACAAATGCAAATGATTGTGTATTAGCATTGGGATAGATTTTGGTTTTGGTCTAATTTCATAACAATTTTTTTAAAAAAAAATCAACAAATACACACAACTATTTATATATATATATATATGCTAACTATTTCCAAAAATATATGTCGACTGTTTCTAAAATTTTCATATTCAAATCACAAATGCAAATGATTGTGTATTAGCATTGGGGTGAACTTTGATTTTGTTTTGATTTTTTAAATTCCATACCAAATTTAAAAAAAAAAACAAAATTCAACAAATACACATAACTATTTATATATCTATGCCAACTATTTCCAAAAGTATACGTCGACTATTTCTAAAATCTTCATATCCAAACCTTCTTCGTATGCATCATCAAGCCATTGCAAGTGCAGATCCATGCATCTTGAAGTTTCTTAATCACTCTGACATTGATTCCCTGAGCAATTCCTGCACAAAATTTATACCATACAATTAAAAATTCTATTTCCTGCCTTTTGCGGCAAAAAAAGCGCTCAAAATTTACATCTATTGTGAGAATCGTATGAAACTAATTTAAATGCACCGATAAATCAAACTGAACAGAAACTGATAGAGTTAGAAACAATGAATATTCAAAGAAATAAAGACAATTAGTTTTATGAATGAGATTTTCCTGAATTTAAATAAAAACACAGTGCGAAACTGTAGAAATTGAGAATCGAAGTACTGAATCGGAAAGAAAACGAAAACAATGTCCAATATTTTTCAAAATGCAAAGGTTGCTAGCACTCCCCGTCAAGCAATGTCCTTTATATTTTTTTAAATTTAAAGCAATATGACACCAAATACATTTATACTTATACCCCAAGCACATGCACAAGTAGGTCACTAGCAATGTTACTCCCTATAAGATCTCAAAACATAATGCAACAGAATAGCATGAATTATATGCAGGAAATCATATAATATGAACTAAAAGCGAAAATTGCAGAAAGAACAAAGGAAGGAGAAAGAGGCTTACATCGTAGTGATGAAGAGATGATCGAGAAAGGGAGAGAGAGATCAGGCAAATAGATTGAGAAGGGGAGAAAGAGAGACTAAACGGTCCAAGGCTTGCCGTCATGAGCAAAATTGGAAACTCGATTTATTATTTTGGTTGGGCCAGTCTAATTGGGCTGGTTTGATGTTGGACTTGCCTATTATTCATGTATCAAATAATCCATCCTAATAATGAAGCAACATGAATAGCAAAACTTGAAAAATCTAACAATTCAACAACAAAACACAAACTGCATATGAAATTAAAATTACAAATAAAATCATTCAAATTACATAGTAGTAATATCCCATCCAATTAACTGTTTTTTTTTTTTTAAATAATACAATTTCTTAAATTATTTTTTTAGAAATAGTGGTCACCATTTGTAGAAAAAGTCACTTTTTTTTAGAAATAGTGTCACTGTTTCTAGAAATAGTGTCACCATTTCTAGAAATAGTACAGTTTCTCGAAATAGTGTCACCGTTTCTCTAAATAGTGTCACCGTTTCTAGAAATAGTGTCACCATTTCTAGAAATAGTGTCACCGTTTCTAGAAATAGTGACACTATTTCTACAAATGGTGCAGTTTCTAGAAATAGTGTCACTGTTTCTTGAAATAGTGTCATTGTTTCTAGAAATAGTGTCACCATTTCTCTAAATAGTGTCACTGTTTTTAGAAATAGTGTTACCGTTTTTAGAAATAGTGTCACAGTTTCTAGAAATAATGTTATAGTTTGTAGAAATAGTGTCACTATTTCTACAAATGATATCACTATTTAGAGATGAAATTGGAAGTTTGCCAAAGGAAATTCTAAAAATTAAAAAAAAAAGCAAATACATAACTATATATATATATATACACCAACTATTTCCAAAAATATATGTCGATTGTTTTTAAAATCTTCCGATCTAAATTACAAATGCAAATGATTGTGTATTAGCATTGGAGCGGATTTTGATTTTGTTTTGGGTCTAATTCCATACCAAATTTCAAAAATGAAAAGAAATTCAACAAATACACATAACTATTTATATATATATATATGCCAACTATTTCTAAAAGTGTATGCCATATATGACCGTTTATTCAAGCTCTTCACCTCCACGTCCATCATCTGCCCTCCAAACACGGCTGCCCGGCCACCCTCATCTGCACCTCCATCATCAATTCGACTGGAGAAATTCTAAAACAAAAACAAAACCGCAAATTGAAAACTGAGCTCATGTAAGAGCACTTTATAGAGTTAACAGTTTAACCATCATTGTATCATCGCCAAACAACCTCAATATAATTGTGATTCTATAGTTACCACTCTCACATTTTAGGTTTTAACTTTAGCAAAAATTAAAATCTTACTCATTCACACAATGCCCATCTATTCTCTTCCATCTAGAATGTGAGCTAGTTAGTATAATACACTCTCCAACATTACACAAAGAATCAGCATTTCATGTGATTTTTGAGAGAAAAGTGTTCCAAGATAGAATGTTTAATGCAACAAAGAAGCTGAACAATAACACAAGGTAAACGTTTCAAAATATCACACTTGAATGTTTCAAAATATGGAAAATCTTGAGTGCTAAGTGATAACCACTATCTTTTTAGCAACTTCGCATATCTTATCGACTTTTGCCTTCGATAATCCTTTGATTCCAATCAAGTTCTACCAAACAGAAATCCGAGTAAGGAAATCGGACCTTAAAGTGCACAAATTAAGAAATTTAAACTGAAATTCAAAGAAATAGAGAAAATTACATTTACGATTGAGATTTTTCTGAATTTAAACAAAAACACAGTGCGAAACGATAGCAATCGAGAATCGAAGTACGGAATCGAAAGGAGAATGAAAACACAGTCCACAAAACCAAAATTGAAAACAGAAGCAAAACCGCAACATGCAAATTTTTGAAAAAGAAAGAGAAATAGAGCATGTTATACTGATAGGGAAACTTGAGCTTTAGAGGAATTGAATGATATCTTCAAGAAACGTAAAAGAAATTTCAAAAAAATTCAAAAATAACTGTAAAATGCAGATGAACAGATAATGATATATTCTAAATTGAGCATTCAACCACTACATGCAGTAAGATCTAAATCCACCATCATGAACAAGAATTCACATATATAACATTCCGAACCACCTCCTTTTAATTTTTGCATTGTTTTAATTTGGATATGAAGATTTTAAAACCAGTCGGCATATATATATATATATATAAATGGTTAGTTGTATTTGTTGAATTTTTTTTTTTAATTCTTCGAATTTGATATAGAATTAGACTCAAAATAAAACGAAAATCCACCACAATGCTAATACACAATAATTTGCATTTGTAGTTTGGATATGAAGGTTTTAGAAACAGTCAGTATATACTTTTGGAAATAGTTGGCATAATATATAAATAGTTATGTGTATTTGTTGAATTCCTTTTAATTTTTGAAATTTGGTATGGAATTAGACTCAAAACAAAATCAAAATCCACCACAATACTAATACACAATCATTTGCATTTGTAGTTTGGATATGAAGGTTTTAGAAACAGTTAGTATATACTTTTGGAAATAGTTGGCATAATATATAAATAGTTATGTGACACATCCCGATCCCGGACACGCCAGGTGTCAGGAAGTGCTGGCCGACACGTGTTAGGTGACGAAAGCCAATCATGCAAGAATTAAGTGAAAAGTAAGAATTGCAAGAGTAGAGTGCGGAAGTAGAAGTGTGGTGAGGGTTAAAAACCCATAATACATGATGCATAATAGTCAGAGCAAACTAATTAGTGCAGGAGTATAAATTATTCACATCCCCGTGAGGATGGATAAATAAAAGTTAACTACAAGTAGGAGTGAATCCTACATAAACTGAAGCAATGTCAGAACCATTGACCACCGCCAAAGAAGTCCTCGTGTCACCGATAAGAGAACCCGCCACTAGGTCCTGGAGGGGCGCAAAACATAAAACGGTGAGTGGGTCAAAAACAAAGTTTGATAAAACCTTTGTTTCAAGAATATACTAACCCCTCGCTGGAAAACAAGTATAGTTTGAAAACATGTCATACCCTCAGGCATGAACCTCAAAATACTATAATAAAAATATACAGGTACTCCCCGATAATGATTTACTGACATGCTCACTCATATGTAAACACACAAGTCCAAGTGGCTAAACCACAAGGAACATGCTAGGTATATAAGTAATACGCTGAGTACTACAATGACGCGAGTCTAACGCTAAGCGCTGTGCACAAAGTGCGTCACACAAGTTCGAGTTGCCTAATGCAACCTAGAACAGGCTAGTACCTACAATGGATCCAAAGCTGCGTAGCGGTACTGGTAGTGACTACTCCAAACGTCAAGGCTAGTCCTGGCCACAAAACTGAGTACTAATACCTGGGGTGTTGTACATCTACTGATTAGCAACAGTATAAAACATGTATGGCAATATAATACGAATGTTCTACCTCCAACAAACGTATATGATATGAATTATGCTAACAGCTTGAAGAAAGCATTGAAAAACCATACGTACATATACATTTATCAAAACAAAGACCCACTCACTCACCTGTAGGTAGCCGGGTCGTAGCCCCCATGTCCTGGGTAGCCCCGGTAATCCTCTGGATAAGTCTCACCTATATGAGATATCACTGTAATAATGATTAAACTCATAAAGGTTATTAAATAACTAATTAATTACACCTATCCCTTGTTTGCTCAACCAGGAGGTCCAAAACACCTTGAAAAATATCATACGTACTGCCCCTAGGTAGTACGCGTCATCACGAGTTGCCTCGCGAAGACGGAATAGAAAAAGGATGTTCCACGCGCCCCCACGCGCGGCTCAAACGCGGCTCACGCGCGAGTCAGCCGAGCCGGTCAGCGCGGTCTGAGCCGATTGCTGACGTCAGCACTGGTTTGAACCAGTTTGCTGACATCATCGCTGACGTCAGCACCGGTCACCTCTGGTCTTTTTTCGGTCGCCGGCCGCCGTCGCCGTAATTTTGGCCGGTTTCTGGAAAATTTTTAAAGCTCCATATCTTCTTCATTTCTTGGCCAAATTTTACGTTCCACATATCAAAATGAAGCTGGAGAAGAGTAGAATCACGGTGTACCTTTGGATTGGTCGTACAAGCTCGGAAAAAGGCCTGTACTTGCCCCGAAAGTTATGGTTCACTGTAACTTTGTCGATCTACGTCAAAACTCAACCAAATCAGGCAAATGACCTATGAAAATTCATCTACTCAATGAGAGGAATACAATGGTGGTAGTTAGAAACCTCACATCGGTCTAGATTGGCCGAAAAATGGTCGGAAAGGTCCGGTTCTTCCGGTTGCGTTTCCCGTCAAACGGTTGGGAGTTTGGACAAATGGTTTGCACCGTTGAGTCCACGGCGTCGAGACGAAGAAGGTGGTGATTTTCCTTCGCCTCGATTCGACGGGTTTTCGTCGGTGTGCACTGTGCACACACGGAGAGAAAAAGGGAGAAAAGTCAAAAATTGAGAAAATAATTAGAAAGTGACGAGGAGAAGGAAGGGGAAGGAAAGAAAAGGAAAAGTGGGGTTTTGGGGGTATTTTGCACCCACCAAAACAATAAACTTACACGCTCACGTGTACGAAATAAACCCGCACGTATAGAAAATATTCCCCAGGAATTATTTTATAACAAACTTTTTACGGGATGTTACATTATGTGTATTTGTTGAATTCCTTTTAATTTTTGAAATTTGGTATGGAATTAGACTCGAAACAAAATCAAAACTCACCCCAATACTAATACACAATCATTTGCATTTGTAGTTTGGATATGAAGATTTTAAAAACAGTCGGCATATAATTTTGTAAATAGTCGGCCTATATGTATAAATAGTTAGTTATATTTGTTGATTTTTTTTTAAATTTTTTGGAATTTGGTATAGAATTAGACCCAAAATAAAACGAAAAGCAACCCCAATGCTAATACACAATCATTTGCATTTGTAGTTTGGATATGAAGATTTTAGAAACAGTCGACATATATTTTTAGAAATAGTTGACACACACACACACACACACACACATATATAAATAGTTAGTTGTATTTGTTGAGTTTTTTTTTTTTTTGGATTTTGGTGTTGAATTAGACCCAAAATAAATCAAAATTCACCCCAATGCTAATACACAATCATTTGCTTTTGTGGTTGGATATGAAGAATTTAGAAACAGTTGGTATATATTTTTGAAAATAGTTGGCATATATATATAAATAGTTGTGTATTTGTTGAATTTTTTTATGCTTAAAATTTAGTATGGAATTAGACCCAAAACAAAACAAAAATCCACCCCAATGGTAATACATGCAATCATTTGCATTATGTGTTTATAATTGATTATTTTGTTTTACTTGTAGAAGGATTTTAGCTATTTTGATCGTTTTGTTTTACTTAAAGAATCGCAAAGTAGCAAATTTTTAGTACAATAATGATCCACTTTTGGTTTTTGTCTTTAGATTATTGTTAGGTCATGACAAGACAATTTGTAAAGCTGCAATTCAAGATAATTGATTCATTGGTATAAAGCATAATTGGATGGGATATTGCTACTATGTAATTTGAATGATTTTTTTTGTAATTTTAATTTGATATGCAATTTGTGTTTTGTTGTTGAATTGTTAGATTTTTCAAATTTTACATTTTATTCATGTTGCTTCATTATTAGGATGTATTATTTGATACATGAATAATATGGAGTAGTGATAATTATAGCTTGTTTTTGTATTTTTTGAAGAGCCCAACAAAAAATGTTATAATTAGGAGCATTGGGCTGATTATAAAAAATAAAAATTAAAAAAAAATTCGTTGTGGTCTTTGGACTTTAATGAATTAATAGCATATTTGTAAATAATGAAAGTTTCAATGGCATTTTTGTAATTAAAAAGTGACAGATTTAGGCTAATAGAGTTTGGGTTCTGTCAGGGGCAAATTGGGAAAAAAATTATAAATTGCATGTTGGGCTTTTGCTTCCAGCATGTGGGTTTTTTTGTTTTTTGTTTTATTGTGATAAAGTTTGTCCTTTTAATTAAATTTGTTACCCTTTTCATTAAAAAAAGTTATTAGGGTGCTTTTGGTAAAAAAGTTTAAAATTGTTCTTTTCATTAAAGCTCCCATGATTATAATGGAATACTCCGTCGTCTTCAAACTGGAGTTAACATTGAATTAGTAAATCTTGGTGTGCTTTCTTAATCTCTTTGCCTATTTGTTATTTGTTCTACATACGTATCTTTCACATATTGGTTGATGCTTCTGCGCAACATTACATACAAGTACAATTTCTCAAATTTTTGTCACGTGTAATCACATGACCATCATGTCAAGAATCGTATATACGTATATACGAGATGAGTTTTATTAGCACATGATAATTGTGATTGACTTGTATTACTGTCATTGCAATATTCTAATGCATTATACATGTAATTTTTTCTCCCGCACACAAAACACTTGTCTTGTTGCAATTTTGTATTAAAAGAGAATTCAAGTACAATAGTATTCAAACCCGAAAAATTTCTTGGTTAATACAACTATGATATGGTTAGGTAATTCCTAACCAAGTGAGAAGGAAGGAATTGAGGAGACTCGGATTGAAGTTATTTATTAAATTATTTAAAGTTGTTGTAACAGCAAGTGATGGATTGTCTTGGTAGTTATGGTCTTCTTTTTTAACTCACTACGTCTTGAGTTCGAACCCTCCCCCTCCCCTCCCCTCCCCTTAGTGTTGAATATCGGTTAGAGTCTTCTTCTTTAACCCAATGTATCTCGAGTTCAAAGCCTCTCACTCCCCTTAGTGTAGAATATCGCTCGTACTAAAAAAACAAAGTCTATGTAAGAAATTAGGAACTGTAGTGATTCAAAATAACCCCTCCAAGCCACTTAGTACTACAGTCTAATAGTATTCCTCTTCACTTGTAAATGACAGGTCTGGGGTTCGATTATTGCCAAATGCGAATTCGAACCAAATTATTATGGCAAGCCTAGTGTGAGGCTCAGCCCACTCCCCCCACCTCCTTACTGTATTAAAAAAAAATAACCCCTCCAACATCTTTAAAAGTTGTTCCAGACAACTATTTTTCAAAACGCAGTGCTTTTACTCTTTAAGTAACGTTTTTAGCTCTCCCAAAACACATCCAAATGAGCCAGTTTGTCCTCAATTTTATAGTTTTTAGGAAAAGAGAAAAAAAGAAAAAAAAAGGTCAGCATGGATTTAGCCCGTGGGCCTAGGGCCCATAGAATAGAAGATTGTTGCAAACTCTGTCTCGATTTACGGAGGCTCAAAGTCACCTCAACATTCTTCTCTCTGGGAGATTCGAGAAGCTACGCGAACGTCTGATCGCCAACGCTGTTCAGGTAAAAATTTCCCAAAATATTAGGGTTCTCTCAGTCTCCAATCACATTAGGGCTTCTAATCCCAATCCCAATCCCAATCCGTTCTAGTTTCTCAATTATACCTACGAATCAAACCTGAGGTTTATGCTTTAGGGTTTAGTTTAATCTCTCGCGCCTCTTTTTCTCTAAATCGAGTGCGATTTTTCTCCCTCTCTTTGATCAGGTGACGTAAGCAAACAGCCATGGCGGGCGGTGGGAATTTCATGAACAGAGTCGTGTCGTACCTCGTCAATGAGCTTCTGGTCGATAGCCTCGCCAACAGGTACTTTTTCGATCCCTTTGAATTTTTGGTGAATCCTATTTGATTGCGTTTGATTTGTTGAAAGCTTCATTCTCTGGCCACACGGATTTCTCCGTTCCCGATTGGCTCGTTCCCTTGAAGCAATATTAGCTCAAAGCTTCGATTTTGCTTTTAGCTGTGGCGCCAACATTTTATGGCGCTGCGGCTTTGGATGCTTTGAGGAAATTTTCGCCTCAAAAGAATGATTTTTATTTTGTATTTCAATTGTCTATGATACGGTATGTGTGTTGTGTGGTGGGAATCTTTTGCTTTTTGTTTTCGGATTGATTTTTGCGTGCTGGTGAGGTGACTATTGAGTTAGTGGATGAAGCTTCTCAATAAGCTGTCGGGGCGATTAGATTCCTGATTGGTATGCTCCCAGAAGCGAAATAAGTTCACAAAGCCTTCAATTGTTTTCTGCTGCAATGTAACATTTAATTCACTGCAGCTTTGGAGGGTTGGGAGTATTTTGCCATATTTCTGGGTGTTATTGTAGGAAAGGATTCTATTTTTTAATGTTCTTTTCGTGGTGTTTTACTTTATGGTTTGATGCATTCTGCACATTGATGTGGAGATGCTATTTACGCTACTGGTGATGCTTATTGGTTTGAATTGATTGGACCCCGGAAGATTTTTCTTATCGATTTCTGAAGTTGTTAAATATAGCTTCTTTTTCGGGCCTTCAAGATGATTTGCTTCCTCAATAATTTGCTCCTTTGTAGCAAAATATTTCTTGATCTTCCAGTGCCTATGACTGTAGTTTAGTGTGAGGAATTCATTTCATGTTATGCATGTACGTATGTCCCCTTGTAAGAGATTTGTTGTTACGCAGAGACGTAATTAATCTAGCTCAAGCATGGATGTATTCCAGTCTCACCCCCTTTTTTCGTGTTATGCCTAATGATTAGTCTGTGTAGGATTGTAATGATTTAAGAGATCACTGTAAAAAACTGAAAACCAAAGTGCTGAGACCCTTTTATTTATTCTTCAAATTTATGTTCTGTATTCTCTGGATGAGTGAAAATCAGGTCCTGGACTAGTGTTTTTGATCTCTCTCTCGATTTATTAATTTTTTCCACTTCTAACTAGTCTTGTTATATAAACTTACTTTAGTGATCTTAATGCTTTTGTGCTATGTGGTTGTTATTTAGTTCTTAATTCATGACCTAACTCTTATGTACCTAACTCTTCTACATAAGAGCTTCTTTGCATATACATTTCTAGGAGCAACGACCATCTGTCATTGGGATCATTGCTAACCTCCATGTCCCTAGATACACGAATTTTTTGCATGTTGTTTAGACTAGTTGCAGACTGGTTTTTCCCTTTGACCATTATTTATACCTTGCATAAAAGTTTTCTGGTTTTTCAGCCGTGCATTTCAAAGGTTTGCTGTGAAGACATCAAAGAGGATTGAAGATATTCAAAATATCGGTAACGTTTACTTTGTACTTAACTGTGTTTTGTTTTCTGTACTGCACCTTTGAGTATATCATGCTTATGGTGTCGTAAAATGGTTTATGCAGCTGCAAAGAAGAAGGAACAACTTGCAGAGCAGATGAAGGATCTCTCGAAGAACATGGAGGATGTGAGTTAACTTTCTTTGAAATTTTTTTCAATCTGAATCATTGAAAACATATGTTATTGTGCGTCTGATGGCATCTGCTTTTGCTTTTATCGGTTGCAGTCTTTCAAAGATGGTCGATGAAGGGTGATTACTTGAGCGGTCGTTGGCCTGTTATTGCAAACATGTGTATATCGTTATATGGAATCATATTCCTTTCTTTCTCCACTGCCTTTAAGAGGGGAGCCAAATTTTGAGTGTTTTAAGATTGGCTTTCAAGTGCACTGACCATGTTAGTTACATACTTATCAAAATGTGTCGTTCCAAATTCTTTACTGGCGATGTTTGAGACTTTGAAGCCTGTTTCTAGATTGGACAGATACACAGTAATACAGTAATGTAAATCGTATGTTTTTAAAAACATGAGGAAAATGTGGGATTTAAAGACACAAAAGTTGTAATGCACAGCTTCAAATCCTGAAGAAATGTGACCATCAAATGTTACTAATTGCTTCTGGTGGGCGGACAACGTTTTTTGCCAACTATAAATGGTGTTCGACCAAAAATTTAACACTTCTTGATCATATAAGGGCTTTTTGGAGAAGCACGTGGAGATGCTTCTTAACGAAACATATGTTAGGGTTTAGGGTTTAGAAAGCAATTCTAATGGCCTATTTGCAAATGCTTTTAAAAACAATTAAAGACGCTTTTAGATCACCAAAAGTGATTTTGATAATGTTTTGACAAAAAAAATGTTTAAACTTTAAAGTGCTTCTGGATTAAGAAAAATACCGGAAGTGCCTTGCGAAAGCAGTGTATATTTTAAGGAGTATTTCAAGTGCTATTTTAGGAGGAATTGCATTTTCACTAAAATTTTAATGTGCCTATTAGAAGCGTTTTACCAAAAGAACTTACGAGCATAAGTGTTTTTTAAAAGAAATATTTTCAAACAGCCCTACAAAAGACAAAAAATTTTCAAAATGTCTGGTTTTCAACCGAGTACCTCACATGCCATAATACAAATGGGGGAACACAAAAAATATATTATTTCATTCATTTGTATTATGACATGCGGAGTACCCTTTAAAAACCGAATACTTAGAAAAATCTTTCATATAAAAGGGTGACAAAAACTTTAAAGGCACAATTACTTCAACATGTTAATAAAAGTACTTCTAACAAAAGCGCGTTCTAAACAAGCAGTCCCAAACTGTATGAAAAAACACAAAGCCCATCAAAATATTTTGGTTTTGGGCCCATTGTCACTGTTACAGATATAAAACCTCCGGAATGCAATTGGAAATCCGATAAGAAAAGAAAAACGACATTTGAAAGGGGTTTTAGCTTTCTTCCCAGAAAACAAGAAAAGGGTTTGGCTTTAGCTTTCTCCACACCACCACGATCCATGGCGTCCATCATTTCCAGGACCGTAAACCATCTCCGCCACGTCCGCTCGGTGAGCCGATCCGGGTGGCCGATTCCACCGCCACCGCTCGCCGACTCTCTCCAAAACCGGCATCTTCCACTCCTCGGACAGGTTTCGTCTACTTCTCGTTTCTGCTAATACCCCGTTTGTCTCTAGAGAAAAACCAAGTAAATATTCAAGATTTCGCATTCTTTGTTCTCCTTTTGTTTCTCTGCATCCAAACAGCTCGAGCTTATTTCATTTTCTGTTTTTGTTTTTATTTAATTATTTATTTATTTGGTATCTGCTTGGATTGCAGTCGTCGGCGATTTATCAAAGATGTCTTTTTTCGACGACACCCAATACTACAGCGGAAAATCAAGGAAACCCAGAACCCAAAACCTCAGAAAATGCAAATTCTGGTAATTCTGGTGATTCTGGTGACGGGAACAAGTCTGGGGAATCAAATGAGAGTAGTCATGCCGGAAAATCTATTCGCGGAGGGGTAATCTATACGATGCCGTATAATGATTTTTCTTAGTTGTTCGAAGGTGGAAATGTGATTGACATTTCGTTTGATTTTGTGGATGAATTTCGCAGCCTGTTTCGTGGTTGAGTTTTCTGCTGCTGGTGGCGACTGGAGCCGGAATTATACTGTATTATGACAAGGAAAAGAGACAACATATCGAAGGTAGACTACTATGGTGAGTTGGATGTATGTGAGTTTTGCATGTTGGACTCGAATTCGTGAGTCTGCAACTTTGTCATCGGTGCTCTTTTAATCTTGCCCGTGTTGTATTGATGCATAACGGATAACCCGTCATCAAGTTTTTTATGCTATGCCAAATGGATTTTCCTTTCAAAAAGAAGCTTCGTAGTTGTGTTATCAATCTACTGCCAATGCTGATATGAGGTTAAAGTAGCCTTTTGTTCTGTTAATGAACTCCACTAGTTCTCTCTAAGAATGCTTTCAGCTTGGACTCAGAAGACGCTGGTTGTGTATGTTAAAACCTTAAATACTTAGTTTATGCACTTCAAGCCTTCGATAAGTATAACACATTCCCGCCAGCTTGGTCAGTTCACTTGTAGATTAAGCTGCTTAATGTTGATTTAAGTCAGCGATAAATACTCATACGGCTATATTAGGCACACAATACATGACTAAGCACATCCATGTCACCTATTAAATATGCCTTTTTGATTGAGTATTTCACTTTGTATTCTTGTTCATTTCGAATATTTATGTCCGGTTGAATTCAGGGTAGAGTAAAATGTAATTAATGTTGTATCAACTCATTGCTTCTCTCTTTTTCTCATAGGCTCAATGCCTGATTTTTCTCTTCTTTACTTTCTTTAACATAACTTTTGTATCTATTAATTGACATTCTTTTTTTTTTTTGCTCCAGAAATATTTAAAGCATCAAAGGAAGTAAAGCAAGGACCATCTGTGGGAAAAGCTGCCATTGGGGGTCCATTCAATCTTATCAACCATGATGGGAAGCGAGTAACTGAAAAAGATTTTTTGGGCAATTGGACATTGATATACTTTGGTTTCACTCACTGCCCTGATATCTGCCCAGATGAGTTAGTAAAGCTAGCTGCTGCAGTTGATAAATTAAGTAAGTCTTATGTTTTTACGAGGGTCTACCTTATTTTTCTCTTCTCTCTCAGATAGTGCAGATCATAAAATTTCAGTAGGCATGATCTTTAGCTTTTATTCTCTGTATTCTCAAGCATGTGATGCCTGAGATTTTTGATGGTCTGTTGCATGTGTGCAGAGAAAGATGCAGGGATTGAGATAGTACCCTTGTTCATATCTGTTGACCCTGAAAGAGATACCGTTGAGCAAGTCCGTGAATATGTGAAAGGTACTTCTCAAGATTTTAGTGTGCACCATAGATCTAGTAAGAAGGACCATACATCACATAATGTAAGTTCTTACCTGATATGTTTTCTCAACTGTCTCAGAGTTTCATCCAAAGCTGATTGGCTTAACTGGTAACCCGGATGAGATACGGAGTGTTGCTCGTGCATATCGTGTGTACTATATGAAGACAACAGAAGAAGATTCAGATTATCTTGTGGATCATTCCATAGTCATGTATGTATCAACATTATTTACTTCGTTTACCATAATGATTCCTTTTTTCCTATTCATAAAAGCAGCTAATGTATATCGGCATGTGCTAGTTTTGAGTGTTTTATATAACTTAATAATTACTTCAGCCATATGACTTGAATTTCCCTTTAACCAATTTATAAGTTATCGAGTTTTGTTCAATAGTTTATGAATTTTCACTAAACGGTAATGTTTCTTGGAATATATATGCTATACGTATTCAATCATTGTGTTCTACTTTCTTGAGTGGAAGTTGAAAAATTACTTGTTTGTGTCATTCCAATATTGAAATCAATGATTATATTGTGCAGGTACTTGATGAGCCCCAAGATGGAATTTGTGAAATTTTTCGGGAAGAACAATGATATTAATTCACTTGCTGAAGGTATAACGAAAGAGATAAAGCAGTACAAAAAAATAGCGAAATAGTTGTCCTTTCATTCCTAGTGAATAACATTTGTATGGTTACTTTTCAAAGTTACCTTATGAGGCGAAAGCTCGTTCCTCGTTTTCCTTTTTGTTGCTAGTTGCTGTTATCTGAGTTGAGAGAATGTGATGAGGCGCTTATATTTGAAAAGTTTATTTCGATCCAAGACATTTTGATGGAGTGACGGTTTTCAGTAAAGTTGTCTGAATTTCAAATTTTACTTATGTTTACATTGCTCTGCCCACTTGGTTTGCAACTATTCTCTAAGAGATAATTGTAGCAATGGTCCTTAAACTTGAGCTCAATTGGAGCTTTGGTCCTTGAACTAAAAATTCGTGAGTATTGGTCACTGAACTTGTTATAATGTGGAGTAATGGTTCATTTGGCTAAACTCTGTTAGAATTTCCATCCATTTTTGCCCTTTAAACCCTTTATTTTGGATGGAAGTTTTAACAGAGTTAGTCAAAAGGGCAATTGCACCACATTATAACAAGTTCAGGAACCAATACTCATGGATTTTTAGTTTAAGGATCAAAGTTCCAATTGGACCAAATTTCAAGGACCATTGCTCCAATTTTCTCATTTGGTAAACAGAAAGAGGAGGGTCTTTTGCCCATCCAGGCCCCGCTGGTGGTATGATTCTGCCAAGTGGCATCATTTTATCTGTACTCTTGTATTGCTTTTATTGGTCAGTGCCTAACTAATGGTTGCTAGTTTAGTTGGTTTGGCGCCAGATTGGTTGAGTCATTAGAATCAATGAATTCAACTTCACATTGTTCAAAAATCTCGGGTCAGTTTTTCATCTCCAAATAACTCAATCGTGAAGCCATTCGGGCCGGATTGTTCATGGTGTTGAATGCTGCTACTCGCCCGTTGATATTCTAATCGGAGAAGGCATGTCCCTAATTACGCAAAAACCGGATTCCATCACCGGTCAATTTAATCCGGCATCAACACAGTGAGGTGCTACGGCATCAACACAGTGAGGTGCTATAGAAGCATAGCAGCAGCTTGCACAGCGCTGTGAAGTTACGAGAGCGCAAGGCTGACATTGCTAAGCATTTCATGCGGTATATTGAAAAACCGAGTAAAAACTCAAAACAAAGCAAGTGAGATTTTTTCCTTCTTGCCATAGATAAGCCTTGTATGGTGACATCTTACATAGTTTTACATAAAACTGACTGCGACAGTACAGTATTTAGGTTACACTGAAGCTAATTATTAAACTAACCCTAATTAACTTCGGTACAAAAACCACTTCTTATTTGACTAAGGCCATATTAGTGGCGTTTTCTCGCTGTTTGTATTTTTGGTTGAGCATATACATGTCCACCTCATTTTTAGACCCAAGTTTGCCTTGTGTTTGCACATGGCTTCTCCGGTGCCCGTAATCTCAGTTTCCATGATTATCATACTTTCACACAGGTACAGGGCATAGGTGCAAACTTCCTCACCTGAAAAAAGACATGTTTCTGTAAACTTTCCTACCAAAATACCTATTACTCGAACAAGTATCACTATCCAGTCCTACCTCCTGTATCAGATTAGTCTTCACGAAGGGCTTAAAGTTGCACATGCCTTTGGGATTCACCTGTCAACTTCGTTTGGGATAATGGCCTTGCCGAGAAAAACCTGTTGCATCTCGTCTTTCCAGATCTGCAAGCACAGTGATGGGTATATTTCTTAGTTCTTTCAGTATTCTCCAAGGCTTGTGTGCACGGTTGTGTGTGTGTGTGTGTGTGTGTGTGAGAAAGAGAGAGAGAGAGAGAGAGAGATGAAGCATAGAACAAGCCGTGAGTCCATGACTGGAACAAATCTCAGAGAAAGTTCACACCGTTTCACGAAATTCCACCCGGATATGAGGCACATTTGTTTTGTGGATATCATTTCCATCTGGTCCTCTCTTGTAGTACTCTCTGCCGATCCAGTGTGACTGCACCGCAAAATTTGATGACTCAAGTTCAACATTAGAGGAACTAATCGGACATATATAACTGTTTATATGCCATTGCCGGGAAACTAATATAAATGGAAATCAATTGCACATGCAACTCTAGTATCTAGCTAGATGTGGGAACTAAAGATTATGTAATTCGGTACTGCAGTAAATTACCTTCAGTGCATGTGAAAAACCTGATTGGTAGACTGAATTACGGGCAATTTCACATAGATCACACGAGCTCAATTTCCATACCTGTGTAAAGGAAGAACTTATAAATAATTGGGGCTTTAATACCTTTAGAGAGAGAGAGAGAGAGAGAGCTTACAGAAGCAGCTATACTATATTCTTCCACCAAAGGTTCTTTTGTTAAGTGGATTTGGAGAGGATCATCGGTGGAAAGAGAAACATTAAGACCTCGTAAGAAAAACATAGGAAAAGGGTTCCGATGGTAGTCCAAAAACAGCGAATTGTTGCTCAGGGGTGACATAGCCAGACCAATCTGATAAGAAAAACAAGACATTGCAGCCAATCAGAAATTAAAAGATACTAAGATAGTCGTTTATATAGAATAAGAAATTTTCTTCCTCCTTACCTGGGCTAAATAATACAGATATTGAAGTACAGGAGATTTTCTCAAATTGATTCCATGTGCAATATTATTTGCGGTAAGAAAGGTTGCAGCAAGGTGGTCAATGTCACCAGCCTGAAAAATATTGAATAAATGACTTCATATTATGTAATATACTTGTGATCAAATAGAAAATAAATCTTCTAATAAATACCTCCCCAGAATGTGGACGGAATTTGATTGTCGTCATGCCCTTAGATTCACGAAGCTGAAAACAAAAATCCAACAGCTCAGCACTTGAAGGCAATTTATGACAAACATATATGAAGTATCACAATTAGGATGACTACAAAACGAGATAAGGAACCACTAAACATTGTAAACAAACATCAAAATATGTGTTTAGATGTGGATCTCGGACCTATGAATGGGGATATTCCCGAAACTCACAAAGAAAAAAGGAAGTGAGTTAGACAAAAAGAGAAGAAACTTGGACAAAAAAAGAAGTAACTTGGACAAAAAGAAATAAGACATTGCACAATGATCCGAACACTTTGTCGCATCTCCTCAATACGGATACAGTAACGATCATAGCGATCTCCTCTGGTACCTACTGGTACGTCAGGATCCGATTGGTCATGAACATCGTAAGGTGCTGCTCTTCGCGAATCCCAGCATACCCCTGGTTGGGATGGGTAGGCCCACCACTTCACTTTCACTTAGGCCCGGGCCAAGTCAGTGGGGGGACCCGAGCAAATATGAAAACCAAGTCATGTAAAGTAAACAACCAAAGTTCGTGAAATCTAAGCCCTGGCGTTGCAACCAAAGCAAATGAGACTAACAACATTGGAAAAGAAAAGCAAAGGAGGATTCCCAAGAAGCTATGCTACCCTAGTCACAAAGTTGTTCATCAAACTTGTTTGGGAAATGGAATACATAGTATAGTTTATAATTTTCTGACTGCAGAATATGTACCTTGTTTAATGTGTAGAGATTAGCATAACAGTAGTACACGTAGTATGAAAATGCAGGATTGAATACATTGGTCCATTGTGCTGGTGTTGGCATGTGTTTCGTGGGGCGTCTTTCAGGTTTGCTTTCGTCATCCACCAGATCTAACCCCACAACCTGGAAATTCAAGGATGTTTAACTCAAGCATTTATTTTGGAAATAGATAAATGCTTCAAAAACACGAAACGCACACGAGAGATGTTCAGGGAAAAAATTGTAGATTTTGACAAGATGGCAAACCTGTTTCAGGAAAACATGCAACTGTGGATGGGAATCTGGATCTACAGTAACCTCAAACAGTGGAATAAAGATATTGTCAAGAATGTTCTGAAATGATGTTACTATTCCCATTTCCTTGTATATATTGTACAGCCGGGGCAACTGAAAGAAGAAGAAAAGTACAAGAACCAAACATATGAGTAGCATTCAAGACTTTTATCTGAAAAAAGTGCTTAAGCGGAACAGTACAATACAATCTCAAGATTCTTACAAATGTTACAGAGAAGTGCAATTTTTACATTTACCTGAATCAACCAAACAACATTCTCACTGTACAATTCATTGTTCACTATCCAACTAGCCATTTGGTCCCACTCGCTCTGCTTCCTACCATATATCGATACCCTGTACTCAGCCATCTGCAGAAGAAAAACGGAGCATCAAGCAAGGCTGATCTATCCAAACATGCAGAAAGATAACAAAGACACGCGATAACGAGAGATAAGGTTGAGGAAGTGGCCATTGGTACCATATGAAGGACAATAAACATTCAGACATGCCAAGGGAAGGATAACTCAGAAACCTAAATCTTATCCACATATTCCTATGGTTAAATGATTTTAGATATAACAGATTGGGGAATCAAGAAATCACACAATTAAAAACACGACCACAATATGGAGAATTAATCTCATCCTAACAAGCATACTTGCAAAAGAAGCGATTAAGAAGAGAAGATACAAACTAGAACATGTATAAAAACCTATCAGCCAACAGAAGAGCAAGGAAGCACCTGATATTTACTGGCAGAAAGATCAGAAAACACTTGCTTTGTCAACTCAGCAAGGAAACGTCCTATTCAAGAAGAGATTATCAAATCCCACAATTTATACATTGATCAACGACAAAAAACTAAGCTTCATCAAAATTGATTTGAAGTCGATGGAAACGACCTAATTCTTCACTATAACCCAGTAACCTTATAATAGTTGAGAAAACAAAAAACTATACCTTGAATAAGATTATCCTGCTTAAGGAAAATCTCCCGGAGCCTACTTTGACCACAAGGGTTGTACTTAAGATTAAACTTATCAAAACGATGAAATGTGCTCTTGTCAGCATGAACATCCAAAAGGTCAACATTTAGGTCGTACCTGTTGAAACAAATGTGAAAAGATATTATATCCTGTAGCTTAAAATATACATTACAAATACACGAACAAGGATTGATACTAAGATTTGAAATGTATTCTTTTTTATTAACAAAAAGAGGCAACAGAATACCCAGTCAAATCCAAACTCTCAAAAACCTCTTTCAAGGTCAAATAGGTTCCATCTCTAAATATTACAACCTGAAAGAAGCACAGAAGACAGAACCAACATTATAATAAATCTCATTGCAACCAACAGTTGAGTGACTGTATGCATAGCACCTTACAAACTTGATAGTTTGGAATGATTATCCACAGTTGATATAAATAAATGGAAGAAAAAAGAGAGAATCACTCGACAACATATCTGCATAACGATTTCAAATTACCTCATCAGGCTCCTTCCTCAACTTTGATTTTATAAACCTCAAAAGATGTTTCTGGTTCATGCATGCTGAGTGATGAACATGTGTATCTACTTTTCTGACATTATAAAAGTCTCGATGAGGAGCACTTTTCTGAGCCAGAAACTCCCTATCCGCATTAAGCATTAAGTGAAGATTGAATTTCTGAATGATAGACAAATAACAACATTGTCAAAACAACTATTACTTCTCCCATGTAGAAAAGAGCATTGGAAGGCATCTTAATGATTAATAATTATCAACACAAGTCTGTTTACTTGTTCCAGAAGATTCAGTCGATGATGGCATAAAGTTCTGATATTCCCTGCTGCTATAACTCGGAGTATGTGATGTAGGTCAGTGAAAAAGGTGGTTGCATCAGCAATAGGAAAAAGTTCTTCTTTTGCTGCAAAAGAAGAGGGAGGTAAATGGGCATCAAGATCTCTACATAGGAAACTCATCAAAAAGAATACTACAAACGAATAAAAGTCCCTCAGATATGACAAATAAAAACGATACAAAAAAACAGCCACTTACAATCTTTATTTGGATACACGTGAATGACCCCGTCTTGCATTTCAAAATAATGCTGCCGAATAAAGGAGAATGTTAATTGGACAACAGAAGAACACATGTTTCCTGAGTTATAGCTTATAGACTAAATTAACAAGTACAAACTCACATCAGACTTCCCCTCAGAAGTATAAAAAAACGGTGCTGGGTTAGGTTTTGGGGTACTTGGGTCTGATATAATTTCTTTCTCCCACGGAGCAACTGTCTCACTGAATAAATATTTTTTTCGCAATTCAAGGCATTCTTGAAGAACAACGTAGACCTCCACCTCATCGCTAGATGGCACTTCTGAAAAAATTATAGATAAAGATAAGAACCATGAAGATGACATCCTAACTCCCCAGTTTCAATATTACAATTTACAATCAGCTTCTTAAAACTAGTTAAAAAACACAATCAGTAACTCATTAAAACCAACAAATAGGAAGCAAAAATATGGTGAACAGGGGAAGTTGAAAAGAACATTGTTCAGATTTTGACCATGAATATTTGTACAACCAGAATATGTGTGCTTCTTCAAACTGATATTGAAAATTTAACAGAATTAATATATTACTGGCATTAAAAAATATATATAAATATATATATGCATGATTACTTGCATTAGTATCTATTTAATGAGCAGCAAAAAGTCATGTTCAATTATATACAGCAGGTCTATCCAAAACGCTTCACAGGTACACATCTTCGCAAATATATGCATGAAACAAATAAACAAATCAACCAAAAACGTGTATATCTAGGGAAGAGAGAGTTCATACCCATTGGAGTAATTTTAAGTCGTGCAAAAGTCTCTTGTTCTGGCTCTTTCCTTAGGATATCAGCTGCAATTGGATCAGGCTGGACACCATGCAGATCACCAGATACACTATGGGACCTAATCATACTTGTAGCAGCTATAGGCATTTGCTCTCCGTTGGCATTAACATGATTCGGTAAATTTTCATATATGATCTTACCATCTGGCCCCTGCAAGTGATGTCAAAATAGTCCAGAGATCCGTAAGAAAGTTTCAAGAATAACAGAAATCAACATAAATAGTTCGCCTGAAAAATGAACTTTCGCTGGATTGTGTGATAATAATGTGTGGCCAAAAGTAATGTCCAACAACAGCATGTCACTTTAGAGCTGAATAAACTCACCACAGTGCCAAGTTTAGAATTGTCAGTCATGTTATCCTCATCATCTGATCCTTCTACACTCTCAAACGCACTTGCACTTGCAACTGGAGACTTGGGAGAAGTTGGTCGGATAAGACTGCCGGTTCTCTTTACTGAATTCGCAAGCTCGGTAGATTTCCCTGAAAAAGAAGAACTCTGTACTTAAACAGCATAGAAAACTGGCACCTATCTCATTGGTTCGTTCATATCAACAATTTGAGGATGACAAAAAGTAACCTTAATATCTTACTCAAAGGCAAGAAATCAAATCAGAGGTCAAAATGGAAACTCATGAAACACTAGGCATTTAAACATTTCATATTATATCTCCTCCTGATAACAATATCAAGCATAAACAAATTTACATTGCGGAAGAAAATATCTCCTCGTTACTTGCATTAATTTCATTGTAAGTTCTTTGCCACCGTGTCCCAGCCTATAGTGCCACTTAAGGTGTGTGAAGAGGAAATTCAAAATCCATTTGCCAGTTTGCACATGGATAACACAAAGACATCTTGAAAAATTTGTCACATCGCATTTGTGTCGTGTATAGCAAATTTGTCTCATCGGATTTGTGTCGTATATAGTAAATTTATCATATACGATCTGTGTCGTGCATATTATAGTATCTTCATTGTCGTTATTCTACAGTTAAAGATTTGCTCAATCACAGTATACCATCAGTTCTTTTTCTTTGTTTCTTTCTTCATGGCCCATTCACGTAATTTCATGAATCATAAAAGCCGCTGTTGAAATATCAAATTGATTCAACAAATATTAGATAGAAATTTACTTGTTATAGACCTTGATTATAGGAGCATGATTGTAGGATCTTGATTTGTTGTAATTTATTCTTTCCTTGTAAAGCCTATCAAGGCTGTATAAAAGATGCATGTAATTTATCAGAAGTAATACAAGAAAATCTGGAGATCTTCTCCTACACATCAGTCTTCCATTTTTACATGGTATCGTGAGCACCGTCCTGGTGCCAGATATAGCTTCCACTACCTAATTCGGCGGTGGCTTTCAAGTTTCAACAACGAAGTTCTCAAACCGAAAAGAACTTAATCTTTTTTGTTTTATTCATTGGTTAGGCTCAAGAAATGAAAGTAAATGAGTGTCCTTCCTATGGTTCTCAACATAAAGATACACCATTTATGGCAAAACCTATTAGCATTTCAATTAGTACAAAATTATACTACAAAATACCAATACACAGTATTTTACAAGGAGTAATTAAGGCATTGATATTCTAATGAAAACCATATCACAAGTCTAAGTGATGAAGCCAGTCCAAAAACGACGCCGTACATCTATACGTATCAAATTAAACCCATGAAATTAAAGCGAAATTGATTACTCTGGTGACAAGTTCAGCTGAGCCATACCTTCCGGGAGAGTGTGCAGCCTCGGCAACCCAGCCGGAATACCGTCGACGGGAAGAAAGCCGTTGCGCCTATGATCATCGCCGTCAATCCCTCCGGAAATCGCCGTCACGTCAGGCAAGGACGCCGAGTTCCGCCGGTAATAGCCGCTGCCCTTGCGCCGCGCGTGGCTCCTACGCTTCTTCAAGTGCTGCGGCGAGTCACCGCCGCCGTCGGAGTCCCCCTCCCTCTCCACCGTCTTGGCGAACTCCAATAGCTGAGTTAGGGTTTTGCGGTGCATGTAGTAGGCCGACACAGCCACAAGCGAAGCTCCAACCAGAGCCGCCATGGCCAAATGTATCGCGTACGACTCCATTTCTATCGCTCACTCTCCTGCTGAGGACACGGAACCAGGAGAGAGAAATGGCGGTCCGATTGGATTGTGTGAGTTCTAGAGAGAGAAAACAAAACCCTACTGATAGAGCTGAGCAGAGAGAGAGAGAAGAGAGAAGAGAGAAGAGAACAGAGATAGTGCACTCTGTTTGTATTCGGGACAAGCGAGACTTGCGTCAGTATTTATAGGGAGAGAAGCTGAGAGGAGAGGAGGACATATTCCCTCTGTTTTTTTTTTTTAATTATTTATCGGCGGTGATAGTGTTAGTAGAAAATTCTTCTTTTTTTTTTATAAATTAGAGGAAAATGTTGAGTGCTTGCTGCTTTTTATCGCCGCTGCTGCAGATTAAATTTTAATAATTGTTCTTTTTGTTCTTAAATATTTGTTTGTTGCCATGGTTCAATTTTTTTTAATTAAATGATATATTTACAGAAAATGATGGGAGATTTAGGCTAGTAATGGTTCAGCTATAACAATTTAGTATCGAATTTGCATCACTCAATTATAAATGAAGAAAAATATTACTAGATTATAGTATTACGAGGCCATAAATCTAAGGTCTCAAGTTTGAATTCATATCCCTCGGTATGGGTTGTACCAAACAAATAATAATTCTGACTTGAATTTAGCTAAATTGGCTAGAGCAATGTGCTTTATCTTTTGTACCCAAGTTCAAATTATTATGTAGTTAGATGAATTTATTATAATTATTTTATTTTTTTGTTAAAAGAAACAAATGATAATTTAGACTAGTTACACAATAAATCAGTAATAATAATTTAGGATAATTTTCACTTTAGTATTCTTAAATTTTGCAAAAATCACATTTTACTACACTTATTTTTTTCGTCTCACTTTCATACCTAAAATTATGATTTCCTCCCAAAATCATACTTCCGTTAACCTTTTCGTCAAACGCTCCGTTAAGTGATGATCTCGCGTAGTTTTAGGCCACCAAATTTACCACATAAAATAAAAAAATTAGGTAATAAAATTTTTATTTTTTTTAAAATACGATTGTTGTGAAACTTGAGAAAATAAAGTGGAAATTTCTATTCACAAAAGTCAAATCTTAGAAAATAATATGATATTGAACTCTCACCAAAGGTATAGAGGAACACTGATAAATCTACAATAGTGTTAAGTGGTTGGTCTTAATTGTATGTTTTGTTTTTATGTGTAATTTTGGATTAATTAATTGAGAGTGGTTGTGGGGCCGGGGTCTAACCAATGTGGATAGGAAGAGAGAGAAAAGTGGAGCATTTCGTGTACGTGGCAGTGTGGATTGTTGAGTCACTTTCATTATCCATGCATATGTGAGATGCCAGATATGCTTTTAGGGGATTTTCTGGGCACATGTTTAAGGAGGTACCAAAAGTTAAAACCTTTGTGTTCCATTTTAAGCAAGTGATTTATAATCTCTTGCGTGTGAGAAACCCGCTTTTTTTTTGTTTTGGTCAAACGTGAGAAACCCGCTTAAAACATGTTTTTTCGAGTAATATTTCACTGTGATAAATTCTCCCATATTATACTTGAATTAATAGCATTACGACGGATGTGACTGTAATGTTAAAAATATTTTATTTGTTCGGTTCTATTCTTTTTGAAATTTGGCTACAATATTTAAATACTTAATATTATCACTATCTAATGGTCAAATATGTTGTAATGACATCCAACGAGCATATTTCACCGTCATATGGTAATAAGTACTAAGTATGTCTATCATTTTGTTTGGATTATTAGGTACTTTTTAAGCAATGATGAAAAGGATGAAACTCATTTCAGGGGAAATCTAAGATTAAAATGGTATAGCTTAATTACTTGTAAAGTCTATCGTTATTTAACAAAATAAGAAAAGTAACACTGTTTTTTTGTTCTAGCTTTGAGCTTGAAGAAGGAAAATGGAAAATAAATTAATAAATGAGATTTCGTATCCCAAAATAAAGATCTTTTAATTAACGTAATGGGATTCGATATTCATATCAGAAGTCATCAAACTAGTAATCTGAATAGAGATAGTTTCATAAATGATTTGGATGTATAAATTTTTCTTATTAAGTAATAAATTTCCTTCTTACGTCATATCTTTAAAATGGGAGAGATTTTTTCAAGTGTCGAGTATTCAAGCGGTACTTCATATATCATAGTACAAGTGAAGAAAATAATAAATTTTTTTGTCTATGTCCACTTATATTATGACACGTAAAATATTCGATTAAATACTAGACATTTTAAAAACTTTCTCCTAAAAGATGGTTTTCTTTTTGCATTGCTAAATGTGTTATTAATACATTAAGTATCCCTTAAGCTTAGACATAGTCTCACATAGACAATAGCCCTGTTTTGGATGGTCGAGTCATTGATGTGATCGTATTAGGCGATTAACACTATTTCCAATCATGTTCTCAAATATTATTAAAATCAAAGTAAACTCGTAAAACAAAAAGGCAAAAAAAACTATTCATCGGAGCTGGTATAACATTTTTATTTTTGTTATACAAAGTTACAAACAGTATATTACACTGCATTGATACAAGCGATATTTCATCAGCATTTTAAAAAAAAAAATTTGAAGCTTAACATACTTTTGCATGGCAACTAATTGAGAACTATAAGAAATGTTAATGTCAATATTGGTTGCAATCCTTAATTAATGCACATGTGGCATGTAAGTATATATATCACTGCAAAAAATGCTAACGTCAATTTTCTGTTTTCACAATCATGTGGATGATTTTTGATACAAGTGATATTGTGGAATAGAGGATTTGAACACATAACTTTCATGCATAGATATAAATACCTTTAACTTTAAAATTTCGATGATTACAAGAATCCTTTGTAGTTCAACTCACAATAACGTCAATGATTAGTTTCCAACTCGTGTATTCACAGGTGTTAAAGAAAATGTTTAACTGCAAAAGAAATGCTAACATCAATTGTTGACGTTCCACAGTTATTTATGCGTTAAGTAGACAATTACCTATACAAAATAACTCTATACGTAGTAATTACTTCAAACAATAAGCTTAAATTTGGTGTACCAAAGCTAGGGCAAGCTAGTTTGTCTTTCACTGACTAAAAAAAATGTGATTGTGTACCCTACTTTGGCTAGGATCTAGTGCGTGACAATGGTGCCATCAAGGCTTGTCAAGACAAACATAGCCTATAGTATTGAGTCATGCATTTGACATAACCTACTACTATACTATATATCGATCCCATCACTTGTGCAGTACAAGGTAACATGGACCGCAGTAGAACTTGGTGCTACAAATCACAGAGTAATCGAAAGGGACTTTTTTGTTCCAAGATCATTTGAAGGAAGGTACAATCTGAGTCACTCAATCACCCAGTTGGTTGACATGTCACTGGGTAAGGTAGAAAATATAAGACTTTTGGTAGATAAACGCTCATGTGCCAATGGATGACTCTGAGTTATTGATGTACTTACTATGGGTTTCACATGAATTCAAAAATTGCTTATTCACATGTGGGCGAATTGGATCAAAAATTGCTCGTTGTATGTTTTCTTAGTATATAGTAAACAAACATATCATGCAATCAAATATTCCGTACTAATTAAAGACCACGAATTCAAAGACATAATGATTTCACTTGAATTTACATTGTCATATGGTTATTGATAATTTCATAGAATAAAGGAAGATGTTGTTGACACTCTAGAACCGTCATTCTACAATTCAAACATGTAAAAATACAAGGGAGAAATTAGCACCATTGAAAAAGTGCATAATCACTTTTTTGAAATGTTAATAACAGCTTCCAAAATAACATATTATATCATCACAAATTAAGATTATGAAAAATTTGTAATCTCTCTTGCTCATTGGATCATTGATGGATGTGTCTTCCACTTTGCAAGTAAGTTAAATTTCCTAAACCTTTTGAAGTTTTTGGTTTTTGTATACCCTAGAAAGTAGAAGCCTTTTGAAGTTGTTTAACTATAAAAAGTACCATTAGAAAGGTGAAAACCTTATATAGTTAGATCTAATGAATGGACAATCAAACAATAATTTAGATAGTGTAGAAAGGTGATTGAGTTGAGAATAACAAAAGAAACAACTTTTGATGTTGTTTTTGAGTCGGTATCTATCGAATTTGTTATTTACTGACGTTGAAAGAGATAGATCTTTAAATAATTTTCACTCCCTTTCACCTAGTAGGTACGTGACTAGCATCGTTGATGGTAACAAAAACTAAATAAAAATCAGCCAAGAAAAAACAGAAAACAAATAAATACAAAGAAGCTTGGGTGATGATATCTTTGTTTGCTTTAATCTTTTGAATTTTTTTTTTATATTTTATTTTCTGTTACATGATTTTTTTTTATTTTTACCTATTAGACAAAGATGACTCATATGAATTTTTTTAAAGAAAAAACAAACAAACAAACAACGAGTTGACGCGTGATTTACATTATTTATGTGTCATTTTTTTGTTGAGAAATGTGTGTCATTTTCATGTGTGCAAAAATTAGTTTGTGATATGCCTCACAGTCATGCATAATATCATTTTATGAGTCCAACTCCATCAAGTCTCAATCACCTCAACGAATCTTCTTCAATACTTTCATTTCGTGGAAGAAGGCCTTACTCACTTAGGACTTTTGGACGACTAAGTTAGCTTGGTTTCTCTTTCTGAATCAGATTCACTTCCGACGTGGAGCACACTTGATTTTGTTGGAGTTTTGAGACTCCTTGTCCCACATTGGTGAAAACCAAATTTCCAATACACCTTATATATCTTCTTCCCTCTACAAAAGTAGTTAGGGCTTGGGCCAAATGGAATGAGGATTGAGGTTTGGGCCTCAAATTATGTGGATTAGGCTTGATGATTATACCATAATAATAAGATTAATTAATAT
Source organism: Gillenia trifoliata (assembly GCA_018257905.1). Lineage (NCBI taxonomy): Eukaryota > Viridiplantae > Streptophyta > Magnoliopsida > Rosales > Rosaceae > Gillenia > Gillenia trifoliata. The sequence goes on along the minus strand of CM031084.1, from coordinate 8,057,623 downwards.
TAATTAATATTAATTAATCAAGACAAGGGCCTTGGGAAATAAGACTGTGACAAGAATTACTTCCATAAGACTGTTGATTGCTATAGCTGCACTCCATAACATGGAAATTCATCAAATGGATGTAAATAACATGGAAATTCATCAAATGGATGTAAAGACTGCATTCTTAAATGGAGACTTAGATGAGGAAATATATATGGAACAACCCGAGGGGTTTGTTGTTAAAGGTCAAGAACACAAAGTTTGTAAACTTGTGAAGTCACTATATGGACTTAAACAAGCTCCAAAGCAATGACATGAGAAATTTGACCATATTATGATCACACATGGATTTAAGATAAATGAGTGTGATAAGTGTGTCTACACAAAAACTCAAAATAATGCTTGCGTTATGTTGTGTTTATATGTAGATGATATGCTTATAATGGGAACAAACAAAGAGATAATAAATTGGACCAAGAAGATATTGAAATCAAGTTTCGATATGAAAGATCTTGGACTAGCTGATGTGATTCTTGGTATAAAAATCAAAAGAAACCAAGAAGGTTACATTCTTACACAATCCCATTATATAGAAGCTACACTTAGAAAGTATGGTCATTTGGAAAGTAAGGATGCTGTTACACCTTTTGATGCCAATAGCAAACTAAAGAAAAATAGTGGTGATGCTATATCTCAAAGTGAATATTCACAAGTCATTGGAAGCCTTATGTACATTATGAATTGTACAAGGCCTGACATAGCATACTCAGTGAGTAGACTGAGTAGATATACTTGCAATCCTGGGCGTGATCATTGGGAAGCTTTAATTCGAGTACTGAGATACTTAAAGCATACAATAAATTATGGATTGCATTATACAAGGTATCCTCCTGTGCTTGAGGGATTTACTGATGCGAATTGGATATCTGATAGTACTGATACAAAATCCACAAGTGGTTATGTATTTACTTTGGGAGGAGCAGCAATATCTTGGAAATCTTCCAAACAAACGTGCATAGCCCGATCAACAATGGAATCGGAATTTATAGCTCTCGATAAGGCTGGAGAAGAGGCTGAGTGGCTAAGAGATTTTTTGGAAGATGTTCCCATATGGCCTAAACCTGTAACGGCAATATGTATACACTGTGATAGTTTAGCTGCACAATATCGAGCTAAAAATAGTGTATACAATGGGAAGTCTAGACAAATTAGACGAAGACATAATACAATTAAGCAATGGCTCTCTAGTGGTGTAATTTCTATTGACTATGTCAAGTCAAAGGATAATATTGCGGATCCGCTTACTAAAGGTTTATCTAGAGAGCAAGTTAAGCATACATCGAGGGGAATGGGTTTAAAGCCAATAGCGTAAAATGAACCTACCAAACGGAAACCTAACCTAGCTGATTGGAGATCCCATGGTCTAGGTTTAATAGGCAAACTGGTTTGGTTAGATTCAAAGAAGAAACACACTTACATACCCATTCCTATGATGGACGAAGTGTGGTGACTGCTGATGGGTGTAGGATACTTTAGTTTAATGATATTGATACTTGTAAAACAAGTGGAATAGTAGCAGCCTATTCTTAATCAATATCACCTATATGAGAGTAAATGTGGGGTCGCATTTATGAGAATTAAGTGGCTACATTCTCTAAAGCTCTCATGAATCCAGGATTTGTTCAGGACCAAAACGAACACAAACGTATGAATTTGTGATGTATTGGTGTGACATATGTTTTGCTTATTGTCTTGGTTTACTGCGGAGATGAACAGTTCAAGATTTTATATTCACTGCGTCATCTAGTAAGTCCGATAAGTATATACTAAGGTAGGTTCAAGTTCAAAAGACACCTCTCCTGATGTATGTCACATCTATTGTTTACTCTCGTATCTTAGTTTCTCTGGAACCAAATAGTCGTCTCAAAATGTGGGGTATTGTTGGAGTTTTGAGACTCCTTGTCCCACATTGGTGAAAACCAAATTTCCAATACACCTTATATATCTTCTTCCTTCTACAAAAGTAGTTAGGGCTTGGGCCAAATGGAATGAGGATTGAGGTTTGGGCCTCAAATTATGTGGATTAGGCTTGATGATTATACCATAATAATAAGATTAATTAATATTAATTAATATTAATTAATCAAGACAAGGGCCTTGGGCCTAAGAATTAAAACTAATCTGATCAATTAGTTTTTAATTTCCGAATTAAATTTTAATTAAAACGTTTTGATTAAAAGACACAACTCTTTGAAGAGTTGTATAGCTTCAGATACATCCAAAAGGTATTTGAAGAGGTATGAAAGAGCCTATATATAATTCAAGTCCTCAGTTCCATCTGGAGATCTATTATTCCTTCATTCTCTTCTGTACGAATTTCAGAGAGTAAACACACAAAAACACAATTCGCAAGAATTCTATAATCTAGTGCGGATTGTAGAATTAGGTAGTTGTATCCTGGTCGAGCAGACGTTGTAGAACCACAAGCACAAGAGTGGGACGGAAATACTGTTCGAAGGACATAGCTTTTACGCTAGGCTCTACCTGTGATCAATCAAGTTAGTATCAATTTCGTTTTTTTGCTGTATTTGTTTTTGTTATTTATTTTGTAGTAAGCAAGTATTTTATCAATAAAGTATTTCAATTTCTGTTATTTTTATTTATTTCTGAATTGTTCTCCAACAGACTTTGCATCACTTGATGTATCATCGAGTAATAAAAACCTCGTCTGATTCTGGGTTGCTTGCTACATCGAGAATAGCTTCTCCTTCTGAACCTTCGTCATTCTTTGAGGGAGGAATTGCTGATGATTCCAGCAGGCTCTGTAGGGCCAAGATTTTGTTACTTGGTTTAATTTATGATTATTTCAATTTTTAGTGCATAATTTTTTGCTTAAATTAGGTACATTTCACTTCAATGACATAATTCATCCTCTTCTTAACAATTTGGAGCTATATATAAGTTGTGACGAAGTTGAGGAAATCAATTAAAATTAGAATAAGTCAATAGTTCGATATCATGATCCAAAGATAATTAGTTTGCGTGTTTTTTTTTCTTTTTCCAAACTGAAATGTTTGTAGTGTGTGAAAAACTAGTTCATGGTAATTGCCTCACAATCACGCATAAGTTCATTTTATAAAATCTTCACCAATCTCAATTAAGACGTATATTATTATTATTTAATTTTCAAATGTGTATTGCATGTTTAAATTTGATACTTTGTACTTCAAAAAAACATACGAGAAATTACCATTTTCCAATCATATTCTCCTTAACATACTATAAGCTGTGAAATAGTTAAATGGTGACGAAGTTTGAAGAAATATGTTAAAATTAGAATAAGTCAAGAGTTCGATGTCATGATTGAAGAACAATTAGCTTGTATATGCAGTAAGATCTAGCATTGCATCTTATGCTTGTTTGATTTCCATGCACAAGAATGATTACACAAAAGATGCGTTTGTTGGCAAATAGTGTTGGAACCTGCAGAGGTAAAGTCCTTTAAGTTGGGAAAATTCCCATAATATTCCACTTTTAGGCAAGAGGCAAGAGGCAAGAGGCACTGTGCTAAATGGGATTGGGAATCGGATTCCCTTTAAGGATATGTAGGAATCTACGTTGCTATATAGTAGCAAGGAAACATGAAGATTGTGAAAGAAGGAAGTATATATTAGGGAATTAATAGGGGAGAATTTTTGCAGAAGCACCAAGTGGATTTTGTGGAGTATCGGAATGGGAATTGGACATCTTCCTTATACTGCCATGTTTCTATCTAGAGAGGTACCTTTTTGGACTGATTGATCAAGTCTTCTTCCTAGAGGACTTTGAAATAATATGACCCATAACAAAGATTGATAAAGAGAGATCGTAGAATTATTCTGTTATATACTCCGAGGATAGTATTTATGCTCTAATAATAATAGTTATAGAGAAATGACTTTTGAACTGTAATTTTATCGTTGGACGGAAAAAGATTTTGATTGTTTTTATCTTTAATTGAACTCCTTAAAATTGAGGCAAATGTGAAACCCATATCGTATTTTGCCTCAACATTAAAAGACAAACTTCCCTATTCCTATTGCATAGCTTCGCTAGGTATCTACTTTGTGTCGCTCTCTCTACTCATGTTAGTGACACAGTTGAAATATGTAACAGTAACATCATAGTTTTTGTTTTTTTATTGAAGATTTTGAGAGTAAAAGTGAGTGTCTACGGTAGTGATGATAATACCGTAATAACATGAGGAGGAGAGAAGAAGAGAGAGTGACACGATAGAGATATACAACGGTGACACCAATTTTTTTTAACATAATATTTTGAGAGCTGAAGTGAGTGTCCGAGATAATGATAATAATACTAAAGTGAGAGTGCACGCTAGAGATATGCAATTGTGGACCAAAAAATTTCTACATAATATGGTCGAAAATTTTGAAAACCAAAGTGAGCATCCGAGACAATGCAATAAATAATGTAAAGATGCACAAAAGTGAACTAGCACTATTACTTGTATAATGTAATCATTGTGTAATCTGCATCCATGTATTCTTTTCTTGATTCATTGTTAACACAAAATCCAAAAATCCTTTTCACTCAAAAAGTTAGTGGAATTCGACCAACTTTTTGAGTGATTTCCCTTTACTAATTATGCTCCCTAGTACTTAGCCTGTTGAAGAAACGACAGCCATATTTGGGCTTTTGGGCCTAACTTGGGCTTTATTCGAAATACTGGTAAAAGTGTCCGCTCGGCGTAATATATGCAACGTCCAATGAGCCCAACTATTTGTAGAGCTCACACTTTTTGTTTGTGACCCATGGACATTAAATGGAGCCTTCTCGGAGCTTGGCCCAAAAACGCACACGCCAGATGATACGTTAGTAAGATTTTTACACACTTTTTCTTTTGATTTATACTAATTCTTTTACCATTGAATTAAATAAATCGACTGAAAAAATAGGTTTTTGAAAATATTTCTTATAAACTATTGGGAGCAAAAGTTATAAACACATACGTATTAGGGCTTGTCTTAGATTCGATTCTTAATATTGATCGATCAACGATAGTAGTTAAAAAAAACTAAAATACCTCAATAAGCTCTCAAAATAATAAACTGCCTTGACTTGGTGATCCTTTTTAAAATTTAAAAAAAAAAAAAAAACTTTGAGACGACAGAGCGCATAAATGGTACTTCGTCCGAGGATTTATTACAACCTGGTCCAATAAAAGCCAAAAAGTAAGGGTTCCAAAACCCAACTAACAACAACCCACCAACCCCATACCTCCACGTACTCGCTCACAGATTAAACTACGAACACCAGATCACACCGGAACTACGCTCTTTTTCTCACCTTCGTCAAACATTTATCACAGGTAGTAGAGTTATCGGCTAGTCCGCGCAGTAGCTCTTCCACTTCTTCTCCCTCCGCGCTCGCCCAGTAAGCTCCTTACAGCTCCTTCAATGGCGACCGTACTCAATACGTTGTCGTCTATCAGCTTATCGAAGCTGAACGCCAACCGAGTTCGGACTCAGTCCGCCTTCGCGCCGGTTTCCGTTTCGTTTACCAGTGAGTCCACTCGCTTATTTGCTCCTTGTTTGGTTGCCGAAAAATTCAAATTCCACCAAAACAATGTTCCAATTGCATTTCAATCTGCCTTTTCAATTTTTTCAAATTTTAATTCCATTTCAATTTATTTGTTCTTAGCAATCTATTGACAAGTGAGATTTACTGAATGAGATTTTTGAAAATTTTTGAAATTTTCAGGAAGGAGGCTTACGGTTAGGGCTGCGGAGACCGATACGAACGAAGGTTTTTTGTCATATTAAACAATAAAGATTCTGCATTTCTTTTTGTTTTGGTGAAATTTGAGAGTGGGAGTGGATTATCGGCAGAGATTTTGGGTTTTGAAGTTGAAATTTGTGTTTTTTTGGCAGTTGAATCTCCGGTACCAGATAAGGCACCTGCGAAGGCCGGTTCGAGCTTCAATCAGCTTCTTGGGATTAAAGGAGCTTCTCAAGAAACTGTAAGTCATCAATGTTGGTTCTTTATATAAGTTGTAGTACCATCTCTAAGTGTGTGTGTGTGTTTGCAACTTTGCGTATATTTGGTTTCTGCAGATGATGCTAGAAGCTTAACATTGTTGAACCGAGCTCGAAAAAGAAACTGTTTTCCTTTTTTGGTAGTGGCTAGAAAATCTTTTACATGCATATGTGTGTAAGAAGCAGGCGAATGTTTAGAGTATTTCCTGAAAAGAAAAAAGAAAGTGGAATTTGGGTTTTTGGAATAATTTGATGTTTTACACAATGGCATTTTGTTCACTGCAACTATGATGTATAATTACTAAAGTGAACAGTCCGAGTTTTGGGTTTTAGTTGATATTCTTCTTTTAGTGGATATTAAGTCGATAGAATCATAGTGGCAAGGAAATTTGAGACAGGAGTTGAATCTGTGAGTTAAACTGTGCAGAACAAATGGAAGATTCGTCTTCAGCTGACAAAGCCTGTAACTTGGCCTCCACTGGTATGGGGAGTAGTTTGTGGAGCTGCTGCTTCTGGTAAGTTCATCGTATATACCTGAGCATCTATAATTTCAAACTCTCTAGTTAAGTTATACTGTTGATTCATGATTGGAAATTCTCTATAGAGCTATTTAAGTCCTCTACAATGCACAGAAATATTGTTTCCCATCTCCTCCACATGTTCAAATGCTTGCTTTACTTTGGAAGTTCCTGCAGTAATACTGCCTTGTTATCAGTGGATGTGCCCTTGTTATCAGTGGATGTGCTGTTTTCCATGGATACTTTCTTCCTCCTTTATAAATCTACTAAACTTTCTTTTGAAAAAGGAAGTCTACTAAACTTATGTAATTGTTCTCTGGCTTGGTCAGTTAACCTATAATATTGTACTAAAACCACAAATTTAAAGATTACATGACTGCCACAATAGTCTTCTTTTATGATGAATTTGGTCAGTATTTCGACATGGAGATCCAGTAAGGGTAAGAACTGGCGCACTTAAAAATAATATATTGATGCGAGAGCATGCATGGTACTCTTGGTGTGGGTGTGGTCGGAAGCTTTTGACAGCCCATCTAATATTAGTGGCATTTGTTATGACTTACGAGTTATAGTTTGGAATTCCAGTTATATTCTGTATTCTTATCCTCTGTCTATGAATTATTTTGAGGAAATTTTTTCACGTTGCAGGAAATTTTCATTGGACTTTTGAGGACGTTGCTAAATCAATAATGTGTATGTGCATGTCCGGCCCCTTTCTCACTGGCTATACCCAGGTATGATTTACTAGAGATGCAAAGTTTGGTTTTGGTTTTGGTTTTGGTTTTGATTGATGAGACCTTTATAGTCCAATAACTCCATGGCCTTTTGTTTAGACACTAAATGACTGGTATGACCGAGAGATTGATGCAATTAATGAACCTTATCGTCCAATTCCCTCTGGGGCAATATCTGAGAATGAGGTAAGGGTGCAACTAGCTGTATTTTGCCTTATTGTATAAAAACGCATGGGTGGTGATTGCATTTTTAATCCTGTTCTTTGTTTTTCTTCAGGTTATTACTCAAATCTGGTTGCTGCTTTTAGGAGGCCTTAGCATTGCTGGTATATTAGATGTGTGGGTAAGTATTCAAATAATGGACTGGCTTTTTCTTACACTTGTAAATATTTAGATCAGATGTCAATCATGAATAGCTGTCCTTTTCAGGCAGGACATAACTTCCCAATAGTATTTTACCTTGCCTTGGGTGGATCCTTGCTATCATACATTTACTCCGCTCCACCTTTAAAGGTAGGTTTTCCCCCACTATCAACAAATAGAACCATTTGCTTAGTTTGATGTGTTCGAGAAGAAACTTTGCTTAAGACCTGACCATGCTTCATGAGTTGTTGCTTGCAGCTGAAACAAAATGGATGGATTGGAAATTTTGCCCTTGGTGCAAGTTATATCAGTTTGCCATGGTGTGATATCCCCTGCATTATCTTTCTTTTGTGAATTTTCAAAAATTAGATCTTTCATATAAAGGGTCAAGAACTCGTGATTTAGGGATCATTTTGTACTTATGGTTGATATAATTGTATTTTGCACCCAAGAAAAGCATTGAGTTAAATGGTTATCATCCCTCCTCGTTCATGTAATTGGATACCGCTTAGGACTCTTGTTATAACAGGTCTTCATTACTAATAAAGAACCGTGACAAATAAATTCATGTAATTTGGTTGAATGCTAGAAACTGTTTTGGATATCCATTGTGCTGGGTAACAAATTTTAGTTCAATCTCTTATTGATAGGTGGGCAGGTCAGGCATTATTTGGGACCCTTACACCTGACATAATCGTCCTCACACTCTTGTACAGCATAGCTGGGGTATGTTTCTAAAAGAATTATCTTAACATATGTTTACATAATATTCTCCAACCTATCTGATTGCATACTTTTTTCTGCCACATTTCAGTTGGGAATTGCTATTGTAAATGACTTTAAAAGTGTTGAAGGAGATAGAGCACTGGGACTTCAGGTATTTTATCTTCTCTATACAATATTGTAAACAATCTTAGTTGCGGACAATGTAACATTGTGGCAATGCTGTTTGCAGTCACTCCCTGTAGCTTTTGGTTCTGAAACTGCCAAGTGGATATGTGTTGGCGCCATTGACATCACTCAGTTATCAATCGCTGGTATGTTGTCTTTGTTATGAAGAGCAATTTAGATCAAAAAGAGATTTTTGAAGCTGATTGTTGCGATTATAGGACACTTTTAATAATGAGTGACCAAGCTATCCCGTGATGCTTTGTTATACAAATTAGAGTTAATTGTACAAATGAAGACGACTCATTGTGCCATTTGTTGACGGTTTGCAGGTTATCTGCTAGGGGCTGGTAAACCATATTATGCATTAGCTCTCCTTGCTTTGATAGGTCCCCAAGTCTTTTTTCAGGTAAATAACTTTTGAAAAGATTGTTGATTCAGTTAAATAGTAAAAAGAACTGTAGCTAATTATATATCAAAACATATTATTTCTCTTAGGCTTGGGATGCAGATACTGACCAATTACATTTCTTCTTGTCTCGGTTTTGGAAGATAGATTTTTATAGAATCTTAACTCATAGTTACTTTAATTACCACTTTTTTTGCGATGCAGTTCAAGTACTTTCTCAAAGACCCCGTCAAGTATGATGTTAAATATCAGGTATTGTTTTGAATCCATACTTAAAATAATCCAATATTGTACCGTCAAAGAAATATTCAAATTTCTCTGCGTATATTACAGGCCAGTGCGCAGCCATTTCTTGTGCTCGGTCTTTTGGTAACAGCATTGGCAATGAGTCATTGACATTTTGAAGCACTTGGGCAAAAGATGAGAAGAGAAGAGAGATAGAGCGAAAACTACACGACCACAATGCAGTGCTCTGCCAGTCAGATAGAACAGCCAATGCCAAAGTATGTCTTCTTACTTGTTGTAGCAAAGTTTTGTTGACGACTAAGAATTATCATCTGTTTTTTGTTACTGCCTTCTCAAACGGAGGTTACTGCTGTAAATATGGTTCTTCATTTGGCGGTGTCCATGTATCTTTAGGGAATGATAGATTCATTCGAATAAAAGAATCTGTAAAAGCGGAAACCTGCTAGTTCTCCTTGTACTCATTTGTTCATCAAAGAATTTGACCGCGGATTTTGTTACACTTCTGATTTAGTGTTACTCGTCTCACTTGAACCTAATAATTATATTGTTTTTTCGTGCCATCTAAACTCTGATGTTTGTTGTGTTAAGAGTGACAAAGGATTGTGTGTCCTGTAAGGTAAGGCCTTCTTTCGTACAGAGGATTAGATTGGAATGGAATGGAATGGGCAAGGCACTATTGAAGGTAGAGATTATCCATTCCAATCCAGTCCTCAATACCAAACGAGGCATAAGTGTGTTTGGATGAGATAAATTTTTTTCAGGACATCTTCTAGATTTAACTTGGACAAACTATACGATTTTGCTTCTATTTTTTCATTTAACATTCATTGAATTTAGTTTTTTTTTTTTTTGTCAAACATTGAATTTAGTAAGTTGTCGAGAGCTAATTTTAGACAACAAATGAGGCGATCGTGCTATTTAAACTCTACTATTTATTCTGTTAACATGGCCTCCTATCACTGAGACTAATGGAAGGGTATCTTATACAAGTCCTTGCAAGAAAACAATTTATAGTTTTCAAAAACAACGAATATAGCTAAATTAATTAAAAACGCTCCCTTACGCATGGCAAAATTAAAATGATTTTTATCATAAATGGTCCTTTTTATTTTACCAATTTTGGTTCTTGTTATAAATGCATCAATTTCGTCCTCCGTGCATCAGTTTGATCATTCTATGGGTCAATTTATTCTGTTAAACCATGTCATGTGACATCAGGTGCCCACTTTTTATCATAAATGGTCCTTTTTAATTTAAAATCACTCAAATTTTCTTTTTCCTTTTTTGGTTCTTCAACCTAATAAATTTTTTCTTTTTTTGTTCAACCTAATAAATTGACAGACTATCACGGAAGAATTAAATTGATGCATGGGCTGATTGATTTATTTATAAAATAAAGGACCAAAATTATTGATTGAAACCCTAAATTAAAACCCAAACACACATGTTGGATGAGAAGGAGCATGTGGACATTTCTTCACAAGAGACTTCCTATTAGGAGTTACTCTTGAATTGAAACCTCATGCTAAGGCTGTGGAAGCTTATGGCAATGAGTTCCTTCAACCTTGAAGCTCAAGTGAGCTTTAGTAGTGAGATTATAATAAACTAATTTTTGAATCTAAGAAATCTAATAAGATCCTTGAACCTCAGCAGTCTGATTAGATTCTGATTGTTGTGTCCCAACAATCTAATTTAGGTTATTGGATTATTCTACTATTTGATCGTTTCTAATTAGAAATTATAATCTTTTACCGTATCAGATTCTGCCGATGTGCTCGTTAGATTCAGATTGTACAACTTTTAACACCAACCCCAACAATCTAATTAAGATTCTTAAGACTCTCGCAATTAGATTATTGGATTTGATGGATCATTTAGTCTCTCAGTGATTCAAATACCATAAAGTTTACAGTACAAACACTTAGCAACAGACACAGTAGACACAACAGTTAAAGAAGACGGTAAGACCTCAAAGCAAGCTTTGGATACAAAAGACGACGACGCGGGGCCAACGATATGATTTCCGACCTACGAAGAACAAAGACAGTAGACACCATGCATCCTACAACCCTATTAAATCAAACTTAGAAACCCTGGTAACAAAAGACTACAAGTCAGAGGCCTTGAGCTTGGAAGCACTGGTTAATGATATCCATATTAGCGGCTCTTCGTCTTGTACTTGGACTCGTCAATCTTGATGCCTTCCTCGGCAGCACGCTCTCCTCCGGACTTGTCCTTGGTGCTCAGCCCGCCCTTTTTGCCCATCTCCTGGTACCCTTCCTGTCCTATCTGCTCCTTCCTCACCTCGCCTCCGCGCTGGCCCAGCTCCTGGTACCCTTCCTGACCTAGCTGCTCCTTCCTTGTCTCGCCTCCGCTCTGGCCCAGCTCCTGGTACCCTCATGACCTAGCTGCTCCTTCCTTGTCTCGCCTCCGCTCTGGCCCAGCTCCTGGTACCCTTCACTTCCCAGCTGCTCCTTCCTGGCCTCGCCTCCGCGGTGGCGTCCTTCAACGACATGCACACACACATCTTTAGCCACTTGCCAGGTACCAAAAAACTACACACAGTAGATGAAAATTTAGGATGCATGTTTTTAAGATTTACCTTCAGCAAGGTGCTCCTGAGCTTCGAGGGTCTTGCCGCCGGTTCCGCCGGGGACTACGGTCTCTCCCTCCCTTGCCTTTTGGCCCAGTTCTTGCCTCTTCTGCGGGTCTCGCCTTTCCTGTTCAGATGCCATTTCTCTTGTTTCTCACTCTTTCCTTCTTAATCTCACAACACTCTTTTGAATCTCTGCAAGTACTGCTGAGTTAAATTGGATGGAAATGGTGGTTTTTATAGGGGTAGGGATAAATGGTGAGTGAGGAGGCCAAAGGGAGGAGCAGGTGACACGTAATGGGGTAAACGCGGCTGATGGGGAGGTTTGGAGCTTTGGGGTAATGCCACGTACGGGTTTTGTCAGGGAGAATGACACGAGTCTTCATGGTCACTGCTTGGTTCTCTACTTTTCACCCTATAGGTCTGCACCGAATCAAATGTGCTGCTACAGTGCACCCGCACGCTTGCCTATAGATTCGAAATGATTATCAATATTTCTTCACAATGGAATGTATCGAGTAGTAAGATAGTAACAGTGGTGAACAATAATTATGTCATTTATCTTTATGTATTATAGTGTGGATTTAATTCTATTGAGTTTTTTTTTTCGTAATAATTAATTATTTAATCTCATGACCCGTCGCTTTATTCTGAAGAAAATCTAACGACTAAACTACATAGTATTAAAACCAAACTCCTTGTAAGATGATCTCTGAAATTTTTGAATGAAACAAAAAAAAAAGGGCAATGATCAGGAAAATTAACATACGAGGTTCATTTACTTGAGTTAGATCGGCTAGTATGTTTTTCTCTTTGCAATCGAGCTCGAGTTCTCTTGTTTAATAAAATAATTTAAAATATCGCTAGAAAATAAACATGTATATGACATAATCTGCAACATATATATTGTAGTCAATTAAAAAGAAAATATCCCTGACATACTTTTTAATGAAAAATTCTACCCACATTGTCACTATCAAATCTACACTTGTTATAATAATATGTGTTTTATATATTGAATATTGTCGTTTCATTTACTTTCATCTTCCTCAACATAAGGAGACTCTCTCATAACTCTTTTCTCTGTCTCGTCGCCTGAATTTGACAAGATAAGAAAGATATATGAAACATGGGAGTCGTGTTCAAATTTCTTCTGCCTTGGCTTTGTGATCTGCTATAATTTATAAACGCTTTAAATTGGATTTTTTGCCAGTAGTGTGACATGAAACTTTGCTGAATTTGCACAAGATATGTTAGATTATTGAACAAGACATACAAATCCAAACTAGGAAAGCCTTTATAGCTATCAGTTAATTTGTTGAATTTTTCCGTTCAAACCGTAGCGCCGGAAAACAATGATTCCCTCTCCTCAAACTTGTACGTCTAATATTCAAAATTTCCACGTCCAACAAGTAAATCTAAGATTATTCCGTTCACTAGACAAACGATTTCGCAAGCCTGATATTACACAATGTTCGAGAATTCCCTGAATGTTACAAGCGATATTTTGGTGCACACGAATGAAGGCTTGGACGTATGAAGACAACATTATGGAAATATATAATACAAAAAAAGGAAATACCAAAGCCATTAACTGAAGTCTGAAGACTTACCCTTAATAAAAACACAAGGAGATTACATGAGCGATCTTCACATACAAAGAGACACTAGCGGTCACACTCCTACAAGAGCAAAATAAGCAAAAAAACCATTCCTAGCTACTACTTTATGTTACAGACACTGACGCAGCTGGAAACACCAAAAACCTAAGTCAAGAAGGTCTGGACTTTCGGGAGCCACTGATGACTAAAATCATCAGCGATTCTTGGTCTTGTACTTGGACTCGTCAATCTTGATGCCTTCCTCAGCAGCACGCTCTCCTCCGGACTTGTCGGTGGTGCTCAGCCCGCCTTTCTTCCCCATCTCATGGTACCCCTCTCCCCCTATCTCGTTCTTCCTTGCCTGCCCTCCACGGCTCCGCCCTAATCCCACATCACACATTCATAATTCATTCAGACAAAATATCTAACAAAAATATCACTTACACCTGGAATGTAAAAGGTTGCAGTATCAATTCTACACACACCTCCACATATATTACCATATATTTTGACTTTTTCGTCGGTGAGTGCGTGCGTGATTGACTTGAAATACTACTATCTTTGAAATACTACTATCCTTACATGCTAGGTGCATGTGAAAAGACAAGAGTTTAGTCAATTGGTTAAGTACCTTCAGCAAGGTGCTCCTGAGCCTGAAGGCTATGGCCGCCAGTACCACCAGGGACAACAGTCTCTCCCTTCCTTGCCTTCTCGTCCAGCTCCTTTCTCTTCTCGGGGTCTTGTCTTTCCTGTTCAGAAGCCATTTCTTTTCAAACGCAAGTTTTTCTCACAAACCCTAGCAGCTGTACGCAAAGTTTGAAGTGAAGTATTTAATTACTCTTTTTTACTTTTTAGTACTGAGTTGCTTGGGAGGGAAATCGCAGCTTATATAGAGGGAGGGTTGGAAGGTGAGAGAGGGGGAGGAGGTGACACGTAATGGGGTAAACGCGGCTGATGGGAAGCTCTAGAGCTTTGCGGTAATGCCACGTATCTGCTTTGCTCTGTCAAAACGGTGTTTAACTTGCAGTAAGAATGACACGAGTCCATTGCTTGATGGTGACTCACTCAACTCGGTCCACAGTGAATCAACCGCACCGTTGCCAAGGAGGTGATCATGCAAAATCATCCTAACCTTTACACATGCACAAACTAACCCTAGTAACTGTATGAAAAATCATCTCCTAATATTTACACATTCACAAAAATTAATGCAGGTGCTAAAGAGAGAGGATAATTCAATTTGAGACCGGTTTTTTAACGTCATCCCTCGATCAAAAGCTAGTTAATTTGTCGACAATATTATCATTTGAATTTATCCATCTCATCGAATGCGAGCATAATGTATTAATTGTGAATCTAGTCTTTCTTTTTGCTAACATAGACACTTCTTGGAACATACTAGTTCTTACAATCCATCCACCATTCATCTCATGATTTTAAAGACTCGATTTGGATTTTTCTTTTTCAACTATTTATTTACATTAAAAGAGTGATAAATTTTGAGCTAAGCTACATATATAATAATTTTGGTATCAAACTCGCTATCTACAAAAATTGAACATAAAATCTCAAATTTACAAGTGGAGTGAAATATCACTATATTATAATACTATGTGGCTAGAATTGTTTTTATAGGAAGCAATTCAACTGAGTTAAAAGGCTTTAGTGATTTCATCAAAAGTCACTTTACTCAAAATACGTTGAAATTTTCATTAAAAGACAAGTGATTCTTGAAAAGCATAATAAATTTTAATTTTTTCCATCCAACTCAGTTAAGAGACTTTAGTGATCAGAAAATATTTTTAATCATTTTAAAAGTAACTTCAAACATGCCCTTAATTTAGCGTTGATTCTTTTCAAGCAATAGTAGGAGCATTATTTCATCTCCAATTTTTTCCTATGAGAGAGAAGGGTAAACTCATCAATCTGAAGATGCAAACACCTTAAAGCAAGAATAATTTTTCAATGTACATAGAACACCTCCACGTGATGTTTATTCTATGCAAATAATAAATTAGTTCTTTTTATTAATATGACATGTCAATCCTATCGTCTGCTAATGCTATAAGGTGGTGTTTTGCAGCATACACCAAAATTTCTCTTACAACGCTATAGGAAAATTTGCACTGTAAAGAAACCCAACATTGTATGTAACACTCAAATTATATAATCTTCACAAGTCATGAAGTTTTTCATTTTTTTTTGGGTGAACCATAAGTCATGAAGTTTGAAAACTCTTGCGGGCTTTTATCATTGGGCCCAAAATGGGCTCCAGACAATTGTAATGGACTCAACCATGTGTCTCATTTAGTGAATGGTGAACAATTCCCGCCCACAAAAACAGATGGCCCATCAGATCCAAAACACAGAAGCCACCCGAATTTGGTCAAATGACGTCTCCAGGTAAAAGATTTGCAGTTTTATTTTGACCTCTTTGTTTATGCAGAAAAACACATGTTTATGACATGTATCATTCTAAATCCACGTACTTAACCACTAATTAATTACCCCCTAATTACGCCTGCTAATTCACTTTCAACAAAGAGGAAGAAGTGACCACTCATTAGAGCAAGTCCAATGGGGTGGATTGCTTGGGGGATGTGGATGCAATTGCTGGGGGGGGGGGGTTTGTGTGGGCTGGAGAAGGAAATCCACCTAGGTGGGTGTGGAGCTCGGGGGCCAGCCCAGTCAAAAATCGACAGCCCAAGCCACCGAGGTGGTTGACGTCAGCGTGACGTCAGCCACGCTGTTTAATTTTTTTTGCGCGTGGCGCGTGCAATGCACGCTCGGCTTTTGGCGCGTCTCCGACAGCGCGGCAGACGCTGGGGCCCGCTGTCGGCCACTTCGATTTCGACCGTTGGGGAAGCCACGTGGCTTCCCCTGGACCGTGCGATCTCAACGGCTATTTAATTTCAGCCGTTGGATCTGCAACGATAATAAAAAATAAAAAAAAGGATTTAATCTCAACCGTTGGATCTCAGATCAACGGTTGATATTAATTCCTTTATAAATTTTAAAAAAAAATTGTTTTAAAATTCAGAAAAGTCCACGTTGTGACACGTGGCACAATCTGGAGCGTTTAAATTCAAAATTTTTTAAATCCAACGGCAGAGATTAATTAGGTGAATAAAAAATTTAAAAAAATTGTAAAAAATCTGTAAAAATCGGGAAATTTTTTTAAAAAAATTTGTACATTTTTTTTTTAAACTTTTGTATAAAAACCTTGGCAATATCATCTACTTTACACCACAATTCCATAATAAAAATACTTAAACACACCAAATAAAAATTACATCAACACACCAAATAAAAATTACTTCAACACACCAAACAAAAATTACTTCATTTAAATTTGTTAGACATCTTCGTTAAAAATCTTATCGGAAATCCATCACCAATAATTGTCTTTTCAGATTATGACACGTGGCGCAACGAGAACGATTAAAAATTTTATCCGATATAACAAATAAAATTATTTTGAATTATTTTATAAATAAATAAAAAAATACAAATATTTTATTGTTATTGGTTTTTCGGATAATGACACGTGGTGCAACGAGAACGATTAAAAATCTTATCCGAAATTACAAATAAAGTTATTATGTATTATTTTATAAATATAAAAAATAGTAATATTTTATTGTCAATTGCCAGGGCAATTTGTAGGGGTGGAGAGGAAAAAAGCAATTGACAGGGGAATACACTGTTCATTAGGGCAATTACTGTTCATTGGGGTGGATTGAATAGTGATTGCCTGGGGGGAGGTGGGCAACACTGGACTTGCTCTTAGTAAGAAGAAGAAGAAGAGGAGGAGAAATTGGTCTTTTCTCTTCTCTTCTTCTTCTTCTCCTGGGCAAAACCCAGATTTCAATTTCCAATTCCAGTTCGAAATTTGGAATCGAAATCCCGAAAAACATGGAAGATAACCGAAATGAAAACCCCAATCCGAAGAGCCCACCACCGTCACCGCCGCCCAAGAAGCCACCCATCCCGCCGTACGTGAAGGCCCTGTCGGGCTCGCTCGGCGGCATCGTGGAGGCGTCGTGTCTGCAGCCCATCGACGTCATCAAGACCCGGCTCCAGCTTGACCGGACCGGCACTTACAAGGGAATTATCCACTGCGGCGCCACTGTTTCCCGCACCGAAGGCGTCCGGGCTCTCTGGAAGGGGCTCACGCCCTTCGCCACCCACCTGACGTTGAAGTACGCGCTTCGGATGGGCTCCAACGCCATGCTGCAGGGCGCGTTTAAGGACGCGGAGACCGGGAAGGTCAGCAACCATGGCCGGCTCATTTCTGGGTTCGGAGCTGGAGTTCTTGAAGCTCTCGTCATTGTCACACCGTTTGAGGTCAGTGCATTTGTTTTCTAAGTTTTCAACTGAAAAGATGACAACTTATTTGGAATTTCGTAATGTGGGTTGGATTTGTATCTTGGGTTTCAGTTGGTATTTTATTTATTTGATAAGAGCGATATTCTACTTTAAACTAATTTAAATTTAAACTTAGTGGAACGGATTCGAACTCCGATGCATAGGTCCGATGCATAGGGAGTACATCTGCTGTAGGCTGTAGCCAATGTAGCTACGACAGAATGCCTAAATTTGATTTCTGTTACCCTCTGCATTTGTCTATGCTGTGGCAATGGTGGCGTAATTTTAGTTCATGTACAAGAAATTTTGAAGCAGGGCAGTTGGGGGTGCGAATACTTAGAAATTTTGATCACTGATACGAAAATTCAGGGAAGATACTGATTCAATTTGTTTATTTTGGGACCGCCTTTTAGGTTTTGAATTGCACATTGCACTTAGTTAAGTTCTCCTGTTCGTTGTTAGTTTTTGTCCGAACATGTACGAACTCTAAACAT
Source organism: Gillenia trifoliata (assembly GCA_018257905.1). NCBI lineage: Eukaryota > Viridiplantae > Streptophyta > Magnoliopsida > Rosales > Rosaceae > Gillenia > Gillenia trifoliata. The sequence continues at coordinate 8,039,392 of CM031084.1, read as the reverse complement.
TGATCTGGGATTGTTTAAAATTGTGCTGTTAGCTGCATTAGTTATACTCAGTTTACAGCTTAAATGGTTTGCTCGTTATATGGTATTGTTGCCTTCAGTCAGTTAGTTATGTTCTCGAGGGAGCTCCTGTATGAATCTTCGTGTGCAAGCTAACATGGTTCATTCAATACAACAAGGAAATTCTGTGTGTTCATTGTGGGCTTGGTCTTGATTGATGCAGGTGGTGAAAATTAGACTACAGCAACAGAAAGGATTGAGTCCCGGGCTTCTGAAGTATAAGGGTCCTATTCACTGTGCTCGTACGATCATTCGGGAGGAAGGTATCCGTGGGCTTTGGTCAGGTGCTGCTCCAACTGTTATGCGCAATGGGACAAACCAGGCTGCCATGTTTACAGCCAAAAATGCGTTCGATGTTCTGTTGTGGAAGAAACATGAAGGAGATGGGAGAGTCCTGCTGCCATGGCAGTCTATGATATCGGGCTTCCTTGCAGGCACAGCTGGCCCCATTTGCACCGGTCCCTTTGATGTTGTGAAAACGAGGCTGATGGCTCAGAGCCGAGGTGTTGATGGTGAGATGAAATACAAGGGCATGGTCCATGCTATCAGGACAATATACGCGGAGGAAGGGCTTCTGGCTTTGTGGAAAGGACTCCTGCCTCGGCTCATGAGGATACCACCCGGGCAGGCCATTATGTGGACTGTGGCTGACCAAGTGATAGGATTGTATGAGAAACGATATCTTCCTAATGCACCCTTGTAGGTATCATTGTTTCATTGGTTTGCTTGTTTTGGTTTTCAATTCCATTGCAAGAATACATCCCTCAATCATCTTAATTTAGCAGTTAGTGTTTCCTCTTTGAGTTTCTTCAGCTTCTCGAAATGTACACCTGTTCTTTAAGACCTTATCAATATTTTTGACGATCGGTAGGAGAATAGGCAACTTCTCATCTTTAAAGAAATAAACTCCATTATGTAGCAGTTATGATTGTAAGGATGTCTCAATGAAAATCACAGTTTTTGTGTTCTTTATTCAATTTATATCAAGAACTGATTGTTAGAGAACTATATAAAGATGATGTTTTCTTTGTTTTAATCTTAAAGTAACTGTACTTAGAGTTGATGTGTTGGTGTTAGCGTGGGAGAAATTCTAGGGTCCGGGCATTTAGACCATGTGGCCATCTGACCGCGTTATTGGTCCCCCTGACCCTCTTGTGTCTGCTACCCTTTATGGGCGTCCGCACTCAAGAATTGCTGGATACCATGGACCATGGAGATAGAGTGGTAACAGGTCAACAAGTTCCAAGCCAATAAGATAGATTTGATTAAATAGCTAGTGAGGAAATTTTCTAATGGTGAAAATTTCCCCATATAGATAGAGCGACAAGAAGACTGACCAAAGTCACAAAGTACTTGTGTATTTCGTAGCACGAACATGCTATGTATATATTTCACGAAAATGAAATTTCCAGCATAACATGGTTAAGCTATAAAAGTATGAAATAATTGGGTAACTGGAGTCTTTTTAACTGTACATTCCAATATCAAAGCAATTTCCTGAAATACAATAGCTTATAATTTTCATATTACATATGAAAACTATTCGTCTATAGTTTTGGCTACACCGTCATAGTTTATTGTATTGATTTGATTTCATAATGAGATGTTGGAGAAAACTGAATTTTGTTGCAAAAGAACGACAATATTGTTCTAGGTATAACAAAATAATCATTCATAGAGAATGTACTACAACGGAGCAGATCGGTTCTTTAGAGCATTAGCATTGTCACTGCTTGCTTTGTTCGTCTTCCTTCCTAACAATGGTGATTTCGAGACGCCGATATCTGTCAGTAGAGCCCTAAGGAGCAGGAACATTAGACGTCATTGGAATCCAAATGCTAAAGCATAATGATAATTTCGCAGAATTGAATAATAGGTCTCGAGGCATTTATTCATACACAACTTAGTACCCTTTAATTAAATTGCATAATTAGTTCTAAAAATTTGCTTATGCTCATGACTTCTAGAAATTTGGATAGTTAGAAAACGAAGATATGTAAATAATTAGTAATAAAGATTATGTAAATTCTCCAAGGATGTTCTCAACAAATGGTTGCGGCATGACTATAAAATTTGTATACATGGCATGACTATAAAATTTGTATACATGATTCTTGGGTCCAAGGATGTTCTCTAATATAATTGTTTTTACAGAAAAATCCCACAGTAACCCAAGAATCCTGCTCAATGTGACTTTGAACTAGCAGAATCCACAAAATTAACAATGGAAAGCCGCATTCTAATAATTCATCATCAACTGCAATGGTTGGTTGGTTGGTTAGTTACTGTAAGTTTTGATCCATCAATGTTGGCTTAAGTCCGTTAGAGCGTATTTGATTAATAGGATTAAGACTGAATTTAGCTATTTAACACCAATTTTATCATTGGCCAAACATGGGGTTAATTTACAACTGGATAAGCTGATATTATATCTTCCCTATGTGGTCTTATTTTAAGACATTTAAAATGATAGACCTAAATAAAACCAACTCAACCTAAGCCTAACTAATCTAAGCTAATCCTTACAATTAAACAACGCCAATCAAATCATGTGTATCAAACGTGCCATTAATTTACTCTCGAGAGAGCCCTTGTATACAAGGATATGGTCCAGGCTATCAGAACAATATCTGTAGAGGAAGGGGTTTTTCCTTATGGATTATATGAGAGAAAAGATCTTCACGATCATCATTTCATTGATTTGCTTGCCTGTGGTGAGGATCACAGACCAAACCCCAACAAACACCCATTTAATTCTTTGTTAATTTATTTTCTCGGAGTATATTATGAGAACAATTTGGAAAAGTACAAGGATTATATCAACTTGTCATGCTCTAATCGATTTTTGTTGTGAAATGCTTCCCATTGTTAACAAATCAAATGACAAGAAACTTATTATAAATTTTGATTCTTATTTCACTGACAAAATAAAGAGTGAGGCTACAAATTGCCAAGATGACTATATAGCGAAATGACTACATTGACACACCCCAACCCAAATATCCAGGTGGACACCGGATATCGAGGCGTGCTGACCGACCACTCCGTAGGAGTGACGAAGTCATAAGAAGATTAAATAAGGAATTATAAATGATAGATAAATGAAATCAGAGTTTAACGAAAATACGGAAGTGTAATGTGGGTAGAACCCATTATTACATAGTGTCAGAGCTAGGTGCAGTAAAGAAAATTATTCCCATCCGAAGGATGGATAATTAACAGAACAGTAGAGAGTACTTAAACATACACTGCAGAAAAGAAATAAAGCTACCAGCAGCTGCCACCACCGAGTTGTCGCCAACTAAAGTCTAAGTCCTGGAGGGGCGAAAAACAAGGGTGAGTGGGCCAATATCAATTTTTAAGTAAAACGTTTCCAAAACCTTGGTATAACCCCTCACTGTAAAACCCGTAGATTTAACAAAATATTTAATACTAAAATAAGTCTCTAACACAAGTAAACGGGCCAACGCCCACAAGGATACGGGTATAAAGCATTTATCACAGTGAAAATCAATCATTACTTATCGCATAGGACATGCACACAAGTCATGCAGAAAGTAGCTACATGACAGGCTGGGTGTTAAAATAATACGCTCTAGCACTACATGCACGTGAAGCTGGCACAAAATGTGCGTCACAACGAGTCTAGTCGCCGAGACGACGTAGACAGGCTGGCACCTACAATGGATCCAAGGTGAGCGCGTCGGTACGTGTGAACATACACGTGAAGCTGGTCCTGGCCCGGACAGTGCTAACACCGTGCATTATGCGTGATAAGTAATACAGTTAAAATCATGTGTATGCATGCCAAGTTTCGTCATAAACCAATTCATAAATCAATAGTCATTTAATAGAGGATATCACAAAATATTCTAATTTCATAAAATAGGCATGCCACACATATAATTCATAACACACCTCAAAACATATTATAGTAATATAAAAAGGTTAACTACTAGGCCCACTCACTGGTACGTGGTCGGATCGTAGCCCCCGTAGCGTGCCTGAGCTCGCTGCTCCTCCGGATAGGTCTCACCTATATGAGAGTTTACTAAACTAATCATTTAACAAGTCTAATCCAATTAAAGTAATGAAAAAGACTTGAAATCGCCTTTGTTTGCTCGATTCGGGGCTTAAAACAGTCGGGAAATGGGTTCACGCGCCGCCACAAGGCAGCACGCGCCGTCACGCGCCCACACACGCGCTCACGTGCCAACACGCTCGCTCACGCGCTCACACGCGCTCGCACGCGGGCCCACGCGCTCACACGCGCGCCACGCGCCGACTGTGCACTCGCCGTTAAAGTTAACGACGTGCCGTTAACTTTAACGGAATATTCTGTTTAGTTAACGGAATATTCTCTAACGGCGTTATGGAATATTCCGTTACCGTTAGAGAATATTCCCTGACGGCGTTAAAAGTCAACGGAATATACCTCGAGTATATTCCCCGGTTCGGATCGGGTTGGACCGGTTTGGACTGGGTTGGACGGGGGTTTGCTGACGTCACGGGCCGGTTCGGTGACGTCACGCCGCTGCAACTCCGGCTGCCGATCGCCGCCGCCGTCCGCCGCTCGCTGGCGCCGGAATCTGGAGAAGATGGCTGGAAAACTGGAAAATTTCACAGAGGTTTAGATCAACGCCATTTTTCACGATTTTAACACGAAAAGGAAGCTGGGAGTGTAGGGAGTTCGAATTACCTAAGATTAGGGTCAGAATATGGCCTGAGATGGCCGGAGCTGAGATCGAAGTTCTCGGCCAAAAGTCGAGTTCATCAATCTCGACCAAAATTCGCCATGCAGGACCTGGGTTCGAGTCCTGGGGTTCCCAGAAGACCAAAAATAGTGATTTTGAGTCAAATCGAGGTCGGGGCGGTCAAGTTTGGTCGAGGGAGGTCTCGCCGGAAAACTTTGCACATTCTGGGTTCTTCGTTGCTCAAGGTTTCTGGGTTCAGTGATAGCCCAGAATGGCGAGGTTGGTGATAGTGACGATAGTGGTGATGATCTGGAGTCAAGTCGAGCTCGAAGATGGCCACAGGTTCGATGGCTGTCAACGTGGGTGTGTAGAGTAAATCCTCGGGTCGACTTCTGTAGCTTCTGGGTTTTTGACAGGTTAGGTTTGTCGAGGCTGCAAGCTGAAGTTCGAGGATGGTGATGCTCAGTTGCAGTGTGGAGAAATCCACACAGGTTGCAGAGGATGGTGAAAGGTGGAGAATTCGAAGGCAGGGTGCCTTGAGCAGAAATCTGGGCTTGTGTTTACAGGGAAGGAAACTGGCATGCAAGGTCACTGTGTAGGTAAATGGCTCGGGGAGGATGGCAGAATTGATGAAGCTGGTTGTGTGAAATAATGCACAATGGTGCATGGATTTAAACCCAAGGTCAGTCAACCTTGGTTTACCAAATTTTAGAATTTGGCCACTGCATGTCAACTTACATGCAAGAAAGGCTGGAGTTTCAGTCTGAAGAAATATGCAGGCCAACTGGCCTAGCAAAACCATGGACAGACCACGGTTTCAAAATACTGCTCATGGCAAATTACCGATTTGCCCCTATTCGTAACTTGTCCGTTACAAGTTCGAATCGGGTGCCGTTTGTGTCTACGGGTTCGTATCGAAGTGTACAATACGAAAAAATACGTCGAAAGTACGGAAATAAGTGAATGGAAAATAATTGTCCACGTAGGACTCAATAAGCCATTAGGGGCATTTTCGTCATTTCACACCGTCGGGGAATAAAATACATTAAAATTAGGGACGGGATGTAACATACATCTTGTCAACAACAGTGGTACAAGATGTGTATTTATTAAAATCTAATCATGAAACAAATAATTTTATCATAATTTCTAATAGAAAATAAGAAAGCAATCATAATTTTTATCCTAGTACAAAACTTTAGTACATTAAATATCAAAATATACCCTAACATCTTGAGTTTCCTTTCACAATATTGGGTTTGAAGTTTTTTTTTCTTTATATAGTATAATAATGCTATCAAGGACTTACGTGTGAAAAGTCGAAAAAACAATTTCCTGTTAAAGTCACAAATTAAAGATAAACAAGATCGCGGAGCTCAAATCCAAGATTGAAGAGATGATGGAGGCTGCTTCAAATGTCACAAAATACTTGTGGTTTGTGTCATGAATATGCTATATGCATAATTCACAAAATTTAAATTTTCTAGCATATCATGGATGGTTAAACAATAAAAGCATGAAATAATTGAGAGATTGAACTCTTTTTAATAAATCTCAATCGAATGTCAGAGCAATTTTCGAAATTCACAAGAGCCACTTATACTTTTCATATTAGATATTAATATTTTAGCTACATTGTTGTAATTTATTCTATTGAGTTGCTTTTATAATTGGGAGTTTTAATGGAAAAGACAATTTTAAACTTTGTCTTAACCAAAAGTACCCTAATAAGTTTCTTTAATAAAAATGATAAACATTTTAATTAAAAGGACAAACTTTACCATAACATGACAAAAAACAAAAAGGCTCACATGTTGGAAGCAAAGGGCAATATGCAAGCTATAATTTTTTTTCCCAATTTGCCCATGACAGAATCCAAACTTTTTTAGCCCAAATCTGTCACTTTTTAATTACGAAAATGCCATTGAAACTTTCATTATTTACAAATATGCCATTAATCATTAAAATCCAAAGACCACAAGGGAAAAAAAATGAAAATTAATTTTTTTTGTTTTTTATAATCAGCCCAATACTCCTGATTATAACATATTTGGTTGGGCGCTTCAAAAATTAAAAAGAATTCAACAAATACACATAACTATTTATATATTATGCCAACTATTTCTAAAAGTATGTACTGACTGTTTCTAAAACCTTCATGTCCAAACTATTTCTAAAAATTTGTACCAATTGTTTGGACATTATTTCTAGAAATAGTCACAGTTTCTAGAAACAGTGGTCACCATGACACTATTTCTAGAAATAGTTTCATGGAGACCACTATTTCAAAAAACTTTCATCTCTTTTGTTCGAAAAACTCAAATATGACATTCCTTCAAAAGATTCAACAAAAAACTAGCAATTCCAACACCATAGCAAATAACATCAAATAACATCAAATGATCAATCAATAAAACCTAGGAAGCAAAATTCAAAATTTTCACAAACCCATCAAGGAAAAGGTCGGGAATTTTGAAGTGAAACCCTCCACCAACCTCCTCACCTTGCCCCAAACGAAAAAGTAAAATACAAAAAATACAGGGACTCTTTGATGGAAGTCGCAAGAGTAGGAACGCAGACTTAGAGGAAGACTAATTCGTTGACTTCCCATTTTTCTCCACGCGACGATGTCACAAAATTGCTACAAATTCGTCACAGAAACAACAAGAAAAGCAAATCGCCACGCACAAATGCAAGGCCGATTGAGTCTTCCCCATCCCAAGCCCTTGAAACGACGGGTCTACCACCATGTCCCATATGATCGCGTTGAACACTCCGTCCCTCGTCGCCCAAGCGAACGCCATCGGCTGCTTCATCTTCCTGTACTCCATCCACAGCAGCGAGTCCGTGTGCTCCAGCGCCGTTCGGATCTTGTCCGGGTCCCGCTTCGGAAACCCGACGGCCACGAACAGAGGGGAAAAGGTGTGGTTGTTAGAAACAAAAACGATAACAGAGGGAGAAAGGTTGCCGTCATGGGTAAAATAGGAAACTAAACCTATTATTTTGGTTGGGCCAGTTTTTTTTGGGCTGGTTTGATGTTGAGTTTGCCTTAATTATTAAATAAAAGTTATTAGGGTGCTTTTGGTTAAGATTCAAAATTTTTATGTCCTTTTCATTAGTTTTCCCTTTATAATAAGATGTTGGAGAAAACTGAATTTTTTTGTTTATTCTTTTCAATCCACATTTGGTTGAGGATAAACTAGATGCATTGCAAGTGACTTTCTACTTCCATTTGCCTTCAAACTGTTTTTAACAGATCTACAATAATGTCATACATAAGATGGTCTGATTGTTAATTTCAGCCTTCAACTCGGTGAATATGTAAAATCTTAAGTCTGATGTCCCATTTGTTTGCCTGTTTATGGTGTGAAAGATTGACCCATTTTTTGGTTTGTAACCTTCAAATGTTTCACTTGTTGATAAATAATTTTGGGTGCCTTTAATGGCACTCAACTTTTAGTTAAGTTTTGTTATACAAACAAAGGACTGGCTACAGTGCTCGCAAGCATTGGATGCTTACACCGATCTCAACCTCCTTCCCCCTCTCTCTCCTCCCTCCTCCCTCATTTTAATGGTGAGATCGGTGTGAGCATCCAATGCTTGCAAGCATCGTAGCCTACTCCTACAAACAAATCTAAATCTCAAAAGAAAGCAACGGTCAACCCAAACATTGGGTGCCAAGAAGACCTTTGCCTCAACGGTTATCCCATAATACCCTCAACATCAACAACGCTACTCATCAAAGCAAACGCATTATGGGAAGAGCCGGTAGTCGATGGAGGCCCCATGCGCATGATATGACCCTAGTGCCCAACAATGTTTGAACATCGTCCGCCTCCACACGTGGCCCATAGTTGTCGAACGTAAATAGAGCACACGATCTCTCTCTTCATGTACCCAAGAGAGCACATCTTGGGCAGCTATTAGACTCCGACGCATCAGTTACGACAACGGAATAAAAAGGAATAAATTACCAAATTTGCAATTTCATTCAAATGAGAAAATCTGTTGCATTCAATACTACTATACTAGAGCAAAAACAGAAGATTAATTCTACCTTTTAAATAAGACGTTCAAAGTTGATCCTCCTTCTTCAGCATTATTACACCACCCACAAACCTTCCGCCAAAAACTAAAAAAACACCATCCACCATCCACTGCTGTCCGCGGCCATCATCTAATTCATGCAGACAAGACAACGCATCCTAGAAATATCCTTGTCCCGATGGCTTAGAACAAGTTTTCTAGTCAAAGCATCATGTTATTATCTTTGATGTAGGCATAACTGCTGCGATTTCGCTTAGTGGAATAAATAAAGGGATTAGCAAATAAGAGCCTTAGGAGGTCACCACCCACCTCCACCAACATCTTCTCCACACCCGCAACTTCGCTTTCGATACTACCGAAATCGGAAATTATATTCGGTTGTTCTCGCATGAAAAACACGAAACTGGTCGGTGTTTTAATGGGTGTAGGCCTCCAAACTTACTATATAAATTATTCTTATAATAAGGAGTGTACAATTAAATTTTTAAAGTGTCAATAATAATTCCTTCTAATTTCTACTTACCTGCAACATGGATGCCCCTGAGAGTGTGCAAGTGGTGCCACGCACATAGCCCAAGTTCAGGCAAGACCCCAATTTATGATTTTATTTTACCTATATATAGTGTATATATTTAAAGGGAAACTAATAGAAAGGACGTAAAAATTTTGAATTTTAATCAAAAGCACCCTAATTACTTTTATTTAATCGTTAAGGCAAGTCCAACATCAAACCAACCCAATTAGACTGGCCCAACCAAAATAATAAATCTAGTTTTCGATTTTGCTCTTGACGGCAAGCCTTGGGCCGTTTGCCTCTCTTTCTCCCTTTCTTGATCTATCCGCCTAATCTATCTATCTCTCCCTTTCTCGATCATCTCTTCATCACTACGATGTAAGCCTTCTTCTCTTTCCTTTGTTCTTTCTGCAACTTTCGCTTTTAGTTCATATAATCCTCCTCTATGCAGCCAGAGAGTGACTCTCAAAGACCTCAATAGACTAAAACAGTTCTCACAAAAGCTAAATGGAAATGGCGTCGTAGTCATCCAGGATTTTGCTATGCTTGTTCTTCCTTCTCGTCGTGTTCTCCACCACGATCCGCGCCGAGGAGGCGGAATCGAAGGAGTACGTCCTCACTCTTGACAACTCCAACTTCGCTGACACTGTTAGCAAGCACGACGTCATCGTCGTCGAGTTCACACTCTCTGGTATGCAATTCGCATCTCGCTCATTTTTCACTGTTAATTCTGGTTACTTTGATGATTTGATCATTTCTCTTGTTTCGTTTGATTTGTGTTTGGCGTTTTGTGACTGGATCTGAAAATTATTATGAATTCATGTTTTCAATATTTTTGATTAAGCGATTTGTGAGGAATTGTTTTGGATTTGATTTCGCGGTTGAATATTAATGTCATATATGTGAATTCTTGTTCATGATGGTGAATTTAGATCTTACTGCATGTAGTGGTTGAATGCTCGATTTAGAATATATCATTATCTGTTCATCTGCATTTTACAGATTTTTGTTTTTTTTTAAATTTCTTTTACGTTTCTTGAAGATATCATTCGATTCCTCTGAATCTCAAGCTTCCCTATCAGTATAACATGCTCTATTATTTCTCTTTCGTTTAAAAAATTTGCATGTTGCGGTTTCGTTTCTGTTTTCAATTTTGGTTTTGTGGATTGTGTTTTCGTTCTCTTTTCGATTCCGTACTTCGATTATCGATTGCTACCGTTTCGCACTGTGTTTTTGTTTATATTCAGAAAATCCCAATCGTAAAACTAATTTTTTCTATTTCTTTGAATATTTATCGTTTCTAGCTCGATCGGTTTCTGGCTCGATCGGTTTCTGTTCATTTTGATTTATCAGTGCATTTGAATTATTTTTATACAATTCTCATAACAGATGTAAATTTTTAGACATTTTTGTGTCGTAAAAGGGATAAAATCGAATTTTTAACCATACGGTATGAATTTTGTGCAAGGATTGCTTAGGGAATCAATGCCCACATATATTAAGAAACTTTAAGATGCAGGAATCTACACTTGCAATGGCTTGATGATACATACTAAGAAGGTAAAAGTGAATTTCAGTTTTAATTTCTTAATTTGTGCACTTTAAGGTCCAATTTCTTTACTCGGATTTCTGTTTGGTAGAACTTGACTGGAATCAAAGGATTATCAGAGGCAAAAGTCGATAAGATATGCGAAGTTGCTGAAAAGTTAGTGGTTAGCACTTAGCACTCAAGATTTTCCATATTTTGAAACATTCATGTGTGATCTTTTGAAACGTTTACCTTGTGTTATTGTTCAGCTTCTCTATTGCATTAAACATTCTATCTTGGAACACTTTTCTCTCTATAAAGGCTGCATACGACGAGGTGGTTCAAATTCTTGACCCCCCAAGAGATGGGTTTAATCTTACCTTGAAGCTCAATCTCTCTAAACTTCTTCCAGATGAAGGTTCAACGAGTTCCTTTTCTAAGGTCATTATAGTGCTTGCCATTGCCATGGATATATGTGTTCAAAACATTTAGGAGATCTTGTTAAAGCCAAACAATGCAATGAATAATAGTCGTCGGGGTGTTTTTTTCCTAATTTGCTAGTATTATTTTCGAAGTTTTTGCATTTTGGTATGCATTTGGCTTGATAGACAAGATTGGCCACGTTCCAGATAAGTTTAGCTTCTTGAATTGGTTGGTTCATTAATATAAAATCCAACAATGTCTCACTTTATTTGGGTTGCTTTAGATTCTATTATACTAGATTATCCTCTGTCGGGCATAAAATGCTGATTCTTTGTGTAATGTTGGAGAGTGTATTATACTAACTAGCTCACATTCTAGATGGAAGAGAATAGATGGGCATTGTGTGAATGAGTAAGATTTTAATTTTTGCTAAAGTTAAAACTTAAAATGTGACAGTGGTAACTATAGAATCACAATTATATTAAGGTTGTTTGGTGATGATACAATGATGGTTAAACTGTTAACTTTATAAAGTGCTCTTACATGAGCTCTATTTTCAATTTGCGGTTTTGTTTTTGTTTTAGAATTTCTCCAGTCGAATTGATGATGGAGGTGCAGACAAGGGCAGCCGTGTTTGGAGGGCAGATGACGAACGTGGAGGTGAAGAGCTTGAACAAACGGTCATATATGGCATACACTTTTAGAAATAGTTGGCATATATAAAAATAGTTATGTGTATTTGTTGAATTTCTTTTCATTTTTGAAATTTGGTCTAGAATTAGACCCAAAACAAAATCAAAATCCGCTCCAATGCTAATACACAATCATTTGCATTTGTAATTTGGATCGAAAGATTTTAAAAACAATCGACATATATTTTTGGAAATAGTTGGTGTATATATATATAGTTATGTATTTGTTGATTTTTAAAAAAAAATTTAGAAATTCCTTTGGCAAACTTCCAATTTCATCTCTAAATAGTGACATAATTTGTAGAAATAGTGACACTATTTCTACAAACGGTGACACTATTTTTAGAAACAATAACACTATTTCTAGAAACTGCACCATTTCTAGAAATAGTGGTCACCATTTGTAGAAATAGTATCACTATTTCTAGAAACTGTGACACTATTTAGAGAAAAGATGACACTATTTCTAGAAACAGTGACACTATTTCTAGAAACAGTGACACTATTTCGAGAAACTGCACTATTTCTAGAAATAGTGACTATTTCTACAAATGGTGACCACTATTTCTAAAAAAATAATTTAAGAAATTGTATTATTTTTTAAAAAACTAACAAACAATTAATTGGATGGGATATTGCTACTATGTAATTTGAATGATTTTATTTGTAATTTTAATTTCATATGCAGTTTATGTTTTGTTGTTGAATTGTTAGATTTTTCAAGTTTTGCTATTCATGTTGCTTCATTATTAGGATGTATTATTTGATACATGAATAATAGAGAGTAGTGATAATTATAGCTTATTTTTGTACTTTTTGAAGAGCCCAATAAAAAATGTTATAATCAGGAGCATTAATCTGATTATAAAAAAAAAAAAAAAATTTCATTGTGGTCTTTGGACATTAATGAGTTAATGACGTATTTGTAAATAATGAAAGTTTTAATGGCATTTTCGTAAATAAAAAGTGATAGATTTGGGCTAACAAAGTTTGAATTCTATCAGGGGTAGATTGGGAAAAAACATTGTAGCTTGCATATTGGACTTTGCTTCTAGCATGTGAGCCTTTTTGTTTTTTGTCTCGTTGTGGTAAAGTTTGTACTTTTGATTAAAATTTTTGTCTTTTTCATTAAAAAAAGTTATTAGGGTGCTTTTGGTTAAGAAAAAGTTTAAAATTGTCATTTTCATTAAAATTCCCTATATTTAAAGGTGCACCAATTTATCAACTTAAGCTCTCAGCACAAGTGGTCTTGCGCTTCTTATATTTGTCGCTCAAACGGGCTTCGAATGCCTTCTGCTCCACCTCATTTTTCTGTTTTATTTAATTATTTTTTTGCGTTATATCAATTTATACTAATAAAAAAAATATTGGGTCTCGCACATGGTCTCTAAAATTTTAGGACCGGCTCTGACCTACAAGTGTGCATCGTGGCTTATAGTAACGAGAATGTACATGCATCCCACACACGAGTGATTGTAAATGATTTTGAGCTATTGATGCATGTAGGCATAGATTTGGTATAAGACCAACTCCAATGGTGGCCTATGGCCAATAACAAATATTGACCTTTGGCTTTTGGCCTTTGGCCAGAAACTGCATTTTCTCTCCAATGGTGAGGCCTAAATTTTAGGCCGAAAAGTTGTTAAATATTGTTTTAGCCTAATATTTTTTTTCCGTTAACTTTAAAAAAAAATGTATTTGTTTAGATTAACTTAGCTTAATTTTCTGAACATTTTGACCTAAAAATATTTAAATTCCGATAAAGTACGAAAAAATGCAATTTGGCAACTCCATAAACGACACTCCCAAACCACACATCCTACCAACAACACTCTGAACACATCTACACCATACATCCTACCAACAACACTCTCAACACATCTACACCATACATCCTACCAACAACACTCTCAACACTTCCACACCACACATCCTACCAACGACAAACAATTCATTTATTCTATTTAAGAAGTAGTTGAACATTCCAACACACACCAATTTCTTCAAAATCATTCATCTATCAACACACACCATCATCTTTCATACTTTATTCGCTTAATGGGTTCAAGAAGGCGAAGTTTGGCGATGCAGATGCTACAACTTCAATCAAATTATGATCGTGATGAAGAAATAATGAATGAGGCAGCTGCATTAACCATTTCAATGATGGGTGATGTCGACAATGCTGAGTCTAGTCATCGCGGTTCAGTCCCTGGGCGTAAGTTCCATTTCCGTGATAGAGTAAAAAGGCATGAAGACCTCATGAGGGATTACTTCTACATAAATTGTTCATTTCCTGCTGAAAAATTTCGGCAGCGTTATCGGATGAGAAGAGAGTTGTTCCTATCCATCTTGAATGAAGTTGTTGCGCACGACGACTACTTCATGAGGAAGAGAGATGCTACAGGCCAACTTGGTTTATCCCCAGAGCAAAAGCTGACTTCCGCATTCCGAATGTTGGCCAATGGATGCTCTGCAGACACAACCGACGAATATTGTCGATTAGCTGAATCCACGGCACTTGAAAATCTCAAGCGGTTTTGCGTGGCTATTCAAGCCATATATGGGCGTGAATACCTTCGAAGGCCAAATCGCAATGATCTACAGAGGCTTCTGCGTAAGGGTGAGAAGCGAGGGTTCCGTGGCATGATAGGAAGTCTAGATTGTATGCACTGGGAGTGGAAAAATTGTCCTACGGCATGGGCTGGTCAATTTAAGGGTCGTCACAATAAGCCAACTATCATTCTTGAAGCTGTGGCGTCATATGACACTTGGATTTGGCATGCATTCTTCGGTGCTCCTGGGTCGAACAACGATATCAACGTTCTTTGGTCTTCTCCTCTGTTTGACGATGTTGTCAATGGATGGGCACCCGAATACAGGTACAATATAAATGGTCATCAGTACGAACTAGGTTATTATTTAACAGATGGTATCTACCCTAGGTGGTCTACATTTGTGAAATCTTATGCTCACCCCAACAGTGAGAAGAAGAAATTGTTTTCGAAGAAACAAGAGGCATATAGGAAAGATGTGGAGAGAGCTTTCGGGATACTTCAGGCTCGATGGACAATAATTAGGGGGCCTGCACGAATGTGGTGCAGGGAAGACTTACACTCAATCATGATGACGTGCATTATTTTGCACAACATGATTGTTGAAGATGAGTTTAAAGAAATTGAAGAAGATTCCGATGAAGAAGATGATGACCCAAGATCAAGGGCGAGAGCAAGTGCAAGAGAGGTTGAATATTTGGCGGCTACCACATACGAGACTCGACAAGATAGGGTGACACTGACAGAGTATATGAGGCGTCTTAATAGGGTTCATGCTCCGGAAGGCCATGACACCCTTTGTAGGGATTTGGTTGAACATATTTGGCAACGTGAAGGAAATCAAATGGTTGAAGATGCAGAGTGAAGGGTTTGTGTGCTTGTTTTTCTTTCCAATAAAAGTATGCTTGTTTGTGTGTTTGCCTTTCTTCAAAATAAAGGTTGTTTTGTTGTCTTTCTTTTTTTCAAGTTATTGAACTTTTTTTCGGGATATGAAAGCATACAATTGCATAAAATACCATTATTATTAATGCTTAAATTTAAAATCAAACAACATAGGTGGAGGGCTTGGGTTGATCATACAACATTTAAAATCAATCAATAATTAAAACTGCATGGTACAATAATTAAAACTAATATGGTGGAGGACTTGGGTGAAAGCTATAACCAACATCATCAAAAAGGGTGCGCCTTGATAAAATTTCATCTTGCTTCTCACGAAAAAACCTCTTCCTCCTTGGAGTAAATTTGTCGAGATCCATGTGTTGTTTGATTTGTCCCGGTAGCACCATCTTCGCTAATATTGATCCATGCCTTGCACAAAGCTATATCTTCATCTTTAGACCAATTTGGTAATTTTGTACTAATTTTTGGCATCTTGAAATTTTTGTAGAAGTGGGTAGAAGGAGAATGAAAATTTGGAAGTGGGTAGAAGAAGATTGCTAATCTAGAAGTGGGTTTAAAATGATTTAGAAGTGGGTAGAAGAAAAAATGAAATTTGGATGAGGAAAGGGAAGGAAATTGATTTTGTGTGGATGTATAACCAAATAAATGGGTATTTATAGGGTTTTTGGGTGAAATTTCTGAACAAATATTTTTTATTAATTATTTTAGCCGTTGGATTTTAATTTGGGCCGTTGGATGATTTTTTTTACCGTTAGATTTGATCTCATTTGATCACAGCCGTTGGATTAAATTTAAAAGTAAAAAAAAAAAAAAAAACAAGTTTGAAATCTGACCGTTGGATGATCCAATGGCCGAGTGATCTCAGCCGTTGATCTCTAACGGATACTTT
This sequence comes from Gillenia trifoliata, assembly GCA_018257905.1. Lineage (NCBI taxonomy): Eukaryota > Viridiplantae > Streptophyta > Magnoliopsida > Rosales > Rosaceae > Gillenia > Gillenia trifoliata. The sequence continues at coordinate 8,023,090 of CM031084.1, read as the reverse complement.
CGGTGGCAGACAAGCGTGACGTCACCCACGTGATCCAGCTTCCGCGCCAGGCGCGTTGCTCGCGTTTCGCGAGTGGTTCCCTCTGCGTGCCTTGCACGCTCCCTTTGCCCAGTCGCAGGGCGGGTCCCACATGTTTTGGCCGGGCCAATTCTTTGGCCAATTTCTGTCTTTTTTTTGGTTGGGTTACCTTGGGCCTATTTCTTGCCCACCATTGGAGAACCAAGTCCAAAGGCCTATGGCCTAAAAATGTTGGCCTTTGGCCACCATTGGAGATGGCCTGAGTTTAGCTAGACTAAAAAAATGATAAAAATCCATGAAAGGGCTAAGTTCATATAACTATTCAAATTTTATGTGTAATTCTAATTTGGTCTCAATCTCGGGTCCAACTTCCATACTACGTAGTATGAAATACTACGAGCATTGGATGGTTTGGATTCATGGGACCCACGAGATCCATATCATCCAAAACAATCCACGTCATCCAATGTTCGTAGTATTCCATACTACGTAGTATGGAAGAATTTTCGCTCAATCTCTTAAAATATTCAAAATAACTACCGAACGTTTTAAAAAAAATAGACATCCATTAAGTCATCAGCATTAAATGATGACCTTGACAAGTATTTAAGCGAGATTTCACTCTCATGTCACTTATAAAGCTTTAAATGCCCAAACCGATCTCTTTTAACTAGACAAAATTAGTGTTTAACTTGATTAAAAAGAGTCAATTTGAGGATTCCGAATTCTAAAATGACGTGTTAGTGAAAATTAGCTTCAATATTTGTTCATACCACCACTTAACAGTAATGACATCGTCAGTCATCACTTAATGCTGGTGACCTAACAAGTTTCTATTTTTCAAAATGTTGGGTAGTTATTTGAAATGTTTTAAAAGGTTGAGACCTGTTAACGCAGGGTCCTTTTAGATCCTTAAAAATAATCTAGTTGTAACTGGACCCATTGATATGGGTCCAGAAGAAGCCCAATGAAGGAAGAGAAGTGCACAACCATTAGGCTAGCAAATCAACCCAATGAGACCAATTAACATAGCACCATTATAGATATTGATGCTGACCACTACAAACAACGGCCTACTGCTTTGGATTCACTATCGACAAAAAAGACAAGCGTTTAAGTTAGAAAGTACTTTCAAACCACCCAAGATAGTTGATAGACCTGACAACTTTATGGCACGAACCCCCAAGCACAGAGCTGCCTAGAAATTGACTCCCAGCCACACGTTGGGCCATCAATAAGAACATAGGTCTTTGAAATGACTTAAAGGTTGTCAGACCTAGCGATCGGGTGAAGACTTTTTTAACCACTTGAGGCCGAGCATGGTGGTCAGTATGTGTTAGTCTAGTGATCTATGCCAATGGCTTTTAACAACTGCCACTTCTACTCTATGTGTCACTTAACTAATGGAGGAATAGCCAACAAGCCATGTGTACGTGTTAAGTTCATTTAATGCTAAAGTGGTGGAATGTTCAACGATCCAAGACCTTTTGGACTCACTCAAAGCCTATATAAAAGAGATGAGTACCTCTTATAAGGGGTCGGACACAGAAAAATAGACTTACATTACATTGTTACCAAGCGTTTTTGTAATCCAAATTTTATATATATATATATATATATATACAGATCACTATAGTGGATGTAGCCTAGTTTTAGGGGTGAACCACTTAAGCCTTATTGTCCATTATTCAAATATCTTATCCCGAGCCCTCAAGGGTTGACCATACTGGTCTTTGTTGACCTCCCAGTTTTGAGCGTTAACAAAACCAATTTTGGAATCACCTTTAAACGTTGGGTAATTATTCGTACTTAACCCAAAATAAAAGAATACAAGCACTCACAAACATGTAATCAAAGAGAATGCCTTACATGATACTATGTCTTTTGCAAGTTTGTTTCCACATGACATTATATTATTGGTCTTGAACACTACAGTGACAATATGCTTTTTCATGTAAGTTGCTACTATGACTGAAACATGCTTATATAAGCGCCAATATACCACATGCTATCTCTTACACATCCCGATCCCAGACACGCCAGGTGTCGGGAAGTGCTGGCCGACACGCGTTAGGTGACGAAAGCCATTTAGAAAGATTGAAGAATAAATAAAGAAAATTGAATTAAATAAGGGTCAGAGTGCACGAAGTGTGCGAGCGGAAGAATAGTAATAAAATAATGAGTTGTGAACAGAGTAGAGGATACAAAATAATTACAAGAGTAGAGAACCCCTACATTGTCATACCACTGCGTCTCGACGTCACAAGCTCCAAGCCAACTAATCCTGGAGGGGCGCAAAACATAAAACAGTGAGTGGGTCAAAAAGCAAAGTTTGATAAAACCGTTGTTTTCAAAAGTCTACTAACCCCTCGCTGAAAACAAGTATAGTTTGAGAAAATACGTCATACCCTCAGGCATGAACCTCAAAATATTATAAGAAAATACACGGGTACTCCCCGATAATGATTTACTGACATACTCACCCATATGTAAACACACAAGTCCACGTGGCTAAACCACAAGGAACAGGCTAGGTATAAAAGTAATACGCTGAGTACTACAATGACGCGAGTCTAACGTTAAGCGTTGGTGCACAAAGTGCGTCACACAAGTTCGAGTTACCTAGTGCAACCTAGAACAGGCTAGTACCTACAATGGATCCAAAGCTGCGTAGCGGTACTGGTAGTGACTACTCCAAACGTCAAGGCTAGTCATGGCCATAAGACTGAGTACTAATACCTGGGGTGTTATACATCTACTGATGAGCAACAGTATAAAACATGTATGACAATATAATACGAATGTTCTACCTCCAACAAACGTGAATGATATGAATTATGCTAACAGTTTGAAGAAAGCATTGAAAAAACCATACGTACATATACATTTATCAAAACAAAGACCCACTCACTCACCTGTAGGTAGCCGGGTCGTTGCCCCCCCCGCCCCCCCGGTCCTTGGTAGCCTCGGTAATCCTCTGGATAGGTCTCACCTATATGAGATATCACCGTAATAATGATTAAACTCATAAAGGTTACTAATTAATTAAACCTATCCCTTATTTGCTCAACACGGAGGTCCAAAACACCTCGAAAAAATATCATACGTACTGCCCCTAGGTAGTATGCGTCGTCACGAGTCGCCTCGCGAAGACGAAATTGAAAAAGGAGTCCCCACGTGCCCCCACGCGAGGCTCAAACGCGGCAAGCCGCGGCTCCACGCGCGGCTCCATGCGCTGTCACGCGCGGCTCAGCCGAGCCGGTTAGCACTGGTCACCCCTACCAAAACTCCGGTCGCCGGCGGCTCCACGCGCGGCTCAGCCGAGCCGGTCAGCACCGGTCTGAACCGGTTTGCTAACGTCAGCAAGGCCGGTCTGACCCGGTTTGCTGACGTCAGCGCCGGTCACCCCTACCAAAACTCCGGTAGCCGCCGCCGGCCGCCGTCGCCGTAGCCGGAATCTGGGAATTTTGGCCGGAATTTCTGGGTAATTTTCAAAGCTTCATAACTTCTTCATTTCAAGGCCAAATTGCACGATTCAAGTACCAAAATGAAGCTAGGAGTGAGGAGAATAATATTTTACCATTTTGGGGGCCAAAAACTGGCCAGAACTGGTCTGAAAATGGGAAGAAGCACGATGCAAAAATGCCGATTTTGGTTTTGTTGATTCTCGGCCAACCACTGTCATCTAAGGCTCGAGCAAGGTACAATGGACATCCAGGAACACAATGGTGATGAGTTTGAGGTGCTTCGAACTCGATTTCACCGAGAAATGGCCGAGACAAGAATTCGAGCCTCGTCAGAAAATTTGAGAAATCTGGGTTCTTGGTTTCCAGGGTTTACACTGGTGTAGTTAGGGTAGTATGAGGTTGGTGAAGTTGTCTGCAAACTCACTTGGCCAAGGAATGGCCCAGTGAAGGTAGAGGAAGACCACGGGTGGGAGAAGTAAAAGTGTGAGTTTGTGTGGATTTGCAGAGACAAAGGGAGAGAGGGCTCGGGACAAAGACAGAGACAAGATCCAGAAATTAAGGGACAAGGCCACATGGGCCAACAGGATTTTGGGCCCTAGCCCAACCACCAATCTGTCCCAAAATAAAAAAATACTGAGTAACGTCGGTCATCCAACGCCCGTAAAATATTCGTTCGGAGTCCGAACGACGTCCCGCTCGCATCCATGAGTTCGTAACGACGAGCACGACAAGAAAATAAAAAGGGAAGGGTCGTACGAGTTACGACGCAAAAGTCAACCGAATGGTCAACCAAGGGCATTTTCGTCATTTCCCACTTTCGAGAATAAAATAATTCTAATTTTCAAAACGGGCTGTAACAATCTCACCATTCTTCCATTAGAGAAAAAATACGAGAATGATCACATTTTATTTTAGGTAACAAAAAAAGGGCTAACTACATTTTACACGCTCAAGGGTTCATGTGATTTTTAAATTGAGCCATGAGGTTTCAATTTTTTCACATTGCCCCTAAGGTTTTGAAATTGTATCAATTTACACCTTTTGTATATTTTAAATTGTATCATTTTAAATGTACATATGAGAAAATGTGACGAGTTAATTAGAGTAATGTGTTCACTTTATAGCACTTGAATTTGAATTTCCCATATTTTAGATTCAATTGTTTAGACTATTTTTTTTTTAAATATATAGAAAATAATGTTTTTCTTACAATGTAAATAATTAAAATAAATAAATAAAGTTTCATGTTGAATGAAATTTTTATGAATAACTTATATGAAAAGAAAATTTTACAAATTATAATTACCAAATTGAACAAAATCAAATAACAACAATATATTGTTCACATGTTGACGAATCTATCAATCACCAACAAATTGTAATTTAATTACTTTAGCTTATTTTTTAAGAAAATATAAGCTTATTGTCGCGCGCGTTAGCGCGGGTTGAGAGGCTTGGTGCGCGGGTTGAGAGGCTAGTTAAGTAACGTGTGAAGTCATTAATAATAATAATCAAACAAAATAAAACCCTAACATAAGCTGCGACGCAAAATCCTATATAAACAAACGCAGCCGCACACGTTGAAACCCTAGCTCTTTCAAGCAACCCACCTTCTTCATATCGGTCCTATTCGTCCTTTTCTCTCTGCTATATTAAACCCTATCCCCAAACAGTCACTTCAGCCCCCGCACTCTTCCCCCATCGCACCCCAGAATTTTCCCCAATCAGGTCTGAAATTATCCAATCGGATATTGTTTTTTGAATTGCTAACGCTAAATTCGCAGCAGTTCTTAGACTCTGGCTTCTCGATTTCTCATCGGAGTTTTTATTTTTTAGGTTTTTGAATTCACAGAGCTTCGAAACGATGTCGGACGATGAGAGAGAGGAGAAGGAGCTGGATCTCACGTCTCCGGAAGTCGTCACCAAATACAAGAGCGCCGCTGAAATTGTTAACAGTAATTTCCTAGCTTTTTCTATAGTTTTTAACACTCCCGTAAATTTTGAATATTCATACGCTTTTGTGGATGAATGTATTGATTGATTTGCATTTGGAAAATTTTGCAGAGGCTCTGCAGCTGGTAATATCCGAATGCAAACCGAAAGCGAAGATTGTGGAACTATGTGAGAAAGGAGATTCATACATCAGAGAGTAAGTAATATATTTAATTTACATTTTTTAAATAATCCCATAAGTTGATTTTTCATGTTGGCATTGGAATTTTATTGCTTTTTGTTGGAAAATTTGTACGTTTTTGTTGTTTTTTGTATCTATTGTAATGAGATTATTAATGGGTTGTGTTGTTTTTGTGTATTAAGGCAAACTGGTAACATGTACAAGAATGTGAAGAAGAAGATCGAACGAGGCGTTGCCTTCCCAACTTGCATTTCTGTGAACAACACTGTATGCCATTTTTCTCCCCTTGCCAGTGATGAGTCAGTGTTGGAAGAAGGCGATATTCTGAAGATGTAAGTTTTGTTTCATAAGCTAATTTTGGTATTTCTGATATTTTTGAGATAGAGTTTGTGCATTAGATAATTTAGTTTGGACTGTTATCTCGTATGTGTAAACATACTGATGGAATTTTGTTCTCCTGCAGTGATTTGGGCTGTCATATTGATGGATTCATTGCCGTAGTCGCGCATACTCATGTTCTTCAAGCAGGGCCAGTCACAGGAAGGGCTGCTGATGTTGTTGCAGCTGCTAATACTGCTGCTGAAGTTGCATTAAGGCTTGTTAGGCCAGGGAGAAAGGTAATTTATTGTAGAGTTATTACACTTTTTCTCTAATAGGTTACTGGATTGTGCGAGGATGCTGAGTAATTGCATTATTTGTTTGTTTAAGCTTTTTCGCTTTGTGGTCTTCTATTTTGATGTTATACTTTGAATTGTCATTTGCTTTTTTGTTTTTGTAACCGTAAAAGATGTGTTTTATACTCATTGCACCCCCTAATGATGAAATGTTAGTATAAGCTATGGACTTTCATCCAAATGATGCTTTTTGTCATAGTTACACTGAAGGGGAAATCTATGTTATTCAATTGTCAAGTTGTCATAGTTCCACCTCTTGGATATTTTATTTATTTTATTTTTCATTTTTTCTCGTGTCATATTCTCAGATGGTAGCTGGTAGGCTTAGATCTGCACAAGGTTTCCATCTGTCTTTTAGCTAGAAATGTCAAGTTGTCCTATTACTGATGTGTGTCAGCATGATCTCTCTGCAATTTACAATGATTAAAACATATCTTCCTTATGAATTAGGTTTTGAAGGCAACTTTGCCGAGGTGATAAATGATAATTTGATTTCCTCTTTTTCCCTGTTGCCTATATTATGCTTGGCTATTGATGGGCTGCTCTGGTTGGACATATCTACATTGTTCATCATATTGTCCTCTGAGCCAACACCACTTCAATCTCCTAGAATATACTTGCATGCTTGTTTGACTTTCGGCTATCCTAATGCTGCTTTTATGGGATATCCTAATGCTGTTTTACTTAGACTATTGTTGTGATGTTTCTTTAATTAACATGATCTCTCTAGATGATGAAAATCTATCACTGGCTATGGATTTAATCCGATTAAGCTTTTTGTCATAGTTACACTGATGGAGCATCATGTATCTTTCATTCATTTTTTGGACCCTTGCACATTTCTTCTTCCAATATATGAATTGGTTGTCATGTGTATTCTGATCAGTGCAGGGAAGTTAGAAATATATAGAGAAGCTAGTTAGGTTTTCTATTTTACTTGTTTCTATCATATGATCAGATTTCATGTTTGTTTTGGTTTAATCCTTGCACTGATTTTGGTCTTATCGATGCACAGAATTTGGTCATTGATACCAACACCTTACATGCACTTCCACAGTTTGTTACTTTTTCATCTCTTCCGCATACTTTATAGTGTTCCTTGCTTCTATATGATGAATACTTGTCAAAAGCTATGGGTCAACGTCCAAGTGAGGCTTTATGTCATAGTTACTCTGATAGGATTATTATGTGAGCATATTTGATAGTTGTAGGCAACTTTGCCGAGTGATCGATTATCCTATCGGTTTCCTCCTTTCCTTGTTGCCTAAATTGACTAGCTATATTTGGTGTGTAGTGCAGATGTATTATGTGTCTGTCCAATCATCATTCAAATTGGCTAACATTCAAGGGTTTGCCCTGTTTATGAATACATTGCTATGTGAAGCATAAAGAGAAACCTAATTGATCAATCCATTATTGTAGGCAACTTTGCCGAGGAAATTGAATCTTATTGATTTCCTCTTTTTCCCTGTTGCCTAGACCAACTGGCTACATTTTGGTGCTAGTACAGATGTATTTGTTGTCTGTGCAATCGTCATTCAAATTAGCCTACATATTTCTTCCAAGTCATACTTTGTGCTATATTTGTTGTCAGTTTAAACATGTACACATGAATGCTGTTTGTTGTTTAGTAAAGCATAATTCTTTTTCTTCTGTTTCGATTACTACATTATACAAATTTTTATGTTATTTACTTTTTGTGCCAACAGAACAAAGATGTAACGGAGGCAATACAAAAGGTTGCAGCAGCTTTCGACTGCAAAATTGTTGAAGGTGTTCTTAGCCATCAGCTCAAGCAGTTTGTGATAGACGGGAACAAGGTCATATTAAGTGCTTCTAATCCAGAGACAAGAGTTGACGAGGCAGAATTTGAGGAGAATGAAGTTTATGCAGTTGATATAGTCGCAAGCACAGGTGAAGGCAAGGTAATAAATGAGTTACAATCAGCAAGCCTAACCATCATTCGGTTACATAATTATTTGACTTTTGTATTAATGCATTTTATGTCACTTATCAGCCTAAGCTGCTGGATGAGAAGCAGACGACTATCTACAAGAGAGCTGTTGACAAGAGCTATCACTTGAAGATGAAAGCTTCGAGGTTTATTTTCAGCGAAATTAGCCAGAAATTTCCCATCATGCCATTCACTGCTAGGTTTGTTAACTTTATGTTATTTTGTCACTAGGTCTTCAGCTTTTATTGGTTTTATTAAAGAAACTATTTTGTCTTGCTATTAGAGCTTTGGAAGAGAAGAGGGCCAGGCTGGGTTTACTTGAATGCGTCAACCACGAGCTTTTGCAGCCATATCCTGTTCTGCATGAGAAGCCTGGTAAAAATCTTTCCTCTGGACTGGTTTTCGGGAAACCCTTACTTTCTCAATCTCAGTCTCAATCTGATTCTATGAATTGTTGATTTCGCAGGTGACTTTGTTGCTCATATTAAGTTCACCGTCTTGCTAATGCCAAACGGATCAGACCGGATCACATCTCATCCTGTACAGGAGTTGCAACCCACTAAACAAGTAGATGATCCTGAAATCAAAGCCTGGTTGTCTTTGGCCACAAAGAAGAAGAAAGGTGGTGGAAAGAAGAAGAAGGGTAAGCTGGACAAGTCTATCGATTACTGTTTAAGTACGTCCTGGAGAGATTGTAGGGTCATTTTTTTTTTTATAGTTTGGATTCTGATGTCTGTGCACATTGTAGGCAAGAAGAGCGATAAGCCCGAGGAGTCTACAGAAGCTGAACCGATGGATGCAACAACAAATGGTGCTGAGTCTCAAGCATGAGCCTTTGTTTCGTATTTCAATTTTGGTTCTTCTCTCCCCCCACTGTATCTGGTTGGAAGTTGGATATGAATTGATTTAATATAGTGTTCAGACGTTGATTCTGGCCGGGTTTTCTCTATATGCAATTCCGGAACTCCCTGTTTTTTGAATGTTTTTAGATTTTGTAGTCGATTAACGTCAAATTTAAAGTTATATAAAAATGTAGTATGGCAATTTACTTCATTTGGGAAATTGGTTTTTGCATGTTGCCCTTAACTCTTGAAAACACTTCATATCATTTGGAGTCTTAAGATTTTGTGGACGAATCATTGGAAATGAAACGCTTATTAGTTCGAGGTTTTGTGTAGTTTTCGCCTTTTCAGAAGGAAAAGGATTAAAGAATTTGGGTTTTTGTGTGGTTTCAATAAATTCAATTTTAATCCCACTTTGTCATCGGAAGTTCAAAAGTCGTCATTTTACACTCTAAAACTCAAATTGTGATCCACTTTGGCTTGGTTCTGTAAATTCCATCCATCCAATAGACGTTAAATTTGCTGTGATAAGATGCTACGTCGAATTGAGTAATAATTTTTAGGCGATACGTAATAGTTTAGGTTGGGGTGGGATGTCGCTTCCTTTAAATGGTGAAATGCTTCTTTTTGAATGGTGATATCGAATTGGTTGTAATGCTGCTTGCCTTTTGTCTCTTATTTCCAAATGCCTTTTGATAATCTATTGTATCACAATCCTTTTCCAAATGTCACATCCAATCGCGAAACCAGGACCACCGTGAGATTCCACCAAGTTCCGAGTTGGGACACCAATCTCCACCCGTCCACCACCACTATTTCAATCATCTAGCCCCAATCACCAATTCATAAAAGCTAAACGCTTGATGTCGTTCCAGGTAAGGGTGGGCACGGGCCGGGCCGGGCCCAAAAATGGAGGAATCGGAGTGGACCCGTTTATATTTGAAACGGGGCGGGGCGGGGCGGGTTGTCAAATTTGTAGAAGTGGAACCGGACCTAATCCGGACCGTTTGAAACGGGCCGGGTCCTACGGGTCCACGGGTCCAATTTGTTTAAAAAAAAAAAAAAAAAGACAGCAAGCAGCAAGCTGCTGCTGCACTAAAAAAAAGGCAGCAAGCAAGCTGCTGCCTGCAATCTAAAATTCCAACTATCCAAAAGGCAGCAGGCACAACTATCTCATCATAGAGACAAAGATCCCTGGTGTGCTCCTCGTCAAGCTCCAGAATCCTCGTACCCGCCGCTCCCTTACAGTAGAGCAACCTTGTATCGAAGTTCACGTCGAAGCCTCTTCCTAATGCCTGTACGGAGTTCACAGCTGTGTGCAAAGATGCTGCATTTTCTCCCATTTCTCACCCCTCACTCTTTCTCTGATCACGGATGATAAAACCCGACCCGAAATCCGAGACCCAAAACCCAGTTGCCTGTTATGGTTCTGGTTCTGGAGTTCAATTCGAAGGACCAAGGTGGAAACTTTCCCGGAAACCCACAGGGGATTGGAAAATCAAAACGTTTTGTGAATTGGTTTTTTGGAGATTTCTCCGTTCGACCATTTTCTCGAGAAAGGTCGGGACTTGTTCTTCAGCTGTCCCCCCTCTCTCTCTCTCCTTTCCCTCTCTCTCTCTCCCCTCTGTGTTCTTCGGCTGCTAAGTTTGACTGGGAAAAATCTTCGATTCGAAATCGATACGTTGAACAAGTTGGAGCTCTTTCTCCTACCTCCTCTAGATCTCACAATCCATTGGAAAGATTATCCAATCTTTCTCATTCTCTTTCTGTGTGTGTACTCTCTCTCTCTCCCTCTCTCGCCCTCTCTCTACAGTTCTCTCTATCTCTCTCTACAATTCTATCTCTCTCTCTCTGTAAATTTGAAGTTGGGTAGCAGCGATGGAGAGATTAAATCAACGGTTGTGAGTGTTGTGAAACGGTCCGGGCCGGGGCCTCGTTTGCTAGCATTTTTGGACCCGCCCCGCCCCGCCAATTTCGTAGACCCGCCCCGCCCCGCCCCGTTGTTCCTTCAAAAATTTTGGACCCGCCCCGTACACGCCCCGAATCGGATGGACCCGCCCCGACCCGCGGGTCTAGAGCCCGTTTGCCCACCCCTAGTTCCAGGAACCCGTCACTTTTGTGGAAGTAATTGAATCTCAAACAACCCTAATTTTTTTCCCAAATGACCCACAATAATTGATTAGCACCATACTAAAATCCTCATAATCCTTTCAGCTCGGTCTGGCTCCATCTATTGCCCCGCTGCCATACAGAATTTAAAGCTAGTCACCAATTAGGATGAAATTACTATTTTACCCTTACACGCCAGCATATTTAATGTTTTTTTAATGGAATAAACGGAATCAAACCAAAGTGGATCAAATTTTGAGTTTTAGGGTGTAAAATGACGATTTTTAAGTTTCAGAGGGCAAAGTGTGATTAAAATTGAGTTTCAATGACCATAGCTAAAAATAAGCCTTTTCTATATCATAGTAATTAAGTATAATAGTAAACACTGATGCAAGTTACGTGAAATTATAAACGCAGGAAACTCAAGAATCATAATGATCTTGTGACATAACATGCTTTGAATGTTGATTTGATAGTCCATTGTCTTATGAAAACATATGAGAATATCTCGGGTTAGCCCACCTGAAAACACACGCTCATCTACCAGCTACGAATCATATATGATCGGTTGAAGAAAGAAGAAAAGATCGATGAACAATTAAGCGAGACTTTGCCTTAAAGACCAATGAAATGCGAACCCAGAAGCTTTATTACACAAGTTCTTTGAAGACCTCTTGCTTCTGCTTCCCTGCTTACTTTTGCTATCACCTCAACAACTTTCAACCTATCTGCCAATTTGTTAGTTTTTGCAGTAAAAAGTAAATGACGATGTGACAATTTTATTGAGTAGTTAAATAAGCCTCAAGCATACGACACAAGATATGGTATGATGAACTAACATCACGGTTAAGATTTTAATAATTTGGATTATTGGATAATTTAACTTTATATTCATTAGATTGATAAGTAAACGAAAATAATATTTTTTCAATTTAATTATAACCGTTCATTTTTCATACTATAAGTGTCAATTGCTAACATTATATTATTACGCGAGAAGATTTCAAATTGGACTCCCATAAAAATACAAGTTCAATACGTAGTTATGAACTTATGACGATCACCCCGTGTTTGATTTCCGGAAAAAAATAAAATAAATTAACCGCTAAAATTTTATGGCGCGTATGGCATTCCTCTCCGCTGAGTCACCCAAACGCAGAGCGTGCCGAAGCAAAGCGCGTGCAGGCGGTGCGTTTCCTTAACAGTTAACACAATCAAGAACCTTGAAATTCCATTGGTCAGTTTGCGTGGGAACACGTCACACCGCCACGTGTACCTAACGGCCTTATAAACCACCGAAGTATCTGGATTCGTTTGGAATCCCGCGAAGCTCCTTTATAAGCCCTCGATTTCAATCTCCTCCCCTTCTCTCCGTCTCTCTCAGCCGAAAAATCCAACAAATCGCGCAGTTCGCAGCCGAAAAATCTCAGAAAAAATTTCGGATTCCGATATGGAGAACCGGTTCGCAGTCTGGATCTTCATGTCGGCGCTGCTTTTCTTCCTCTTAACCCTGGAAGCGAAAACTATAGACCCTTACAAGGTACGGTTCTCGATTTTCTCTTGTTTTTCTTCTAATTTTCAATTTTCCATCTTTTTCCAGTCTAATGTGGATGAACTGAAGGTAAAGAAAGCGCATTTGAGAGTGGAGTTTTCTGATCGAATCGCTTTCGATAAAACCCCGCTGGATTTTGAAATTGGAAGGAAAAGGACATAATTTGACGAATTTGTTATTTTTAGCTGATGTTTGGGTTTGTACTTATTTACCAATATTTTTGAAATTGGATTAAAATTGTTATCAGGTCCTTGGAGTGGAGCGGAATGCAAGTCAGCGCGAAATTCAGAAAGCGTTCCACAAGTATGTTCCAGTAACCCTTTATGTACAATGTACTTCATTAATTGTGCTAAACCACTGGGAATGAGTTTTTGTTTGTTGGGGGGTTATTGGGTGGGTATCGAAAGTATTAATACTCAGGGCTCGTTTGGGATTGCTTCCAGAGGAAGTGCTTTGATTAGAAGCACATTGACATTTTCATTAAAAATCCAAGTGCTTAGGCTTAAAAGTTCCTGGAGAAGCATTTGGTAGGTGCTTCTTCAAAAAGTGCTTCTAGGACCTAGGGTCACTTCTAGCTTTTTCTGTCAAACGCATTTATTTTAGAAGTACTGTTGATTTTCAAAAAGCACTTTTAGACCTTCCAGTTGCAATCCGAAACCGGCCCTTAATGTGACCTCTAAGCTCATTTATCATTTATGATAAGTGGGCATATATCATTTAGGATGGTGGTCTCTGCGAAGTGCTGTTATTGGTTTGGGTCGAGTTGGGGTTGGCTCAAGTGCCAAACCATAATTTTTCAGACTTAACTTTTGGCACTGTGGTCCAGTTTTCATCTGCAGCCTTGTTAGAATAAAATTTATTAACCATTATTTGCTGTGAGGGCACCTTCGTGGTGATGTTGGGCAATCACATATGTATTTGTGCGCCTTTTGAGCTGTTTGTATAGGACTTCAGTTTAAAGACTGAAAGCTTGTGCCATTACAGCATTTTAGACTTTTCGTTGTCAGATTAAGTAGTAAATTGTTTTCTTTTGTCTAATTTGATATTAGGAGACTAATATATGTTTCATCTCATGCTATAGAAAAATAAAATGTTGTCTTTTAAGTTAAGGTTTCTCAATTTTCTGTGAAAAAGAGGAATGGTTCTGCTTTTTCTTTAAGATAATTTTGATTGATTTCCTCAATTTCACACTACGTAAGGTCCTGTTCTGGGACATATAAATGACTCTCCAAAGTCTTTCTTAATGTGTGTGTGTGCGTGTGTGTGTGTGAGTGCGTGTTCTTGCGCATTTGTAATGTAAAGGCTTTTACAAACCGAAAGATATATGTTCATGCATGTGACAAGTATATGTTAATGTTACATGCTTCTTACCTTACTCATGCTAACTTGAATAATGTCCTCCAGGCTTTCTCTTCAGTATCACCCAGACAAGAATAAAAGCAAGGGAGCTCAAGCAAAGTTTGCTGAGATAAACAATGGTATGACTTCTGACTTCTCTAAGTTCTCTTCAATCTTTGTTTTCAAACTCTTTCCTTTTTGGTTGGAGTTACTTGAATTCCTGAATACCTATCCTGTTACTCAGTGTCGATTTGTTTCTTGTTTGATTAGCATATGAGATTTTATCTGATGAAGAGAAGAGGAAAAATTATGATACATATGGAGATGAGAAGGGCAACCCTGGATTTGGAGGTGGTTCTCCAGGAGATCAGGGTGGATATACTTACTTCACAAATGGTGGACCAGGACAGAACCACTTCACCTACGGACCTGGTGACTGGCAGAGCATGGGTGGGCAGGGAGGTTCCAAGTCATTCTCCTTTTCCTTTGGTGGTCCCAGTGGTCCAAGTTCATTCGGTTTTGGTATGGAGGACATTTTCTCAAACTTCTTTGGGGGTAAACCTGGAGGTGGGGGTCAGTTTGGTGGTTTCAGTGGTTCAAGTGGGTCTCAACCTGGGGCTCAGCCTGGAGCTCAGCCTGGGTCTAGGACTTCACCAGTGAGCATTACGGCCATCAGTTCACAGGTGTATAAGAAAGAGATAGTTGACCTAGGGATGACTTGGCTTTTGCTGTCTTACACTCCCTCATTGAAGGGGAAACAACATGTTGAAAATATCATAGAGGAAGTTGCCAGTTCACTGCAGGGAGCCTTAAAGGTATCTGCAGATTCTTATTCATTCCTTACCACCTGACTGCCATTGATTACCACATATGCTCATTCTCTCCTTTTCTTTTTTCAGGCTGGAAGCGTAAACTGTGAGACAGAACCATCTCTTTGTAAGGACCTTGGCATATATCCCCGCAGACTGCCCAGGGTATTTGTGTACAAAGTGGGTGAAAAGGGTTCTTTGGTTGAGTATGATGGTGATTGGGTAGCAAAACCTTTGAAAACATTTTGCCAAGACAATCTGCCAAGGTTTTCAAAACGGGTTGACTTGAACCACTTTGAGTCTTCCTCTTTCACAGTCAATAAATTGCCTACCGTGATGCTTCTTTCCACCAAGAAAGATACACCTGTTATCTGGCGTGTCCTCAGCGGATTGCATCACAATCACTTCATTTTCTATGATGCAGAGGTATGTGGTGATTTTTGTTGGCTTAATCTACTCAATTTTCCTTTTCTGAATCTTTTCGTTATATGAAGAATGTGTCTTTAACAATTTCCTGACATCCAACCTGAAAATCTGCTCGAGAGTACGAGGCAATATATATGTGTGTGTGTGTGTGTGCGCGCGCGCGCGCGTATGAAAAGGGTAGGATGTAATGACGACCCTGGTACTTCTATGACAAAGTGAATCATATACTTTTCCTTTTCAGGGAAAAGATGCTTTGGTTGTTTTCATTCACCTTACAGTTTTCATTGATAAATATCTGGCATTCATTTCACAATGATCATGCAGGTCCATGATGCTTCTGATCCAACAGTGAAGAAGCTGGGAGTTGGTGCACTTCCAGCTGTAGTCGGTTGGCTTCCGAACGGGGAGAAGCATGTCTTAAAAGTAGGCATTACCACCAAAGATATGAAGTCTGCAATTAAGGCGCTTAGTGCTTTACTCGAAGGTTTTGAGAAAAAGAGCAAGAAGGCAGCTTCAAGTCAGGCCAAGAAATCACCGACTGATTCGGGGGAGAATCAAATACCTCTATTGACAGAGTCTAATTTTGATGCTCTTTGTGGTGAGAAAACTCCAGTTTGCATCATTGGTGCATTCAGATCTTCCAAAGAAAGAAATAAGTTGGAATCAATTTTGACCGCGGTGAGTATACTTTCTCTTGTATAGACTCACTACTGTAAAGAACATCTGGTTTCACACATGACAATGATCTTCTTATGGAAGTTGAAAGAGTAACATTATGAATTTTCTATATTTACGTTTTCAGGTCTCTCAGAAATCGCTATCGAGGCGACAGAATTCAGCTCAGGGCAAGGATTCTGTTTCCTACACTCTCTTAGATGCCACCAAGCAGGCGACCTTCTTAAATGCGTTTGACAAAGCAGGATTTAAATCATTAGATAAGCTCTTGGTTGCCTACAAACCTCGGAGGGGGACATTCGCAGCATTTGATGGTGAAATGACTACAGAAGAAGTAGAGAGGTTCATTAGCTCTGTTCTCAACGGGGACATACGTTTTGCCAAAACACGGCAGAAACCGTGCTCAGGTGAGAGGAAAGTCCGGATCACGTAGTTCCTGGCTTTCGTGTACATAGAAAAGATGAACAATTTTTAGTTAAGAAGGAGAGTGAGTTTTGGCCCTGGTTGCGACATCGGGTCACCATACAAACTTGGAGGAGCATCCATTGATTCGTAGTCTACAAGAAGTGTTTCTCGAACCCTAGGAAAGTGGTTTGGTTTTTGTAATACCATGGTAAAAGTTTCATACCTTTTTGTTGTATGAATCGTGTAATTTGTTTCCTTTACTTGGTGTAAAAATTAAAGACCACATTTTATATGGAAATAAGATGGATGAGGTTTGAAATTTAAGTTCTTGTTTTAACACTTGCTACGTTTGCGTCTTGCTGATTTCTTTGCTTCAACTCGATTTCATTTGTTATAGCACGTCTATATTTGATGGGTAATGGTAGGAAGATAAATTTATTTTAAATTAAATGACGTGACAATAAAGTAAGATTTCATGATTTAATGATTTAAAAAAAAATTAACCGTCAACTGCCACATCATTTGGTTTAAAATTTTTGATTTTTCTAGCGTTATTTCATATTGTAGCAAGTGGTGATTGTCCTGGTGATTAGAGTCTTCATCGTCTCGGGTTCAAACTCTCCTCTCCTCCTATTTGTGTAGATTGATGTAAAATATCACTTGTATTTGAAAAAAAAAGAAGATAAATACCATATTGAATAAATCTGTAGCCTGGCATGTATAATGATTTGGACGAATTTGTAACGCACGACATCGGCCACAAAATACAGTCACGATGGCTGATGTCGTGTGTATAACTATTTAAGAAATTTGGCAAGGTTGGTCACCGACAAAATTTCTTTTTAGCATCTAATAAGATACTATCATATATGGAACTACATCATAGGAAGACCGACTTCTCAACCTATCATGACTATTGTTACAAATTACAAATCAACATATTAGCCAAATTTTCAGATGTGAGTCGGCACGAGGACAGTGCACATGTGTTGTTGTATCCGAGTTTGAATCTGTCTTATAAAATGAGATGTGTGGATGCTGCTGTAAACCACCACTAATTTTCTTTTCTTTGGAACCATTAAAGTACGTCCACCCACCAATCTCTAAACCATCAATCAAAATGCATAGCTAATTAGCAAAAACAGCTAGTTAATCACTGCATCATGATGTTTTCCTTTTGCATGTAAAGAGTTCTAACCAGTATATGATGTAAACCGACCCTTCTTTCATCCTTTACATCATAATTAATTAACCACATTTGTGTAAACTTTACCTGAATATTTTATGTCCACAACATTAGGATTTGGACCGACGTAATGGAAACAAAATATTTCTGTTATTAACTAACATTTTGTGTATGCAAGTGGTGAATTGTTTTGGTGGTCAGATTATTCTTCTTTAACTCACTGTGTCATGGGTTTAAACTTCAAACCCTCCCCGTCCCATTTGATTAGTGTAGAATATCGCACTACAAGAAAAATGAGCAACTACCCTAATTAGTAACTATTTTTGTAATCATTACTCACTTTTCTTATAGTGTCGCTTGTACTTAAAAAAACTAACATTTTGTGTGTATAATCCCTCCCTCTTCTCAAACAATTTTCATCATTTAAAACTCCATTACTTTTTGCGTGTGATCAAATTTCAAATTAGTTCATTACATAAAAAGGCAACAATTGAATCCATGTCCCAATTTCCAATCCATTTCTACAAAGATCCAATTTCAAAACCCAAATCCTACCTCTCTCTACAACCCAAATTTCATTACAAAATCTTGAATTTTTAAGGTTTCTATGGCCATGGACACCAAAAATGGATCGCTTGACGTCAGTAGTTAAGTAACAAGCCCATGAGAAACGAAGGCCAAACATATAGTGGGAATGTCAAGCGTGGCGGTTTTCGAGTTGGATGTAAGTGTCTCTCCACAAAAAGTTACTTCCACCACCATGCAGAAATACTCGGGTCCCCCTAACTTGTCCAGTGCCACAATTGGAGCTACCCTTCACGGCGGCTCGTCCAAATCGGCGTGACGGACGTGTTCTCTGTGCCTGGTGATCACTTTAACTTAACCATGCTGGACTATCTCATCGCCGAGCAGGGGCTCACTAACATAGGCTGCAGCAACGAGCTCAGCGCCGACTATGCGACGGATGGCTATGCACGCTAACGGGGCGTGGGCGCATGTGCTGTTACTTTCACTGTGGGCGGCCTGAGTATTCTGAATGCGATTGCTGGAGCCTACAGTGATGATTTGCCTGTGATTTGTATAGTTAGAGGCCCCAACTCCAATGACTATGGAGCTCATAATAGGCTGTTGGAATTTAATAGTTTAGCTTCACATAGATTACAATATTAGTAAGCAGAGTATAAATCAAACCTGAAGAAGCCATTGCAACAGAGTTCGCAGAGGTAAGTCTTCTGCTCAATGGGGACCTTATGTTCTCACTAGAATAGGGCTAGTTTTTTACTCAATAAGAACGTACTTTCCCCTTGAGCAGGGACTCAACCTTTATAGACGTGTAATCTCAACCATTTCCTCCTATCACGGAAACAGTTTGATTAAACCCCACGTCCATTTGATTTTCAACGTGAGATATCCACTCTCTACCATGTTTATCCTTATAGTCCTACTTTAAAGGAAATAATATTTATTCAGATATTAACTCTAACTGATTTAGGCTTCCACTAACCTTAAACCCTGATGTGATAAGATTAGAGTCCAATAGGGTTCCAACATTCTCCCACTTGGACCTAAACTGATCACTTTCGTTCAAGCAATGTATTCACCAAAATCAATTCTTTAGTGATCACATGAGTTAACAGACGAGCAAGCATTTCCTCACACATCGACCATGAGTGACTCAAAGCATAGAACTACAGAAAGAACTTGCACAATAATAGCACAGTCACTTTGTAATCACTAATACTATGAAGCCAATCACGTATGATGTTTAAACATGCAGAGTAACAAAAAAAAGGGTGCCATTTTTCACACTCCCACTGGATAAACCATTTCCTTAGCGTTGCAGTATCCTTGATACATTCCTGAAAAGAATCATTAGCCATCACATGTGTATATATGTATATATTAAACTATTCATACTCCTGATGTTTCGAAAACAAATGAATAATGCAATGGGAAACTGTAGGAAATATAAAACCTTATCAGGTAAATCAATAGCTATATGCCAATAACTCACATCAAAATGACACATGAATTATCATTCAGCATGTATTTTAACAACTATTTGCACTTTTACTCCCACATAGCTGCTGAATCGAACGAATCCAAGACTCCCAACATGCATCTTGAACACAGCAACTGGCAGTGCCTTAGTAAGTGGGTCTGCTATCATGGAGTTAGTGTCAACATGCTCAATTATGACCTGTCCATTCTTCACATTCTCTCTAACTGAACGATACTTAATATCCATTAACCGATTCGCAGTAGACTGCTTGTTGTTTTTGGAAATGAACACAACATTGTTAGAGTATATCACAATTGGCCTTGAGATGCTATCCACGACTTCCATAAGAGTTACCAGATCTTTAATCCACAATCCCTTCTGCGTAGCCTCAAAGACAGCAATATACTCAGCTTGCATCGTGGAGGTTGCAAGTGACTTCTGTTTAGCACTCCTCCACGAAATGACTCCTCTTGCTAGAAAAAACAAATAACCACTTGTGGACCTTCTATCATCCTCACACCCTGCAAAGTCAGAGTCTGAGTAACCTACTACTTCAAGCTTTTCACACTTCTTATACATAAGCATGCACGACTTCGTTTTTTGCAAGGTACCTCAACACCTTTTTGGCAGCCACCCAATGTTGCTTTCTTGGGTTTGACTGAAACCTACCAAGCACACTTATTGAATATGCCAAGTCTGGTCTTGTGCATACTTGAGCATACATTAAGCTTCCTACCAAAGATGTATATGGTTTGTTCAGCATGCCTTGCATTTCCAATTGATTCTTAGGGCACTGAGACTTGTTTAGCTTATCACCCTTACTCATTGACACTTCACCTTCAGAGCAACACTCCAATGGAGTGACTCCATATTAAATCGTTTCAAAACCTTTTCAATGCATGCCTTTTGTGAAATTCCCAACAAATTTCTTGACCTATCCCTGATGATCTCAATCCCAAGTACAAAGGAGGCTTCCCCGAGATCCTTCATGTCAAAAGTTCTTGACAACAATGATTTAGTTTCCAATAAAAGATTTAAATCATTGCTTGCAAGAAGTATGTCGTCCACATATAAAATGAGAAAAATAAATCTCGAACCAATGCATTTGAAATAGTTGCAATCATCAACCTTATTTTCAATGAAACCAATTTCTGTTACCTTTTGATCGAACTTCATAAACCATTGTCTTGATACTTGCTTCAGCCCATATATCGATTTGCTTAATTTGCAAATGACCGTTTCCTTCTTCTACAAAACCAATAGGCTGCTCCATGTAAATATCCTCTTCGAGATCACCATTGAGGAAAGCAGTTTTAACGTCCATTTGATGAAGTTCTAGGTTGAAGTGTGCCACTAATGCCAAGATTATACGAAGAGAATCTTTTGATGAAATAGGTGAGAATGTTTTGTTATAATCCACTCCTTCTCTTTGGTTGAAACCCTTCGCCACCAATCTCGCTTTAAACCTTTAAACCTTGCCCTTCGAGTCCTTCTTCGTCTTATACACCCATTTGCATCCAATGGGTCTCATTGAATCTGTTTTCTCCACCAACGACCACACTTGATTACTATGCATGGACTTAATTTCCTCGTCCATTGCATGCTTCCAAGACTGAAAATTCTCCCTGTTCATTGCTTCGATATAGGTTGCTGGATCAACCAACATTCCTTTATCATGCTCCACTTTTGTAAAGTAGGTCATGTAATCGTTAGAAATCACTGACCTTCGAACCCTTTGCGATGCTCTTCTCAGTATTTCATTTATGACTTGGTTTTCCCCAGCAACTTCCTCGATAACAGGTTCATGCATTGGCTTATTTGCATGGTCATTGATTATACCACCAATTTCATGAATAAGTGGCAATACCTCAGGTTTGAACATAATGTTTTGCATGGCATCTGACCCTTGTTGATTATCTCCTCCATGAAAGTCAGTGGAACCCTCATGATCTTCAAACATAAAGCCATTTGAATCTCCTCCATCATGGCTGACTTCTTCTTCAATAAACTTCGCATTATTGGTTTCAAAAAATCTAGTGTGCAAGTTTGGAGCATAAAAATTGTAACCTTAAGATTTTTCAGGAAAACCAATAAAACGACAGCTTACGGTTCTCGAGTCAAGCTTCTTTTCTTGTGGATTAAACATCCTAGCCTCTACCTTGCACCCCCAAACACGAAAATGATTAAGACTAGGTTCCTCGACGTCCAAATCTCAAATGGAGTTTTATTCACACCTTTGCTTGGCACTCGGTTCAACACATAATTTGCCATCTTCAAAGCTTCTCCCCATAGAAAATGAGGGAGAGTTGTGCGGCTCATCATACTTCTCACCATCTCTTTCAGCGTTCTATTCCTTCTTTCCGCGACACCGTTTTGTTTTGGTGTCCCCGGTGTGGTATACTGAGTTTGAATACCACATTCTTCAAGATATAAAGCCAATGGTCCCTTCTGTTGCCCAGCCTCTGTAAACCTGCCAAAATATTCCCCTCCTCTATCCGATCTCAAAACCTTTATTGTAGTGTCCAATTGGTTTTCAACTTCTGTTTGAAAAATTTTAAAACAATTTGAGACTTGTGATTTTTCTGAAATTAAGAAAACATATCCATATCTTGAAAAATCATCTATAAATGTTACAAAATACACATTTCCACATATTGTTTTCGTAGGAAAAGGACCACAGACGTCAGAATGGACCACTTCCAACAGTTTTTTACTCCTTGTTGAATTCTTCTTTTTAATTTTTGTCAACTTCCCTTTGCAACAATCCACACAAACATTCAAGTCGGTGAAATTTAAATCAGGCAAAATATTTTCTTTCACCAAATGTTGCATTCTTGTTTTAGATATGTGACCTAATCTTCTTCTATGCCAAAGCACGGAAGAAAGGTCATTTGACAATGGTATTTTAACTTGCAGTGAAGAGTCCATATTATAACAATTTAAATCATTCATGACGGTGCAATCCAATTTCCAAAGATCATTGTCTAAAAGACAAACACCAAGAAAATAATTCAAATCATTCTTCATAAATAACCTTATGCTCTCATCGTCTCCGATGAAAGCAAAACCATTCCTTACAAGTTTTGAAGCAGAAACTAAAGACCTAGTTAACGACGGAACATAAAGAACATCAAAAAGTTCTAAAACAAAGCCAGTAGATAGTCTAAGCAGCCAGTGTCAAACCACCAAGTATTTGGAGGAGCCTCAACAAGTAAAGTTTGAAAACAAACAAAAACATTGAAGATTTTATTACCTTTCTTCACTGCCCATTTCTTTCTTTTCTCACAGTCCCTTTTCAAATGTCCCAATTGTTTGCAAAATTAACAATTCACGTTTTCCAAGTTCATCTTATAGTTTTGAGGTCCTCTAGAGGAGGAAGCAATATTGGCAGCAACATTAGAGGTAGTATAGGGCTTAGTTTGCTTACCAATGTTCATCATAGGCCTTTTCGCAGCATTGAAGTTCACCAAATTCACAGTCCCAGACTTGATCTTGCTCATTCTACTCTCCTTTTGCACACAAATGGAGATCATCTCGTCAAGTGTCCACTTTTCCTTTTGTGTGTTGTATGATATCTTAAGTTGTTCAAATGACTCAGGTAGTGATGAGAGTGCCATATGAACAACAAAAGAGTCATCTAGTGGCATCTCGAGATCTTTTAGCTTGGCTGCAGTGTCTACCAACTTCAAAATGTGCTCACGAACACTGGTTTTCCCATCGAACTTAAGTGATGTCAGAGTGGTCATCAAGTTGCCCATTTCTGCCTTCTCGGAAACCTTAAACATTGCACCCACAACCTCTAGGAAATCTTTCACCTTGTCGCACACTGGAATCCCACCTTTGACTGTCTCAGTGATTGACATCTTCATCACCATGAGAGCCATCCTGTTGGATTTCTCCCACCTCTCAGCCTTCATCCTTTGCTCATTGGTGCTGTTTTCAGTCACAGCAGGTGGCTGGTCTTCCCTCAATGCAAGATCATAATCCATCAGTCCTAGCACGATCTCAACATCTTGCTTCCATTTCTTGAAATTCCCTCCATTCAAGGGCTCAATGGAGGAGAAACTTAGAGCATTCGAATCACTGAAGAAGCCACGGAAAACAATCAAATAACCCCATTGAAAAAGAAATAATAGTCAATCATAGATACATGTAACACCTTTGGGCAAGATACACGATTGCATTTTATGCATATGGTCTGATCATGCATCCTTATTGTATAGCCTTCTTAATTAGGGTTCAAGTTACAACTAAAATTCTAATCTTTGAACGAGAAAATAGTTGGCTCAAAGACTAACTAAAAACCTATACACTGATTAATAAAACCAACCAGTTAACTTAATACCCTTTGGAGTATAGTTATCATGTCATGTATTACGAATCACCCTCCATGCAACCTCCTTAATAAACAAAATTTCATTAAAATCCCACTTTGGTGTAGACTTTACAAACATTTGTTTTACTGGTTTAACAACATGATTTCCTTTTGATGATAATGAGTTTGGAACTCATATCACTTTGAATCGATTTTGCTCCTGAAGAAGCACTCAAGAAAACACAATGTCAAATATCACAGCGGAACATATAATGTAGAATACAGTGAATCGATGAAGAGCTAACAAAACGCTCTGATACCAAATGTTGGAATTTAATAGTTTAGCTTCACATAGATTACAATATTAGTAAGCAGAGTATAAATCAAACCTGAAGAAGCCATTGCAACAGAGTTCACAGAGGTAAGCCTTCTACTCAATGGGGACCTTATGTTCTCACTAGAATATGGCTAGTTTTTTACTGAATAAGAACGTACTTTCCCCTTGAGCAGGGACTCAACCTTTATAGACGTGTAATCTCAACCATTTCCTCCTATCACGGAAACAGTTTGATTAAACCCCACGTCCATTTGATTTCCAACGTGAGATATCCATTCTCTACCATGTTTATCCTTATAGTCCTACTTTAAAGGAAATAATATTTATTCAGATATTAACTCTAACTGATTTAGGCTTCCACTAAACTTAAACCCTGATGTGATAAGATTAGAGCCCAATAGGGTTCCAACATAGGCTTCTTCACCATACTATTGGGTTGCCTGATTTTAGCCAAGAGATGCTTTCAGAACGTCACTTGTTATCAGGTAATTAGCGCAAGTTTAAAAGTGCTTTTAAAACTGCTAAAAACACTTTGATAAAAAAATGTTTTTTTGAGGAGCACTTAAGATTTTATTAAAAAAATTGATGCGCTTTTAATAAAAGCGTTTATAAGTCCTTTTTAACTGTTTCTCAAACAACTCTTAACCATGATATAAGCTTAAATCAGAGACTGATATGATCAAATTAGTAAACTTAATTTAGACTTTAAATTGAGTATATGCAAACTTCACATTTCTTTTCTTATTTCGAGAGGAAAAAGATTTGAACTTGAGACATTTACTAACACAAAACTTATGTTTAACCCTATGAAAGTTGTTTTGATAGGGTTGAGATAAGGGGTTAGTGAAGGATGCCCATGATAGGCGGTGAAACCGATTATGATAGGCGGGATGAAACTTCGATCTGCAGATGCAGCTGATGCCTTTGTTGAGCTAGCCGATGCTTGTGGTTATGCCCTAGCTGTGTTGCCCTCAGAAAAGGGAATTTTGCCGGAACACCACCCGCATTTTGTGGGAACATACTGGGGGGGCCATACTTTGTGCTGAGATTGTGGAGATAGATGCATACATATTTGCTGGCCCACTTTTCAATGACAACACCTCTCAAGGATACTCAACTTTAATCAACAAAGAGAAGGCGATTATTGTGCAACCGGATCGTGTGATCATAGGGAATGGCCCTGCATTCAGTAGTGTTTTGCTCAAGGGTTTCCTCAAAACTCTAGAGAAGCGGCTCAAGCGCAACACAACTGCTTATGAGAACTACAGCAGGATATTTGTGCCTGATGGAAGCCTGTGAAATGTGGACCGAAAGAACCTTTGGGGCCGGGTGAATGTTATGTGCCAACATGTACAAAGATGTTGTCAAGACAAATAGCTGTGATTCCTGAGACTGGGGACTCATGGTTTAACTGTCAGAAACTGAAACTGCCGCCAGGTTGCCAGTAAGCCGGGGGAAAAGTCTCTTGTTTCATGTTGTTTTTAGGGTTTGGTTTATGAGTTGAACTGAAAATTTTGATGATTGGTTTGCAGGTATGAGTTTCAAATGCAATATGGATTAATTGGTTGGTCAGTTGGAGCAACTCTTGGGTATGCTCAAGCTGTTCCTACAAAGCGAGTGCTTGCTTTCATTGGTGATGGCAGCTTTCAGGTAGGTTTAATAATTTGCTCCCTTTCCTAAACAGACAATAAGCCAGTATATATAATGATTTAGTACCTTTCTTTTATTTGCTTAGTGTCCGTGCAATTATATTTTTGATTAAAAGTTTTTAACCGGTTATGTTTGTGCATAAATCCCAACTAAGCTCAAATCGTTTTGCTGTATGTGGTGTGCTTGGGAGATGACTGCTCAACATGTGTCGACGATGATTCCAAGTGGGCAGAGGAGCATCATTTTTCTGATGAACAATGGTGGATACACAATTGAGGTTGAGATCCATGATGGACCACAATGTGATAAAAAATTGGGACTACACTGGGCTTGTTGATGCCATCCACAATGGGGAAGGAAAATGCTGGACAACCAAGGTGATTGATTAGTGAGTTAATTAATGGATCGATATTAATTATGTAGGTTTTTTTTTACTAACATAAGTGACACATCCCGATCCGGATGTTCAGGTGAACACCCAAAAATTGAGGGTGCTGACTGACACCTCGTGAGGTGACGAAAGCCATTTGAAAGAATAAGTGTAATTTAAAAGTGATAAAAGGGAAGTTTGAATAAAGTAAAGATCGAGTGCACGGAAGTGTGTGTGAACCGGAAAGAATAATAACATAATAACTAACTTTACAGAATAGAATTTACTAAGTAACTACAATTACACTAAAACCTCGATAAATTAATATTCGATAAAATAATAACCTCGTTTAAATAATAAAAAACTCCAGTCCCGACTCGGACCTGTGTACTAAAATAATAATTTCGCTTAATGCATAAGATAATAATTTTTTCTAACTTTCCTTAAGGCCTATTGGATATATAAATTAATAATTCATTAAAATACATAAAAATATAGTACATAACAATTCATAATGCATATGATAGACTTTTTACCAAACAATTTCAATTTTTCTAAAAAAATGCTTCTAAAGTCACTTGTTTTTTCTTTACACCTAAATTGAATTGAACCTCATCCTTAATTTTTTGCAATATAGACACCACATTTGGTATATCTTTTTCATTTTGTAGCAAGTAGTTATTCAATGTTACTATTGCTTGAAAGGCCTCTTTTGGAGAAACAATTGGTAGATCACAACTATCATCTGGATCTTCATGGTCCTCATTGGTAGTCGTATTCATTATTTCATCAATGATCTCTTCATCAGTTGGCGATTCCATCACTGCATTATTTTCAGTAGGATAATTCAAAATGTCCTCAACATCCATCGCATTTCTATAGCGTAGACCAGAAATGGCTTGCTGTAATAAATTGATATAATATATGTATCTTTAAAACCCTTATATATTCTTCTTTTTAATGTCCATTAGAAGTTTGTCTAATACATGAATATATGACTATGACTTTTTATAAGATACATGAACATATTTTCTTTGAAAACATAAAATCTTTTATAAATTAATAAAATATTAATTTATCGATAAATTAATAAATTATTCATTTATTGATAAATTAATAATCTCGTTAAAATAATAATTTTTTTCCAGTCCCAAGAGTATTAATTTATCGAGGTTTTACTGTATTAGTGAAAGTTCCTTACACTGACAAGGGAACCATGCCATCGCGTCCTGACGTCAGGAGCTCCAAAGCTTACTAAAACCTAAGGGGCGCAAAACAGGAAAGTGTGAGTGGGCAAAAACAAATAATTTTCTAAATTTTACTTTTCCTAATGTACTAACCCATCGCTGTAAAAAACCGTAATAATTCTCAAAATCATACTACATAGTATGTATGAAAAACAACATAAATGTGGAAAGCCAGTTATTTTCCAAAACTAGTAAATAATCACAAACTTCAATATAAATCTTTCAACAGAAATCAACAAGTGGAAATCAATACGTGAAATCCAAAAATAACAAAGGCTCCATGGCATTTGTGAAAGTAGGTATATATATCATAAAATCACAAATAACAATTGGGTATGCTTAGTAGGCAGTGCAAACACACGAGCTCATGCAAAGGTATTCTGCCATGAACAGGCTGGGTGTAATAATCTATGCTCGAGTACTACATACACGTGAAGCTAGCGCTAAGCGCATCACAACGAGTTCTAGATGCCAAGGCAACTAGAACAGGTTGGCACCTATGATGGATCCAAAGTGAGCGTGTCGGTGTAGTGTGAACATACACGTGAAGCTGGTCCTGGTCCCGGATAGTACTATAGACACCGTGTAAGCAATCCTAATTGAGCGGGTATGAAAACATGCCACGGATAAAGTCTCGTATCTTAAAATGGGGTATAGTATAAAGTATATCATTTCTAAAGTAAGGCCCGTAGTAAAACGTTCTAAAATGGTATTCATAGATACCGTATTCGAAATACCGATAATATGCTAAAACACTTGAGTTTCTAAAACCAAGTAAGGTAATAAAGCAAGTCTAAGATTCGTTTCAAAGTATAAACGTAAATCTCAATTCACAAACATATATAAGATATAGTTTTAGAAAGAAAGGCCCACTCACACTGACC
The DNA here is from genome assembly GCA_018257905.1 of Gillenia trifoliata. Taxonomy (NCBI): domain Eukaryota; kingdom Viridiplantae; phylum Streptophyta; class Magnoliopsida; order Rosales; family Rosaceae; genus Gillenia; species Gillenia trifoliata. Next base: position 7,994,696 of record CM031084.1, on the reverse strand, counting down.
GTAGCCGTAATTGCTTTACTTGTACGCTCTCCGTACTCCTCGGGTTGTCACTCCTAAGGTAAAACACCAACAATTAATAAACTAATAAAAAACTACAAGAATATGGAGTACGGAACTCAAATTAAGAGTTTCGGTGTTCGAAAACCCAAGTACGCTGCCGTAGGCAGCCGTGCACCGCCGCACGCGCTGGTGTATGGTCTCACGCGCCGCCACGCGCCCTTACGCGCAGGTTACACGCGCCTTTAAAGTTAACTTCTCTCCTTTAACTTTAACGAAATATTTCAGGGTTTAAAGGAATATTCTAACGGTATTAGAGAATATTCCGTTAACGTCGTCAGTTAGGGAAAAAAAATATACAGTTGGAATATTCCCGATCCAACTGGATCTGGACCGGGTTGGCTGACGTCAAGGCCCTGTTTGCTGACGTCAGTTCTCCGGTCGCCGCTGCTATTGCCGGCCGCCGCTCGCCGTCGGCCGGAATCTCGCCAGAATCAGGGTCTTTCGCCGGAATTCTTCAAAAATGTGTAACTCCGTCAAAACCATTTTACACGTGTAATATGTCAAAATGAAGCTAGGAAGACAAGGAATCTGATTTTACCTATTTCGATGTCAAAAGATGGCCGGAAAATGGGAGGAAAGCCACGTCTTGAAAAGTGGCCGATTCCAAACCTCGATTTCAGGCCAAATTCAAGCATGCACGACTTGGGAAATACTCTAGGACTCACGAGGAGTCAATTGGTGGTCACCACAAGGCCGATCGTGGCCGGTATCGCCGGAAAAACTCACCGGGAAACTTGCTCTGTGTCGGAGCTCCTTGGTTCGTCAATTTCTAGTTTGATTTTTAGGAAACAAAGGTCAGGGATAGGTTCGTGGTGATGAGGAGGTCACAAAGGTGGTGGTTTGGGGTGTGGTTTGCCGGGGAGAAGTGGCGGAGCCACCGAGTTTGGCTCGAGGAAGGGGAGTGAACGGGAGAGAGAGGAGAGAGTTGCGTACAGAGAGTGAGGGAGAGCAGGGGAAGGAAAATGGCAGTGAGGTCCACTGGACCCAAAGCCCAAACTACAAAATACAGTTCCAATTAAAATTACGGGAACATCCTTGAGATTAACGTCAATAAGACACCCTTTTGATTTCTGGACGGGCTATATCAATAAGACACCATTTTGATTTCCCCCCTTTTCTTGTAGGTTCGTTGTGAAGAGGAGGTTGATTGAAGCAATTGAGATTGCAAATGGTGATAAGAAGGATTGCCTGTGCTTCATTGAGGTGATTGTTCATAGGGAAGATTGCAGCAAAGAGCTGCTTCAATTCAGCTCTAGGGTTGCCGCCGCCAGTGGCTGGCCACCCAACCCTAAACCCTAAACTCTTCAATTAAGGCTGAGTATGATTATACAAAATAAGAATGCTAGTAACCTTGCATGTGGTTGTTGGATTTTCACCCATGCAATTTGGGTTTGAAACTCTCAATCTCCTAAATTATTGTAATAGTTTCCTCCCTCTTACCTTAATAATAATATATTTTTTGAAAAAAAATGGAATGCTAGTAATCTTCTCCTTTTGAATTTTTTTGGCTTATAAAGAATGTTTGTCACATAGCAAATTAAGCAACACGCCAAGGTTGTTTTGTCGTCCACGAAGCATATGATTCACAATTAAATTTGACAACTTGCATCATATGAATATGATAATCTAAAAGACGTTAACAATTAAATTTGACAACTTGCATCATATGAGTATGATAATCTAAAAGACGTTCAGTGAAATCATGTGACTCGGAATAAAGATGTGCAGCCTTCTCAATTAAATAAAGGGTTATCTTTAAAATTGGACATTTTAATTAAAATAGTTGATAAAATAGAAAATTTATCAATTTGATCTCTGAAATTGGCACCCGTAAATTAATTTGGTCATTCTGTTAGCTTTTCGTCAAGATTTCTGTTAGTGTGTTGATTTGGAACACAAGTAGATTCCACCTATCCAATCATACGGCACCACATGAATAAATTATAAAATAAAAAATTTAAAAAGATTTAAAAACTAAAAAATGACACTAAAATAAATAAAAATAAAAACACAGAGAACGGGGGTGGTTCAAGGGGATTGTCGTACCATGGTTGGCTTGTGAAGTTGATGGCACAGGTTGTGCTTTCATGTAATGAAGAACTAATCCCATATGAATTAATTAACCTCTTGAAATCGAGGGAGAGGTGGGGTTTAGGTTTTAGTTGGGTAGAATTCTGGGCGCACGAGAAGAGGAGTAGGTTGGCAAGTTAGTCGAAGGGAGATTTGGGGAATGGTGATTGGGGGTGGCTGGGTTGTGTGAGGGGTGGGAGGGTGGGTGTCCATAGAATATTTTGGAGGAGAGGATGGGGGAAGGTGGCTTATGATTGGGGGTGGATTGAGGCTGAATAAGACTGTGCTGGGGGTGGCGTTGGGTTCTTCGGGGTGAGAGAGTTTTGTTTTTATTTATAGTTTTTAATTTTTTAATTTTTGTTTTATGATTAATTCACGTGGCACTATATGATTTGATAGGTGAAATTTCTTTGTGTGCCAAATCAACACACTAATAAAAAATTTGACGGAAAACTAACGGAATGATCAAATTGATTTGCGGGAGCCAATTTCAAAGACTAAATTGATATATTTCCTATTTGAGAGATCATTTTAATTGAAATGTCTAATTTGAATGACCAACCATGATAAACACTGCAATGTGCATGCATACAACTTGCAACTTGCTTCATTTAATTTAGTTAATTAATCAAATTAATTAAATTATGAATAATCCAAAAGTCTTCGAATTTGCAATTACCAGCGACTCTTCCGGTTTCCACAAACCGTGGATTTGATCATTTGAGTCCTTTAAAACCTTTGCTCACGGTATTGTCCCCTTTACGACGCCGTTTCACCCTACCAACCTTGTCGTATGACGTGTCCTTTCTTTCTATTCTTGTCCTTGTGGTCGTTTTTGTAATTTGATTCTACAAGGGGAACAATTACGCGCCAAGCCAACCAATCAGAAAGCGACGCGCCGTTCATCGCAAGCCGGAAATACCAGATTACAGCTAATAATTAGTTGACGCCTTTTCTTCAGGACCAGGAAAATACGTCCAACGCCGACCGTAAAATTTACTTTTTTTTGAGCTGGCAGTTAGAATTTTATTTCAGTAATATTTTCCGACAATTTGTTCATCTTATTGACCACGTTCTGGAAATAATTGTCCACAACATTAGAATTCAAAGCCTTACCACTAAATTTGACTTGGCCACTAAACTAAGCCACACAAAATCTATGACATTTCCAACCCAAAAACCAAAGGAAAAAAAGAAAAAGAAGATTAAGACAAGATGGTGGACTTTTGGCCTCAAAATACAAAGTGTTGCTCTACTTATGTGATGAGGATCAAAACTAAAATTTTCCACTATCGACTAAAACACAATTAAGTTGTAAATAGTTTAGGAAATTGTCTTGTCAAACAAAATTATTTTACGTCACATGATACGGTGCATTAGTTCCATATAATCAACTATATATAAAAGGTATATGAGATTTTCGAACGTATTTTTTTATGCAAGAGATAATTTGTCAATTAGCTTAACCAATATCCGTGTCGTAAAGTATAACACACATTGAGCGAGGTGTGTTTTACTTAGGCAAAATAATTTCTTCTAGAATACAAATCAAAATCAAGACTAGTAGAATCATTAAGGAAAAAAACATAAGGATCATAATTTGAGTGATATTAATATACTAAGCATAACACAACACATTCCACAAGGTATGTTTTATTTACGCAAAATAATTTCACCGGAATATAAATAAAAATTTAATTCAATCAGAATCAAGATTCAGTAGGTTTATTTAAGGAGAAAAAAAATAGAATTTTTAATTGGACAATTAGAAATTTCTAGTCCTTTTCCAATTTACTGATTTTTAACCAAAAAATCAGTAAAATTAATTAATATTATAATACTTGCGCGCCACTCACTCGCCCAGTATTTAGAATCCACTGCAACCCACTGCCTTGGCCATGGAAAACCGCCCCTAGTATGTTCCATCCACTGCTGACCACCCTATAAAAACCCACCTCCTTCCGAACCAATTTCCCAAACCAAATTCCATAAATCCCACAAAAACCCAAATCCCCATCACAAAGTTCCCATCTTTTCTCTTTTCTGAGTCGTTTTTAAAAACGGTTTTTGAGTACGATCAAAACCCGGTACCCTCCATGGACACCAAAATCGGATCCCTCGACGTCTGCAAGCCGGCGTGCACCGACGTCGGCTGCCTCCCTAACGGCGCCGCTTCGGCAATCCAAGGCTCTGCCCCCTCCACCGTGACCAACTCCTGCAACGCCACTCTCGGTCGCCACCTCGCTCGCCGACTCGTCCAAATCGGCGTCACCGACGTGTTCACTGTCCCCGGTGACTTTAACTTGACCCTCCTCGACCACCTCATCGCCGAGCCCGGGCTCACCAACATCGGCTGCTGCAACGAACTCAACGCCGGGTACGCTGCTGACGGCTACGCGCGGTCGCGGGGAGTCGGCGCGTGCGTTGTTACTTTCACTGTGGGTGGGCTGAGTGTTCTCAATGCGATTGCTGGAGCTTACAGTGAGAATCTCCCTCTGATTTGTATAGTTGGAGGGCCGAACTCGAACGATTACGGGACGAACAGGATTCTTCACCACACTATTGGGTTGCCGGATTTTAGCCAGGAGCTGAGGTGCTTCCAGACCGTCACTTGCTATCAGGTTAGTATGAAGCCAAGATTTTGGTTTTTTTATTTATTTTTGAAGTTGAATTTTGATGGTTTTTATTGGGTTTTTGATGGGTTTAGTGAAAGATTTGTAGTGAGTTTTGCTAAATTTGGAATGTGGGTTTTTACTGGGATGTGGTAAATAATCTGAAAGATTTCACAAGAATTTACCATGTTTGGTTGTTTGTTTTCTTGCTGAAATTTAATTTCAATGATTGTTATTGTGTTTTGATGGATTTGGTGAAAAGTTCATAGTGAGTTTGATTTTGCTAAATTTGGTATGTGGTTTTTACTAGGCTGTGGTAAAAAATCTGGAAGTTGCACATGAGTTTACCAAGTTTGGTTTTGTATTTTCCTTTAATTTCAGTCATTTTTATTGTTTTTATTGGGTTTTGATGGATTTGGTGAAAAGTTTTATAGTGATTTTATTTTGTTAAATTATTGTTTGCTCTTTTTTGGTTCGTTTTGAAAGTTTGCTAATTTTGGTATGTGGGTTTTTACTAGGCTGTGGTAAATAATCTGGAAGATGCTCATGAAATGATTGATACCGCAATTTCAACTGCTTTGAAAGAAAGCAAGCCTGTTTATATCAGCATAAGCTGCAACTTGGCTGGAATTCCTCATCCGACATTTAGCCGGGAGCCGGTTCCATTCTCTTTGTCTCCAAGGTACACCTTTTAGGGTTTCTGATTCCATTTGGTTGAAGTGCTTGGAAATGCTTGTAACTTTTTAGGTGTGAAATTTATATATTGGTTTGTTTTGGTCTGTAGATTGAGCAATCATCTCGCCTTAGAGGCTGCAGTGGAGGCGGCTGCCAAGTTCTTGAACAAGGCAGTGAAGCCGGTTATGGTAGGCGGGCCTAAACTGCGAGTTGCACATGCCGGCGATGCCTTTGTTGAACTAGCTGATGCTAGTGGTTATGCTCTGGCTGTGATGCCTTCTGCAAAGGGGCTTGTGCCAGAGCACCACCCCCATTTCATTGGGACATACTGGGGTGCAGTGAGCACTGCCTTTTGCGCCGAGATTGTGGAGTCCGCAGACGCATACTTGTTTGCTGGACCGATTTTCAATGACTACAGCTCTGTTGGGTACTCTCTGCTTCTCAAGAAAGAGAAGACAATCATGGTGCAGCCTGATCGCGTGACCATTGTGAATGGCCCTTCATTTGGTTGTGTTCTCATGAAGGATTTCCTCAGAGCTCTAGCAAAGAGGCTCAAGCACAACAACACTGCCCATGAGAACTACCGCAGGATCTTTGTTCCCGATGGACACCCTCTAAAGTCTGCACCGAAAGAACCTTTGAGGGTTAATGTTCTGTTCCACCACATCCAGAATATGCTGTCAAGTGAAACTGCTGTGATTGCTGAGACAGGGGACTCATGGTTTAACTGCCAGAAACTGAAATTGCCGGCTGGTTGCGGGTAAGCCAAGGAGAGATTGTGGTTTTTCATGTTTCTTTCTATGTTATATGGTTCATGAATTATTGGGAAGTTGGAATTGGGTTTGCAGGTATGAGTTCCAAATGCAATATGGATCAATTGGTTGGTCAGTTGGAGCAACTCTTGGCTATGCTCAGGCTGTTCCTGAGAAGCGTGTGATTGCTTTCATCGGCGATGGGAGTTTCCAGGTACATTTATTTCTTTTTCTCTAGCACTATGTAAAGTGTAAAGTATCCATTAGGAACCTTATCAAATTTGCTCAGTTAACATTGTTGGATTTGCAGCATAACATTTCATCAATATCACGATTCACCGGTCTTTGAATTTGAATTATGCACCGTATTTGCAATGTGAAACTGATATTGGCATATTGCTTGGTGAAAGAGCTTGTTTGAAACTTTTCCATTTTACGGTCACTAAATTGCAGAAGAACTTCCATAAACTTCGTACATTATGTGTTTATGCTTTCGTTGTTTCAATGCCGAATAGGTGACTGTTCAAGATGTGTCCACCATGATCCGAAATGGGCAGAGGACCATCATCTTCCTGATCAACAATGGCGGATACACAATTGAGGTGGAGATCCATGACGGACCCTACAATGTGATCAAGAACTGGAACTACACTGGACTTGTTGATGCCATCCACAACGGGGAGGGCAAGTGCTGGACAACCAAGGTAATTAGTTCGTTAATGCACATATTCTATTCGTCTCCTTAATCTATTCCAACTAATCAATCAAAGGGTTTCCTGGATCGTAAAACTCCTTGTAATCGAATCTGTTAATTCTGCAGGTCCGTTGCGAAGAGGAGCTGATTGAAGCGATTGAGACAGCAACGGGGCCGAAGAAGGATAGCTTTTGCTTCATTGAAGTGATAGTCCACAAGGATGATACCAGCAAAGAGTTGCTTGAGTGGGGGTCTAGGGTTTCCGCTGCCAACAGCCGCCCACCCAACCCTCAGTAAAATCTTCCATGTCATTTCCCTTCATCAACGGAGCGTTATTCGCTCGGCGAAAAGAAAATTAGGATTTTGTTCTTTCTTGTGGAGGAGTTAATATCTTATGTTTCATATTAATATTTTTCGCTGAAAAATGGTCTGTGTTTTCAGTTGGAATTTTAACTGGTACCTTCGGATCTTTTAATTAGTTTATGTTATTAATATAATTGTGCAAATCAAGGTGCTTGTTTGTTAGAACGTGAGTATTTGACTCAAAAACTAGGGACTGGCTACAGTGCTCACAAGCATTGGATGTTCACACCGATCTCACCATCCTTTTCTCCCTCTCTCCTCCCTCCTCCCTCCTTTTAATGGTGAGATCGGTGTGAGCATTCAATGCTTACGAGCACTGTAGGCTACTCCCAAAAACTAATTTGAAATGCGTATTGCATTTTTAATGCAACTGCTCGCAACACTTTTTAAAGTGTGAATCTTTAGCACTTTAACACGTGCATAACTTTTATTGGGTGGCGCGATACAATAATATTAGTGGGTGACGCGATACAATAATATTGTTGGTGAATAACAGCCTCTAGGAACATGTTAGGGTGTGAGTATCTGATTCAAAACTAACCGACCATGAAAAATAATGTTCTTGACAAATCCGGTTTGTTTAAACAACGTTGATGATTGTAACTAATGATTTGTCTAGTATCAGGAGGACTGAGGAGCTGTCGTCTGCCAGCTTTGTTTGACCCAAAACTATTAACCTAATAATTATGCTGGTTAATTAATTGTCAATTTTGCACTGATGGAGTGGTCTTAATGCTGTCGTGGAACTTTTTCAGTGCGTTATGAGAAGGAAAGGACAGAGGAGAACTATATGGTTTTTCCGTGATGTTTTTCATCGATTTTATTGCGTGACAAGATACAGTACGGAAAAATATTTATCATAAATAGACAAATTTTAATTCCTCGTTTGGTACGCCGTATAACACACTGAATAAGGTTTAGGGTTCCAAGTCTGTACACGAGAAGCAATTAGAGAGAGAGTGCATAGCTTTACTTCACAACACTCTTTGACACTTGGTTCCGGGAATAAAAAAAACACCACATCTTTAGGAATTCATGAATTTCTCCAATAAATTGAACAAAATTCAAATTACTGATAAGTTGCCTACTTTATGAAACGGATATTGAATTTGTTCACCAGATGAAAACTTTGAGGTTCGTGGTTGACATACAAAGGTACAGCTGGTTGATATAAGGAGCATCTTTCATTTAATTTGAGGTTGTAAATGGTATCTACCAGAAGGAATTTCCAGAGATTTGGGAAGGACTAAGGAGAGAATTGCATAACAATTCAAGATCATATGTGCCTTGATGTAGATCGAATTTTGGAGATGAGCGTGGAATATGATTGCAAAATCTGCAAGTGTGCTCCGCTAATTCCATCAACATGCACGCAAGTTGTCCGGGACGCTTATCACTCTGGCCCCTCCCTCATTAAACAACACGTACAAAGATCTGAAAGTGTTTTTGGTAGGTGTAATTAAGTTTAACTTTTGAGGGTATACTGGTCTATTCAACTGAGTTTTTTGCTATATTTGAATTTTTTTATAAAATCTGACATTTATAAAATTAAAGGTTAAAATTTGGCTATTTATGATACAAAACGCACTGTTTCTCCCTAAACTTTCACCCTAATTTATATTTGGTCCACGAATTTTAATTCTCCTTTAGATTTAATTCATGATCATATATTTAGATTTGGATATATGAGATTCATATGTATGACACATTATTATTATTATTTTTTTAGAAAAAAAGGACCAGCTGGTGGTCAAGCTAGACAATTTTTGCAACCTTAAAGATTGTTTTCACAAAATTGTCACAGGTTCAATTCTTAGCACTGGTGAATCACACGATGGTGGCCAAGGGAGGCTGAAATGCGTCTGTGAGTCTTTCCGACCCCCTGAATGGTGGAATGCCGTGATCACCAGTTGGTCCCCTTTTTTTCTTTTTTAAAAAAAAAAAAGAAAAAAAAGAGATCATATATACCTCTTCCTTCAAAATGCCATGTAGGAAGACATTTTTAACATCTATCTGTCTCAATTTCCAACCAAAGTGAGCAGCTAAGCCAAAATAAGTCTGAACTCTAGTGGGTTTTATAACTGGACTAAATGTTTATGAGTAATCAATTCCCGCCGCTTGAGAATAATACCCCCTGGCAACTAATCTGGCCTTATACCTAGAGATTGATCCATCTGCATTCTTTTTAACTTTTTAGACCCACTTACAACCATATAGATTCTTGTTAGAAGGAAGAGGAACTAACGTCCAGGTTTGTTGAGCATGAAGAGCATTGATTTCCTCTTGCATATATAGCAGCCTGCCTTAGTGGATTCTTTGCAGCTTGTTTAAAAGTTGAAGGTTCATGAGAAGAAGAATCAGATTGAAGAGTTGCAGTCATAGGGACCTCAATTAACAAGATTTTTAACATCAGTTTAACTCATCTTTCATCCACTCCCCGATCGGCAGCGTGTGGGGCGGGCCGGCGTCCTGGAGCTCCGCGATACTAAGTAGCAGCCAAAAATTTGTATCCATTTTGCATGATATTATGCATGAATAAGATATATCATGGCGAATTCTTTAGAAAAAATTGTGTTTGTGAATCAATTATACATTAAAGGGAAGTTCAGAACTCAATTATAAATTTTGCTTTTCACTGAGATACTAACAATCTTTTTCTTTCTTATTTAAAAAAAAAAGGATCAACGGGTGGTCAAGCCACTATAGTCTACCGTTTCAAGACCCAAGAAGACTCGCAGATGCATTTCAACCTCCCCTAGCCACCATCGTGTGATTCACCAGTGTTAGGAATCGAATCCAGGACAATTATGTGGAAACAATCTTTAAGGTTGAAATTTCTGTTGGAATGGTGGGCTACCTATGTCTTATCAACACAATGTGGGAATTTGGGTTTCAGTTGCTAGAATTTTCAATTTTTGAAAAGTTTTGCAGCAAATTTATTGAAAATAAAGCAGAAAATACAATATAAACTATTACAAAATAACTAGAGCTAGCTTGCATACTTCAATTAAAATGTGAAACCAGAAAGCACACTTCTTATTTCTTGGATCTTAAGATACCTCAAAGCCATTTCAACGTCTCCACCTTTGATTTATGTGAACATGTCTTCGGTGACGACCGATTCGTTCCTCAAGCTGAGGAAACATCTTAACAAGGATCTTATACATGGCTTTGTAATACCATTTACTCCATCTCTTGCACAACACAAGTGACCCAACTGCAACTCCGAAGCCAAATGCAAATCCGAGTTCGACACTGATAACATCCCAATCAATCTCATCTCCAGAATTTTGCTTACTTCCATTTAATGCTGGTGGTGGTGATGATGATCCTGCTTTGTTGTCCACCGTCAACGGAGGGCCCCATAATCCTTTGTTTCCCGTAAAGGAGGCTTTTGGAAATGTCGAAAACTGAGTACTAGTTGGGATCCTGCCGACCAGTTGATTGTTTGACAGATTCAAGAATGCAAGGAAGGTAAGGTTTGTCAACTGTGATGGAATTTGCCCGCTCAGCTTGTTCCGTGACAGGTCTAAGGACTCGAGCTGTCGCATGTTGCCAAATGACGATGGGATTTCCCCCGTGAAGGCATTACTTGACAAGTTGAGGAAATACAATGATTTGAATTCCCCCATTTCCTCAGGTATTGTTCCACTGAAATTGTTGGATGAGAGGTCAATCAAGGTGTAGACAGTCAGAATCTTTACCAGATCCATCTCTGAACCTTTGCCGGTAACTGTTATAGCATGCTCATAAGAAATTGTAGGTCCTCCTTCATCGGCAGTGTGTGGAAATTCTCGATAATTGACTGTCGATAGGGAATCATCTTCGTTAGCCATCATTGTCCGCCATGTTGTCAAAGCTAATCCCGGAACTTCACCATTGAAATTGTTGTAAGCAAGGTCTAGGATTTGAAGCACGGGCCAGGTGCCGTTGGTCTCTGAACATCCAATGCCTCCGGAGAAGTTGTTGGACCGCAAAGCAAGGACACGCAAGGTGGAGATGTTCTTCAAAAAGCATGGAAAGGTATCTGTTATCCGATTGTTATCGATGTTTAAAACCTGCAAACCTCTGCAGTTGGCTAGAGACTTTGGAAATCGACCTTCTATCTGATTTTGATTGAGCTCTAGTGTTTCCAAGTCACAATTCTCAGGAAATTGAAAATTAGAAATAGTTCCCGTAAGGTTGTTTCTCCTCAAATTAAGTACTCTACGTCTGCTCGTTGCAGCCAAGCATTGGGGAATCCTACCACTCAGAGAATTATTGGACAAATCGAGAACGAGCAATTCACTTGCATTACATATTGATGCAGGAATGATCCCATGCAAGTTATTGCTTGAAATGGACAAGAAAGAAGCGGAACCAAGAAAATCAGAAACGGGATAAGTAAGAAAATCACCAATGTTAGTTGGTATACTCGAGCTGAAACGATTGCTCGAGTAATCCAAATAAGCAGCACCTGGTAGGAAAAGTGGGATTGGCCCTGTAAGTTGGTTTGAATGAAAGTCAAGGATGCTCACCGGAGATGTAGAGTTGATCAAAGGACCTTCGAGACTTATCAAGGAGTTGCAAGAAAGATTTAGATAGTAAAGCGAAGGGAGCTGCCAAATCCAATTGGGTACCTGGCCTTGAATCTGGTTATCCGAAAGGTCCAACTTTCGTAAATAGGTTTGGTTTCTCAAGAACTCAGGGAATGTTCTCAACTTGTTAGAACCTAACAGCAAGTTGTCAACCTGAAGGAAGGACGATGAATGCGAAGAAATTGTTCCAGCATTGTTAACTACCAAGCTATTGTGGGAAATATCAAGGTACGAGAAATTGGTTGGCTGCCGAGGACTGACATTGAAAGGAAAGCTACTGAAATTGTTTGAAGAAAGAAAAACCTGTTTGAGGTTTTGAAAACTAAAGATAGACACCGGTACTGGTCCTTCCAAATTGTTGAAACTCAAATCGAAGGCAAACAAGTTGGAAGAGACGTTGGAGAAATCAGGGAGTCGACCGGAGAATCGATTGTGGGAAAGTGAAAGCAATTCAAACATGGGAGCAGAAAAGATAGACGACGGAATACTCCCGCTGAGTGAGTTGTAGTCCAACTTAACATTGACTAGATGATTAGTCCTTCCGAGTGTTTCCCAGTGAATAGAATCGATCGGACCACTGAAATTATTCGATGACAAGTCCAAATCAAACAATTGTGTTAGGTTTCCGATTGACTGTGGGATTGATCCATAGAAACTGCAATATGAAAGGTCTATTGTGTCCAGCATTTTGAGGTTGCCAATGGAGTTGGGCAGTAGCCCTGAAAAGCTTGTCCGGCTTAGAACCAATGATCGAAGGGATCCGCTGTTGCGAAATTCTGGCAAGGAACCATCAAGTTCCGGATTGGAAGAAAGGTCAATAGTTTGTAGAGAAGGTACCTGAAATATTTCTTGCGGAAATGTTCCTTGCAACCCGCAATTACCGAGACTCAAGGAAGTCAGGTTTGAAAAGTTGGCAAAGAATCCTGGAATTGCACCGGAGATATTGTTGCCATCCAATCGAATGACGGAGAGACTCTGAAGCTTGGAGAGGGACTCGTCAATAGGACCTGTGGTAAATTCGTAGCTAAGGTCAAGGCCGACAACATGCGCCTTAATACTGCAAGTAACACCGTCCCAAGAACAGCAGTCGGAACTTGAATCCCAGGATACGAGCTTGGTGGACAAAGAAGAATTGAACACAAGTCTGTTCCTGAAATGGAGCAGTGCTGATCGCTCATCGTCAAGACATCGGCTGCGAAGCGGAACAACAATCAAGAGAAAGAGGAGCAAGTAGGAGAACAAAGTTTTCATTTTTCGTATGTAAAATTGATAGTAGTGATAGTAGTGACATTGAAGAAGAAGAAGGAGAAGAAGAAGAGGAAGAGGAGGAGGAGATTGTTTTCATTGACTTGTTGACTTTGACGTCGTCCACCATCTGTATGTGGGAAAAAAGGGAAGAATTTCTGGTCGGCTTGACTTCTTGACTTGTTTTAACATGTTCGAATATAAACTAGATGTAATTTTGCTCGTTCAATGGTAATTTTGAAAACTAAAAACAAAATAGTAATCAAACGAGTACATGAAAAATGCATTTTGTTACTAGCACCCGCCACCGGGAACACAAATTTGTGAGAATTGAGAAATTATGAAAGGCCATACCAAGGATCTCATTGCAATACCGTTTAAGCCACCAAAAAGCATTTGTTTATATACAACAAAATTCCCATGAGATCGATGGGTTGTACATCTACCGATCACTGATGGCATTGCTCGGTGCGGGAATGAGACGGCCATTTTGGAGCAGGGTGGTTGGAAATGGGGCTCGACAGTTGGTAATGTGCGATTTTAATCGGGGTATGTTGGGGTGAGCGCTTCTACACCGGTGGCATCGTAACTCCATGGACAACTGGCAATCATCTTTTAGTATAGCTTTTCCATCACTACTGACTTCCTCTATTACATCCACAGAGTCTCGAAAGAAAGCAGTATTGAAGGAGTTCCAATGTTTCTTATTCTTCAAGTGTGTTGAATCGAAATCCTGGCTGATAACATGTAAATGCAGCTGTCGCATTGAGGGATCCTGCAAGAGAAAATATCCCGAAACACAGTTTATTGTTTACATCTAGTCCAATGTGGATGATTAATACTAACCTCATCAAACCTTAGCAAACAGGTCAAGGCAAAAAGGATTTTCCGAAAGGCAATGGCTGCAGAAAACAAATATAACAGTGAGCTCTGAGTAAAGTAGCAAGCGTACCGAGTGATATCCAAGACGGAAGACCAAAGATGAATCATCGTGCAAGAATTTCTCAACCCACTTCAAACCAACTTCATGCATTGTCCTTAACAACTGAAGGTGTTCTTTATGAACATCTGACAGTCGATCCAGACCTTCACATCGTGCCACCACCAGAACATGCCTTTTTGCCTGTGAAATTCCGAAGATTTTTTTTTAATCAGATAGAAAGTAGAAGAGGATGATAAACAATATACCGAAAATAGGTATCATTTACCTTTGGATAGAGATCATTCAGCACAACGACATCCTCTGATATCTCTAGTACCACATCCTTGTGCTTCTCTGGGTGCATAGCAGTGTTGTAGAGAGCCTGAGCCCATGACCCCCAGGATTTAGTCCTGCTTCCATCGGACTTGTTGCTCAGGTTTGGTTTACCAATGTTAGAATCTTCAGTATCATCCTGATATCCTTTACTTCTTTTGCTCCGCTCAGATTTATGAGGATCCTCTCTCTTAGTCTTTTGATCGCTGTTTGTAAAATGATTTCTAGAGGCACCGTCAGGATGATCTCGTGACTCTGGCAGCTTTGCCTGCAGGTTCTCAATGCTTCCCTTGGGTGACTTTGCTTGGGTCCTCACAATTGTTGCAAAACCTTCAAAAAGTGAAGTGTAAGCCTCCCAGAGAACTTTGCAGCCTTTACTATAGTCATTGTTCAGACAATTTGGTCTGTGTGGGTTCATGTTGGGTCCAACAACATGTATGACATGGGTTACCCCTTCTCTACTAAACAAGGGAGAAGTTGAAGGGAGAGGCACAACCACAGCACTCCCAGGATACAGAGATTGGGCTTGTTCTTTGGTTGCAACCTCCAAAGCGGGACCTCCAGCACTGAAGATTGCAGCATTGACACCTCCACCTCCGGGTTTAAGACGCCTGCACCAGAATATTCACTTATTTTCAATCTACTTTATATGTAAAACATATAATCACATTTTTTCGTACTAATTTAAAGTAAATATTATAACGGTGAAGAAAACATATCAAACTTTACATTTCAACTGTGCAAAACTTTAATTCAGCATAATTCTAGAACACCATGTTTTGGTTTAACAGAGGACAAATGCCAATATCCTACAGATTTGTTATTTCATATTGTGAACTAGTACCGCAACAAAATATTTACATGCATATTGCATAGTATTTCTAAATGCTTACCAATTAGCAGCATTAGCTATTACATTGCAGTGTAAACCTCCTTCTGAATGAAGCCGAGTGATATCTCCCACAAATGTGAAGAACTTGTTGGAATCAATGTTTTTCTCTGAAGCTTTAGCCCTTACCAAAGACAAAATCTTTGATTTATGACTCAAGTCCACTAAAACAAATCTAGCATTTCCAAGCTTATTCACAAATTCTAGAACTTTATCGACAATAATATCAGATGCCTTCTCAAGGTCAAATTGAAAATCTGCTGTTGAAATGGAAGGAAATGCCAGAGTGGGAGCATCGTTTAGAGAAACATCACCGCCAACAGAGGCTACAACTAGCTCTTCACTTTCCTTTGACTCCTTTCCAGAATTTTCAGACAATGAACCTGTTCCTTTCAAAGAGATTTCCTTTTGTTCAGTAATTTGAGAAACATTAGAATCCAGTACACTCTTCGAAGTTGATTCAGTATTAGCAGGACCATCTGCTTTTTTTAAGAACCTCATTATACCTAGTTGTATTTTCGCACCAGGGTTCTTCTGACCAAAATAACCACTGGGAAGTGTATCTAACGGACCAAGTCCACTATACGCATCGACGGCAGATTGAACATCACTCTCACTCTGGCAACAAGTGATTCTAGCAAACCCTTCACTCAGTTTAGGCAGTTCTTTCTTCTGCAGCATTCTATTCACAACCGCAGCCGCTCTCCCACCTTGCAAGTTCCCCTCATGGCCAGTTCTCTTCACAGACCGCGAAATACAAAGCTTGGCGGGAAGATCAAGCACCACAGCATGAACATCAACCTGGGTACTACCACCAAGCTTCACAAACTCATCCCTTTGTTCTTTCTCCAGATTACACCTATCTATAAACACACTCTTCCCATCCTTCAATGCACTCATTGCACTCTCTATACACTGCACTTTCGTCCCGGCTTTACCATTTTTGATAGTATCCTACGAAAACATAAAAAATGAACATCTAACAGCATAAAAACAATAACCCATATGAACAGCAATCCGGAATATCATATGAAGTACTAAAAATAGTAATATTGAGCCCACTGAGGCATTTCATCGAATACATTGTGTGCACGGAGATATACCTGGCAAACGCGAACCCAGGGGCGGGTGGAGGAGGGGTGCATGACATGTTCGCAGAAGGTGGACTTGCCGCTTCCAGGCGCACCCACCAATATTACTACGACGGGCTTTCCTTGCTTTTCTTCGCCTGTCAAAATCGCATACAGGTTTTGTGATCACCGAAGGTGACGACGACCCAGAATGACAAAACGCAGCGTTTGGGAAAAATGGCGTACCTTTGGGCGTTTCGTCGATATCCATGTCCATGTTTTGGCCTTTTGGGTGACTCTGTGTGGCACGTTTGAATTAACGGCTGAAAAGCAACGGTTTCTTCTTCCACTGGGCTGGAAGCTTCTATTGCCGGTGCTTGGCGCTTGGCGTAAAGGGACAAATTGTCGTCGACCCGAAAACCGACCTGCCCCGATTGGATTTGGATTTACTTCTTGAAGTATAAAAAGCCCAGTTTGGAGCACTATCTATATTTGGATTGAGGGCCTTTCCACAGATCCAAAATTATTAGCCCTGACTTAACAACATCCAAAATAATGCATTGACTACAATACTTACATGTATTTAATACAATTATAATTTGAATATCAGATATAATTTTTGTGAATATATATAAATTAGGAGACCAAATCTGACTTCTGAAATGGGGATTGTACTACATACATGTAAGTATTGTAGTCAAATCTAATAATCTATACGAGAGTACAGACACATATTAAATACAAATCATCTAAAATGTCTTAGTAGATGGTGTATTAGACAAGTGAGATAATGTAGCACGCCGGGCAGCCGTGTGAGGTCGGATGGTGTGTATTAGACAAATCATATAATGTAGTAGAATTCTTATAAATTTTAAATAAATTCCCTCAAAATCTCATGAGAGAAGGTAATATTTGTGAATGTTTAAAATATATTACGAATTCTCTCCAATTAAAATCCTTAATGAATACACCGCCTTAGAG
Source organism: Gillenia trifoliata (assembly GCA_018257905.1). Taxonomy (NCBI): domain Eukaryota; kingdom Viridiplantae; phylum Streptophyta; class Magnoliopsida; order Rosales; family Rosaceae; genus Gillenia; species Gillenia trifoliata. The sequence goes on along the minus strand of CM031084.1, from coordinate 7,977,453 downwards.
ATTTTGAAGGAATTTGAGAGATTTCATAGTGCATTTTAAGCATTTACAAATCTCACCTTCCCTCCCCCCAAGATTTTTTTGAAGAATTGCACTCAAAATTTTACATGAAAATATCTAGAAATTAATTAAACTCCATCAAAATCTTTGAATTTAGACAAACCAATCAATACTTCAAAATCAACATCAACCCATTTGCCAGCTTGTCATGAATAAATAAATCCAATTATATCAATTAGTATCTCTCATGTGACAAATTTCCACTTGCCAGCTTGCCTAATTGAGGCTATTGTAAATGTGTGATTAGGGTTTGGTCAAGGGGACTTACCTACCCTCGTGACGCAATAATATGTCCCTATTTATGACATTATTTAATTGGAAATAATATATCACTCTTTTGTTTTTTCTCCTCAGACTCTCTTGTTTAATCTTTTCCGTACAAAAAACAAAAAAACAAAAAGACCAAGACTTAAAAGTCCTTGAGTCAACAAGTCAACCCAGCAATATATATTAGAATTCCACAGCTGGTATGACTTATAGCATCTAGCCCCTGCCCGACGCTACATTTGGGAGGGAGAAGACTCGAAGTCAAGCGGGCCACCAGAATAAATAAACCCTTTTTATCTTATCAAAGTGGAAGAATTCGCATGACGACCATGATGCATGCCTATTAAAGCCACCAAAACCATTATATTGTTCTTCATTACTTTCTCTGCTAATCAAGCTTAGCTAGCTAAGTGTCTGGAAAACACGAAAGTGTATCGAAAATGAAAACTTTGCTCCAATATTTCTTCCTCCTGTTCTTGTTCAACATCTCCACTCTCACTACTACCCGTGCTAATATCATCCCTGCAGTTCACAACCACTGTATTCAACACCAGCAACTGTTATTGCTCAATTTCAAAAAAACCCTTACATTCTATGTTTACACTCCTTCTCCTACACCGTCCAAGTTCACTTCATGGAATTCAAGTACCGACTGTTGTTCATGGGATGGTGTTACTTGCAGTACTAATGGACATGTTGTTAGTCTTGACGTCAGCAGCCAATCTATCTCCGGTGGGATTGACAATTCGAGCAGTCTCTTTGATCTTCAACATCTTCAAAGCCTCAATTTAGCCGAAAACAGATTTAGCAATGGCTCTCGCTTTCCATCTGCAATTGGAAAGCTTACAAACTTGAGGTACCTAAATTTATCAAATAGCTTTTATAATCTCGAGGGGAATGGGAAAATTCCAGTTGAGATTTCACAATTGACAAGGTTGGCTGTCCTTGATATTTCTCAATTTTACGATGACGGGTACCGGCTACTTGAGAGCCCTAATTTAAGCATGCTCCTTCACAACCTCACAGATCTCACAGAGCTATATCTTGATGGTGTAAATATATCAGCACCGGGGAACGAGTGGTGCCAAGCGATATCATCTTCACTCCCAAACCTGAGGGTGTTGAGCTTGTCTAGAACTCAACTTTCAGGTCCTGTTGATCAGTCCCTCGCTAAGCTTCAGTTTCTCTCCGTGATTAGATTGGATCACAATCACGGATTCTTCGGTCCAATTCCAGGATTCTTTGCCAACTTTTCAAACCTGAGGGTGTTCAGCTGGGATGGTAACATTATCTCTGCTCCAGTTCCAGGGTTCTTTGCCAATTTTTCAAAGCTGACTTCCTTGAGTCTCCATGGTTGTTCGTTGCAAGGTACATTTCCGAAAGAGATCTTTCAGGTACCTACTCTGGAAACTATTGACCTTTCGTATAATGAAGAACTTCATGGTTCCTTGCCGGAATTTCCAAACAATGGATCTCTTCGGTCCTTGGTTCTATCCTTAACAAAATTTTCCAGGTTATTGCCCGAGTCTATTGGCAACCTTAAGCTTTTGGAGACAATTGATCTTTTAGACTGCAGTTTCACTGGATCAATTCCAAAATCAATGGGGAACCTAACACAATTGGTTTATTTGGACATGCAATCAAACCTGTTCAATGGTCCAATTAGTTCTATACACTGGGAAAACCTTGTTAATCTGGTACATCTCCATTTGGGCAACAATCTACTGGTGGGGAGTATACCGTCGTCTTTGTTTTCTCTTCCCTTGTTGCCTGAAATAATACTTTCCAATAACCATTTCTCGGGTCAATTACCTGAATTTTCGAACGTTTCTTCCAGCTTAGTAACTTCGCTTGATTTGAGTTTCAACAATTTGAAAGGACCAGTACCCGTGTCTATCTTGAAGTTTCGAGGGCTTGAAAAGCTTTATCTATCTTCCAACAATTTCAGTGCCTTTCCTTTCAACGGTCCTCAAAGGCTGGAAAACCTTACCTTTCTTGATCTTTCCCACAATAGCTTACTGTTTTTCTATAGCGGCACAAATTCCTCGTATTCCTCATTTCGTCAAATTTTTTCATTAAATTTGGCTTCTAACAAGTTGAGAACATTCCCAAGTTTTTTGAGACATCAATCCTGTTTAGAAATCTTGGACCTTTCCGATAACCAGATACAAGGCGAGATACCAAATTGGATTTGGAAGCGCACTCTTCTTATTAGCCTAAATCTTTCCTCTAACTCCTTGGTAACTCTAGAAGCTCCTTTCGTTAACTCATCTATGTCAATCATTGACCTTCATTCAAACCAACTTGAGGGAAAATTCCCATTTTTCTTTCCAAGAGCGGTGTATCTGGATTACTCGAGAAACAATTTCAGCTCTAGTATACCAACTGAGATTGGGGATTTCCTTACTGAGACTGAGTTCTTCTCTCTATCAAGCAATAACTTGCATGGGCCCATTCCAGCTTCAATATGCAATGCGTCAGCTCTTCAACTTCTTGATTTGTCCAATAATTCTCTGAGCGGCATGATTCCCAAATGCCTGACGGCAGGCAGCCTTGGAGCACTCAATTTAAGGAGAAACAACCTTACTGGAAATTTTTCCAATTCAATTTTTACTCAAGGTTGCTCATTAGAATCTCTTGACCTCAGTGAAAATCAGATCGAAGGTCAGTTTCCAAAATCTCTCTCCCACTGCTCAGGTTTACAGATGTTGAACCTTAGAAACAATCATATAACTGATAGCTTTCCATGCTTCTTGAAGAACATATCCACTTTGCGTGTTCTTGTTCTGCGATCCAACAAATTTTACGGACCCATTGAATGCCCTGAAACAAATGGCACCTGGCCAGTGCTTCAAATCATAGATGTAGCTGACAACAATTTGAATGGTGAAATACCGGCAATATCTGTGACAACATGGCAGACAATGATGGGCAACAAAGATGGTTCCCAATCAGAGGTCCATGCCCTAGAATTTCATGGGCTTTCTAGGAGATATGTTTATGCTTTTTCCATTCAGGATGCTGTAACAGTAACCAGTAAAGGTTTAGAGATGAATCTGACAAAGATTCTGACTATCTTTACCTTGATTGACTTGTCGTGCAACAATTTCAGTGGACAAGTACCCAAGGAAATGGGAGATTTTGAATCACTATATGTGCTTAACTTGTCTAGAAACGCTTTCACAGGTGAAATCCCATCGTCATTGGGCAACATGCGAAATCTCGAATCCTTAGACCTGTCACAGAACAAGCTGAGCGGGCAAATCCCAAAACAGTTGGAAAAGCTTCATTTCCTCGCATTCTTGAATCTCTCAAATAATCTACTTGTCGGCGAGATCCCAACCGG